>CM052445.1:12873803-12891195 GCA_028533085.1 Varecia variegata
CTGTTTAAGGAATCTCCATATTGCTTTCCACAGGGGTTGTACTAGTTTACAGTCCCACCAACAGTGTATGAGTGTTCCTGTCTCTCCGCATCCATGCCAGCATGTATTGATTTGGGACTTTTTGATAAAGGCCATTCTCACTGGAGTTAAATGATATCTCATTGTGGTTTTTATTTGCATTTCCCTGATGATTAGAGATGTTGAACATTTTTTCATATGTTTGTTAGCCATTCTTATATTTTCTTTTGAAAAATTTCTATTCATGTCCTTTGCCCACTTTTTGATAGGGTTGTTTGATTTTTTCTTACTGATTTTCCTGAGTTCTAGATAGATTCTTGTTATCTGCTTTCTTAATAGAGCCTACAATGAATTAAAAATATATTTATTTTTTTTCAAGAACACTTTTGAGCTAGTTGTTTCTTGTTACCACAGTTTTATCCATTGGAATCAATGGCTTCCATTCATCCTGACTCTTTCAGCCTAAATGGACAAATAATTGCATCAAATGAGTAGTGAAGATGGAAATGCATCCATATTTCAAAAGATTACTGCTCTCTTCTGACAAATGAGACAGGTTTGACTTTTTTTTTGTGGAAAGTGTGATATGTGCTCAAATAATAAAAAGAGGGATCTTTAATCTTTCTTTTCAGAATTTCAAATAATGGAGATCTTAAATCTATCTATTCTGAGCATCATGTTTGGACCTTGTATAAATTCCATGGAAGTTAACAAATGCCAGCCCTCAACAAGTATTTACAGATAGGATTAGTAATGAAAGGAGGATCTTGAAAATGAGGGCCAGGTTGTGTATATAAACTACCTACAAATTTAAAGGTGAAAGAAAATTTCAGGGTAAATATGAAAAGATTATAGCACTGTAATTTAAAAAGCACAAGCCAGTCCACAAGTGTGATATTATATGCCTAATAGTGATAGAAAGTCCAAGCAACTACTTTATCCAGGACCCTGGCTGCAGGAAGGCTGATGATTGAGCTCTGATTCATAGCTGACAGTTTGGGGTAGAGTGAGAGAGGCAAACAGTTCCAGAGAATCGAAATAAAAGGTTGTCCAAGTTCTAGAGAAGATATTGACAGATCTTGGGAAGAACACAATTCACCAGAGTGAATTTCAGAGTGCTTATCAAGAATCAAATTTGCTTTCTTAGTCTCTCTCCCTCTGTCTCTCTTCACACAGGACCCTTATTCTTCTGCCCCACGAAAGGATGCTGACCCTGGGTTGGCCACGTACTTTTCCTAGCAGTTGAGAGGAAGATTGAAATCATGATAATTAAGTCTGACTTGCAGGGTTGCAAAGTCTGACCCAGAAATGTTAAGTCATTTGTGAAAAAGAAATGGTTTATTATGTAACTGAAGTGAAGTAATGTGTCTAAAAGACAGGGACATTTGTTTCTAGCTATCAGGATGCTAATTTACTGGCAGTTTGCAAATTATCTAGTGGATCTTTGTACGAAGGCTTGTAACCTCTGGAGACCATGAAGTCACTGTAATGTCATGCTTACTGTCACCAGCATGTATCGAGTCTTAAACTTGCCCTACACTGTATAGGATTGGATATGGGCTATGGATTCAACAAACCTGGATACTCAAGCCAAAAGCAGATTTTTTTATAACCAATATTTCCTTGGTTTTGAATGATCCAGGGTAGTTATTTCACACCAAATTATTTCTAAACCACTGCTTTTCAACATATGATTCATGGGATATTGAAAACATTCCTTATCACCTTGCTTTTGTTCTGGCCTAATTGTACACTACATATAATATAATTTATTTGTAAAACATGGGACAGCACTGCCCAGTGTCCAACTATCTTGGCTAGTGAGGGTCCCATTCTTCCCTGGTACCTGGGTTAGCAGCCCTGTAAATGATTTTTTGTTCTTCTTTAAAATATGCATACAGCCAAAATAAAATTGAACATCAATGACCAACTTGAAGAGGTTAAAAAGGCAATATATAGGCTCAGATATCTGTGGCCCGACACATTGTAAAGTCTACAAGGAGGGACAACTTCTGAGCCATCTTTTTAGTATCATATTCCAATGGATTTTGTCTGTCTATATTCATAAATCCTCAGAGAGTATTCTGGCCCAACATATCTAAGATAATGAAATCATATATGGAGAAAGAGATGATTAACTGTACCTCAAAGTAATTGTTAATTCATTTAGAAGCAAACCCAAAGGTTTTCTGTGATAAATGTGGTTAGTGTGCCATCTTTCCTGTAGAAATTTAAATGTTCACTTCCTTTAAAGCCTATCAAATGACAAGTCTCACATTTATATTAAGTACTCAATTGATGTAACTACTTGACCCTAATTGAGTTGGATACTTTTGCAATTTTAAAAATGTGTGCTTTTTAGCAATAATTTTTATTAGCAGTATTTGCTTGTATTTCTCTGGAGACATCTAGTGGAGAAAGTATGGTATAAACTTTTTCTAGAAGTGCAGGTACTGTCTACTACATTTTGATTAAAATAATAAATATGGAATTCATATGAAAAAATTTTAAGCATTTTACCTGTATTTAAAAATGCCAGGATTAATAGTGATGTCTTACATAAAATCTTTTAAAGCTGGTACAGATTGGCCCCAATAAGTGATGTCAAATCTGGATAAAAGTTGAAAAATCTGGTGTTATTTTTGCACGCATGTGGCTGAAAAACAAATTGCTTCATTTTTTTACCTGAGTTTTTTTCTACATTGACGTAGAATAATGACATGTGGATAAGAAATTATGACTGAATTTTTCTGCTTCAAACAAATAATTGGAAATAATTACTTCTGCAGTCTAATTTCATTCCTTGGTTCCTTCCCACATTCCTGCACCTGTTATTTCTCACCTCTGACACCCTAGATATTGTTGACATTATGCCTTTCATCTTCTCCCTCATTTGGATCTGGATGATTTTGTTTGAGAGAGAATTAAGACCATAGTCATCATCTGTCTCCTGCCCGCAAATAACTTCTAATATTCCTTCAGCTTAGACTGTAAGATGAAGGGATGGATAATTGCTGCAATTAAAAGAACTCTGTAGCCATCTATCTTTTATAGTACTGGAAAGTCACCATCCCATCTGGCACATTTGATCTGCTGAAAGAATGGTCTCAATTATGATAACTCCATAATTTGTATTCATCCATTTATCACTCTCTTTGGATCCTTTCCCTCTGACATAGAAATACTCTCAGGTCCCATGCTTAGACTCCATCTCTGTGTTAATATAGCCTCTCTGCTGCTTTGTCTTTGTCCAACACTGTTCTCAAATTCTCTTCATCTGTTTCCAGTGTTGGACATGCATGGTCTATAAATGCTTTCTCTCTACATTTGAGAAGCTTCTTTCCTGGAAAAGTGCCAGTGTAATTTGGATTATTCCTCATTTTTCAGTCATGATCTTTCTACTGTCCTCAAAGACATAGAATATACTTTGTTCTAAAATAAACTATGTTTTACCACTTCTCCGGATAGTGATCTTATGTGATGAATTTCCAATTGCAGAGATTGAATATTGTGACCATTAGAGATGCTTGCTTCTTGCTCTCCCCATATATAATGAGGGTTTCTGCTTTCCTCACTCACTCTCTTCTCTAAGATGTATGCATATGATGAAGACTTTTATCCATTGCCATTGTCCTATAAGCAAACCAACCTTGGGGTACTGTGTTAGTGCTGTGGGGGAAAAATGGAAAAGACCTGCTCTTCTTTTTATGCTAAGAAATGTGCCACGTTCTTTATATTTTTATTATTTTTCCCAGAAACACACATACTTGTGGAATTAGATGAGTTACAAGATCTCAGGCCATGTCTGTATGTATGACCTGAAAAGAGATTTAGATGTGGTAGCTGCCTAGTATAAATACAATGAACAACAAAAAATGATGACTTCGTTAGAGAAAGTTCAGGGGTGAGGATGGGGCACAGGAATTATTTAAGTGGACCCAGAGACTAACGCTATGGTTCTTATTCAATAAAAAAGCCTATAGTATTAATTAGTTATGGTAGCTTTGGCCTTTAAATGAGAAAAGAATCTTTGATTCTTTGAATCTGTTTTTAAACTTTACAGAAACACACATGCACACAGAATTGTATATTTTTGCCTTTAGCAAATTATTCTCACTTGAAGTAAAATAAGCTCTTCAGTATGCAGACATTGGTTAAAGTAATAACAAACAGTAACATATTCATTATAATGGCTTAAATGTATACTGACACTGTCTGAAATTCATACACAAACTAAAATGTGGTCGGGAAACCATTATTTGGGGTGGGAGTTGATAGTGCTGGTGGAATTTAAAAAATCTTACTTTGATAGCCAAGAAGTATAAAACCACAGAGATTGTAAATTAATAATTCTTGGGCATGAGATATTATTGGATTTTACCAATTTTTGATTATGTATTTATAATTGTGATTGCATAAATGTTCACTTGCATTTAAACATCTATCAACATGTATTTTTACCACGTGGCAGATTTTTCTACAGCTGTTTTTTCTTCATACTCTTATAAGATTAGTAGCCAGAGAGTAATTGAGAAGAATAAACAAATCTTTTGCCCAGGTTGACCCACATTTTACACATTTCTGCTTTGAGAAAGCAGAAAGGAAGGGAGGATGGTCAGTTAATTTCTCCGGGTGTTCTGGTTATCTATTGCTGCCTAACACATCGCTCCGAATGTAGTGGCATACAGTAGCAATCACCTTATTACAGTCATGGATTCTCTGGGTGGAGGATTCAGATAGTGCACAATAGAACTTGCTTGTAAGCAAGCCACGCTGTTCCATGATGTCTGTGGCCTCCATTGGGAAGACCAGAAGGGGTGGGATGATCGCCATGATTGGCAGCTGCCAGCTAGAACCCTGGGACTGGAGAATCCACTGCCACAATGGTTTCTTCACCCACATATCCAGCACCTCCGCAAGGTTGATGGAAAGGCTGAGCTCCACTGGGACTATTGGCCAGAGCATCTCCCCGTGGCTTCTCCACCATGGCGGTCTAAGAGTAGCTGGCCTTCTTATATGACAGCTCAGTGATAATACCAAACAACACAGAATAGGCATGGTCCTCTAGGAGCTAATGCCAAGTGCACATGGCTCTCTTCTGCTTATGCTAGTGGTTGAAGCTGCCACAAGTCAGCCCAAATATAAGAGGAGAGCACAGAGACTCTCACTTGATGACAGGAGAATCAAAATATTTGTGTCCATGGGGGGATGGTGTTCAGACCCTGAGATTCCTGGGCAGACCTACAAATGCTTACAGAGTCCTCTAACCTGTGGTTAAATTAGATAATGCATGTGGAAGTACACTGAAATCTTCCAAGTGCTATACATTGATAGCTACTTTATTTTTATTTTATTTTTAGAAAATCATCAGAAAATCACCCTGTGGATGCTGTTTCATCTTTCGGTATTGCTGCATTACCTTTCCCTTTGGAATTTTGCAGTTTGAATTGATGTAAAACATCTATGTACCGAGCCAGGGCATACTTCGACTTTTTTGAAAAGTAAAGACTTTCAATAATGAAAAGAAATGTAGAAAATATTTTTTGAAAACCAGAATACAGAATTCTAAACTGCATGACTTTAGAATTTGAGAATCACACTGCAGATTCAAATATCTGACCTCTAGTGGTTGCAACTACTTTTTGCAACTGGAAATGGTTAGATGTTTTTAAAGATCCTTCTTCAGAAAGTATTTCATGTTGTTTGATGTTATCACAAACGGTAGATTTTAAATTTAGTTTTTCGATTTTCTAATGTTAGTACATAAAAGTAAAATTGATTTTGTATATTGATCTTGTGCAGTGCAATCTTGGATATTTTCTTTATACCTTGTTATTCATTTTGGTCATAGACCATACTCATATGATTTCAATCCTCTTCTATTAATTATGATTTTTCATGTCCCAACATATGACCTATCTGGAGCAAAAAAATGTATATTCCACGTTTGTTGGATAAAGTGTTTATAAATGTCAATAAAGTTAAATGAGTGGATAGTGTTGTTTAAATCTTCAACATCATTATGGATTTGTGCTTTTTAAATCAATTATTTTTTAAATATATTCTTGAGACAGAAGTGTTGAAATTGTCTCTGATCAGTCCACACAGAAGCAAGTATGACTTTGCCATTCAGGAACTTAGTTGGATATTGAGACAGATGACACAATATGATCACTAATAAATAAGAATAAAGTTTATTTAGTACTCACAACAAGCTAGGCTTTCCCAGTAGGTGAAGGGCTCACCAAGGGTCTGATAAGAAGATAAGCAAACAGGGGTGGGGGGATGAGTGGGAGATGGCCTCTTTTTTGTGTATAGAGGGTAAAGTCTTCTGCTTAGCAAAGAAACAATCAGCAGAGTGAAAAGAAACTGTGGAATTAGAGAAAATATTTGCAAACCGTGTATCTGATAAAAAGTTTATTTCCAAAATACATAGAATTTTTTGTGTCTTCTTTTTAAATTGACCCTTTGATCATTATGAATTATAAATCTTTATCTCTGGCAATTCTAGCTGTCTTGAATTTTGTTCTATTATTAATCTAGCTACATCAGCTTTCTGTAGATTTGTGTTTAAATGGCTCATCCTTTTCTAATCTGTGTCTTTATGTTTAAAGTTTGTCTCTTTTAAACAATATGTTTTTGGATCGTACCTTTAATTTATTTTGACAATGTCTAGCTTTTTTGGAGTGTTTTGTCCATTTACATTTAACGTAGTTGTTGATATGATTGAGTTTAATTGTACCTTCTTTCTAGTTTTTTCTGTGTTGTCCCATTTATTTATTTTTTATTGCTATGGTCTTCCTTTTTCACTTTCCTTTAATGGATTGTGGCTTTTAATTTCAACGTAAGTCCTAACTTAGCTTTTTAGCTAATCATTTTCTTTACTTATTTTAGTGGCTGCTCTTGAGTTTATAATTGGATTACTTAAAACAGTCAAGATTGAATTAATGATATACCTTTTGATATATACTATTACATTAGAACTTTAACAATAGTATACTTCTATTTATCCTCCATCATTTGTGATATTGTTTTTAATTTTTTTGCATATGTCATAAATTCAAAATATTATTAATAGTGATTTAATAGTTTTTAAACTATTTTAAGAAAAGAAATAGCTAATATTTTATAAATACTTACTATTTACCATTTCTGTAACTTCGATTTCTTCTAATAGATCCAAATTTCCTGTTACCATTTTGTTCAACTTGAAGAACTTCCTTTAGCGTGTCTTGTAATGAGAGTTGCTAATGATACATTCTCTCAGCTTTTATTTATTTTTGTTTCATCTAATTTTTTGAGGAATATTTTCCATTCACAGAAAATTCTAGGTTGATTTTTCTTTTTCCTGTCAGCAGTTATGTTTTTTCCATTGTTTTCTGACTTGCAATGTTTCTGATAAGAAGTTGCCTCTCTTATCATTTTCCTCTGAATACGATGTATCTTTTTTCTGTGGTGTTTTTCTCTCTTTTCATCCTTGACAGGCATGGTGAATAACCTCAAGAAACTATCACGCAATAACACCAAAAATAACAGTAAAAAGACCCAGAGTTGTTTTTTGTTGAAGATAGAGTGGGCTGTGGGTAAAAAGTGTGTTTTAAACTATAAAGCTGTTGAAGGAAAATTTGGAGTTATAGGATTAAGACACCTCTGTGGAGAGGAAACCATGTAGAGGAACCTACTCAAACTATTTAGAAAATCAACTCTCTCTCTCTATATATATAGCGAGAGAGAGAGAGAGAGAGAGAGAGGGAGAAGGGGAGAGAGAGAGAGGGAAACAGCTGTAGAGGTGAAAGGGCAGGTTTAATTAACGCAAGACAAAGTTCTTGCAGAGAGGTTTGGTTACAGCTTTGGTGACACTGAGATGCTAAACTGACAATAGTGTTCAAAAGGAACATATCTAAATTAAAATTAAAAAAGACATATACATATAGGAATATTATTCAAATGTACCAAAGTGATATACAACTTTCCATATTTAATTATAAATAAATGTAAATTAAGTTTTTAAAATGCTTTCTTAGGATTTTCTCCAGAAAGGTGCAAGATAGTTTGTTTTTTCATGTTTGGCTGCCAGGAGACAGAGAGTTGCTACCAACTTGAAAGTAAGAGTACCAAACGGGGTTTGTATTCTGCTAGTGTGCCCTGAGAAAGCACCTGCGCTTTGTATCCCTTATCAATATGTAAAATGCCCAGTCCAAACAGGAGTTTCTGATTATTTTGCATGATGGACTTTAAGGGTAAAACTTTATATAACCTCGTTATGAGGTTGCATTAAATTGTAGCTTAGGTTTTCTGCTCCAGGTCTTTGCACAGCTTATCTGTATGCTATTGTGGCTTATCAAGAAGAAACCAATCCTATGAATATGTCAAGATCAGTGTTGCTATTTCTGTTAGGGATCGTGTTACCATAGTAATATATTCCCTGCGGCTTAGAAAAGACTTATTTTGCTTAAGCACTATTTTTATTTTATTCAAAGTGAAGTAGAGATAAAATCATAAAAATATTTTTCTGTTGCCTTCAGATGTAATGGTAATTTTAGGCAGAAGGATAAAGGTAATCAATGCATATCTCTTTTTTAGCAACTTTCTTTTGCTATGTGCTGGCTCCACAGGCCGGCATCATCATGAGAATGACTGTGATAATGGAAACAAGTTCTTGTGTTCCCTTTTGATTTATGGTTTTTCTGCAGGGGGGCAGGATCAACTCCACTCCTCAAAATTTGATCTAAATGTCAAGACCGATGATGCCATACATACATCAAGAAGGTCTAGAAATTTATTACTTTCATAATAAGGCTTTTTCTGGAGAGCAGGGTAGGCTCCCAGGAAGGTTGAAAAGTGACTTGAGTGATCAGGGCAAGGAAGATTGACTTTTTGCCTTTTATTGAATTTAGAGTTCCTGGCCAGGGTGAGTGGTCTCGCACCAAGGTTTGAGTATCCTACCAGGGCAGAGGGAGGGAGTGCTTGCGGGCTTTCCTATTGCCTTGTCTGGATGTGAGGCGAGAGAGGGAAGAGAAGGAGTGGGCCTTGAAAACTGTTAGTGGCAAATGTCAAAAAAGGAGTCCAGCTAGTCTTTATATTATACCTGTATTATCTAAGCAGATTGTAAAAACATGAGTGATAATTATATATGTATATGTGTGTATATATGTATGTGTTTATACATATATTCATATACATATGAATACAGATATCAATAAAAGAAAATGACAATTTGTACTTGCTAAAGGTTACATGCATCATTGGAATGGTTACTGTGGAACTGTCATGGGATACTTTTTTGTAGCAGCAGAGAAGACAGGTGAGGTGTGACCTAATTTTCAGCAACAGTTTCTCCTTTCTACTCTTCTCTTTTTCCTGGTCCTCCTTCCTTTTTCTTGGTGGAATTTTTGGATTGGAGGTAACAAGACTTCTTAGTTCATGGAGTAATATCAGCATAGGAAAGTTTAAGGCTTTATCCTTGTTCTGTTTCAACTTATTTTTTTTTTCAACTTACTCCACATTGCATTCTTCTTCTTTCTGTAGAAACTCAGCTGATTGTAAATATATGTGTAGTAGAAAAAATGTATAATGTTTTATTTTTGTTTGTGCACGTTATGAATGTATACAGATTGTATTTTGCTATAGATATGCATATTTTTACTCAATATCATGTTTTAAAATCTATACATGTATCTGTATGCAGATTTAGTTTATTACTTCTGACTGCTGCATAATATCCAGTCTTATACTTATGAAACATTGTGGATACCCTGTCCCTTAGTGCTAGATGACCAGAAATCTCTTCTCTAGCTTTTGCTCTTTCCATTATGTCCTGGGCTACCATTCTGTCCCCAAACCCCCACTTGAAAGTAAACATATCTTTTTCTCCAAGGATCGTGTGTGTACGCACATGTGCTACATCGGTCATCCTTCAACCTCTTTCTTGCTTCTGTGACATCTACAAGTTGAGTTCAGGTGAAGGAGCCATTAGTTTTTGCACCTCAAAGCACTTGGCAAACATTTGATTTCATTTGATTCTCATAATTCAGTAAGTCAAGTACTATTATTGACTATATTTTATTGTGAAGGCAACTAAACTCTTGGTTAAGTAAGATAAAATAAGTTAAGTAAGTTAAAATAAGTCCTGATGGATGGATTCTGGAGCAAAACTAAAGTCTTATGACTTGTTAACAGTGCCTTCAATCAGTCAAAATAAGCCTCTACCAACCAAATGGGCCCCAAATTGTGGAAAACCTTTTAGTGTGATCAGTGGTTCTTAGTAGTATCCAGGACAAGTTGTGTAAGGAGACAGAATGTGATAAATTATTATAGTATAGAAATTCATTCTTAAACTTCCTGAATTTGACTTGGCATAAATGCCATGCCTATCATACCACTACAAAGTCTCTACGTATGATTTCATTAGAACTACACTGCCACATTTTTCCCCACTGGGAAGATCTGCTTTATGTAGCTTCCCCTGAACATGGAACCCCAGGATGTGGTTACTCCCTGACTGTGACATAGAGTTGCGTGCATCAGTGCACAAACTCACACATAGCTGTATTTTCAAAGATCAAATTCAGTCTGAAGTTATCCTTGTGCCACTCTATTCCTGACTGTAGTTCACAATTCTCCCTCTCATCCTCATGAGCAGAGGGTTCAGGGCTTGGATGCATCACATTTTTTCAAGGCTCCTGGTCTCTTCTGCAGAACAATTCCCCTACAGATGTTATCTGCTTCTTAAGAGAGGGTGAAAGGTTAGAAATAAATATTAATAGATTGTTATTGCAATAGCTTATGCTAGAAGAGTTAAAACTGTGACATTGTCATTATTTTTCTACTTGAGTCAGGTCAAAAGAGCATTCTGATACAAAGAAAAGCCATCATTGCTCCTGAGAACTAGTGACCCAAGTGGGTGAGAAGATGAAGGAAAATAGCAGAGAAAAATAGACAAAGAGCATAAGTGCCCTATTTGTTCTCTTCCTACCAGCCAATAAATGGCCAATTCTGTTCAATAGCTCAAATCACCTTGCCTAGGATGTGGCAAGAATAAAATACTCATTTTAGAGTCAGGCAAAGAACTGTGTATCGAAAATATAACAAAAATCTTAAAAAGGTGGTACTTTTAAAAAGCCAAAAAACAGCATTTACATTTATTCTTGGCTCAAATTTATGCAATTAACCTTTATAAAACATCATGTCATGACATTAGAGTCTGCCTTGACTCTATGTCGCAATTGCTTCTCTCTCTCTCTCTCTCTCTTTTTTTTTTTTTGCTGCACACAAAGCTAAATTGGGCTTTTGTAGCTTTTGACTTTTCATGCAATGCAATTACATGCACCATTGACCCAATAATCAAGTGATAGAAATCTGCAAGGATTATTGTTGGCGGTGGCATGAATCAATGGAGTACAGCATGGGTGTTCAGGAGAGAGACAGATGTGCAAAGTTAGAATGGCCACAGCCTGTTAAAACTGTTCTGCCTCTACTAACTGAAAATGCAACATTCAAATGCATTTTTAATGAAAAATGCACTGAATGTCACATCGTGTTCTATTTTTCATTGCATAGATCACTCCTAGGCTAATTTCAGGGTGGAATTCTTTAGACTTTCATGGTGACTGTACATGGTGTGAACTTTGTGTAGAGGCAGAAAGCAATGAAAAAAGTCTTCCTTTGTGTTTATGGAATGATTCTCTGACAGGTTCTCAAATGTGAGAGGAAACAATTAACTGTGATTGTAATTTTATGTTTAAGGGACAACAGCTTAGTATTCATAATTTCCTCATAATTTTATTTTAGTATAATATCAACATTTAAATGCAAATAATGTAACTCCAGCTAACTGAAACATGGGAACTTATGCAAAAGAAGGAACACCCTATCTCTCAGTTTACCATGACTGTAAGAAACAGCCCAAATATAGTGTTCACAAAGTCAGCTTGGGTTCTAAATGGAATTGAATATATTTTGACTTTCTTTTCTTTTTTACTGTCAGAGACTGTGATATAATCAGAATAGCATGGGCTTCAGAATTAAAAATACCCAAGTTCAAATTCCTTTAGCTATGGGTCACTTGCAAATGTCATAAAAACTATAAAATCATCAATTTTGAGTGAAATGGATTTTTATCACATCTAATTCTTATTAAAATTATAAGGAGGTAAAGTATTTATGCCAAAAATTGTTAATTTTTCTTCTGCCTTCTTCCTCCTAACCCCTAATCTCCCTCTGCCCTTTGTCTTCTCCTCTTCCTCCTCCTCCTCCTTTCTTTCTCTTTTAACTAAAGTACATCTTGTTCCACAAACATGTCATTTCACACTGGGCAAAATAATAAACTTTTCTCAGTCTCTTTTTCCTTCACTGACAAAACTGATTTATTAACAAACTTTATGTGTTATATTAAATATGTGGGAATATCTGGTAAAAGTAAGTGCTCAAAAATAAATTTAATTTCTTTCCTTTATTTCTTTGTTATATTTTCTACAAACATTGTGATTCTAGAAAAACATTCAGTTTATCTTCATTTTACTATTTCTGTTTTTTTGACTTGATAGAAGAAATCAGGATGCCAAGTGAACTGGTGGTATGAAGAAACATTTTTAAAAATTTATTGCTGGATCAAATTGTGGCTAGAGCCCATTCTACTAAGTGAAGTATCCCAAGAATGGAAAAACAAGCACCACATGTACTCACCATCAAATTGGTATTAACTGATCAACACTTAAGTGCACATATAGTAATAACATGCATTGGGTGTCAGGCAGATGGGAGGGGGGAGGAGGGGATGGGTATATACACACCTAATGGGTGCCATGCGCACCCATTGGGGGATAGACACCCTTGAAGCTCTGACTTGGGTGGGCAAGGGCAATATACGTAACCCAAACATTTGTACTCCCATAATATGCTGAAATAAAAAAGAAAAAAAGTTATTCAAATATATATGTTAGATATACCCTAATAACCCCAGCAATGTTCTGGGCACTGGAAATAATAATGAATAAGATGGGTAAGGGCCCCGCCCTTATAAAGCAGCATTTTAGAGAGGAAGAGACAAAAAACACATAGAGAAGAAACAAATGCACAAATTTCTGGCTAGAAAAAATTTTAGATAGTCTAGTAATTTTTGAAAACTATCATAAAAATTAAGAGCTATAAGTTAACTTGACAATCCTCCTATAAAAATTACATTGGATCCATTATCCTCTCCTGAATCAACTTTCATCATGGGGTCTTAACAAATCTCATTTTTTTCTTTCCTGGTTTTTGGCAACAATTCTCATGGTACTATTGATTTCAGTTACTATTTTCATTCAACAAATACATAAATCTGCTGCTATTTAGGACTCCTGGTTAAAATCATAATCTCCAATTAAACCTGTTACATTCTTGCTCACCTGGGCTAAGATTCCCTCAGAAACATGGTTAATCAAGAATCATGTTGATTTTCCCAGATAGAAAAGTAATTAAAAATAATGCTTCCACTTCTTCCGCAAATCCATCAGGAACTTGGGAGACCAATTATTTTAGGAAATTTTGCAACGCACCAGACCACTCTGTTTCACTTCCTTGTTATATAGTTCATTATCTTTAATGTTATTTTCCCAGTCATCTATTCTCTCCTGTGATTCCTTCCCCAACCCTTCCATTTTGAACTCTGGAACAACTATTTCTTTACTTATTTCATGGTAATGAAATGAGTGTTAAATAATCACTCTCTACTCTGGAAATCATTTCCAACAATTGTCCATACTTGAAACATTGGTTGTCTCCTGAGGAAACCACCTCCCATGTAGCTTGTGGGTGGGGTTCATTCTCCATATTCCATGTATCTTGACAGCAGAGAGTTGGAACCCAAATCTTTTTTCAGTTTTCAATGTACCTTTCAGATTAGTGCTCCTCTGCCCTGTGAACCACATGTTAACTTGCTCTAATCTACTCTGTTCTTCTTCCTTCTTGCTGTTCTCAGAGAAATTTTATCTTTATGTTATTTGACCTTTTGAAGCTCTCTCAATGTAACAGCCAACAAGCTTACCTTTCTTACACCTCATGATTTCCCATCCTCTCCCTACCTATAGCTGCTTGGCTTATTTGATTGTTTCCTTTCACTTATTCATCTCTTGAACTATTTATCTGCCTAGGAAAGAGACCTGAGCATCTTTCTTGACTTCTCCATCTTTCTCAACCACTTGCTCAAGTTCATCTTTCAAATCAAGCAGCAGGATGTGCATAAGTTTGATTAGCATATACATTTTGTTTTAGTTCTGTCCATTTCAGCATTGGATTTAAGCTCAAGTAGATAGTATTTATGATTGTCTTAATTTTTGTGTGTGTGTGTGTTGAAAGTCCCCTGCAAAAACTCATGTTGAAACTCAGTCCCCAATTTGGCAGTATTGAGAGGTGGGGCCTTTAGAAGGTGATTGGATCCTGAGGGCTCTGCTCTCATGAATGGGTTGATCCATTCATAGATTAATGGATTAGTGAGTTGTCATAGGAGGGGTACTGGTGGCTTTATGGGAAGGAAGAGGAAGAGAGACCTGAGCTAGCATGCACAGCCCTCTCACCATGTGAGAGGATGCCCTGTGCTGCCTCAGAAAGTTCCCACCCGCAAAAAGAGCTCTCACCAGATATGGCCCCTGACTTTGGACTTCTCAGCCTCATAGCTGTATGAATAAATTCATTTTCTTTATATAATACCCAGATATTCTTTTACACGCAACAAAAAATGGGCTAGACAACAAACTTAGGCAGGTTAGCAATGTAACATGTAAAACAAGATTTGGCAATAATATTAATATCTGTGGATGTTAGAATAGTAAATGTGCCTAGGGGTACACACATGTGCGCCCCTTGAAAAAGACCAGCTGGTTTCCTCCCCGGAGATCTCACAAGCTGTCCTCACTTTGACTGATGTGCCTTAATTCAGTGCCTGGCTCTTTGCTTGTAGATTCTGAAATCTAACTTTGTCAGCACCTGTAGCATGGTCCCATCTCTAACACACTCAAGTTTGCTAAGTGCAGGAGCTTGTGTTCTACAGTCAAGATGCCTGCTTCCTATTTCCATGGTTATGGCTATCATATAAAGCAGTATACATGACTCAACATAACTAGTGCATTTGTTCCATGAATGAAGCTGTAGGACTTCAAATGGAGGACTTGACTAGAATTGGAAAATGAATTTGTAGGCATGGTATCAGAGACATCCAGGTAACATGCCTTCATTCATTTATCTTCACAACTGGGTCAGCTATACCCATAGGACCTGAATGATCTAAGTGCACTTGGCTAAAGATTCTTCTTTTCCCAGGGCAGTATGTGAACAGATAATGCCCAAATTGGCCACTGCAACATTCTTTTCCTTTTTCCTAATGGCATTTTTCCAGGTTGTGGTTATCACCCCATTCTTAAAGACACTTTCTTTGTTTAGCCACACTGATACATTAGACTAGACTGAACCTGAAGCTCATTGTGCTTCCTTAAGGTGATTTTCAGTTTTATTTGATCCAAATTGTATGAGAGGGAATTTATACCACTTAATCCTGAATTCTTTGGAGTTCCTTTGGGTTATCCTCACATAATGAGAAAAAAAAATCATACACACATAGTTCTTTATACTTGACAAAATGCTTTTATTTTTCTATGTTTTAAATCATAATTATAATTGAGCTGCTTGGTCCAGAGTAGTAAGTTGATAACTTTCCTGTTTTACAAATGAGTCATTAAAGGCATTAGAATAGAGCTGGAAATTGAACTTTTTGCTTCCAAGTTCGATAGCTGAAGCAGAAAATTCAAGTCAACAAATTTGGGTTAGGCATAGCTTTGCCTATTTTCATTCATTAAACATGATTACAACCAAACTCACTCTCAATTTAGTATAAATATTCAGAATATTTATATCCATTATTGGCCCATCTAACTCTTCAAAACATTTTTGTCTTTAAATTGTTGTTGGTAAGGATAAGAAAGAGTAAATGAGAGGGTCATTATCAGGATTATAAATCCAAATCCTTTTTCCTGTAAGAGTTGTGGATTTAAAGTTGTTCTTGTTACCATCTTCCTTCTCTTTCATCCGTAGTGGAATCTTAATCTTCAAATGTAGTGGCTCTAGTTTTCCCATACAGCCCACCCCATCTTTTCCTTTTCATCTTATTTTTTCCAACTAATGTAACCAGTTAGTCTGGTTAATGGCTTTGTCTAAGGAAGTTATTTGAGCGCTAATCTTCCAAAGTGGCTAGATTTATTTTTCCTCCTGTCCTGCATAATAACAGTAATGAAATATGTTGATTCTAAAAGCTGGTAAAATTTGTAGGCATAGTTTCCATATTAGCAAAGAATCCATTACTAAGTAGAGTAAGTTTACAATTATGAAAAATAGTGATAAGTATATAAGTCTATGTCTCTGCTCCTCATTCCTCATTAATCAGTAAAATCATAAGTATATATTTATAAGTGAGGGATCTTATGATGGTTACTTAATGTATAATGGCCTTAACAAGCTATAGTGTGTACCTACATAAAACCCAATAGAGTTTGAAAGTCCCTTCTTATAAAGGACCCATGGGAGGTTTGTGTCCACATTATGGTATGGTGAGGTGGGTGATAATGCTACATTTAGGTGTAAGCACAAACTTATTAACACATGTAACCACACTGCAATTTAAATTGGCAAAAGTTACATAGATACTAGACATGGTAATTAAAATAAAACTATAAAGTAGAAATCTAAACATGAACAGGGGATTCTGTGCTTAAATACATACTTTATTTTATTCTTGGCATTTATAAGTACCGTCTTCAAAAACAATTGGAGCAGTTAAATAGCTTTATCAATAAAAGAGATTGAATCCCCAGGGACTGCATCATTAGTTAGCAAAAGTTTCTAAAATAACTGATGATGAAAATCTCACTTTAACTAATTTTTAATTAATGTAATTATAGCATTGATTAATTTCTTTATATGTATTTGTATATCAAAATTTCTGGCTTTTGAGAATCTTAAAAGAAAATTACAATTCTATTCACAATAGCATCAAAGACAATAAAACTTTTAGAATAAATTTAACAAAAGAAGTACAGATTTTTATTATTAGAAAATATTGCACATATTTATGGGTTAAATACAGGGTAACAAATACACATTAGTATTTGTTACATGCATATAATGTGGAGTGATCAAGTAAGGATATTTGGGATATCTATTACCTTGAACATTTATTATTTCTATGTGTTGGTAACATTTCAAGTCTTCTCTCCTAGCTGCTTTGAAATTTATAATACACTATTGCTAACTATATTCTCCCTACTCTGCTATTGAATATTGGGGCTATTTCTTCTGTCAAACTGTGTGTTTGTGCCCATTACCCAAACTCTTTATCTTTCTGTCT
>CM052445.1:12891695-12918833 GCA_028533085.1 Varecia variegata
ATGTGATTTTTTTAATCCATCAGTCCATCAATGGACACGTAGGTTGACTCCCTATCTTTGCTATTATGAATAATGCCCCAATAAACATTAGAATGAAGGTATCCCTTTGATATAGTGATTTCTTTTCCTTTGCATAAATACCCAGTAGTGAGATTGTTGGATTGTATGGTAGTTCTATTTTTAGTTTTTTGAGACATCTCCATACTATTTTCCATAGTGTTTGTACTAATTTACATTCCCACCCACAGTATATGAGTTTCCTTTTATACACATCCCTGCCAGCATCTGTTTTAGTATTTTTAATAATAGCCATATTAATTGGGATAAGATGATTGTGGTTTTGATTTGTATTTCCATGATGATTAGTGATATTGAAAATTTCTTCATATCTCTGTTGGCCATTTGTATGTCTTTTTTTGAGAAATGTCTATTCATGTCCTTATCCCACTTCTAAATGAGATTGTTTGTTTTTTATTATTGAATTGTTTGAGTTCCTTGTATATTTGGGTATTAGTTCTTTTGCAGATGAATAGTTTGTAAATAGTTTCTCCTATTCAATAGGTTATCTCTTCACTCTGTTGATTGTCTCCCTTGCTGTATAGAAGTTTTTTGGTTTAATATAGTCCCATTTGTCTATTCTTGTTATAGTTGTCTGTGCTTTTGAGGTCTTAGTCATGAAATCTTTGCCTAGACCAACATCTTGAAGTATTATCTCTATGATTTTTTTTTAGTAGTTTTATAGTTTCATTCTTAGGTTGAAGTCTTAATCCAACTTGAGTAGATTTTTGTATATAGAGAGATAGGGGTCCAGTTTCATTCTTCTACATATGTGTATTCAATTTTCCTAGTACCATTTTGTTGAAGATGGTATTCTTTCTCCAGGGTATGTTGGCACCTTTATTGAAAATCAGTTGGCTGTAAATACCTGTATTTATTTCTGGAGTCTCTATTCTATTCTGTTGGTAATGTGCCTGTTTTTATACCAGTATAATGCTGTTTTGGTTACTATAACCTCATAATATATTTTGAAGTAAGATTGTGTGATGCTTTCCACTTTGTTCTTTTTCTCAGGATTGCTTTGGCTACATGGGCTCTTTTATGGTTCCATATGAATTTTAGAATTTTTCTTTCTAATTCTGTGAAAAATGACATTGGTGTTTTGATAAGAATTGCATTAAATCTATAGATTGCTTTGGGCAGTATGGTCATTTCAATGATATTAATTCTTCTGATCCATGAGCATGGGATGCCTTTCCATTTTTTTTGTGTCTTCTTTAATTTCTTGAATCATCAGCAATTTGTTGTTTTCCTTGTTCTTTCACCTCCTTGTTTAAATTTATTCCTACATATTTTATTTTATTTTTTTTTAGCTATTGTAAATGGGATTGCAGAAGTAAATCTATACTCTGAAAACTACAAAACGTTGTCAAAAGAAATTAAAGAAGTTCTAAATAAATGGGAAAACATCTTGTCTTCATTGCTTATAAGATTTAATATTCTTAAAATGGCAATATCCCCCTATCTGAACTACAGGTTCAATGAAATTCCTATCTGAATTGCAGCTAATTTCTTTGTAGAAATTGACAAGCTACTGTGAAATGGAATTGCAAGGGACCCAGAATAGCCAAAACAATCCTGAAAATGAACAAAATAAGAGGACTTACACTTCCAAATTTCAAAACTACTAAAAAGCAAGAGTAATGTGGTAAGAGCACAAAGATAGACATAGATCAATTAAATAGAATTGAGAGTCCAGGAATAAGGACATACATACATCTATTGTCAACTGATTTTTTTCTCTATTATTATTATTTCAATTGACAAAAAGTATATATATTTGTGGTGTACAACATGATGTTTTGAAATATATATATATACACACATTGCGGAATAACAAAATCAAGCTAATTAACATATGTATCACCTCACATACTTACCATTTTTGTGGTGAGAATAATTTAAATCTCCTCTCTAAAAATTCAATAATAAAATACAACCCAATTAAGATAGGGCAAATTATCTGAAAGATATTTCTATACTACAAGGAAGTTATATAAATGGCCAAATAAGCACACAAAAAGATGCTTGACATCATTGTTAATCAGGGAAATGCAAATCAAAAGCACACATGATACCATTTCATACCCATTAGGATGACTAGAATCAAAACTCAGAGAATAAGTGCTGATGTGTGGAGAAATAGGAATTCTCATTCATTGCTAGTGGGAACGTAAAATGGTGCAACTGCTGTGGAAAAGTCTGGCATTGCATCAAATGATTAAACATACAGTGTTCTATGACCCAGTAAAACCATTCTTAGGTATTATCCAAAATAAATGAGAAAAAAGGTCTGTACAGGGCTTTGTTTATGGGTGTTTATAGCAGCATTATTCATAATAGCCAAAAGGTGGAAACAATTCAAATACCCATAAACAGACGAATGGATCAACAAAATGTGGTATATCCATATAATGGATGTTATTTGGCTATAAAAAGGAAGGAAGTCCTGACACATGCTACCACATGGATGAACTTGAAAACATTATGCTCAATGACAGAAGCTGCTCACAATATGCCATTCATATAAAAATCCAGAACAGGAAATCTATAGAGGACAGAAAGAAAATTAGTGGTTGCTTAGGGATGTAGGGGACTGGAGAATAGAGTGGTGGTAGCT
Source organism: Varecia variegata (assembly GCA_028533085.1). Taxonomy (NCBI): domain Eukaryota; kingdom Metazoa; phylum Chordata; class Mammalia; order Primates; family Lemuridae; genus Varecia; species Varecia variegata. The sequence goes on from CM052445.1 coordinate 12,894,373, forward strand.
AAAGAGTACAGGGTTTCTCTTTGAGGTGATAAAAATGTAAATTTGACTATGTTGATGATTGCATATACATATAAATATACTAAAACTTACTGAATTATATACTTTAAGTGGATGAATTGCATGGTATGTGGATTATATTTCAATAAAGCTATTAAGAAAATACAATTATTCTTCAGGTGATTAAGAATGTCCAGAAACCTCATTGTTATTCAATATAAAACATTAGGTTTTTAAAACATAGAATATAAAACTAATGGGAATTGTACTGACATGTTTTGCTTTAGAAAAATTTATTCCCCACTTATTGTCTTCATATTAGAGGTTATGTTACTCAAAACCATTGAGTGAAATCCAAAAAAAAAAACAAAAAACCTCTCTTTTTCAAAATTGAAAGGACTCAATTCTTTTGAATTTTCTAGAGCAAATGTGATTATTTCCACATTTCCTTCCATCTATCCTTCAAGAGAGTTTTGTCATGACAAACTGCTACATAAAATTCTTTAATGACTTCCAATTATGCCCTGGATAAAGATCAACTTCTGAATAACTATTATTCATCTTTAGGAAATGACAGACATCTTTTGTTCTCTGTACCTAATACTGGGTTAGATACCCCTCCTAGATTCTCCCCAGGGACACCATGATTATCATACTTAATTATTATTGCCAGAGAATTAACCATTTTTTAGTTCAATAATTTTTGTTTTATTATTTTATTCTCAACATGTATTACAATGCCTGTCACAAAATGTATGCTTGATCAATGTTTCTAAATGAAGGAGCAATTTTTGCAAAGGGCAATTTATGAACCAGGTGGCTAGGGATAAATATGAAGTTGCTGAATGATCAATGTATCAATGATTAAGTAAGCTTATTCTAGGCATGAGATGAAAAGTGATGCTTTTTCTATATTTCTTATTATACTTCTATCTCAGAGAAAATGAAAATACATACCTCATTTAACAAAATAGTCCCTTTTCATGTGGTTTGATGGAGGATGAAGAAAAAGAAGCGTATTCTGCAAGCCCTGGGTGTTAAGCACCAGCTGTATAGAGAAGAGCACTGTTTCTGACCTCTTGCAATGCAAAATGTAAATTTCTAGACTTAACGTTGTGAGATCCTTTAGAAAATATTCACCATCTTTTTATTTCCATTGTTTATTATAGAGTCAGATCTCTAATTTGGGGATAAAATGGGAAATAATAGCAAGTAAAGCCAAATTAGAGAGCCAGATCATCTTATAAATTGTTACAATTTCCAACTGTGTGCTTTGTAAAAAGTGGCAACTTAAAATTTTATAAGAGAATTCCAATTGTTTCCATTGAGTGAGCAATTCAGTTAATTGCCGTATTGTCATCAGAGAATAAAAACATTATGATAGTATATCATAATGACTTAGCCAGAATTCTAGTCTGCATTTTTATATGTACCAAAGATAATTTTCTTTTCTAATGCAAGCCTCAGAGATTATTTTAATTAACATGGGGATTTTATGCCAATACTCTTTATCATTAAATGTTTACATTTTTGTTGTGCACTAAATTGTTTTGTTTAATGCTTCATATATATTCTCATCTAATTATAATGCCATTAGTCTAGTTTGATTAAGTTTACACCAGTGAATTACATTACTTTTTTTTTACTTTTCTTATTATTTTCTTTTGTTGTTGTTGTGCACTATCAAAGCCAAAGAGAAGCATTTTAAACAAATGGTTGGTGGTTTCAATAGTACCTATAGATCAGCTTCAAATTCAGTGATTATTCTTCGGAACACAGGAGGTCATGTCATATTTCTGCAATCTCAGCTTTTCAAACAGCAATTGAATCCTGTGAAGAGGCTTGCATTTGAAATTTATTTATTTTTGGCTTTTGGTCTTGGAGATGTTTTTTCTCATCTTCACCTTTTCTCCATCTGGTTCAGGAAGTTGGGAGAAATGTAACGGAACTGAAAAATTACTTGAGCTTTTTTGTTTTTTCAAACTTCAGAAAAGTCTGGCTATCATTTCTGGGTAACTGGGTCAGTTTTTGTCTCATAAAAATGATTTATCTTTCGTCTTGTCACCCCATTTCACTACTCCTGCACGTTTGTCTGTCAAGATTCCATCATCATTCCTCTGCGTGTGTGTGTGTGTGTGATTCTATTCCTTCAGATGACTTTTCTTCTGTAAATCTTTATGTATGTTAATGTATTAATACTTGGAAGAATAAAACCAGGAAAATGATATGATTAAATATACACTGTGAAAGTATGAAACCATTAGAAAAAACACACAGGAGAAAATCTTTATGAACTAGGCGTAGGGAAAGAGTTCTTAGAATTTCTGTAAGAAGTAAATTGAAAAATGGAACTTAATCAAAATTAATTTTTTTTTTTTTTTTTTTGTGGAAAGCCCTGTTAAGAGGATGAAAAGACAAGTTGCAGACTGGGAGCAAATACTTGCAAAACATATCTGACAAATGACTAGTATCAAAATATAAAAAGAACTCTGAAAAGTTAATGTTAAAAACAAACACATAAACAATCTAATTAAAAAATGTACAAAAGACATGAATAAACATTTCACCATAATGGAATACAGATGGGGAATAAGTACAAGAAATGGTGTTTAAAATCATTATCCATCAGGAAAAATGCAAATTAAAACCACATTGAGATTATATACCAATCAGAATGGGCAAAATACAAATTGATATCAACACCAAATGCTAGCAAAAAGAAATGTACAGAAACTGAATCACTCAGTGTTGTTTGTGAGTATGTAAAAGGTACAGCACAGTAGGATACAGGTGGAGTATTTCTTATAAAACTAAGTGTGTGACCACTATACTACCAGCAACTGTAGTCCTGGGAAATTATCCCAGAGAAATAAAATTTATGTTCACAAGACCTGTACATAGCAGTTTTATTTGTAATAGCCAAAAAGTGGAAACAGCCTAGATATCCTCCAATGGGTGAAGAGCTAAACAAACTGTATTATATCCATACCATGGAATTAGACTACACAATAAGAAAGAGACAAACTATTGACAAATATAAGCAAGTTGGATGACAAATATAAGCAAGTTGGATGAGATTTATGTTGAGTAAAAACACTAATCCCCTAAGGTTATATACTTTATGATTCTACTTATATAACACTGACAAATATTTTGTCTTTAAATGACAAAATTATAAAAATGGACAACAAATTATTGGCTGTCAGGGGTTAGGGATGGGTGGAGGATAGGAAATTAATGTGATTATACAGGCATATCTTGTTTTACTGTGCCTTACTTTATTGTGCTTCAAAGATATTGTGTCTTTTACAAACTGAACCTGCATGGATACCATTTTTTCAACAGCATGTACTCACTTTGTGTCTCTGTGTCATATGTTGGTAATTCTCACAATATTGTAAACCTTTTCATCGTTGTTACATCTGCAGTAGTGATCTGTGACCAGTGATCTTTGATGCTACTATTGTAATTATAACGGGGCCTCACAAACCACACCCATGTAAGATGGTGAACTTAACTGATAAACGTTGTGTGTGTTCTGACTGCTGTTCCCCCATCTCTTTTCCTCTCCTCAGGCCTCCCTATCTCTGAGAAACAGCTATATTAAAATTAAGCTAATTAATAACCCTGCAAACCTCTCTAAGTGTTCAAGTGACAGGAAGGGTCACATATCCCTCACTTTAAATCAAAAGCTAGACATTATTAAATTTAGTGATTTAGTGAGGGAGTCATGTGGAAAACTGAGATAGGTCTCTTGCACCAAACAGCACAGAACAATTCCTTGAAGGAAATGAAAAGTGCTACTCCAGTAAACACAAGAGTGATGAGCAAGCAAAACAGCCTTATTGCTGATAGGAAGAAAGTTCGAGTGGTCTGGGTAGAAGATCAAATCAGCCACAACATTCCCTTAAGCCAAAGCTTAATCCAGACCAAGGCCCTAAATCTCTTCAATTCTGTGAAGGCTGAGAGGGGTGAGGAAGCTGCAGAAGAAAAGTCTGAAGCTTTGGTTTGTGAGGTTTAAGGAAAGAAGCCATCTTTATAACATAAAAGTACAAGGGAAGGCTGCAAGTGCTGATGTAGAAGCTACAGGAAGTTATCCAGAAGATCTAGATAAGATCATTGACGAAGGTAGCTACACTAAACAGCAGATTTTCAATGTAGACAAAACAGCCTTCTTTTGGAAGAAGATGCCATCTAGTACTTTCATAACTAGAGAGGAGACGTCAACGCTTGGCGTCAAAGATTAAAAGGAAAGATTGACTCTTTTGTTAGGGATTAATGCAGCTGGTGATTTTAAGTTGAAGGCAATGCTCATTGACCATTCCAAAAATCCTAGGGCCCTTAGGAATTATGCTATTTTGCCTGTGCTCTAGAAATGGAACAACAAAGCCTGAATGAGAGCACATATGTTTATAGCATGATTCAGTGAACATTTTAAGCCCACTGCTGAGACCTATTGCTTAGAAAAAAAGATTCCTTTTAAAATATGACTGTTCATTTACAATGCACCTGCTCACACAAGAGCTCTGATGGAGATGTACAAAGAGATTACTGTGTTCATGTCTGTTAACACAACACCTTTCTGTATCCCATGGATCAAGGACTAATATTGACATTCAAGTCTTATTATTTAAAAAATACATTTTGTAAGGCTATAGCTGCCATAGATAAGATTTCTCTGATGGATCTAGGCAAGGTAAATTGAAAATATTCTGGAAAGGATTTACCACTGTATATACCATTAAGAACATTTGTGATTCATGGGAGGAGGTCCAAATAGCAAAATCAAGAGTTTAGAAGAAGTTGATTCCAAATCCCATGGAGGGCTTCATGACTTCAGTGGAAGAAGTCACTGTGGATGTGGTAGAAATAGCAAGAAAACTAGAATTAGAAGTAGTAAAACTAGAATTAATTCAGATGTGACTGAATTGCTGCAGTCTCGTGAAAAAACTCGAACACATGAGGAGTGGCTTCTTATTGATGACCAAATAATGTGATTTTTTGAGATGGAATCTACTCCTGGTGAAGCTGCTGTCAACATTGTTAAAACAACAACAGAGGATTTAGAATACTACGTAAACTTAGTTGATAGGATTTGAGAGTCTTGACTCCCATGTTGAAAGAAGTTCTACTGTGGGTAAAATGTTATTGAACAGAGAAATCTTTGGTGAAAGGAAGAGTCAATTGATGAGGCAAACTTCATTGTTGTTTTATTTTCAGAAATCGTCACAGCCTCCCTAGCCTTCAGCAACCACCACCTGATCACTCAGCAGCCATCCACATCAAGGCAGGACCCTCCCCACCAGCAAAAGATTTCAACTTGCTGAAATCTCAGATGATCATTTGCAATTTTTAGCCATAAAAGATTTTTAATTAAGGTATAGATTTTTTTCAATAAATAATGCTATTGCACACTTGACTACAGTATAGTGTACACATAACTTTTATATGCACTGGGAAACCAGTTTGTGTGACTTGCTTTATTGTGGTATTCCCTCTATTGCAGTGGTCTGGAACCAAACCCACAATATTTCTGAGGTACGCCTGTAAAAGGGCAATACCTGGGATTCTTGTGGTGATGGAAATTTTCTATGTCTTTTCTATGGTTGTAAATACACAAACCTATATATGCAGTAAGACTGTATAGAACTAAATAGACACACAAGTCCATATACACAAGTACAACTGTGGAAATTTGAGTAAGATCAGTGGATTAAATGCATGTGATATTGTACTATAGTTTGAAAGATGGGGAAATTTTCCCATTGGGGGAAAATGGGTAAATGGTACCTGAGATATGTATGTATTATTTCTTACAATTGAATATGAATCTACAATGATCTCAAACATTTTTTAAAGTTTAAATGAAATGAAAAAAATAATCATGCACTGAATATTTTATGGTGCGTTTATTTTTCCTTCATTTCCACTTTCCTATTTGGTACTTCTAACTTTAGAAGGATGATTTAGCATAGTTTTATATTTTAGAGATAGTTGGGACATTTTCATCCAGAAACTTTAAATATCAGCAGCTGAGGTCTAAAGAGATGAAGTGCCTGACTTGCAAGTCACCCCACAGCAGCTGTGAAAAGGTGCCAGCTTGCTGCCTTCCTCTAATCCACAGGGCGTTTTGCATTCTGAATGCTGAAGCAGCACAGTGAGTTGCTTCCTGGGACTAATTGAACCTCTCACAGTACACTAGTGCCCTGAAAGCATGTCAGTGTGGATCACCTCTTACTCCCACAGGGAAAACCTGGCTCAGTATCTGTAGGCTCAGGAAAAGATTACCTATAAGAAAAAAGTCATTTGGTAAAACAATTAAACATAAAGGAAACCACAAAATAGGTCGATGGGAATTATAATAATTAAAATCCTGGATTAAAAATTTTTTTTAAAAAACATTGGTGCAAATGTTATTCAAGGCTGGAGGAACTGTGTTTGCAAACGTTGGGGAAAAGAACAATATTACGTCTTCAATGGCTAAACGAAGTTCAGAATGGCTGAAGTTTAGTGTGAGTGGGAATGATGTTGAGAAATGACGCTGGTATAGAAATTGGGGCCTCTTTATGAAAGTCGTGCTATGGAATCAGCATTGAATGGCAGGGAAAATGGGGAGCCCTGCAAGATTGTATCCAGAGAACAGAAATGAGAATACTTGCCTTTCAGAAACACCTTGCTGTCTGTCAGGTACTTCTCATCACTTAAAAACTGTGTGTTTTCTTCGATAAGTAGATTTTCCACAGTGGTTTTAAAAATAGCATGTGATAATATTGTATTTCAGTAGGTAAAATAACTAGTGAAGGAATTTCTTTGGGTAGATTCAAATGGCTCTGCTATATTAAATTACTTTAGTAAAGGTTTCCGTGATACACTGTTAGATGAAAAAAAAGTTACTGAGTTATAGGTGTAGTATGATCCAATTCTTGAAAAACCAATAATGAAACCATAACCTATATGTATCTATATGCATAAATATTTATATATTAATACATTTGTAAAGGCAAAGAGAAAAAATGGAAAAATGGCAAATTGTTAGCAGGGATTCTATTAGGAGATTTGGAATCAAGGAGAGACTGAGGATATTAGCAGAGCCACATATATTGCTTTTGAGCGGTTAAGTGCGAAAGCTTTACCTATGTAATTCAAATAATCGAAACACACGAATTGAGTAAAACAAACACAATGTCCCAGAGCAGCACTGTCCAATAGAAATGTACTGCAACTTACAAATACAAGCCACATATTTATTTTTCATTTTCCTGGTAGCCACACTGAAAAAGTAAAAAGAAACATAAAACTCATTTAATTAGTCTATTTTAACTCAATACATCCAAAATATTATCATATCAACATGTAACCAATGTAAAATAATAATGAGCTAATTTACATTATTTTCATAGTAAGTCTTAGAAATCTGGTCTGTGTTTTACAGCACATCTTTATTCAGACTAGCCACACTTCAAGTGCTTAGTAGCCATATGTACATAGTAGCTCGCTAATTGGACAGAGCAGCTCTGGAGGAAACGGTGGTTTTGCTGCTGGTGAATTTCACTTACAGAGACAGCTCCACTGCTTGTCAGCCCAGCGGTGGCATGGCTATGTGCAGCCCTGGTCCCAGGTCTCAATCTTAGTTCAGCTCTACCTTGTCCAGCTCTATGATTTTTCAATTGAGAAGCTTTAATATTATTTAATACATTTGATTATTACCAGTGTGCATATAGAATCTACACTTTTTTTTTTTTTTTTTTGAGACAGAGTCTCACTCTGTTGCCCAGGCTAGAGTGAGTGCCGTGGTGTCAGCCTAGCTCACAGCAACCTCAAACTCCTGGGCTTAAGCAATCCTTCTGCCTCAGCCTCCCAAGTAGCTGGGACTACAGGCATGCGCCACCATGCCTGGCTAATTTTTTTCTATATATATATTTTAGTTGGCCAGATAATTTCTTTCTATTTTTAGTAGAGATGGGGTCTCACTCTTGCTCAGGCTGGTCTCGAACTCCTGACCTCGAGCGATTCACCCACCTCAGCCTCCCAGAGTGTTAGGATTACAGGCGTGAGCCACCTCGCCTGGCCAAAATCTACGCTTTAAATGAAAATGAAGTGTCTTTTCAGAAAACAGTGAGAAACTAGCTGTGAAAAAAAAATCTGTTCACACAACTTTATAGGAAAACAAAAGGTAATACGACATTAATCTTGAATTTTAACTGTGGAAAGTTTGGATGACTGGAACTATCTTCTACTTAAGGAGAGGGCAAAGAAGACAAAGTTTTCCCTACATAAAAATTCAGTAGTCAAGGCATTTATGACGTGATGTCTCATCCAAATATCTAGACGAAGAGGTTTTTGAATTCAAGCTCCAAATCAGCTACCAACCAGCCAGGTAAATTTGGATAATTTTCATAAATCCTCTGAGCCTAAGTTTCCTCAATTATCTACAGTGAGTTTATCTAACATAGTTCTAAAATTTAAATAAAATAAGACACGTGACCACACTATATAAATCAAATGCACTATAATACATTGTAAAATCATTAGAACAACACTTCTGAAGTTGAATGTGAGGGGAATGCCAGCAATAGTAAATTTCTAAATGCTATGGTTACCGGTAGGTCTGAATTTTGGAGAATATAAGAAAAGAAAAAAAAATAGAATAATGCAAAATGGAAGAAATAATTTTCAGAATGGTGAAATATATTCATAAATTTGGCCCTTTTGAAATTTGAGTCATTGTAAATGTAAGTACAGAACCACAGTGGATGGTTTTTGCTAGGTTGAGTTTTAAGGACACTGAGCATGGAAGGCGGGTGTCTAGATTGTAGAAGACTCTGTTGCAAGTACAATGCACAAAAACAGACAGATTTGGGTGCTTGGTGGCTGCTCTTCACTGAACAGGACTATCCAGTCATTCACTCAACTAAATCCCAGAATTATGAAGGATTATTGAATGTTAGAAAATATGTTGTTATGCCATTGTTCCCTATGTTCCCTCCACATTTGCTGGAAAGTTGATTTTGTGTCTTTGAGAATAGCATGGTGAGTTTACTACCCTTGACTTTCCATCAGTTTGTTTGATCTCTAGAGCATGTCACGTTGCTATCCATGTCAAGGCAAGAAAGTGAGTATGTTTTTCCACTACTTTAATTGCCAGCAAGTAAATAAAATATTGGATTTAAGAAAATTTTTTATACAAATGTTCAAGTGATGAAATAGATACTTTTTGAGGAGAATTAGCACTTTGAAAAGTACTCATCATTTTTACAAAATAATTCACTATTTTTTTACATAGTTTCCTGACTGAAGTTAATATAGATTAATTTACACCGAAATTTTAAGGAAAACGTTCATCACAAATGGTGAGGTACAACTTTATAGCACACTTTCTTGTAAACAGGGCTTCCAAAATATACCTGCGATAAATAAAGTGTTGTGAATTTAACCTCCAGTCTATTGAAGGTAAACTGAATTTTCAAGATGCTCCTCCACCCAACTCAGACAAAAAATTAAAAAAAAAGAAAAACAGATTTTAATTTAAGAAGGCATGAAAACAAGAAACATTATTTATGTACATGGAAAGTGATTCCAAACTTCTCTTTAGTATTTAGAAATTTCTGGGGATAGATGTATTATTACTAGAAATGGAAAGAAACTGCAAATCACTTATTTGAAGACCTCAAACAAAACCCCTTTGCTTGCAATCCTGCTATTGTTTTATGTTTTTTTACTTTATCCTTACTGTTCATCTTCATTAATGCCACATATCAGTACATATTGAGAATAATATTCAAGTCTAGAACACGTAGTACTGACAATATCCAATGCTTTGTTCATACTCATAAATGGATCTGTCAGTGACATCTATGGGTTGCTAGAATCATCATTTCCAGGACACAGAAAAGGAGGATGTTACTCGTTCCAAATAAAACCCTCTATTATCACTGTGTTCCCCTGTAAAATGTCAGCACCCTAACCCTGACATAAATAAGCTACTGGGAGAAAGAAAGTTTTTGTTGTTTTAATTGTTGTTGTTGTTGTTTGAAGGAACAGAGGGAATTTGAAATTGAATTCTGGTAAAGTGTGTAAAATGGTGATGTATAGGGTCATTACTTGGATGGGGGAACAATGCACAGAAGAGGCAAAAAGAAATCAATGGAAAATATCCCAGATGTTAAGACTAGGCCTACAATTCTCCTACTACTGTATGTCTGACTAAGAAAAATTGGAGCATTTCAGCAGCCCAGGCTTTAGTCTGAATCCTTATGTACTTGAGATAAAGTGTTCTTGAAGCAGTAAGTACATTCATTATGCTTGTGTTTCTCCAAACCTATCTGGCCAGGTTATTCTAAATCCCCAGGATAAAAATGAGATTTAGGAGTGAGCAGAGGCTCAGTGCCTCTTGCTTTTCTGAAAACTAAAATCTAATATTTCAAGTTGAATTCTGAGATCACCATACTGAGTATGTTTTTTAAATCTGTGAACTTCTATGATGTAAATTTAGTCTAAAATACAGTACATTTTTTATTTTGCACATTTCTCTTGCTTTACAAGAAGGAACACTTAGGGGGTTTACCAAACGCATTCTCTCTCAAAGTATAGGAATACAGAAGTGGCAATAGTAACCCTTATGTATATGCACATTTCTTAGCTTCCTCTGTGTGTGCTCTGAAAGGCAGTCCAGTGTAGTGGTTAAGGGCATGACCTGAAGGACAAGCACAGCTCCATCACCAGCTGTACTACCTAAGCCAGGTTAGTGCTTGTCTCAATTTCCTCATCTGTAAAATGGGCATAAGAACAGTAACTACTTCAGAGGTTTGTTAAGAGAAGTACCTACATGTGATTACACGTATAGAGCATAGAACAGTGGCTGGCACTGTTATTGCTGTTATTCTTTGTGATGTATGGTAACCAAAACTGGGTTTCACAACATTATGCTGCTTTTGGCCAATGCAAAATTGTATACAATTTCTCCACAGAGGTAATTTTTTGAGGTAAAATCAACTTAGCATTTTTCTATTCATTTGAAATAAATGCTAATGGCATGTGGTGAGGAATAGACACAAGTAATATAACTTAAACTTTAAGAAGTTTCCAGTACTATTTTTATACCAGTTGTAAACACTTTCCTTTTAATAGTTCAGTGAATGATTATAATATAAGCTAAATTACCTGGCAATCAATAGAAGAAACAAAGAATTAAGAATGCTGTCCCTATAGGGGAAAGTATATATCTCTACCTACGTCAGATATGATGATGATTTTTGAATGATTTTAATTTTAAAGAAATACGTACCCATCACTGGGGAAAAGAAGACGAAATTCCTAGGTTTTTGTACTTCTTTTGAGTTGACAACAATATTGTGCTGATTGAAAATATTGGAATTTAACTTTGCTTAGATTTACGTTGTGGGAATGAATTCATTTTCATCTGGGTATTATGAGCATGCAATCATCTTGCTTGTTTAAGGTGTTTAAATTATTATAATTTATTGTAATTTTTTTCTATATCTGAGCACTTTTGCCACATTTTTGAAATTCAGTAACCATAAAGACATATTTATACCGATAAACAGTTAAACCTGGTAAACAGGTAATTTATTTTTTTAAAAAAAATGGAGAGTCAAGATTTTTTCTGACAAAATATCATTGAAAATCATTAATCATCATAATTTATTAAGACAAACATTTCTTTTACTTACTAAAAGGAAACACTGGGACAACCTAAAAGTCTACAAAGTATACCTGACTTTCATCTTAACAGAGGGTTGGACCATGACCCCATTAGAAGGCTTGCTTGCTTTCACTGTGTACTATAATATTTACATGTTCTTAAGAAATAATTTGGTAATTTTGTGTTTTAAAGTCAAACTGTAGTACTGGGTGATCAGTCCTTGGTGAGCAGCCATTTCCAGAGACCTTAAAAAATATGAAAAGCTCTAATATTCCAGCTACATTGTTTTTTGCTTATAAAAATATCTATTATAGGAGTCAACTACCACATGAAACGAATTGCATTGGTTTTAATTGAAAAAGATAGCTAAAAATTTTCTGTGGGTTATTGCAACAGTACAAGAATACAAGGTGCATTTGTTTGTTAACAAAAACAACTGTAAAACAAACTGTGAACGCAAAAGCAGGCTACAAAACAGAAGGGTTTTTGATTGCCTTTGCCTGATTTCAACATGTTACAGGTTAATATGCCACAGTTGAGAAACGCTATAAAGTGTAAGTTAGCATCTGCTAATTTAATTTTAAACATTTCCCCCCACCCAGAGCACAATGGGAAATATGTACGTGTATGGGAAACGCTGCCTCCTTCAAGTATCACAATCTGGTTGTCACGTAATCTTCGTGGGTGACTGTGTCTGTGAGGTTTCCATCATAGTCTACGCTAGAGTCCTCTTCCTTCGCGTGTTTCTCCTTTGGTATTATAGGAACGGTGTCCTCCACCACCACCTTCTCTGACTCGAATGAGCACGCTCTCCTGCCTCCCTGGAACCCCAGTGTGTCCGTGTTCCTTTCCCTGTGGTCCACTAACACACACTGTTCACTGAGACCAGGGATGCTCAGGTCGCCCCGGGAAGCTAGGCCTCGCGATTCCAGTTGAATATTTCTCTCAAGGGGTCCTGCGGCCTGTTGACGAGCAACCTCTTCTGAAACAGAGAAGATCTGGTTTGCATTTTGCTCAGCAGCATTTTGTTTTGACCGTCTATGAAACAACCCGAAGTTTTTGATATCGGTCACAAAATTCACTTTTCTCTGCTTCTCCCGCGGCGGCTCCTGCACCACCAGGGCGGAGCCGTTGCTTATGTTGTGTCTTTCGGCCGCGATGGCTGCTGATCTCGGATGAATGAGCGTGGTCAGGTCAAAAAGGCTGAAATTCTTTTTCTTGTCCTTGCTGCTACCTTCATTGTCACTCTTTTCATCTGAGTCTGCTGAATTAGAGGACTCCTTCGTGGCATTGGCGGATTGTATTGTAGAAAGCTTGCTTCCCCTTAGTAATCCCAGAACTTCAAAGCGGAAACTAGAAATGTCTTGCTTGAGTTCCTAAATGAAATTTAAAATGACAATTTAGGTTGTGATTTAAATTAATAGACAATAGGGAGCATCATTTTCTCTTTTTACGCATGGGTCAGAAATATTTTCACCGCTTTTTAAGAGCTAGGATTCTACTCTTCTGGGGTTCTACTTTAGAATTCCCAGTTCTCTCACTGACACTTGGTGTTCCTTTGATGTCTACTAATTTCCCTACTGGAATTTTAGAGTAACAAGGAAATTTCCTAAGGTTAATGTAAAAAGAAACAGGAAGAGTTATCTTTTCCAGCAGAGTATAATTGAGTATTTTAGGTTTCTCTGGGACTACGGTTTCAAGTACTTCCTCTAAGTATTCAACTCTGTCAACTCGCCTCACTCTCTCAGGGATGCAGTTTATAAGATTTTAAATATGGGCACATTTTTAAGTCTAAAGGAATATCTAAAACAAAATACTTAAAGTCGAGCTAACCTCTCTAAGAGGTGCCAGTTACTTTCAATTGTTTACCACAATAAAGATGATCTTACCCCAACATCTGGGTCAGCCTCTACATCCTATGAATTGCTTCAGGTCAGACAACATTTCTGAGATTCATCCTTTCCCTAATTTTGTTGGGTAAATGAATTCTTAGCCTTAACCTGACAGTGGCCTCCTTGGTGGCCTCCTGCCTCCAATCTATCTCTTAAATGAACCATTTTACTTTAAAACCTGAATTTTATGGCTGCAAAGAGCATCTTGGCTCCCAGACAGTTTTCAACTTGTGCTGTAAGTTTTGCAATTTATCTATCTTCTTCATTCCCTTGTACAAACGTGCTGCTTTTCTCTGTTAAAGGTCTCCTATAGGTTTTTTAAAGAAAATGTGTTTGTTTTTGCCTGTACAATCAAAATGACTTTAATCATTCTCCCCAAATCTCTAAACGCTCATGCAAAATACCAACATCATTTTAAACACATGATTTAAGCATGTAGTATGTCATGTATTCTACCTATTTCCTCTTATAGAATTAAAAAAAAAAAGGAAAAAGTTTATAAGTGTGTAAGTTACAATTAAACTGAAACCTTAAATTCCCTGCTACCAAAGTGTTGGAGAATACACAGAAGGTTTGTGCTGTTGCTAGTGTGTTGGTTACTAAATGTTTCAGATTTAGAAATCTAGCTGAAATTTCAAAAACTAAAGCTCACTCAGTATTACGTTGCTGGGATCAACGAGTCAGAATGCCATGAGGCACTGAGATTTTCTCTGCATATTCGAAAACAATTTATTTTGAGAAGAAATTTCACCACTTGCTGTTTTTGTTTGTTTTTATAATTCAATAGGTTTTAATTTAAAAATCATAAGGCATAGGCTCGCTGGAAAACGTGCCTAAGTTTCCAGCTCTGATTTTTACTGTGCTGTATCTAGTTCCACACTCTGCAGAATCTGCCTCTCACCGTGATAAAAATGGAAATGGTTACCTTAAAGTTCTCTTCGGTCAGGCCTTCTTCAGTTTTAGCATCTCTAATCATTGCTGCGACGTAGCGCTTCACCAGGTTCCTCATAACTTCCTGGGGCGTTTTAGAACACAGTATTGATATTCAGTGCATAAACATGACCTCCCTCTTGAGTCAGTTCTGAAGGGGGGACTTTGTTTTATTTTAATGCAAATATCAAGATATAATACAAAGACAACTTACTTGATATTGGTGATGTCTTCTCAAATTATCAGCAGCTCGCCTCTGAAAAGAAAAGGGACGTTTCCATTTTGGTTATATTGCTATATTGTTACTCTGAAAAATAATTTGTTTTAATTGTAAATGTTTTTATTGTCATTTCCCCAAAGGGGGAGTTTCACTAGACAATGGACAATGGCTATAGAGTGCTTCACGTGAATCAAAAGAATGAGTAAACAAATATGTAATCTATGTGACATTTAAAACAGGATAAGTTAAGAATGACAGAAATGTTCTCGTATAGGATATAGGGTGGTAGAGAATTAATCATAGTTGATACACACTCAAAATCACATGAAATGATGCTAAGACATATCAAATACAAAACATGTCCAATAAAAATTAAAAGTCTTCATAAATATCAATATAACAAGACTAAGAAGCTAGCTATGCAACACGTAATCAGAAATCTTGTAAGACAATGAACTGTTCAACACTAATTTCAATCCTATGTACATTAAGAGGGGATTCCGGTTCTAGTTAGATGGCTGGATTTAACAAAATAAATAAAGAAAGGATTCTGTTAAAACATAGCATTTATTAACTTATCATTTAAAAATAAATAAATGTGATCCCCAGGTACATTTTGAAGAGATTAGATGGTTTAGGGGCAGAGGTGGGGTTAGCACAGAATTGTGATTTTGGAGTGTAGAATGGAGAGAGAAGATATTTAATGATGGAAAGAAAGTCCACTATGAATTGAGTTAAATAATCAATGACACTGAAATTATATATTGGCAGATTTCACAAGTATTCTAAAGATACTAGAAAAACAATTATATAACCTCAATTCATCTGTGTTGAATAAACATCCATATTAATTGCCAAGGAAGAGAACTGGCCAAAATAATCTAAAATGAAAAATATTTCTATTATAAAGAATTAATTTGGTAAATTGTGAGATAGCAAAAGGGGAAACATATCTTGGGTTTAAATAAGTCTTCTGATCTTGTTCCTTAATAAATACTTAATCATAGCTTGATAAAATAGAATTTTGAAAAGAGTTGTGCATGTGTCACTGTGAAAGAATTTTAAAAATTAAAAAACTTAAAAGATACTCCTTTTTCCTCTTCAGAGAAATAGGGGAAAATTCTATTTCCACTGGCCGTAGAATGGATTTGTGATTTGTGATTAGTAGTAACTTGTAGGAATAGATGAGACAATGCTTAGCTTCCCAAAGGTCAGTGATTCTTCTAAATACTATTCACTTTTGCATAAGAAATAAATTTTGAGAAAACAATGTCAATATGGTTAATGTGTTAATTTTAAAAACTAGGAAATTTGAAACAATACAAAATTAGAACATCTTGAACAAAGTATAGCTGGGAAATTTTATGGCTGGGCCACCAGATGGAGGTGTCTGACTCCTATTGAGACACAGCTCAGCGGTCACCCAAGACAAAAAGCACTTTGAGAAAACATAATCCTCCAGATCTCCTTAAATTTACTTAAAGTAAACAAAAATACTAAAGTGAGCTGTACGCCAATTTCTTTAACACTCTCACCATAAATATTATATAAGAGATCTATTTTCCATGATTTATATTAGAAACTCTTAATATAGAAAGAATTTAGTCTGCTTATTTTTCATTATTTTGGGGTGCAACAGCATTTCTCTATTCTGTATTAGAATCCTTCTAAAATCCAATAAAAAATTGTTAACAGAGAGCAGTTAAAAGTCATGATTTAACTTTAAAGTTCTTTAACACAAAACTAAAATTAAGGATGACAGAATCAGAAAATTATGAGTAATAAGGGAAAATGATCATGATACATTTTAGTATTAAATGAGTACAATCTGTCTTTCTTTCAGCAGGAACTTACTCATGCACAAAGTTAAAAATGTTGATAAAAATATTAAAAAGTCAAAGACCACATTTTAAACAATAATCATAGGTTAGTTTTCTTGGGAAAAATTTTTAAAAACCAAACTAGCTTGTCAAAAAGAGAGAGGAATATTGGAAAAATGTACTATGATTACATTCAGGAGTTAGTTTCCATAGCCCAGGTTTAAGGCTAAGTTGTTTTTGCCAACTGATTGTTTTCTACATCTACATGGTAATTACTACAAAACTAATTTTAATATTGTGAAATTATACCAGGCAACTGAACTTTAAAATCCTGGCTATGAAAATAGGAATGGATGAAGCTAACCATCTTCTGAATATCAAACCCCAAAATGAATGCAATGTACCCATTAAGCCTACCTGTTTGTACTTTCTTACTTTCTGGGAGGTAGTGTGTTGTGACATTAAGAACATGGACCTAAAAATCACCACTGGGTTTGAAGTTCAATAAGCCTGCTCAGGGAGTTTGCCTCTGAGGCTCTCCCTCTTCTTCATTTTTTATTTTGCATGGTGGAGATAAACTGGGAAATTGTGCAGATTAACTAAGAGATTTAAGGCACCTATTGCTAACTAACATTAGTTCCGGTGCTCTTTTCATTTTTCCCCCTTTTGATTAATAATATAATTTAACACACTTTTTCAAATCTTCTTGAATCACAAAACTTGTGCATAGTCTGGCACATGTTATGATTACCTCTAAGAAAATAAAAGGATGTACTTAGATGTAATTGTGTCTCTTTGTGTGATATTTATGGCATTTCACGTGGAGAGAGAGCATTTCCTTCAGCTAAATAGTTGGATACCTTTAGCTTTGGCAGTAGAGAGCTTTAGAGGCAGAACATTTGCATCTAAGTAATAGAGTAAAGGGCTACTTCTGGTAAATTTGGATAGATGTGACACAAACTCTGTAGGCAGCTATCTTTTAGGTGAGCCTAAAAGTTTTGTGAACATTTCTGCATGACATTGAATTTTTGCTATGACCTCTTAATTTTCCTTTGTGAGTTTCTCTATCATGGATCTTAGCTTGTAGGGCCAATTTAACATAAATTTATTAATGTTAATAATAAATTTTTATATGACTATATGCACATGGCAGTGGGCTGTAAGAAACCAGAGATGAATAAAACACACTTTTGCCCTTAAATGACTTATAGCTTATGAGGTGGAATGCCAAGAACATGAATGACGACAGATGAAGGCAAAATACTATAGAAAGGGCTGTAAGAGTGTTATTTGAGTACAGGGGGAAGAGGTGATATTGTGCTAAGAAAAGAATCCATAACAGCCTTCATGCAGGGCATAAGGTATTAGATTGGACATGAAGGAATCATAGGATTTTGACAGGCAGAGATGCACAGACGTTCTAAAAGACTGGAATAGGGTGAGCACATATGCTGGGGCTAGAACGTGAGAGACGTGTTATGGGGACTTCTGGCAGTGCAGTTGCAATGTCTCTGCTAGCAGGAATATGGATTAGGTGGGTTCTTTACATAGAATCTTAGGTGGCACCATGAATTCAGTGGTAGTAACCCACCGGCACCTGGGTTTTTGACTAGTTGAGTGACGTGATGAAAGTTTAATTTCTGTAATAGTCATCTGGCAACAGCATCAGGTAGCAAGAAGCTTCCTAGCTTCGGGCAGTGGCCATCGATTCTTGGCATTCTTTGGATTGCAGCTGTTCAATCTCTGACTCCATCTTCACATGGTGTTCTTGTGTCTCTGTGTCTTCACATGGCCATGTTCTTATAAGGACCCTTTTCCAGATGACCTCATCTCAACTAATTCCATCTGCAACGATCCTTTTTCCAGATAAGGTCATATTCTGAGGTACAGGGAGTTAAGACTTCAACTGATCTTTTTTGGGGGGAGCAAAATTCAACCCATAAAATATGTACTCTTTGCAACAAACATAATGATAATTTTTGACAATTAGTGATGCCATTAAATATTATATAATAAAACTACCATCAATGATATTTAGGATGTTTGAAACCATTTGTGGGGTAAAGATCAGCTGAGCTTCAAAGAGATTTATTATTATAAGAGAAGACATCATGTCTTATAATCATCACTGGAAATGACCATAAGCAGGAGGACTGCCCTATTTGCATTTATAAAAGTAATATATTAAAGGCCATTTCATTAAAAATACCTAAGTGGGTAATGGGTATTTAGTTTTCTTTCAAGCCATTCACAGGTTAAACTTTGCTTGATAAAATAATCTAAAATAATCTGCAATGACTAGATATTCTCTAATTGTACAAAAAAAATAATGACTTAGGTAGCATTATTGCATGGGAGGCCTAGGTTAGGAATAAAGAATTTCTCAGTGAGTGAGCTCATGTTCACAATGTTACTAAGAAATTTCTGGAGTTGCACTTTACAGCTATTTTTTGAAAAAAATTAAATTGGTTGTCAGTGGTGTTTAAGACAGGAAAAATGCACCACGTGACCAATCAAGGACCTACCTTTCTTAACAGGTGTCAAGGAAAAATAGTAAGGAGAAAGAAGTGCACTTTAAACTGGCACTTTTCTTTGGAAATTATTTCAGAAGTCACGAGACTGTGTGGAATGTTTCTTCGCAGAGTGGCTCTCAGGGCAGGAGCAGAGGGCATACCTGGGCGCTAATTTAGCATAGCTGACAATTTGCAGGTTCCTCCTGATTTGTTAGGACAAGACAATTGGGATCACAGAACTAATGATAAAGGAAAAGAACAGCTAGTGAGAAACCTCTGGCGCTGCAAGGAAACTCCAGGATTTCAATAAAAGTGTCAGGTTACTTTAGAGCAAGGAAGGTTTTGCAGCTGCAAGAGAGGGCTCTGGGGAATTGGCTGTGACAGTTCCTCCCTCTTTATCTCCAGTTCTCTCCACGTCCACTGTGCTCCACTGCGCCAATGTCAGGCTCACTTCACGTAGCTCCTTCCCCGCAGTCAATTTCCAGTGCCGTTTTCTCTCATTTCCACACCGGTTTTTGTCTATCACTGATTTTAAGCCCATAAATTATGCTTTGTAGTCTCTGCTTTGCTCAGTGAATGCCTTAAGGGATGCAGCTTGCTGTGTTCTTCTTCTTCAAAAAAAGTAAAAATGCAAGGGGCCATTCCAGGATGTGATAATTTTTTTCAAAAATTGGAGTTTGGCTCTGTTACAGGTGGATCTACATATTATTCTCTATAAACAGTTTCTTTATCATTACCTCTTGCCTCTACATATTGCTCTTTATGAACATACTCTCTAAGCATATAGAATTAAATGATGTGAAATGTCTGAATGCTGTATGGTCAAACCAAATATTCAGGACCTCACGCTTGAAATATCAAGAGTGTCAAGCAATTAATTCCTATACATCCTGACCCTGCCAGCAAATCTTACAGCAATAATTTAGGGATCCAGAGATATTCGTGGATGAATACTGTGTAAAGAAAAATAAAAATACCCGGACTGCCCCAACTCCTTATGCAAAATGGAATGTCAAGCCTGGGTCATGCAACACCCTCTTCCAAATGAATAGCTATTGTTAACATTATGCATTAGCCAGACCCCCGTGGAAAGATAAAAGGCCTCAGGCCCCTATGAAGGACTGGCCCCCCATAGATCATTCATAAGCAAATTCCTTGCTGGGCTCCCATAAACAAGAACATGCAAATTGTAACTGTGGGTCTGCAGGCTAAGTCTAGCTCCAGAAACTAAAGTTTATTCAATTCCACACTAATGTTGATTACAAGTTTATCCTCCCAGGTGCGAAACAGCGACAAGACCAAACATTCTCCATCTACTCAGGGACATCTACATACTTTTTTTTTCAGGGGGCAGGGACAGGGTCTCACGTTGTCCCCCAGGCTACAGTGTAGTGGCCTCGAGCTCACTCACTGCAACCTCAAACTCCTGGGCTCAAGTAATCCTCCTGCCTCAGCCTCCCAAGTAGCTGGGACTGCAGGTGCTGGTCTCCTCCTGACCTCTAGTGATCTCTTGCCTCAGCCTTCCAAAGCTCTAGGATTACAGGCACGAGCCACCACTGGACATCTACATAACTGATGCTTCCTTCACTCCCTCTTTCTCTTCTAACATTCACCTTTTCTTATATAAAATGTAGATTTTCTGGGCCTCATAAGAACGTAACTATTTACCTCCCCTCTGCTCCTTTTTTTTCCTGTAAGCCTTGCCCTTAAATACTGAAGTTCACAAATTCTCTTTCAGAAAAAAGCAGTTACAGATTTGTCTGTGGTTTGTGTTTTTCCCTGTGGCATCCTCACAACCTCCATTGATTGAGACCTTTGCCTCAGTCACTTATTTTGGGCTGTGAACTGTCATCTCCGTGAGATTTGTCGTTAGGTCTATTGAGAGTCATAATGATTAGGGAACAACACATTTTGACAAGTAACCACTAAAAATGAAGTCTGAGAGGGGCATGTATTATTAGCCTTCTTCCTTTAGTCATGATAGCTGATGTTAATTCATTTGGTTTCTAATTCATTTTGTGAACTAAAATAAAATCTTAAAGCTTCTCCTCCACCAGCTGACTGAATGGAGCCCCCTCCTGGCCAAGGGATACCCTAAAAATGAATTGCCTGCCATGAGGAGGGACGTCAGACATGCCTCATCATGCCCCCTCCCTTCTAGTAAATATCCTTTGTAACTCACTGATAGGCCTATGCAAGACAAATCTGCAGGTCCTCAATTTACACAACAGATGTGTCCGGTGGCTTGTCTCTGGTTAATAGACTTCCTTACCTTAAAACATTCCAAGCTTTTATACAAAGCTTCATTTCTTCAACAAGTCAAAGAGTCTTTAAACCCACCTATAACCTGTAAGCACCATCCCCCTTCGAGATGGCCCACCTTTTCAGGCCAAACCAATGCATGCCTTCCATGTACTGATTTATGACTTTACCTTTAATCCCTGACTCCCTGAAATGTATAAAACCAAACTGTAACTCAGCCACAGCGAGTCCACTTGCTCAAGGTTTCTTGGGCGTGGCTCCGGGTCACGGTCCTCAAATTTGGCTAAGAATAAACCTCTTTAAATTATTTTGCAGAATTTGGCTTCTTTTCCATTGACAATTTGCAGTGACTTAACTGAGCATATTTCTGTGGCACCTGCTCAGGCTCGAGTTACAGTCCATCTGCAACGCAGAGCTGAGTGATGCACAGCCATCCTGCAAGAGACCATGCCTCACCCTCATGTTCTCCTTACTACGTGCTTGAGAGAAAAATAGAAAGTAGAAAACAAAACTAAGGGCGTTAAAAAATCATTTCTTATGATTTTATTAAAATACCTAGTTTTTTCTGGTTCAGCATATTGACCTATAAATGTAAGCATTTCGTTTAGAAACCTGGTCTGTGGCATTACAAAATGTTTCATGTTAACTAAATGCTTTGGGGAAGTATTTTATTAGTATCTTTTTACTTTAATTAAATGATCTGGAACTTTTGAGCAACAAGCATGAAGGCTGGTTTTGTTTTAGTTTAAAAAGCTGAGATAGATAACAATGATTTATTGAATAGGAATTTCTAGTGAAAGTTACAAGCTGGAAATGCCTATTAAAATGGAGATTCCTGATGATTCTAGTGCACGCTAAAGTTTGAGAACCAGTGCTTTCATACTGAGGAGGATATTTGCTGGTAAAGTGAGGTTAAACAAAAATTTGGCAAGAAGTAACAGCAGAAATCACAAGCTGTAGCCTGTTTCATATTTGATTATTGCACCCTGAGTAGGCTGCCTCTTTGGTGGTATTTGTATAATTGCCTAGAGACAAACCATATCTAAATAATGGGTTTGCTTCCTACCATAAATGTTTTGCTCAATAATAAAGCATTTCTGCTTCATTTGTGCTTTCCCCCATAAAGCAGTCAAATGAAAGATTTATTTACCTGGAACTTCCAATCACCCATTAAAGGAAGTCCAAAGTTACAAAAAAATATGAGTTAATGAGTTTTCAGGGATAGTTGTATCAGTATTACCGGGAAGCCATAAATAGCAAGATAAGACATAATGGGCTCCTAGAGAGAGGCCGACACAGCAACCTGGAGGAGCCCTGGGTTCCCAGGCTCTTCCTGAGAACCTGCATAGACTGAGCACCTGGGTGACATTCAGGCAAAGGCTAGCTGACAAGTGCCAGTTAAGTGAACCACCAATGGAAGGTTAGAGAAAATGCCTCAAAGAATGGAGTAACCTCCAGTTGAGCTTTAATTTTCTGCTTCAAAAATGTGGCATAAATGTAAGCAAGTCGGGGATAACAGCAGAAGGTTAACCAGCCCATTAAACAAGGCCTTGGAATACAGGAGTCTAAGAGGCCGCTGAACACAATGATAGGATCTGCAAAAGCTGTTGGAAAAAATCGAAAGACACAACATGGACGGTATTGTTGCACGTTCATCAGACTTTTCAGGAAAATAAAAGCGGGCAATGGAGAGCACACTGGATTAGGAAACAGAAGCCCCAAGTTTGTTTCCCCCACTCTGTCCTTAAGGGACCCTGAGACACTGGTTTAAGTAAAAAAGTTTTCTTTGAAAGGAAATCGTTGAGCTAAGTGGTATCTAAGGTCCCTTTGGAGTGTAATGCTGTATTCTAAGCCATGCTTTGGTTTTACAAAGTGGGTGTCATTGGTATTTCAATGTCACCTTTTAATTGATAGCTACACATGTGTGTATCTCTTTGTCTTCATATGTCTACCCAATGAACTATTAGGAGGATTAACCAAATTGAAATGAATTCACAGCAAATCAATTACTTTTTGACATTACTTTCTCATTTAACTCCTCTATTAATATTACAACCATCTTAGTTTACTTTTCATTTATCTTATTTTTATAAGCAAGAGCTTGTTTATAAATAATATATATTATTTATTTTCATATAAATAAAAATATATAAAATTCAACTAAGAGTATGCAAATCAAAATATTATGTCTTTCTTATTCTGGAAATGCAGTACAAAGAAAGAGTATATTCAGATAGTGTTAGGTTGATTAGGCTGGTGCTCACCCAATGCCTTAGCTTAGTGGAAAAGAGAGAAATGATTCAAAATATTTATATAGCTTGGCATAAATTCCCAAAGCATCAAAATAGCCATTATCAACAGCTAGTAGAATTGACATGGCAAAGGAGAAAGGAATAGTTTGGGGTCATAATTAGTTTTTGAATTAGCTTGTGGTGCATCAGGTTGGAGCAAAAGATTCAAATTTAGAGATAGAGACATAAAAAGAAGTTTTTGATTTTTTTGAGATCAGTAATATATATTAAAAAAAAAAAAGCTCTTTAACATATGCCATTTGCCCTTTCCATCTGAAAGGTATGAATCACTACTTTCATAAGAAAGCCCAGTTGATTGAGAGCTCCTCTATACATCTGTGCAAAGATGGCAACATATTCCTACCAGTGAGTCAACAGTGAGAGGAAGGAGGGTGGGAGGGTTGGAAGTCAAATTTCTGGAATGATTCTCTATTGTTTTTGTGGACAGTACAAATGGATCCTTAAAATATCAGAATAGGACCCTATATCTTGTTTACATGCCTGCTGTCATCTTAAAAACCAAGATTCCCTGAGCTATGGCCTAAAATGAAAATATGAAAGACAAATTTATATTGGTGAGTGGGCATTTTTTTTTTTTTTGGCCCAGAAAGCTCTTTTTAAATCAAAATGCTCTTATAAGAAGTAGCATATTAAGACAGTATTGGCCGGGCGCGATGGCTCACGCCTGTAATCCTAGCACTTGGGAGGCCGAGGCGGGCGGATCGTTTGAGCTCAGGAGTTCGAGACCAGCCTGAGCAAGAGCGAGACCCCGTCTCTACTAAAAATAGAAAGAAATTATCTGGCCAACTAAAAATATATATAGAAAAAATTAGCCGGGCATGGTGGCGCATGCCTGTAGTCCCAGCTACTCGGG
>CM052445.1:12919333-13027484 GCA_028533085.1 Varecia variegata
TAACAGGTTGTCCACCTCCTGTGTAGAGGCACAATATCCTTTGGTTAAGGTAGTACCTTCTGCAGTCTTAAAACTCTTCAGGGTTGTTAGCCTCAAGGCATACAGATGACATTACCAAGTTGTGTTTTCATTCTTAAAACATAGCTTGCTTTCCATAAAATTGATAGAAATTGCTTTTTCCTAATATTTTAGTGAACATTGGCAACATTTTACTTGAACAAATGCTGGAAACTATGGCCTTTTCAACTTTGGGCAATTTTGATCCTGTCATAACTAAAAATTGCCTAAAGGGACTCAAGTCACTATTTTAAGAACTAGACTAAATGAGTAAGAGTTCATTAACATGTTAGCATTTCCTAGTTCAGATCATTAAATTGCATGAATTATTCATCTAACACCCAATTAAACATTCTTTGTTTTCTGCCAATTCACTGATCATTTTAAAACGCTTTGTTTTTAAAGGAAAAGGAAAGAGGGAAAAGGAAAAACATAGAGTAGATAATCCTTTGGTTCAAAAAAAATCTCCCAAAGTACAAAATAATCCCAATTGTCATTGAAGAACAAAATGTTTTATGTAAATTATGTGGTTGGGGATAAGATTGATGTTGTACAAGATCTGAGGGAGGAATGGGTGTGTGAGATTTCAGGCACTGTCATATTGAATGGGATGAGGAGACCAATTATATTCTGCTCTAATTATATTAAACTATATTAGTTTAAACTGAAATAATAATTTCAATGCTTTGAAAGAGTAATATTTTGATCTGTCTACGAAATTTTATCTATTAGTTATAACTGATAAAAATAGATTTTGGTTGCCAAAATTTAAACAGTGTTTGGGGTGGAATATCATTAAAAATGGAAAGATTAGAAACCAGAGTTGCTACTGTGAATAATTTTGCTATATTGTTCTATTTAGATGCAAGAAAATTGGATGAGAACTTCTGAGTGTTTATTAAAACTTGTTTTGTGATTATAGATTATGCATTATCTATGTATTTAGCTCTATATA
Source organism: Varecia variegata (assembly GCA_028533085.1). NCBI lineage: Eukaryota > Metazoa > Chordata > Mammalia > Primates > Lemuridae > Varecia > Varecia variegata. Next base: position 12,920,346 of record CM052445.1, read on the forward strand.
TCTATCAACAAAACCATGAGCTGATGAATTTCACATACAGATAAAGCTCTAGATAACTTAATTAGTAAAAGTAATAGCATTTTGAAGGTATATCATTAATAATCAGAACTTACGCTTTATCAACAACAGAAATAACAGTTACCTTTACAAATGCAACAATTTTCAAGGATATTGTTGCTAAATATAAGGAGTTCATCACAAAATCCATTAGATTCCACCAATCATGGATGTAATCTTGAAGTCCACCGTCCCACATCTGTTTAATTTCTCCCCATATAAAACCTGCAATTATAGAAAGATTCATTGTAAGTGTGATTTTCAATCAAATCACTAAAAAAAAGACATATGCAGTTTAACCATTATAGATCTTGAAGCTCAAGAGATCATACAGTTACACTAGATGCAACATGTATTTTTAATATGTAATAATATTGAGTCTCAGCCATGTTTTAAGACTTTCAGGACACTAAGCGAATTCTAGAAGATCCTGTTAAGGCAGCCTCACTTTTCTTTTATTCACTTGATAAATTCATAAGAATGTGCAGTTTATAAGTTAAACTGTAATTCCTCTAAAAGTATATATTTCTTTCATGGAAAATATAACATTTTCTTATAAGCAAATGCCTTGAGATACATTTTTCTTCCAAGTCAAAATGACTCCAATATTCATGAAAAACAGTATATCTAGCAAACATAAGTGGCTCAGACAATTAATCCGATTACCTTATTGTGCTTCTTTGAGTGGTTAGTGCCTTCAGAGACCTGATTTCAGTCTTGGAGAAAGGATAGTTATAACACTCACGATAATTCATTAAAAGATCTTACGTCTAGCAATCACTTCAAAGCTATATCCAGATACAATATAAATTGCTTTTCTTTATTATGGTCACATTTTAAATAGAAAATCCTTTATTTTCAAATTCTCTGAAGTACTTATAAAATATCAGTGTAGATTATTTTATTCCCATAATCTTATTAAAATTGTATAATTCTATTTCTAGAGCCTAATGAGGAGGAGAGATATCAAAGTATCTAGAATCAGGAAATATTAAATGGATAAATATGATATTATAACTACATTAATACAAGCAAACAATGAGACTCCTTCAAGGCAATAATAGCCTGGAACATGAAATGTATAATACTGAGTTGAACATCTGCTGAGGATGTAAAAATTTGGAAAAAATATTGCCCCTACAATACAAGCAAGGAAAAGTCAGATTATAAAAATCATAACTTTTCATGCATTTATCAGAGACATGAGAAATATTTAGCAAACTGGCAAAGGGCCAGAATTGGGGTCCTTGGTGTGCTGACCCCTGAGGTGGTGGTTATATGACTGTATGTGTTTGTGAACATTTTATATCTCTGTACTCCCTTGAAAAATGTCGTGCTTAATTTGAATGCAGCAAAAATTATGACATTGATGCTAATGAATGAAAATAGGCATACATAAGAATAAAAATAGTAAATATTATTGCAACATATCAATTATAGGTAATATATACATTATTATGCATTTCTTTTACATTTTCTATATGTTTGAAAAATTTTATAATAAAACTTACAAATGAAAGGGCAGTAGACATGATGTTCTATCATTATTTAGTGAAAACTAGTAATGGCTATTTAAAATTATCAATGAAGTTGTATTTTTAAATTTTAAGTTACATTTAAATTTATAACCCATGTGAGAACTGATTCCAGGTGAATTACTTATAGTGTATATTTTAAAGTCTGCTGTGGACCACTGCTTTATTCTATTTTTGGTATTTACATCCTAGCTCCCCCTTTTAGGCTTCTTTCATAAATAAATCTCTCTTGAGAGTTCAGATAGGATTGCGGCATAATTGGGGAGGTGATAATTTTCACCACCTCCATATTGAAGAAAAGAGTAGATCAGAACTGAATAAGAAATGAAGCATGCACTGGGTTTTAGAACTGGTGGGGAGCTTAAAACTGATTTTATACAATGAGGAAAAATGCTTGACAAACATGGAAAATACTTCCCTCTCCCACACTCCTGAAGCTTTTCCTACTAAGGCCGGTACAGTCACAGAAACCAGCAGACAAGCACAGTCTACAAAAAGAAAACTGAGGCTCAAAGAAGCAGTTTGAACCAAAGAGGCACAGCATTAACTGATGCTATGCTATTAGTTAATGGAGAAACCAGGACTTGATCCGAATTTCCTAAATGCAGTACGTTTAGAAAATATTTTCTTATTCTTGAGATTTTACAATGTAGTTTATCCGTTTTGTCTTGCTTGAAACTGCCAATTTCCAGAGATTAAAAAATATGTGCACGCAATAATTGATTGGACAAATGCATTTCAAGTAATTTTTAGCCAAAGGCACAGTGATAAGAACTAGTATATGTCAGATGAGTGAGGTGGCAGGCTCAACTCAACTAGCAATCAGCTTTGCAATCTTAGCCAAGTAGTCCAATCTCTCTAGGTTTCAGTTATCTCACTTCAAAAAAAGAGAAGGGATTATACTACTTCTAAGAAGTAATGATTTTACCCTAATTGTATAAATTTCCAGGCATTGCTTCTCCCTGTTCAGATTATCAAAATTTTGCTAAAATTAGTCATCACAATAGCTGCCGTGAGAGATGAAAAAGTGTCTTGTACGAGAGAACGCACACTTGCTGTGGTCTTCCCAGAAAGCAGAATTGTTTCTTGATATGCAAAGTACAGAAAGACAGCTTCTGGCCCAACGTAAGGAAGAATTCTCTGGCACCTAGAGGGAGTGGCTCTAAAGCTGTCACGGATTATCCCGTGAGCTAGAGATTCCAATCCAGAACCGGTCTTCTGTCAGTTACACTCCAAAGAAATTCCAACGATGAGTGTATGCAATATGGTCTATGTAACCTCTAAAGTTCATTCCAACTGGATGAATCTATCATTCAGTTGTTTTCATGTTTGTATGTATTATAAAGTAAAATATATTTTAAAGTACCTGTTAACCAATCAGAGCATTTATATTTTCTTACCCATTACCGATAGATTGCATTATCTCCTTACCAGCTTATACTACACTGGAAAGCCAAATGTGGTTATTAACAGTCACTAAAACAGCTAACTTCAAACATTTTGTGGGCAGTTATGAAGAAGAAGAAGACACTCGAGTTAAGTGCTTCAGAGGGCAGAATGAGGGCTAGGAAGCAGGTATAAAGAAGTAGTTATGAGCTCAGTACAAGGGAGCATTTAACTTGAGAGTTCCTTACTATTAAATATCTGAGCAGACTTTGCTCTTATTAAATGGGTTAAAGGAGATGAAACTTCAGTTGGAAGTTTAGACCAGATGACCTCTAAGGTATCCTAAGATGACTAACAATAAAAACTCACAATTCTGATATATTGTAGTTCCTTTGCAAGGCAAGGAGGAGACATTAAATCTGACTTCTTGACCACCCAAAATCTTATCTTATTTCTGACCTTCGAAAGGCACAATTGTATGGGATAAAACAGAGATCCTGATAAAATCAGGAACTCATGCCATCATTTTTTTTTTCTTTTTACTTGAGCCATAGATAAAACTTCTACTCAATGCCTGATGGGGAATGGGCTGGGCTCTTTTTTGTTTTTTAAGCCCTAGATTGAAGTGTCACTTCATAGAGCTCCAGTCACCACATACCTTTTTGGTGGCTATTAATTTCTATTTGTTACGAGCATGTTAGTGAAATGCCAAGTTTCATCTGTTCTGCAACATTCACTGAATTTTTGAAGAAACAAGCTTTTAGAAAAACCAGAGGGTGCTATTAACTAAATGAAAAATGCATCCGGATAGTAAACTATTCATGGTAACTAAAAAGCCTGAAGAGAACAAAGCCTAAGGGAGCGTCTGTCACAAAATGTTTGTCCTGTTCCCATAATGGGAACATTTCAAAATTGCTCTTTGCTGTTTATAAAAAGATGACATGATTTCTCAGAGTCGTGGCAGAGGCCTAATTACAAGCATTGATGTCAAGACTGTGGGGACCACGGAAGGAAAGATCACAGTGCAAATGAGTCAGAGAACTTCCTTTTAAAAATATTTGTGGATGCCTGGAAGTTTTTCCTATTTTTTTCTCCTACCTTTCCCATAACAGTTTTCACTCATGGCTGTTTGAGAGTTCTATTGTACTAACCGCCTAGCCTGTGAAGCTGGCTGTGAGGATGAGATGGAGTAGGCAGAGCTCAGATGCCACATTGAACAGCCCCAGCTGCATGTGACAAACCTGTTACTCTGCAAACAGATCTCTTGTCTTGCCCTTTCTGGCTGTCCCTACTTGCACAAATAATAAACAACACCCCCAAACAAAGAGCAAGTCACCCGGTCACCTACGGCAACCTCCAGGGGTCTGTTATTTAAGCCCAAAAGCTGTCAGGGATGTGACCTTCTAGTCTGTTCACAGACTCCTGAGCTCCATGTTAAGGCACCAAATCAATGAAGATAAAAAGAACACAAAGAAGATATTTAAACTGATTAGAAGATTAAAGTTTTAAGCTGAACTGGGCCTACTATTAAATAATTCAAAATTTTAGGAAATAAATTTATGATATCTAATAGCAATATCATTAAGGAATGGGGAAAGGATATTTGATATAAGGTGGCTGGGGAGAGGGATTAGAAGAAGCAAAACTGTTTTTTTGTTTAGATTCTAATGCAGTTGAAACTCCTTAATATGAATTTGAAATTTGCATGAAATTTGACTTCCAGAATTGCTTCTCAACTTTGAACGTTTAAAATACCTCTGGAACTTCTAAACCAGCCAACCATAATCTGAATTTTTCATAAGAATCCACAGTAATTATAGTTTTAGTCAGTAGACTGTACTTCATAGAACACTGACATAAAGGGACAGTGAATGCTTAAATATTCTTAGTTTGAAGACAACTAAAAACGCCTCAACCACTATGGTTTTGACACCATTATTTTAACATTTAGAGAGAAAAAAAAAAAAAAACTAGGACTATACGATTAAGGAAGTATGTATTTTCAAAGTTTATCAAGAAAGGATGCCATGTTAGTTTCAGAGTAAGACTACAATATAGAGCTTTGGAATTCCAGATCACTTGATAGCTTATGACCTAAATATAGTTACTTAAAAATCAAGTGAGATGTTTCTACCAATGCAGTAGCATTCTTTTTATAGTATTTCTGTTGAATTTAAAATTTTCCATGAAAACTAAGAAATAGAATGTTTATGTAAATGGGAACACTATGAGTAAATATTTTTCCAAGTCTTTGCTCAATATAAAGTTTGAATGAGTGAATATCAATTTTTTCACTATGAAAATTACCACTTTCTACTTAATATAAACTTCTTAATTTTTCTTTTTTTTTTTTAATTTTTTTGTAGAGACAGAGTCTCTCTGTCACTCAGGCTGAAGTTCAGTGACACAATCATAGCTCACTGCAGCCTTGAACTCCTGGGCTCAAGTGTTTCTCCTGTCTCAGCCTCCTGAGTAGCTAGGTGAGCTCCTCCACACCTGGGTAATTTTTTTAAAAAATTTTTGAGGAGATGGTGTCTCTCTTGGTTGCTCAGGCTGGTCTCAAACTTCTAGCCTCAAGTGATCCTCCCACCTTAGCCTCCCAAAGCGGTGTGATTACAAATGTGAGCCACCACACCGAGCCTAATATTTCTAAAATAAATATGTCCAAAGGAAATACATGTATCTCTTTACATTTTCCTGAGTACCCCTCCCCACACATACATACACAGAGCACTAACAAATTTGAAAATTAATAATGTCCTTGAAGAAAGGAAATTTAATGTTAGGTCTTAGCAATTAATACATGAAAAGCAAAAACAAACAAAAAAAATATCCCTAGGTCATATCAAAAGACTTTTCTTTATTTCTTGGAATAGATTGCTTCTTTCAGGATTAGAGAGCCACATGACGTTTTAGATTGGAAACAGGCAGTGACGATAGAGTGGTTCTGTGAGGGTGGTGGTGGAGATTGATTTGGCATGTTGGCAAACGTGATCCTCAATAGCAAATCACATCAGATGTGCCTTTTCAAGAGCATTACACCTTTACTGAATCAGAAACATGGTCCACTCAAATTTAACCTGTGTGAAAATCTGAGCGGGCAAACAGAGGCAGAGAAGTCTCAGTATGGAGACCAGGTGCCTAGTCTGGTTTGGCCTCCTTTCCTTCGCTTCTCACACTTCTGGGGCAGGGTCTTGTAGAGGATGAAGGCTCTAGCTCTGGAGTTACACTGATTGGAGTTTGAATCTAGTACTTATCACTTGTCAGCTTCTTGATCCTGGACAAGGGATCTAATTTCTCTAAGTCAGTTTCCTCGGTGTGAATTGAGATATTAATATCATTTATTATGGCTAAATGGAATACAGTTACTGGGAGGTTCAAACAAGAACATGCATTTAAATAAATCACTCAGCACAGTGCCTAATTTTTTCAGTTCCTACTCTTATTACTACTACTACTATTTGCTATTCTGAATTAATGGAAACTAACTCAAGCATCCCTCTGGTTTTTTACTTTGACCCTTACTTTTCTGGTATCGGACCCCTCTTTTTCCTATCTTTTCCTTTCTTCCCTTAAACCACGTGAACCATGTTGCTGAACATTCTCTGAAGGCCTGTAGATTTCAATTTTGGTGTATCAGATTTGTATTGCATTGTTGTAGCCTAAAAGAGTTCATTTTATCTCCAATAAACAAATCATTTACTTAGCCTTGTAGGTGCCCACAAAACAATTTAAATTTTAAAAATATTGCAGTCTTTGCGATTTTACTGTGTTGGTGTTTATAAGTCCATAAAGATGAGCTTGAAATGTTTTTTCCCACAGATAAACAGGAAAATGAGGATCATATGTCATACTGCAATGATTATCTGATTGCCTTGAAAATTAAAATATTCCTTTAAAATTAATAAATAGATATTCTGCAGCTGTGTTTGTCTGTGTGTGTCTGAAGTTAGTTTGCTGGGATTATTTGGGCATCTTGCTGAGGAGGGGAGTGGGGAAAGCTTGTTTCTCCTAATTGCAAGGGTATTTTGGGGGGATACTTAAGGGAATGGGTAATTCAGGGCTGAAAGTATGAGCACCTGAAGCCACATGAGCTTAATGACTTCAGACAAAAGATGAAGACATGGTCACAAGAAAGGAAGAATATATTTGTATAGGACTGTTTGTCTTTAGATGAAAATGTGATCATCATTTTTTATTTTACATCTTCAATTTGGCAGGCCTTGTTGAAATGTTCAGACTTGTTAATATCAACCTTTTAAGACATACGCATAGAAAATAGATCATGGAAATGAGAGACCAATTTTGTTAAAGAAAAATTGCTAAATAAGTCTATGTCACAAGCAAGATGTATAATCCGGATATTATGAGCGATTCTTACTTTATGCCTAGGAATTCAATAGAAGCTATTTTTAACAGAGCGTAGATCTCCTGCTATGGTACATCTTTTCCTCAGTTCACCCCTCTCATCACCATGCTCAGAGCGCACAGATTCACACACTGGCTAACGGTGGCATCTTCTCAGGCATGCCCACAATGCCAAGTCACTTCAGCAGCCCTATTGTGTTCTTGTAGGAACAAAGTTATCTCCTGCTTTATTCATAAGACAGCCTTCATCAAAGTTCTACTTATTTTATGAAACATGTTATCAATTTCATAATGTTTTGCTAAGCTGATGATGTAAGTCTACATTCTATATATGCACACTTTTTTTTTGTGCAAGAGGATTAAGTTATAACACGAGTTTGTTGCAATTGAGTTATAAGGGATTCTGAGGAAAAAATCCAAACTGGGTTTTGGGAAGGCAGGAGCACTAGCATCCAAAGGTTTTTTTTTTTTTTTCTTCCCTATTTTACTCCGTATTATCTCCAGAAACAAATGGCACGTGTTTGTGGACTGCTATAATTTAGATGAATTCTTATAATGCACACTACACATATAACATGCTTTCTTTAGTTTGCATGTTAAGTTTTTGTAAAAAGAAATTTCTCATATGAATATTCTATTCATTTCATATTCCCAGTATTTTATGTTACAAATCAAGCCCTGAATAAGTTAAGAGCTTCAGAACATAAAAGTCTCTGATCTTCTGGCCCCCGGGTCCTTCCAACACATCTTTCAATCTTTCCAATGGCACTTTCTCTCCAGACACCTGAAAAGCATAGCTCTGTTATCAGGCCCATAGGAATGCTTGATCTAACTATTGTTTTACTTTTTACTATAGCTTAAATAGGTGATTTGACAGTCTGAGCAGGATGTTGGTGTCTATCTGTCTGGAATTTACCTATCTATTGAGAGAGTTCTAACAGAATTGTCCATGATTAGTTTTCTCCACGGTAAGAACTATACGTCACAATGACTAAAATCCTAAGTTTGATCCCCGTATGAGGCTCTTGGATTTCTTTCTCATATGCTAAAGTTCATCCTGACAGCAAAGATCTGCAAAAAGAACTCTTGAGGCTGTTTGATGAGAGAGAATAGGGTTGATGACCTTCAATACAAGCAAGTGTGAAGTAAAAAAATGTCAAAAAGCTTTGCAGGATGATGAGTTACAACTTATCAATGACACCACAGCACAGGGATAGAAGAGCCATTGTGAACTGCTTTCTAAAGATATAAAACACAATAGATTTCAATTTAAATAGGCAACAAAAGGTTGAACTTCAACAGGAAAGATGTTGAAAATAACACAGAAACATTTTGTCATTGCACTAAATCACAGGATAACTGGATCTAAGTATGAGGCTAAATACAGTTCTTATTGCTAAAATACAGCAAAGATTATAAAACAACAGAAATTCTCAAGAAAAAACATACTTATTAAGAAAAAGGTGTTGATTTGAAAGGCTTTAAAGTTAGAGAATTTTTCTACTCAGAAAAAGTGAAAATTTAGGATACAAATAATAAAAAATCAAAAGTCTTTTTCTTGGGATAAACAAAATGAGAGGTATCAAAGTGATACCTCATAGATTCTTATAGATTAAGGTATAAGTTTGGGAACACCCCCTGAAAGTGATAGAAAGGTAAATTTAGTACAAATAAAAAAGTATTACTTTACACAACAGGTAGCTCGCAGAGGTGACATGGGTTGAAAATCTAAGTCAGTTCAAGAAGATTTGAGAAAAACCCATAAACAAAGTTCTAATCTCTCTTTGGGACAATTAACATGATGGGGGACATACTTATAAGCCACATTGTTCCCATAAGTTGTTCAGTCTTGTTATTATAAATCTTGCAATGGATGAACTATGATATGTCCTGCTAAGGGACTTGTGGGCACTTACTTTAGCAGATGGTAGCACTTGGTGAGAAAATACAGAAGATTCATTAACATAGTCACCAAATCAGACCATGCCTTTTTGTTTATATCACACTTTTGGTAAAATGTTAAAGCATTCCTACCCTGATGTCTTTAACTCTCCTCTCCTAGCTGCACCTGCCCCTCCCCCCAAAAAAGATAAATTTCCTCTGACTTAATAATGGTAGCTCAGCAGACAGGATGATATAATAGAATTCAGTGGGACTTCAGATGTCATCCACTCTAAATCTTTCATCTTATAAATGAAGACACTGAAAATCCTGAGAGGTTGTAACCACCTATAATTTCTTAGTGGTAGAACCTGCGCATGTATTCAAGTCCAGGGCTTCTTCCACAATGGCCTAATAGCAGAGAGCAGACTCCTCATAATCATGGATCTAGAGAAGCACCTAGAACTCGCACTTAGACACCAGGCACTCACAATTCACCAGACTTAATGAACAATATAGCTGTTTTCACAAATCTATCTTATATATAAACACTCTTTCCTCATGCCCTGTTATTTAAGCAAGGTGATCATTCACATGATTTTTTTTTTTGATTCCAGGAAATCTCTTTTCATCCTAAAAATTTTCACATAAATTAACTCCCTGCAGTCAGGATATACCTTGAGAAAATGTTGCCTTTGGCAGATATTTTTCTCAGCTGGAATTATAATTCTCACAATTAAATCTATACCTTATTTAGCCATTTATCTGTGGTTTGAGTGTAATCTCTTCTAGCCAACATTCATGAAATAGTCTGTTACAAGTCTAGTGTGTAGCAGGCAGCCAATGATTGTTTTCATTGTACAAGCTTGGATCTTCTTTTTTTTATTATTTGCAATTTTATGACATTATATTACATATATATTTGTTTACTTATTACTCATTTCCTCCAGTAAAATTTAAGCTTCATAAGGGCAAGGATTTTTTTGTTTGTTTGTTTATTTGTTGTCGTTTTACTTTTGTATCACTATCACACTGCGTTGTGCTTGTTGCTTAGAAAGTACTTGATTGTACACAGGAAAGATTAGCATACTTTATCTGCTTGTGCTGTATTACATCTATAGTATTTTTCAAAATGAAATGTTCTGTATTTCATTTGCGACATCAGAAATTTTAGATATTCAATGTAAGTTACCCATAATGGGAAACTAAACCTCCTAAACAATTCTGTAATAATTGCTCTAAAAATTTTTTCTATGAAGAAAACTCCATTAAGGAACACACTCCTAATGAGGGATATTTAATTTAAATGAGGCAGGGTCATTTTATCTTTAATGTCAACTGCAATGTCATAATTATTTTATTCCAAAGGGCACTTATAGATTACTTAAATTTTTTTAAATTTAAGCAAGATCACACTTTATGCACTTCTTATTAATGAGAAACTACTCTATTTTAAAGTTCACTTGAGAATGTTTTCTTTCCAGTAACATATGTAAAACATCAAATACTGTCCCTATGAACTTTTCTTATTGCCAGTATTTAAAGTACAGATTTATAATTTTTAAAATTGAAAATACATCTATCTCAGATTCAGATAGTCTTCCCTTTTGTTTTCTGCCTTGTTCTCATTTTATAGTCTCTTCAGCAGTTTTGATAGTTAATCCAAACTGATCATCTGAGACTGAATCAAGAAATTTGTCACATATTTTCTAATTGCTAAATGATGAGATGGATATGATACCAGAGAGGTTTAAAATGATGAGCTAAATTGAGAAAATGTGATTTCTCAGCAAACCACAGTATGATAGAGGAACGAATAATTAAAATGTAAATTTTAACCATGGCTACAATAACAGGAGGAAAGGAAAACAAGGTTTTCACTATTTACTGTAAGGTTTTCTGCTTTACGATGATTTGCTGCAGATCTGATACAATTTTCTTTCTCTGACAAGAATAGAAAGAGAATGGAAGATGTCCTTTTGTTTAATTTCTTATTATTTTGACTTGCTATAGAATTAAAAGAGAAATTTAAATGCATTGATTTTTTAAAAAAGGTTGTGTTACTTTATGTATAGAATCACTAATTCTTCAGAGTGATTTTTAGTTTTATTTTTTTTGAGATAGGGTCTCACTCTGTCACCAGAGCTAGAGTGCAGTGGCATCATCATAGCTCACTGCAACCTCAAACTCCTGAACTCAAGCAATCCTCCTGCCTCAGCCTCCCAAAGTGCTGTAATCAGGCGTTAGCCACTGCACCCGGCCTCTTCAGAGTGATTTGTACTTTCTTTTAGAAGACTTATCTATTAGGAATTAGAATGATTATTTATATATGGCCAATGTGACATGTTGAAAAGCTTTAATAAACAAACAAACAAAAACTCAGAGAATCATTCGTGGACTATAAAGTCACTAAAATCTGGACTTCTAAAACTTAGGACTACATTTCATAGGCTACATTTTGGAGCAGGTGCACTGCAGCTTGTAAAATATTTATTTAGCTTTGGGGATTAGGTCTTGGAGCTTCAATGGTCAGAACCTGTTTTAAACAGTCCTATGTCCCAAACATTAATGAATATTATTTTCTGAGCAACAAAATTCCATGGCAGTAACACGCTTTTATTATATTTTCTATAGTAACACATTTACCCAGGACCCATGGTAATATCATCCACTCGACGATGGTTGGTGGTGGACCTTGCCTGTTCAAGTCTGACCTGTCGATGTGCTGAGAGGCAAGCAGCAGCAGGAACAAAAAAGTCAAATAGGATGCTGTGTGGCAGATAAACTTGATAAATGGCTTTCTTATGAACAGTCCCAGTGGGCTTTTAGGAGCTATCAGGTAGCACACAGAGAAGACGGGAAAAAGAAGTCCTATTATGAAACATGTCACCATCTTCACCGCCCAGTGTCTTCTCCTCCAGCCTGGAAACTCATCGTACCAGCGAGATGCCAGCAGCTGTTGACAATTGGGCTGGGCAACAAACTAAACCAAAAGGAGAGGAAAAGGGAAAATAAGTCAGTGTTACATGTAATGGCTTCAGTTCATCAATAAGAACACAGTCATCTTTAAAGACAGAAATTCTGTTGCACATAATTTTATATTTGAACCATCAAAGAGCTTTAAGTCATTCTGTGAATAAAGCCCATATAGTGAACATTTATTACGGCCAAGGCACAGGGCTATGTGCTCAGTGAGACACAACTGAAGTCAGAATGCTATGGCTGCCCTGGAGGAAGCAAAAGCAGAACTGGGGAATGGCAACATGCATAGGATATGTTGATCAGTGGGCAAAGTAGTCCACAAAGATACACATAAATATATATAAACCCATATTTAAGAATACATGAATGTGGCTATTTCTTGGCTTAGTGGTTATTTCTTGGTTACGACATCACAACATTACACTATTTTTATATTCGTGTGTACTTTCAACATTTTCTACAATAAGCATTTATTACCTTCACCATCAGAAAAGGTAAATATACTTTTAATTGGGTTGAGGCAACAAGAAAAGCACATGAAAGAATATTATGATCACCAGAATGTAAATTCTCTTAGCTTAATTTAGTAGAACCAATGCAAATACCTTACCTAAGTGTAACCAATGACCACATACAAAACATTTCACAAACATGACATCATTGTATCCTGACAATATGTTTGAGATGTAGCATAGACGTTACTTACTCTGTTTGAAGGGTGAGGACAGAAGGAGTTATAAGAGATCACTAGATTTATCTAAGGTTACATATCTAGTAAATGACAAATGATGAGATGTTTGAATACATGGTCCAGGATTTTTTTTCCTGTAAACCACCTTTCTCATTGCTATTGGCAACTAAGCAATATATGAATTAAGAGTAAATTTTCTCTTCCAGATGGAATGGTCCAGGAACGCTTCCCAGTGGGCATATTTGCATAAGCAGAAAAGGGAGAAGAAGGCAATCCAAGGCAAGGTATGGTGGGAAAGCAATGGCATATCCTGGTGAGAAAGCGTGCAGTGGCTTTAAAAGATGCCCTAGGGGTAGTTTTGATTGAAGTAGAAGTTTACATTCCATGCAAGAGACTTGAAAAAGTTCTGTTGGCATCATAAAATAGGCTTACTCATTAGGCAAACTTAATACTTGTGTCCGGGGGGGCCCCCTGCCTGACACTACACATTTCCTGTTTTTCTTCTTCAGTTCTAAGACGAACTTTAGGCAAGACATTTTTCCTTTCTTTCCTGCCCCCGCCCCAAGAAACAGAATCTTGCTGTGTTGTTCAGGCTGGAGTGCAATGGTGTGACCTTAGCTACCTGCAGCCTTGAACTCTTAAGCTCAAGTGATCCTCCTGCCTCAGCCTCCTGATTAGCTGGGATTACAGGTGTGATCACCGCACCGGGCACCTTTCTCCTTTTTGATGGCAAGGAAGCAAGCAAACCCTAGGTAACTGAAAGAATGCCCTGTCTGGGGATAAAAGAAGAAAATGAGATGACTGATTTAAAGAGCAATTCTATAGTTGATGTGTTCAAGTATACAGATTGGTTAAATAATGGTTTCTACCACAACTGTTTCTCTTTATCTTGTCTAGTATACCTACTCATCAAACTATATAGTGGACAAAAATATGTAATAAATTGAATTAAGTTTATGATAATGGCTTAAGTAAATACAGATAAAAAATAAAGCAACATGTCTTCAAGGCTGGGGTAATGAGGCTCTCTTCATTATCTTGTATGTAATTTATTTAATAAATTTCAAGCTCCATGAACAGTACAGTTAAATTTTATAATCCAAAGAATATCTTTTCTTGACACAAAGAGTGCTATAGATCATTAACAAGCACTGTTCTTTGCAAGGGTTTGTTTTCCCCTTCACAATCCTTCACATCAGCATTTCATAAACAAATCATAGTCTGCCATCTTATTTTTATTTTTTCATTCCCCATGGAATAGAATATTCTTAAAGTATTAGAATTCAGCCCAGCTTAAAAGCCTTAACAGAAGGGAGGTCAAGAAACCTATGGAAAATGCAAAATATAACAATCAGTTGCTATAATCTTATTAGTCTTCACAAATTGAAGAAACACTCTAAGGGACTAATAACACATTTCATACATGCAGAAAAGTAAAACAAAGGTATGTACTTTATTCAATGTGGTCTAAGTGAAGGTGTAGGACTCATAAACTCTGTCCTTCTGGCCAAAATCGAATTAGAGCATGGGGCACCCAGGGCAATTGAACAAAGAACTTTATTGGGAGCATTTAGGGTTTGTTTGGATAAATATTTCTTCTGCCTAATACGCGTATATAGACTGTGTAAAATTACCTAGAAGCACATAGTTTAATCCTCATAGAACACCTGCCATTGCCAAGTGCTAGTTTAGCCTTGATTTTTTATTTCTGCTTTTTCTTAAAAGTACTTTTTCATTAACTATTGGAAAGTACACACCTGTGCTTAGTAAATGACCAGTGTAGAAAATTTTATATTGTGTACAACACCGGGAGGCATCTACAGAGGTAAAGATCGGAGAGGGGACCATATAAGAAGAGCAGGAGTGAGTGTGTGTAACACCCATTCCCCCAAATGTGGATATTATTTGGCTAGAGATTTGCTCTAATCATAATATTGAGATAACTCAGTTTCACATCACTTTCCACACCTACTCTCTACTTGTCCAGACCAGCATTCCCTAAATTGTATCCCATTAACTAATAGATTTTCCATTAAAAATGGGTTTGGTGGTTAAATCAGTTACCAAATTGAGGATTAAAATAATTAAACTTTTATATTCTAGGACTTTTCAGTCTTTAATTGCTAAAGTAGGTTAAGTTGCTTCAATTATGTTATGCATTCTCCTCCCTCCCTCCCTTCCTTCCTTCTGTCTTTTCCTCCCTTTTCCTTCTCTGTGTCTTTTTCTCTTTGTCTGTCTCTCTGTCTGTCACCTGGATTATTTATAGTAGTGCCCAGCCTTATCCCAACCCCTTCTGAGGGACACCCGCAGAGAGGGGTCACCTGACTCTTTGACAGTGGCCACTGGGCCATTCCAGCAAAGCCTTCTCCAGGTGGGCCCACACATTGCCTGCTGCATGCTGAGGGCCTACAGCTCTTGCCTCCCCTTCTCCATCTTTCTGATGCACAGTGAGTCACAGGAACTACCAACTTCTGCACCATTCCAGGACTGGGGGAAGCGGGGTTTGTTTTTAGGCAGACTTTATTATAGCCCCTCTCTCCCTGTAGTTGTTGGCCAATCCCCTCATAACTCTTGTCATCACATTAAAATTTATATTATTATAAAACATTAAAAATATTCAAATTCACATTTGTACCATGCATTTATAAAAGATACTGTGAAAAAAAATTTAAAAACTTCCCATTCCTCCCTTTCAATAACCTTTAAAAAGTTTTAAAAGGCTGATGTCATGATTATTTATAGAATCACTGAGTCATGGGATTCCAAATATTGAAGACACGGTGAAAATTATTGAATCTAATCTCCTCTTTACAAATAAGGAAAGTGAGATCTAGTGTCAATGATTTAAAAATAACTACTTGAAATGCTAAAACCTCAAAACATAAAGGCAACAATTAAAAGGATGATGAGGAGAAAGAGGATAAAGCTGAAAAGTTTATCAAACAAAATAAAGCCAAATAAATAAAAATTTCATCACTTACAGGGAGGGATTGAGAATACTACCTGTATATGGACAAAGTAAGCCGAAAACAATTTTAAAATTAATGCATCCCTGCTAATTAAAATAACTGGATCAGATTTACTTGGTATTTGTCCTTTCTTTATCTTTTCAGTTTTTCAATATATTTTTCAAATTTAAAAATCCGCACCCAAAGTTCCAGTTGTGGCAGTCTGTATAAGAGCAAAATCTAGATTCTGGGAACAACCATCTGGCTCCTTTATCCATCTTGACTAAGTCAGATAGTTAATGGGAGTCTTAAATTGACTGCTGGCTGATTACAGAGTTGAAACTTTTGCATTGATTGTTTTACAGCGATTTACATAAGGACAATCTGATTCCTGAGCTCAAAAAGGAGCACAAATCCATATACATGCTAGCTTCCTCTGGGTATTACTGTTTATTCTTTATCAATTCAAAAATAAGCTGTATTTTTTGGGGGGGTCGGTTATTTCCTCTGCCCAGGAATATTTTTCAATCACTTATTTTATAATGTTGCTGACAGGGTTTAAGGATTATTTGCAGGCAGAAAATCTCCAAAGAATTATTTTGTCTGTAGCTTAAAAACCCTTTCTATCTTATAATTCATCCCTAAATCTTTTCATAGCTGCCAATTGCCTTTAACAGTCTATCACCCTATTTTGTAGAGATAGCTCTGGTTGTGTTTCTAATTAAAATGCTTCTCATCTTCCCAAGCACAGTCAGTCATACCACATGACTAATCAGTCACTCCTACTTCATTAATTAAAACATCATTTTTACCTGGTCCTTCCCAAGTTAATTAAGCCAATAGTATTCAGCATGGTCTACGAGTCAGACATTGGCCAGGTAAGTGGAAGGAGGTCTGAAATCTGTAAGAACCAGACAAATCTGTCTTCTGGGAACTCAAAATACATTGGGACCAATAATATAACTGGATAACTTAATACAGAGCATAACATGACTTGTTAAAAATGAGGTATAGAATATATAACCTAACATGAAATAAACAGAGAAAATATAAGAAAGGAAGTAGAATTGGTTAAACATGAAATAACAGGTAGGATTTAGACAGGCACAGCTTGGTAGGTGAATGTATTTCAATTTAGATTAAGAGACTATAATGTTAAAAACATGGAGACAGAGATAAGTATGTTCAGATGAGAAATCCCTTGTGCTAGAAGGTTATAACCAATGGTGGATATACTAGAGATAGAGTGTAAAGGAAAATTGTGGCCATATTTTGGGATATGAATGAAAATGTCTGTTGAGGCAATGCTTTAGTCTAAGTCCTGGCAACTTAAAGTTTGGGCCAAGTCCAGCAACGTTGGCATCAATGGGAAACTATTAGATCATTAAATATGAAATCTCTAATTTCAAATCAAAAGTTTAGCTTATTATATCTCAAACAAGAAGCAGTACAATTAATCAAATTATGTGCCTAAACTATGGACACAGTTTTGCCATCTTAACAGTAGCTTGTTTATGCCAGCAGCGAAGAAGTATGGAGAGAGAGTGGCCATGAAATCATGAAAGGCATTTTCCACAGCTTGAGAACTGAACATTTTTCCTTGCAAGAAGTGGTCCAAAACCTGGAAGAAGTGGTTGTCAGTTGGTGCAAGGTCTGGTGAATATGATGGATGACAGAGAGTTTCCAAGTCCAGCCTCTGTGGTTTGAGCAGCATTGTTTGTGCAACATGTGGTTGAGCATTGTCTTGCAAGAGGATTGGCCTGTCTCTATTGACCCATCTCAGCTGCTTAATCACAAGCATCCTCATCATTTCATCCAGCTGGTTGCAGTAGACATCCACTGTAATTGAGTGACCAGGTTTCATGAAGCTGTAGTGGATAATACCAGCACTGGGGCACCAAACAGACACCATTAGCTTTTTTTGATGAATATTCAGTTTTGGACTATGTTTCAGCACTTTATTTTTATCCAATCATGTGCCTGAAGGCTTGAGGTTGTCAAAAAGAATCCATTTTTCATCACAGGTAACAATATGGTGTAGAAATCGTTTACCTTTATGTCATGACAGCAAAGAAAGGGAAGCTTTGAGATGATTTTCTCTTCTGACGCTCATTTATTTCATGTGGTGTCCATCTATTCAGCTTCTTTTCCTTTCCCATTTGCTTCCAATGGTCCAATATCGTTGGAATAGTGACATCAAACCTTGCTGCTAATTCACCCATAGGTTGAGATGGATTCGCTTCCACTACAGCTTTCAGCTCATCATTATCCACCTTGGTTTCAGGTCGCCCACATGGATCATTTTCAAGATTAAAATCACCAGAATGGAACTTCTCAAACTATCGATGTACTGTGCGTTCATTAGCCACATCCTTCGCAAACATTTCATTGATATTTCAAGCCGTCTGCGCTTCATTGGTTCCACGATGGAATTCATATTCGAAAATAACACGAATTTTTGACTTATCCATGGTTTCACAAAAATTGCTCTAAAAATTTTTGGAAGATAATCACAAGCCTAACTGTGCTTTTGAAAGAATGAGGATGTACCTTCACAATAAAAATAAAACAAAAAGTGCAAAGTGAAATGTCAGAAATGTTAACTGTCAAGCTTAGTACTTAAGGAAATCGGACATTTCATACTTTAATAACCTAAATCATTACAGATTCAGAATATCAGGCTCCACTTCAAACCTGCTGAGTAAGAATCTGCATACCATGATTGCTATGAACGTTAAAATTTAATAAGCACCGTTTTAAAGGATTTGATGTCTCATGAAATTAACTACAACTCCACTGTATCTGATAAACATTTAAAAAATAGTTTTAATTCAATGTAAATATACATTCTGATGCTTATAAAGTAAGCAAGAAACAGCTGACCATGAAACCCTGGGAGTGGGTGTTTGTGTGTGTACATGTGTGTGTGTGAGTGTGCAGGTGTGCATGAGTACTTGATTGATAGGGACGGGCCACAGAGTGGCGGTTCTCAAAGTTGAGCAAGTGGCAGGATTACCTGGAGGCTTGTTAAAACACATCTTCCTGAGTCCCACCCCTAGAATGTCTGATTCAGTAGGTTCAAAGTAGGGCCCTACACTTTGCATTTCTACCAAGTTCCAAGTTCCCAAAGTGACTCTGATCCAGGGACCAACTTTTAATAAGCATTGCCTTATATAAAGCCTTTTGAGTAATGTGAAAAAGTCTTTCAGTTTTTCTAATTTTTTCTATTTTCCTATTTTTCTGCTTTCCTCATTTAAAATTAGCCCTCTTATTGAGGCTACCAACAAGCAAATTTAGCTCAGTAAAGATGCCTTTAAAAGGATTTGTACAGAAGTCACACATCAAGCAGATATTTTATGGTGCAGATTAGCATAATATCTAATTACAGGAATAAGCAAAAAAATATCAAGAATATTTCCCAACAAATCACTGAACTCTTGGGCAGGTGAAAAAGTTGAACACAGTGTGATTGCAGGCAGAGGATGAGAGCTGGCTAATTCATCATTAAGCAAGAATGCCAGAAAGGAACCAAGACCAGTGTGAAACTCACTGGGATTCAGTGGACATGAGAAACATGAATAGGTGATAAAGAAGCTGGGGGAAAATAGGAGAAAAATATGTAGACAGTTTCTCACAGACATTTACCCTATTGCCGTCATCACAACTCTAAAGTGATACAGCAAATCTATTGTGCCTTATTTATACATTCAGATATCATAAGGATTAAGAGCACATAAGTCTTGGAAAGAGCCCATTGGGATTTGGATCCTGGATTTGTTGCTTCCTGATTGTGTGAACGTGAATAAATTATTAGATTCTCAGTGTGTCTTTTTCCGAATTTGTAAAATGAGGATAATAGAAATACTTATCTCATGGGGTTATTATAAAACTAAATAAATTAATGTATGAAAAATACAGCAGTTCCTAGGTCACAGTATATGTTCAATAAATGTTAGATATTACCATTTTGCAGATATACACATATGCTTACACATACAAGGATATGCACACACACATATATATGTCCATATACATATACAATCACCTATAGACATATACACAAATATATAATATGTATTCACTTTCAGCATATTAAGGGTATTGCTGTCCTGCCTATTTATATATATTTTTACCTACTATATAATCTAACTTTAATTAATATAATGTCACAAAATGGGCACTTAGTTTAAAAAGATTTCTGCAAGGAAATTGCATTCAGAAGATAATAATAATTCAAGCATAAGAGAATACCAATAAAATAACTAGCTAGCTAATTGAGTTTTCATTAGCCTTGTTAAAAGGTGAAAAATCAATAAAGATTTAATCAAAGCTGAGAATACATTGGCTTAAAAAGCTTGAGAATAATCCAGAAGACTAATTGATAAACTTTAGAGTCTTTCCTCTGCAGGCTATCTTGGCCAACAAGCCCCCTAGCTCTATTAAGTTCAAAAATCTCATACCCAGTCATCAAATCACCTAATTGTTTTTCTTGAACACACATGTTAAATTCAGACTTGGGATTCAAGGAATAGATCAACGCATATTACTGAAGCATCACATCTGATATCTCAAAACCAGAAGGAAACATGATAACTAAACTCCTTATGATAGTGTTGGTGAGGCAGGGGCAGCATTAAACTTCTTAAAGTATTCCTGGGCCTAAATTCAAATTAGGTTTGGCAACTGAGCTGGAATGATGAGTGGGCAGCAATGGGAAGTTGAAAATGGCAGAGGCAAAGGAAATAATGTGGGGGATGATAACCTCAACACTGAATGCATTAAACCATGGACCTTGATGAACAAAAAAGCAGACAAACAAAACCCAGTTTACGTGGTAGAGTCAATAAATAACATTCTTTGAAAATCACAAAGGGCAGCAATTGGCACAAAGTCTGCATCTATTCACCAATACCCCCCTCAGGGCACATATGAAGAATTGTTTCAAACTATTATGAAAAATAGATGAAAAAAATGCTAGTCATCTCTAGGTAGCTACCTAGATGCTTTTTAAAAAATGAATAGAGGGGTGGAGGCAGAAAATTACACAATATTGAGGAAACCACCACTTGACTGTTGAATCACATAGATGAATAACAGATGAAAATGGTAGATGGAAAACCAAGAGCAGAATTTGGTCCAGATCCGTGAATAGGCTTGTTCCTGTCTCTGATGAGCCACCATTTTCTGCACAGAGGAGTGGCATGTTTAGAGGGGGTGCTCCACTCTTGGTCAAATCTCCTGGATAGACTGGTACTGAAGCCTGGACTCTACTACCTTCCATTAGGGCAAGAATCCAGAAAGGAAAAAGAGACAGAATGGGAATGAATGTTCATTGTTCTTCTGAGATAAAATGATATAATCACTCTTCTTTTCCTTTCCCTATTCCTTTTCACATAATATCAATATCTTGCTATTCACATAATATCAAGACCTGTGTGTCTGAGAAAATTAAATTGTACAAGACCTTACAAAAGAAAAGACTTATTTTATACCTTCGTTCCAGAATCAGAAGTTGATATCACAGAATAGAGTCCCTCCTCTATCCTGCCATGGATATCAGTGATGTAAGCGAAGGGTTATATGTGTTTCAAATGTGTTCAGTCTTCTAAACAGATGATTTTTAAATTCTATTCTTAGGTTCAAGAATCAGATCACTTCCTTTTGTGATCTTTAAGTCTATTTTCCTTCCACCAAACTCTTTTTGGCCTCTCTGACAACCGCTCTGCAGACTATTTTTTGCTGACAAATTTTCTGGGTAAAAAAAAACAATAATAATCCTCATTTGTTAATTATCTGTTCATTGAGGTTGGAATGAAATTAGTCTAGGATGGAGAAAGAAAAAATTACGTGTTTTGGAAACAGCAGAACCCACACAGTCACTGACCCCCCCGCTTGTGCTATCTGCTCCAACGTGTCTGGCAACAGAGGGGGCAACTGAACAAAAACAACACATAAAGGAGCCAAAAGGAGAAAATAGATCCCTATAGCTCTGCCAGTCTTTGACATCACTTTCACTGAGCAGAGAGGAATAAGGAATGAAGTGTCTGCTCAAAGGAAACTATTCTTTGGCATCATTTTAATTCTTTCTTCTTTTCTCGCTCATCCAGTCATCACAGATGCCTGCTGGTCAAACCTCTGTGGTGTTTCTACCATGCTGGGCCATCTCTCCAGCCCTCTGCTAGCATACCGCTAACCCTGCTTCTCTATTTCTCACAAGCATTACTGAATAACAGGCTTCCCTCTCTCCTATTTTTTTTAAATAGCTCACGTTATGTTACTAAAAATGAGAGATGTATTATTTCCTCTCCTTTATCATCATTTTCAGGATTTCCACCTGCCATGAGTGCAGGGGTTACTTGTTCACATCCTGATCTATGTGTCCTTCACGCCAACTTCCTAAGCGAACGCACATCCCAACGTGTAAGGACAGATCATGAGGCATGGGGGAAGCAGGACCTGAAAATAAAGAATAAGCTATTGTACATAGCAAATTAGTTACTAAAAACTTAGACCCACAACCATCAAAGACCTACAAACTTCAAAGGAACTCAACCTGCAACCCAAGGAGTCTGAGTCTGAATAAGAACTTCACTGATTGTTTTCTGATCCAAGGAACTTCTATCGCTGCAGATATTTGAAAATTTTATATATAAACTATATCTCTATATGATGTCTGAGATTTTATTAAAATGTATTTGCTCATTGTGTTCATTTCCTAAGGGCTGCCATAACAAAGTACCATAAACTAGGTGGCTTAAAACAATACAAAACTTTTTGTCACAGTTCTGAAAACTTGAAGTTCAAAATCAAGGCATTGTCAAGGCCTTGTTCCCTCTAAGATCGGGTAGAATGCTTCCTTGCCTCTTCCTACCTTCCGGTAAGTGGCTGTCACTTCTAGGCATTGCCTGGCTTGAAGCTGCATCATTTGAATCTCTGCCTCTGTCATCACACTGTCTTCTCCCTGTGTGTCTCCCTTCATATCATCTCTCTGTCCTCAAGGACACCAGTCATATTGGAGCAAGGGCCCATCCTACTCCAGTATGACCTCATCTTTACTAATTTCATGTGCAATGACCCTATTTCCAAACAAGATCACATTCCGAGTTTCTGGGGATTAGTACATTTGCATATCTTTTTGGAGGACACAATTCAAACCATAACATTCATAATGACTCATTTTCTAGTAGTTACCTAGTAGATAGCTTTTGATTCTATAGTTTACATAAAAATTGCTATTTCAAATGCTCCAAATATATGTCAAGTCCATAATTAAAGAACCCATATAGCTTTATTTTATAAACATTGTTTTATATATGACTGTTAGCCCAAATCAATATTCTAGATGAATTAAAAATATATCACAGTGGTGGACCACGGCCTTAGATCCCTGTCTTTCAATCTATGTTCAGTTTTCCTTCCCCTCCTGACTGTATTCTATTTTTCAATTTTCTTATTTTTTCACAAGGATTGATGATAAATAGCAGTGAATAAGAAGGAGCAAAGAAGAGTAAAGGGAACTAAATGAACCAAAGGGACTCTACACAAAGGAAGTAAGCTATTCATATAATGCAATTTTAATACTGTCTGAAAAAAGTCATATACCTAAAACCATCTATTATATTAGTGTTGTGCTACAATTAAATCTTCCTGAGAGCTATTTCTGGAGACTTATACATTTTAACTTCCGTGAAAGATTACATTGCTTAGACAAGCAAGGAATTAAATAACTAATACATAATTGTAATCTAGTGGAGATATAGCTTTTATGCAAAGGAATGAGAAAAAATAAAACTTTGGTGGCTGGAAAAATGTGGGGCATAAAACTTTGATCTGGTCTAGTACTGCACCCTTAGTGAAGAACTCCAAGGATGTAGGGGAAAATATATGGATATGAATTATCAGAGAGAGGACATCTAAGACATGATAGTTGCATGTACTAGGAGTCTCCAACATAAGAAAAACTTTGACTACTATTATTTTGCTTAGTTTGATGATATTTCTGAGGTTAAATTACTAGCATGTTTTTTTCTATTGGAAAAATTACCACTTGAAAGTCACATAGATTAAACCCAGTAAGTTTACAATTTGAGTAACATTTTAGACCATAACACTGCCTACCCATCTGTGTGTATTACATTGATTAGTGGCACAACATCTCCCTCCATAAAACATGAACTCTTTTCCATCCGCTCATGGCCTAAGTTAAGATTTAGAGAGTCCCTGGCATCAAAAAAACCCCACTATATTGTATAACTCAACTTCTCTCTGAGCATGTATAATATAATTATCCAAACACAATATAAGAAAACAAAAAAACAGAAATAAAAAATGAGGACCAAGATTTGAACAGATATGATCAAAAGATATATAGATGGCAAATTACATGAAAAGATGTTCAGCATCATTAGACATTACGGAAATGCAAATCAAACCACAATGAGATACCACTACAGATGTATTAGAATAGCTAAAATTAGAAAGACTAACCGAAACATATGTTGGTGGGGATTTGAAGAAACTGAATCTCTTATATATTGCCCATCAAAATGTAAATGGTCAATTATTTTAAAGAACAATTTGCAGCTTGTTTTTGCTTTTATAAAAATTAAATAGACATCTACACATGGTAAAACCATTCTAATCCTTGGCATTTATCCAAAAGAAAAGAAAGCACATGTTCATACAAAGGCTTGCTCACAAATGTCACAGTAGCTTTTTTTGTAATAGCCCAAAACTGGAACAACACAAATGTCCATGAACCCATCAATGGATAAGCAAAATATGGTATATTCATATCATGGAAGATTAATTAGCAATAAAAAGGAATGAACTATTGTACTGACATACACATACATGGTTGAGTACAAAAAATAATTATGCTGAATGAAAGAAGCCAGAGGAAATAAATCACATATTGTATTATCTCATTTACATACATACATATTACAAAAACTTATCAAAGTGTTCACTTTAAGTATGTGCAGTTAATTATATGTCAATTTCACCTCAATAAAGTTTTTAAAATATAAGTCTCTCTCTGTTTTGCTGGTACCTCAAGCACAATGAGGATTATCTAGCTCCAATCTGTTACTAATCAAGTTAGCCTCTCAACCTTCTGTTGTATTCATCTCCTTATTTCATCTCAATACCATCCTTAGGTATCACGCCATATCATAATACAACATCAGATAAGTGGGGATGTACATTAGTACAGACATTATGGAAAACAGTACGGAGGGTCCTCAAAAAATTAAAAATAGAACTACCATATGTCCAGCAATTCCACTGCAGGGTATATATGTAAAAGAGATGAAATCAGTATGTCAGAGATCTCTGGACTCCCATGCTTATTTGCAGCACTATTCACAATAACCAAAATATATATAATTAACCTAGTGTCCATTGATGTATCAATGGGCAAAGAAAATGGGGTATACATACACAATAGAATGTTATTAAACTTTAAAAAAGAAGGAATTTCTGCCATTTGAGACCACATGTATGAACCTGAAGGACATTATGTTAAGTGAAATATGCCAGGCACAGAAAGACAATTACTGCATGATCTCACTTACATGTGGAATCTAAAAAAGTTGAATTCACATGCAGAGAGTAGAATGGTGGGGATTGGAGTGGAGTGAAGTGGAAAGATTTTGGTCAAAGGGTACAAAATTTCAGTTAGATGGGAATAAATTTAAAGAAATTTATTGTACAACATGGTGACTACAGTTAATAACAATGTATTATATTCTTGAAAATTACTGAGAGTAGATTTTAATTATTGTCACCACAAAAAATGATAAGGATGTGAGATAATGCAAATTTTAATGAGCTACATTTAGCCATTTCAAAACATCATGTCGTATACAATAAATATACATACTTTTTATTTAATTAACAAAGAGGAATAAACCTCCTATATAAAAATTTAAAGAAAATCACATGCCATTATTTCAGGCCTCAACTAAGAAAATTAGCCTATTTTCTGCCCAAATCTATCAGCCTCTGAGTTCTCCTTCTGACTCATGCACCATACTGCTGGCAAGGTGGGCCTTGTGACATGCATATTTACCTGCATCTTTCTCATTTGGGAGGGGCATGGGCAATATATTTAACCAGAACTATTGTACCCCCATAATAAGCTATAATAAATAAAAAATTAAAAAAAAAATCTGAACTGTCATTTCATGGTCCCCAGGAAAGAGCCCCAGGTTTATGCAGGCCTACAGGGCCCTAGCTCCTTTACCATCCTCTTCCTTTCCCCCAGCCTTGCATAGTTATACTCCAGGCCTACAGACCACTCAGTGTGCTCCAGCCATGCCTGGGCCTTTCTTTACCTTTACTAATACTTTTGCCTGGAATTATCCATCTCCCATTTTCTCATGCTGAGTTCCTATTGGTCTTCCAACTTGGCTTCAAATTCCCCTGGTTACTCCCAGAGTTGACTGTTCTTATTCTCAGCACTGATTTTGGACCCTGAACGTACAATTACAATTGCACCCATCCCCCACATCTCCTGCATTGTAATTTTGGATTATAGGGAGATATTTAAGAAGGGTCTGTCATTTTTTATCACTTGATCCCTAGCACCAGTGCCTGGCACTGAGGTATAAATGACTATTTACTCAATTGAATTAACTGCTGAACATAGCAAAAGGCTTAAGGGTCCACGTAGTCAGGCATTAACTGCTCATGTAAGTTCCACAGAAAAGCCTGGTTGAAGTCAGTAACCTCAACAATAATGCTTTGTATTCTTGTGCCTATTTCCAGAAATTACACAATTAGCTCCTTTCTCCCTCTTTTTAACACAATGTGAAATAGCCCAGGAAGCTTCCTAAGAACTCCACTGTGTTGCTTGAGTGTAGGCTGAGAAGGCTGCCTCAGTCCAGGTTAGAAGTCAGTGTGTAGAAGGCATTAAAAATCAAGGTGATTTTTTGGGAAGTATGTCTTTACAAGGAGCAGAAAAGCAGAGTATTTCAAATAGTTGCCAAGGAAATATAATACATTTCAGAGTAATGCATTTCAATTCCACAAGAACTGATGAAAGAGGGACAAGACCTGAAAGTCGCAAACATGGTCTCTAGTACTCTTTAATCCTCTTGATATTGCTTTTGAAAGGTGAAAGCTTTGTATGATCTGAAGAGAAACCAGAGTACTCATATTGTTTTAAAAGAACATAACAATGATTTTCTTTCTTCATCTTGTTTTTTTGTGTAAACAGAATTATGCATGTCTAATGAAAAATATATTTAAAGAAAGGACAAACCAGCCTTAAGGAACTTTCTCCTTGAATATAATACTATTAATAATATCCAAACATTGGGAAGAAATTACAAAAACTGGATTCTTATGCAAGAAAGTATTGGTGTTAAAATGCACATATAAGAGCTATAAATGTTTTTATAACAGTCTCTATAGAGAGGATGAGTATTGTTCACTACTCACATAAAATGGAAACACTTTAAAATTAAACTCAAAGTTTTATTCTCTTATTTTAAATGTATATCAGAGAACCTATACAGATAGATTAAAGCAATGTGTATGTTTTGAATGAGAATTTTCAATACTTGGTATCACTCTGTTCCAAAAAGTAAATATATCCTTCAACTCCATTTCATCAAGTTATAAGCTTCTGTAATGCAATCTGTTTGTAATTTAGGGACTATTTCTAAAAGGCTTTCAATAATTATTTTTAAATATCACAAGACATGAACAGAGTGTTTAGTAGTTAGTTATGCATATATAATCTTATTAAAAGTCCAAGGCAGGCTGGGCGCGGTGGCTCACGCCTGTAATCCTAGCACTCTGGGAAGCTGAGGTGGGAAGATCGCTCAAGGTCAGGAGTTAGAGACCAGCCTGAGCAAGAGCGAGACCCCATCCCTACTAAAAAAAAAAAAAATAGAAAGAAACGATCTGGACAGCTAAAAATATATATAGAAAAAATTAGCTGGGCATGGTGGCGCATGCCGGTAGTCCCAGCTACTTGGGAGGCTGAGGCAGGAGGATCGCTTGAGCCCAGGAGTTTGAGGTTTCTGTGAGCTAGGCTGATGCCATAGCACTCTAGCCCGGGCAACAGAGTGAGACTCTGTCTCAATTAAAAAAAAAAAAAAAAGTCCAAGGCAAATTCTAAAAGTCCAGTTTATAGAAAGAGTTCAAATTCTATTAAGTTCCCTATGCCAACACCAATAATCACTCCAACTCCCCCCTCATCACCGCGACTAGGATTCAGGCAGTCCTATGGACAGTAATCCAATGACTCTTAATCCTCTTGCTACCCTGGGACACCCCAAATTGCGTGTCTGTTTTCCTAGCAGTGGAACAAAGTCTATCCCTCTAGAATTCTTTACATTAGCTAGAAATGGTCTGATTAGGAGATGAAAGAATTTATACAAAATTACAGCTAATTGATTCATCTTAATCTTTCCTTTGCATTTAAGAAATTATAAAAGATAGTGATCGCCAGAGATTTAGGTCCCAGAACTGAAGGAACTGAGCCTTTTCATATTGAACTCTTCTCATCATCCCTGTCTTTGGTCTCCGTCTCCTGATCCGTATTGACTGGAGGAGGAGAAAAGAGAGCAGCCCTCAAGTCCTCAACCTCCGATGCCAGCACTCTCTCTGTTCTAAAATAGGGATTGTATTTCTCAGTTCAAACAGAGAAGTGTCCATACTTGATAATAAATAGAATCACAATCTTAGCAATGATAAAAATAATCATAATCATACAGAATGCCCTTTTTTTTGTACCTGTACTTTCAGTGGAAATAAATAAAACTATGAGGGGATTTACAAATGCTCAAGAATTTCTTGTTAAATTCTCTAGTAGTGGAAAGTCCATTTGATAGCAAGCAGAACCTATCTGCTTCACATCATCCAGACATATTATTTCCAACTGTGAGTAACTATTTAACCACCTCCAAACATTTATAATGCAATTTTTGGTGCATCATACATATGTGAAACACAGTCAAAATATTTACTTATTTTCGTCAGGATAATTTTACTTTACCCAAAACATTGTTGAAAGCTGAAGACAGTTTGAACTTCTCTTCCTTTACTAAATTCAGACCATGCTATGTATTCTGGACACATCTGTAGGCACCTCATTCTCTGATCCTAAAGGAATTCAAAAGTCACAGGGAATATTTTTATACCTACATCTAGAATTTAAGAATTGTGAGTAATGGTCTAAAAAAATGCCATTTAAATCAAAAGTCTTAATTTCCAGTAAACCATTTCTTCAGTTAGTTGAAAATAAAAAAAGCTAAGGAGTGTCAAGAAAGCTTCCTTTTCTTGCTCCCTCTAACTAAACAGCATATAAGTAATCTCTACCTTTTCAGCAGATTGAAGGTAGGTTTCTCAGGATCCTTTATGACACATATTCTTGGGATTGATATATTCTCACTATTTTACTTTCCCTACAATAATCTTGTCATATCTGTGCAAGTTGTTAGTCTTCCCAGAAAAAGAAATGTCCACCTTTGACTTGAGGTAAGTCCAAGGCAAAATTTTCCATGCCGGGATGGTGTAGAGGCAGAAAAACACTGGGCAGGAACCATGAGTCACATTTAAGGTAGTTCTTCACTGTATCACTGCGGTATTGACCACAAAACGTAGCTAGGTGTTTAAAGATTGAGAATATTTTTTGAGTTGAGAAATTAGAGCACTCACTCGCTCACTCATTAGCTAAGTGATGATGATAACTTCTGCTACTAAATATGGTCAGCATTCAGATTTTTGTTCAATACCCAGATTTGAAGGAAATCCAAAATATAAGAGTCTGTCAATCACATTGCAAGGATATTAAGTAAGCATAAAATACAGCTCGCCCTGTCATTAGAAGAGTATAGAATTAATATTTAACAATGTTATTGATAACCAATAATAATTATAGAATTACTAATTAAATGGGGAAGGCAAAATTTTGTATGTCAAGCAGATAGAGAATGAAGAATTATAACCTCTTTCATCATTCCACTTTCGTCCTTTCATGCACACATTTGAAGATCCAGCAGTCCTTTGTCTCGAACACTTTCTCCTCCCCATTCAACCAGTTCAACCGCCACTCTGTCTTCTTCTGTCACCAAGTCTCATTCTGAGAAAGCCTTCCTGAAACACCCGTCACAGGGGTGGGTTTCCTCTATATGTGCAGGTCTCATGGGATCAACTATAATATATAACATTATAGCTAACTATTTACATTTTTATTTCTGCATACTCCCATGCCAGTTTGATATTATTTATGTCTGCTTCTATGATTCCTTTCAGAGTTTCTGGTACAAAGAAGATTTTTGAGAAATATTTTTTAGAATCAATGAATAAATATATGAATGGTGACAGTAGAAAAACAAACTTTTCCTACTGCTATCAAAATTATGCCTACGTTATTTTATGGCTTTAATACTGCTATGTACCATGGAAGAAGAGACCAAGTCTACACATGGGGCTGAAGGCAAAAGAAAACCATGCAAGCAATAAGATATTCTTTCTAGGCCAGGCGCGGTGGCTCACTCCTGTAATCCTAGCACTCTGGGAGGCCGAGGCGGGTGGATCGCTCAAGGTCAGGAGTTCGAGACAAGCCTGAGCAAGAGCGAGACACCGTCTCTACTTAAAATAGAAAGAAATTATCTGGCCAACTAAATATATACAGAAAAAATTAGCTGGGCATGGTGGTGCATGCCTGTAGTCCCAGCTACCGGGGAGGCTGAGGCAGTAGGATTGCTTAAGCCCAGGAGTTTGAGGTTGCTGTGAGCTAGGCTGACGCCACGGCACTCACTCTAGCTCGGGCAACAGAGTGAGACGCTGTCTCAAAAAAAACCAAAAAAGAAAACAAAGATATTCTTTCTAAAAGAAGTCAAAGATATATAGCACATTATGTTACTGGCTTTACTACTCTATCTGAAGCATTAGGGGAAAGATTATTTTCTCCGTAAATAAACATGACCATAATATACGGAAAAGAGGCTATTTGCCTTAGTTCTGTTGCAAATTAATTACTCACTTCTAATTCTTATTGGATTATTAGACTTCTACTCTCCTGATTTATGTAAACATTAAGACATAAATCACTGATTCCCGGCTTATGCATAAAACTTGAAGTATCAATGAAATAATTGTTTAATGTGACTGTGTTTTAATAGGCAGAACTTGAAGAATAAATTGAACAAAAAATATATAAAACTTTATTTTTGGCTAATAAATCTTTAGTTTTGAAAAGAGCTATTTATTTACATTTTTCAGATTTTGAGAGAGTGTTACTACCTACACCCCATAGAAAAAGTACTTCATGAAATGTCCTCATTCCTATTTTTCAAGTATGGTAGAATAAATTTTATAGCTTTGTTATGACTATCTTTGGTTTTCACATCAAGGAGGAGGACACAGTTTAGAAATATAAAGTATCAGATGATTGCTTTCTTGCTAAACATACTACTGAATATGTACACTCTACCTGCCAAATACATCATTTATCCCTCCTCCTGTTAGAAAAATCTTTAGCTGATGACTGGCCTTCTTTATGGGTCTTGAATATTTCTTATCTTTAAGGTATAGGATTTGTATGACTGAAGATGTCTTGCCATGAATTTATGAGTGATAGATTTTTCAAGTAGGAAAGGGAACAGTAAATAAAAGCAAAGAATTTTTGAAGAGAAAGATAGACTCTTTCTTTTAGACCAAGGTAATTGATTGGGAAGTAAATTTCTAAGTCTTACATGATGCTGTAAAATGTATAATTAGATATTCTCTCTTATACCAGGCAAAGGTTAATTTTGTACTCTAAAATGAGATTTAAAAAATCTTCTTCACAAAATAACCATAAAACAAAGTCTCCTGTTGTGAACCAAGTTAGTGTTCTAAAAGATCACACAGAATATGTTTAGATAAAATAATCATCACACAGCTTTTGTTAAAATATTTCTGTTTTTATACTAGAGGACTATCATTGCTGCCCATTTTATAAACTTTCTTTTGTTTGCATTGTGCAAATTCACAAATAACTTTTTGGGACAATGTGCTAAAGATAACATATTTCATGAATTACTTTAGTGTTGTATTAAATGAATGATCACAGTAATAGTTACTTAGAACAGAATCTGCAACACATTCGTAAGAGTTTATACTGTAGAAAATAATAGTACTTTGAAAACTATTAAGAATAATACAAATGTGGTGACAATCAAATCAAAACTTTACTCAATTTGAAGTAATTGATTAGTTATGGAATGAACAAATCTCTGATTCTAACTTAAAGATTCCTGAATTCTGTAACATTTAAGGTTTTTTTCCTGAGTTCCTAGAATAAATGAATCACCTAAATGTCAATAAATTCAAAGACCACTTTGATTATTTTCCCTATCATTCAAGACATGAGTCTCTCTTTAAGCTGTAACAAACATATTTAAGAAATAAATTGGTAAGTTGTGAAGAGATTTAAACTGAATAACTTCCTGTAGCTCTTTCCATGAGTTTTACTTATATACTTGGCTTGCTTACTTTGGCTAGCATAATACCGACATTTAATTTCTTTAGCGCAGTGCAGTGCTGTCCCAAAAAGTAAGATGTGAGCCATATGTGCAATTTTAAATTTTCTTTTAGACACATTTCAAAAAAGGAAAAAATAGGTAAAATTAATTTTAATCATGGATTTTATTTAACCTAATATATCTAAAGTTATCTCATTTTACGATATAAGCAATATAAACATTTACTAATAAGACATTTTTCATTCTTTTCTTTTCCTTCCTTTTTTGTACCAAGCCTTTGACATCTGGTGTGTATTTTACGCTTGCAGCATATTTTAGTTTGGACAAGCTACATTTCAAGCGTGTAACTGCCTCATGCAGATAGTGATTACTGTATTGGACAAGACAGGCCAAGTGTTGTTCAAGTCCTAGAACGGTGGATGTCCTTCAAAACTTCAAAAGAAATCTCAAGTCGGTCACTGAGTACTAAACGTGGGGAACCGTGATTTTGTTGTTTCAGTGGCTATTCGCCAGGTCTATTCCAGAAGAGAGTGACTGTAGCTATGTCCCTGGCTGCCCTTCCCTCCAGAGGTCGACAGGCAGGCAGTCAACTGCATTTAATGATCCCCACACTCCTGGCCCCGACCCCCAGTCCTACCGACTGCAGGGGATTTGCATTCCTCTCTGCCAGGTATAGTGTCCCTTTCTTACAGTGCTAAAGGAAGATTCAATAATGGGGATCTGTAAGATTTCAGAAATGGGGTGTCCAGGCACAGACTTCTGCTCTTAAGATGTACTTTGGAGGCAGACAGCCCTGCCTAGACAACGAGATCTGCTCCCAGACATTTCTCATTGTCACACTATCGATAAGCAGTCAGTGGTGTTAACAGTTCCTATTTTGAAACGTGAAGAGAGTTGAAGTAGTTCAGTCTATCAGTCAGGGACATCTTTTTATAGAGTATTTTTGAACAGGAAATCAGATTACTTTCCCCCCTTGCTAAGACTATCTTTAAGAGCACGGGAGGATTGATCAGCTTTAATTTAGGAGCATTTCACTAGTAGGTTGGCCTGAGAGAGGTTCTGCCAAGGGAGCTCTGCAGAACTTACTGGCCTGGAAGAGACAAGTCCAGAGACGGACAAGAGGCCGAAAGGGACAGGGGGGGCCAAACATATGCCTGCATGTTAGCAGCCATCTCAAATGCCGGGGCGGCTCGTAATTGCAAATGCCTCACTTATGATTTATTTGCCTTGATTCCTCAAAAGAGAAAGAAATACATGAGGTTTATTTCCTACATTGAAGATGCACATGACTGAAGAAGTTGAATAAAGAAAATATACACGTGCTCTCACAAGCATACTGTGTCAGACTTACCAAAGCTAGAGGTAGAAGGTACTTCAAAACTCATCAAGCCCCACCTTTTGATTTTACAACCAGAACACTGAGGGCCATGGAGGTCAAGTGAATTTTCCAGGGACACAAAACTAGCAGCAGAGGCAGATTCTGCTCCTTATCACATGTGGTGCTGATTGGCACTTGCAGGGGAAGGGGAGGAGCTTTGGACGGAATTCAACCCCCAAATGAAGTCAAAGTTGTATAGCTAACATCCCAACTCAGTAATCATAGATTTTGGGAACTAGCAGGATTATTTACATGACCTTGTGCCATTTTGCATTCTTTTACTTAGGTAGTAAAAACCTAAGATAAATAATGCTGGTTTAATCAAGCTCTAAAGATTGTATGAAATAAAAGCTAAACATTCAGTCCCAAAATACTGGCTTTGTAGTCAACAGGGCTTTTCTTTTCTTTTCCTTACTCTTATGGGTCCCTGAGGTGTTGTAGACTGTTCCTCATGATCTAAGCAAGCAACATAGTCCCTCCAAAGAGAAATGAGTGTTTACACTGCCTGTCTATCCTCCAAGTCTTACTTGGTGTTTTGTAAAGAGAATGAAATCAAGGTCTCAGCCTTCAAAGACTGAGGAAGAAGAGCAATTTTACATAGGATCAGGTGTACTGGTCTGGACATAGACAATGGGGAAAAAAAGGGATAAGACAGATCCTCACACTCCCCCCCAAAAAAGTCCTTGGGTATTTTGTTTTGTAGTTTAGTTTAGTCTTTCTTCAACTTTCTGGACAAGGTGGAAAATTCTAGAAGGTCAAGTGAAGGAATCACTTATTGATCCTAAGGATAAATGGAGCAATTTTCCCTGCTAAAAGAGAAGAATGCCCAGAAAAAAGAGGCTGTGCATGCATTGACCAGGTAATGGCCATATTTAATAGGAATCTGTGCATTCCTTGCTTCAGTTTCGACTTTTATATGGGAAGCGCCCCAGTCCATCCCTGTGTATCCCCTTCCTCATTCCACATACGTAAACAACAACTGAAAGTGTGACTTCTCCCACATCTTATATTTCTTCACTCTTTACTCATATTACTGCCACCCAAGCTAGCATTATTTCTTATCGGACACACTTTAATTACTCTCCACTCTATTCTAAATGAAGCACCTGAACTGATCATTTCAAAACACGAATTTAAACACAGCAACTCTCTGCTTAAAAATTTTTTTAAATCTTCTTTCAGCTTTCAGGATAAATTAGAAAATTCTTAAAGAGGACATGGGCTGATCTTTCCCCTGCCTACCACTCTCCAGGCTTAGCTCAACCACGGCCCCGTTGTTCTTTGTGGTCCAGGTGCACTGGTCTCCACCACCACATCACCCACAGGATGCTCCCTTCGTCTGCAATACTTTCTGTAATCCCTCCCCACTCCTTCATCTCTTTATCTCTTAGTTCCTCAGTCAGTCTTCCTGGGACATCTAGACTAGTTCAGATTCCCACTGGCATTGTTACGAAGCTCTCTATCTTCTTCTTCATAATGCCTTTCAACAACTGCACGAATATATTTATTTGACCAATTATTTTTTATATTATTTGCTCCCACTAGACTGTTACTAACACAAGTGCAGAAACTTATCCTTTTAACTTCAGCATTACTAATGCCTAACAAATCCAATACACATGGGTACATAAATAACATTTGTTTAATGAAGGGTACATAAATAAAGGCATGGGTACATGCACAGGTGCATAAATAAATGAATGAAAGAAATGAGATTCTTATTTCTTCTCTTCGAAAATCATTCATAGTGTCCCAAAGAATCTGCAGGAGTCTCAGGGTCTAAAGAGAGCTGGAAGCACTTGTCTAGGTCTACCTTCCAGACTTGTCCACTTTTTTCTTGGCATCTTAGGCTGCATATAGCTGTAAGGTATAGTACGAGCCACCTGATGTTGCCAAAGCTGGGAGCAACGTTCCATTTGCAGGCCAGACATGCATATCTCCTATGCCAACATACAGACCTATCAGGAAAATCAGCAAGGTAGCTCATCTTAGCTTGGGTTCAATGGTAGCAAATGAATAAGGAAATCTGATTTACATAGAAAATAATGTGGTATTATATGAGGGGTACAGGTTCCAGAGCCAGAAAGACTTGTCTTTAAAATGTAGATTATTAAAAATAGCTGCATTTTTTTGAAGAATAAACTGAGACAAAGTACAAGAAGTGCTTATCACAGTACCAGGTGCAAAAATATTATTATAATAGTTCTTCCCTTCGTCCTGCCTGCCCATCCCAATGCACATACTTGCACTGAAGACATTATAGAGCTTAAAGCAATTTGCAAATATTTCTATATTCACTGGAAATGATAATGAGAGAAGTGGGTTCACTGAGCTCAGTCATGTGTTGCTTTCTCTGGGCATTGCATCTGACCTCATAGGAAATTATTATTCACTGGATCATAATATCATAGGCCGTCTTGTCCGACAAGACATTTGGGAAATCTGCCAGTTGAAATGTGATCTTGGACATTATTCAGAATTGGCATACACAAAAAACTGTCCATCTCTCTTCTCCTCTAACTG
This sequence comes from Varecia variegata, assembly GCA_028533085.1. Taxonomy (NCBI): domain Eukaryota; kingdom Metazoa; phylum Chordata; class Mammalia; order Primates; family Lemuridae; genus Varecia; species Varecia variegata. The sequence goes on from CM052445.1 coordinate 12,956,579, forward strand.
TATATGGAGGTTTGAGTTGCTCGCTAGGAATTATCCCTGCCAACCTAGGACAGATACAGCAAAGTGACTCAGAGAAACCGTGGGAATGTGACTCAGGGCCCCACTCCATCTCAGGAGCCAGGGCATGCCTAAGGCATCCAACTAATTTTTTTACATATAGGCATTTTGCATGTCCTTCTTAAGAGCCTCTAGCCTTAATAAAGCTTTGCTAGAATTAAATATGTTGTTTTTGTGTGTCTGTATGTAGTTTTACATACTATCAGAAACATGAAAACTTCTAGCTGTAAATCAAAGGCAGAGAACAAATATTGTTACAAACCTATCTTAATGTTTTTTTTTCCAAGAAAGTGTACCTTATGCAATTGTTGTGACTTCCTGGATGGTCTCCTGGATGGGGAAATGCTTGGGCTATCATTTGACCCTTCAAGGTCTAAAAATATTTTTAGTATTAAGACATATGGGAATTACAAGTAAGAAGATGAACAAGTTCATTAAAGATCAGGTACCTTCTGTTATAGTAGAATTCTGAATCATAAAATTACAAATGAATTAACCTTCGAATTAGGCATTTGAATTTACACTTCTAATTCACACCAACGTCTCATGAGCAAGGGTTTCTTTACCATACGTTTGCCAAGAAGCGCTCATGAAAAGATCACTAGCTTTGAGTTTCTGCTCAATTTTGTATAGGAAAACTTCTAAACTTTGAGTTAATCTTTCTCAAAATAACGTTGAACTCTGAACTTACACCATATCTTCAGGAAGTGGTTAATACTGTGCGTATGTGGCTGGGGTGAGGTGACTCTGAGGACTTAAAAGACATTTCTGCTGACATATGAATGTTGACTCTTAAATATTTTTGACATAAAATTTCAGATAAACAGATCTTAAAAAAACACCATCTTTCTCTACTTAAGGGCTATTTTTAATCATTACAAGTCTCAACGAGCATGGTATTTTTAAACTAGGAAGCTGGAAAAAAAACATTTTTATTTTTAAATTGTCCTTTGTGAGTTTATTTTCCTCATAGCTGCTTCTCTTGGATACATCCAAGTTTTGTAAGTGTTTTTTATAGATTGATATAGAAGGCTAAGAGAGAAGTCTGGTGAGGAACATGGTAAAGTATCATAGACTGAATACATATTTATATACATACACACACTTTGACCTGGAGACTTACAGCGATAGCATAATAACACATGTGGGTGGAAAACAAAAACATTAGAACTGAGGCTTCCCAGGAGATAATAACTTATTTCCACAATGATATTTCACAGTCACAATGTTTTACAAGGAATTATAAGAGAGAGAAACAGATTCAAGAACAAGTTTTGAAAATTAATAATAGAATTCACTTGTCATCAGTTAATGACATTGATTTAGAGATTTAAGATGGTTTATGCTGGAGTTTTTCACAAAGAAGAAAATGTCACAAAGTAGTTTTAGAATAGAGTAATATTTCAGTTTTAAACATTTATAATACTTAAATCTACATTTTAAAGGCTACTGGTTCCTTAATATTATACAATATTAAAAGATACTAAAATAGTTCAGATTTAATATGTTTTCCATAATAATGAAAATCAAAACAGTGTCACTAATCTTAAGACTCATAAATGCTTAAAGAAAGGGTTTCTAAACATATGATTAGGGCTCTAGGGAAGAGTGGTTAATATCTTGTTTTGTTGATGCTGTTTTCCTGAGTTATTGATTTCCAATAACATCATTTCAGTCAGAGAAGAACAATGAGAATGCTACGGTGTGCTTATTTAGATTAAGTCAACAAATAGTATTAACCATCTATCAGTTTCCAGGTTATATTCTAGACACTTCGGATTTGGCAGTGAACAAAACAGAAAAAATTGTCTTGGTGTAGTTTTCATTCTAACTGAGGGAGCTAGGCAACAAAATACAACAGAACAACAACAACACATAAGTATGCTATATAGTTAATGAACTAGAACTACACGTACAGACTTAGAGAGCACTGTACGAACTTTGGCGATACTCGAGTGACATTGAGAGCCAAGAGAAAAGTTTACTCAGAGAACAAAGAACAATGACATCATATGACTTATACTTCACTTCAGAGGCAGAGGCAGACCAAAGAGATATTTCAAAGATAAATTCAACAAAAGCTGGTTATCAGATATTAGGCATGATGGAGATAAAATTCTTGAGGTAGATTTCCATGATTGCAATGTTGTTATTTATTGAGTTAGAGCAGACTGCATTAGGAAGCCATATAGATTCAATTTTGGAAATTAACATTGTAGTTGATATTGCATATATGGTTGGTATGTAGGAAGAAAGATGGAAATAGAATTTATTTTTCATACCAACATGAGTGTATTAGTAATTGGGACCTAGAACATATACAGAATTGAAGTCTGAGATTGAATTAGAATTCAGAAGAAAAGCTTATCTGTCCAATGTCTCTAATTGTCAGGTGTGGTATGGTAAAGGCATTTCCTTATGAGCTGTTATGGGATGAATTGTGTCCTCTACCCAAGACTCATATGTTGAAGTCCTAGCTCCAGTATCTCAGGATTTGAATGTATTTAGAGTTAGAGTCTTTAAAGAGGTTATTCAGTTAAAACAAAGGACAGAGGGAAGAGCATGTGAAAATACATGGAGGAGACAATCATCTACAAACCAAGGAGAGAGGCATCAGGAAAAAAATCAACCCTGTCTACACCTTGATCTCAGACTTACAGCCTCCAGAGTTGTAAGAAAATAAATTTCTATTGTTTAAGCCACCCAGTATTGATATCTTGTTATGGAAGCCCTAGAGACTAATACACAGATCCACCCCAAAAAATAACAACTATAACTTTTAATAAAATACAATGAAACACTACCTCATAATTCTCAAAATGAATAAAAACAGGCAGATTCTGGAAAGATGTCAAAATTTGGGAGAAAATACAAGGATAATGAGTTTATTATTTACTTATTTGTTGTTTGCTTGTTTGTATATGGCTATCAACCTAAGGACAGGCTACCCCTGTGGTGTAATATTGGAGTGGCAACAACTCTGAAAATCTGAGTGATTCTGGCCTGCAGAAATAGATGACAGTATTTGAGGCAACCAAAGATACTGGAAAGTGAGAGAGAATTCCACAGAGGAGAGAGCCAGAGAGAAGATCCCCAAATTCTGTGCAGAACACCAAACCATGCATATGTATGGCAGACTGCAAACAGTCTAGCTAAAGGGGATTTGGAGAAGAATTGAACTGAGATTTTAACTAAACTGGCTTTTAAATGAAACAAACAAACAAAAAAACTTCAGATGATCATAACAGAATCTAGAGACTCCACAACGTAACATTTATGACACCCAGAATACAATGCAAAATTTCTCCATATAGAAAGAATCAGGAAAATGTAATCCATTCTCAAGAGAAAAGACAATCAGTGAAGTCTGACCCCTAGATGACCCAGATGATAGATTTAGCAGACATGGAGTTTAGAGCAATTATTATAACTATGCTTAAGAAGGCAAAGAAAAAAATATGGTGATAATAAATGAAAACATAAGAAATCTCAGCAGAGAAATAGAAACTATATAAAAGAGCCAAATGGAAAGTCTAGAACTGAAAAATAAAATATATAATTTTTAAAAAAAAATTACTGAATGAGCATAACAGCAGAATGGAGAAAACAGAGGAAAGAGTAAGTCAACCCAAAGATGGAGCAATAGAAATTATCCAACCTGAAGACAGAAGAGAAAAATATATTGAAATAAATTAATAGAATCTCAAGTATCTGTGGAACAATATCAAAAGGTGTACCCAAAGTCTCAGGAGAATAAGTGAAGAAAAATGATTAAGCAAAAGAATATTTGAAGATAATGGCATAAAGTTTTTCCAAATTAGGTGAAAGATATAAAATTACAGATTCAGGAAGCTCAGAAAAACCTCAAACAAAATAAAAATGAAAAAAAATGCCATAATACATTACAGTCAAATTTCTAAAAATTAAAAAAAAAACAAAAAATAAAGAGGAAATCTTAAAAGCAATCTAAGAATAATGACACATTATATGTTAGAGAACAGCAATTAAAATCATTGTTGACTTTTCATCAGAAATTATGGAGGCCAGAAGTCAATGGGACAATAGCTTTAAAAGGCTGAAAGAGAAAGGCAAAAAACTGTCAATCCAAAATTCTACACTGATTGAAAACATTCTTCAAGAATCAAGGAAAAACAAAGACATTTTCAGATCAAAGAAAACTAAAAATATTTTTTGCCAACAGACATGCACTACTAGATATGCTAAATAGAGGTCTGGTTTAAAGAAAATGATAATTGAAGAAAGCTCAGATCAGAAAGGAATGAAGATTTTCTGTGTGCCCAGAGATTGAAAAAAGAAAAAATAATTAAAAAAAAAAGAACAAGGAATGAAGAACATCAGCAAAGGCAAATACTCATGTAAATAAAAGATTATTTTTCCTATTGCTTAAAAAATTTGCACACAGATATATAAAGCAAAAATTAAGACACTACCTTGTGAGGTATTTATGATATATTAATATGAAATGTATATGTCCACTGGAGCATAAAGGACCATAGTGTGGGGAAAATGAGCCTATTATGTAGCAAAGCTTCTACATTTTACATGAAGTTGTACAATATAAACTTATAGTGGATTGTGAAAAATTAAACATATTATGGAAGACAAAATAATGCCCTCCCCCAAAGATGTCCATATCCTAATTCCAAAAATTTGTGGATATGTTATATTACATGGCAAGTGGGAATGAAAGCTGCAGATGAATTAAAGTTGCTAATCTGCAGAAATTAAAATAGAGAAATTATCCTGAGTTATCTGAGTGGGCCCAGTGTAGTCAAGAAGGGTCTTTAAAAGATGGGAGAAAGAGGCAGAAGAAAAAGCCAGGGTGAAGTTGATGAGAAGAACTCAGTCTACTTCTCTGCTGGCTTTAAAGATGGAAGAAGAGGAAGAAGAGGGCTACGAGCCTTCGAGCACAGGAAGCATCTGTCGGTGGAAAAGGAAGGAAACTGATTCTCCTCTGAGCTTCTAGGAGTGCAGCCCTGCCGATATCTCAATTTTAGCTCAGTAAGACTTGTGTTATATTTTTGACATACTAAACAGTAAGATAAAAAAGTGTTGTGTTGTTTTGAGCCACTATGTGAAAATTTGTTACAACAGAAAGAGAAAACTGATAAGGGTACATGCTTCAGTTCTTAAAACAACCACTAAACCACAAGGCAAAGAGGTATCGCTACCTGCTGTGGATCCTAGAAGGAAAGAGGATGCCAGATACTCGCCATTCCTACTGGTGAGAAGCCTGAGTCTGTCCTTTGTTTTGGGCTACAGAAGATGTGAAATGAGGCTCTTATTATTTTTTAGCTTTCCTCCAGAATTATTTTATCTACACTGAAATTAATGTTATAAATTATCTAATGAGAACTGATTTACAATGTCATTTTCTTATTTTTTGTATTCAACACTTTTAGATAGAAATCTTAGCTAGTTGTAAAGGTTTACAAATTTAAAAATAGTGATATATAAGTGTTTAAGAGTTTTACAAATATATATTCACTCCTCAATACCTCAGATAATGACAGATACACATAAGGGTTGGCAAACTAATCTTTTGCACTTGTAATATTATACAATTTTTACTCAGGAGTGGATTTATTTTTCATTTGAATGCATATTTCCTATATTGCTAATGAGAGTTTTACTTGGGTACATTCTGAATGTACTTCATTTTCAATTCTTTAGGGATACATATTTAATAATACACAGGGACACAGCTTAGGAAATTTATGCAACTCAACAACTGATAGAGTCTAACCTTTAAACACATGGGTTTGTCAGTGATTTACACAGCAGACACATGGGCTAGTGGAAAAACGTTTGCTGCTGCCTGGCAAAATATTTATTATGAGTACTTGAACAAATTTGAAAAATCCACCATTAGAAGACACATCCAAAACAAAGAACTATTTCTTCCTAACCTCACAGACTATACAAAAAGCTTTCCAAGAGCCAGACTACGAATAGTTCTACTATAGTAAAAAAAAAAAAAAAAAAAAGAAGGGCCTCCTTTATTAACAGACTGCACCTTTCCATTTTTCATAACTGCTTATATAGAAAATAGTTGTTTATTGCTAAAGAAGATTGAAAAAAATCCTCTTGTTTCTCTAATTTTTTTTCCAGCACTGATAGTGTCTTGGAAAGGTTAACAAATGTAGTAGTAAGCTGAGTTTATTTTATTGGTATATATTTTTAATTTTTAAAAACTTGTATGGTAACTCATTTCTTGAATGCAAAAGACTGTTAATCCCTAGGGGATATTGTAAAGTGGCAATCCAAACATATTTCAGTATTATTGTTAAAGTCTGGGTCTTTCAAAGAGGAGATCATAGAGTCTACACTACACTATTTGTATTAGAGTATGACAAGGCAGTTCCTGCCTATTGCACTTGGTACTGTGTACCGTGAGCATTACAAAGCATTCCAGAATGACCAGCCAATCAGATGGGGAGACTTGGCTGAGCATTGCAATCTCTGTAATTTTACCTTTGAAAGTAGAACAAAATGTTCAAATATTGTTCAACTTTATCTTTGAACTGATCCATTTATAAATAACTTATTTAATAAAGATTTTTCCAATTAATTTGAATAACTTTTATTTTCTCATTTTGTATTTAAATCTCCTATTGTAAGAGCAACGTAATTTGTAGGTTATTTTAATTCATGACTCTTCAGGCAAAAAAAAAATCTCATTCAAGAATTATAATTATATTAGCACTTATTCAGATATTGCAGTAGAAGATTATGGATTAACCTCTTTGATATAACAATTTCAGAGGAAGCATATGGAGATATGTAAAAGGTAATAATAAAATATTCCATTTACTGGGCCCCTTCTATGTCCTGCATGATTTAGGTGTTGTTTGTTAATTCCAACAACCTTCTAGGTATTATAACGTCCATTTGAGGAAGTAGAGGCTGAGGAAGTTTAAATAAAACTGTCCGAAGTAACACAGAAGTAACTGTAAGAGAAGTGGTTTAGACTCAGGTTTATCTTGCTGTTAGGATTTTTAAAAAATTACATTATATTCCTCCATGACTAGCTAGAGTCAGTGATCATGTATAAAAAGTTTTCATAACAGCCTTCTTCTACCAATGACCCAACTGACTCTATAATTTGTCAGGGGAAAGAAAAAAACTTGGTTAAGTCAAATTGGATGTAATCAAAACACTCAAATTTGCCTTATTCACTGATTCAAGTGCTGGTAAACATTCCTCACAAGGTATTAGGTGGGTCCACTTAATCCAAACTGTTGTTGGATATATCAGTCTCTTTAATACCACACTAGAAGAATAAGTGTTGAGATTATTTTTAAGTGCTAAGTCTTAATGCTATCCAAATACCTTGTGTTCTACAATGTTCTCATAGACAAGATGCTCCCATTCTTCCCAAAAAGTACACAAGACAATGCAAAAGTAGTATTCAGGTTTTAAAATATTGAGTTTATATCTACACACAGCAATAAATACACGAATTAAGACCGAGCAACAACTAACTTTTAAAATTATATTTTTATTCATTCTAATGTTAATTAGTGAATGAGCACTTACTATGTGACAATTATTGCATGAGAAACAAGGATAAACATGAATAAGAATCTCTACACTCAAGAATCTCACACTGAGGGAGCAGAAATGCAAACAAGTAAATGTGAAATATTTAGATGTGAAATGACAGAGATAAGGTCAGGGTAATAACAGGAGTACAAAAAGGAGATAGTTCATAGAGGAGATGGGGAAAAAAGCTTTCTAGTGCTTAATGTAAGCCCTAACACCTGAGTTAGTACTAAGTGAGTCCCATAAAAATACACAGTGGCAAGATTGTCTCTCCTCCCACCCCTGTCTTCCTCTTTCCCTCTCTCTCTCACACACAGAGAAATATAGGAGAACATCTTTATAATGTTGCCTTTGAGGAAGCCCTTTATAAAAAGACAGATATTTAAAAACACATAAAGTATATTATTGATATATTTGAATATAGAAAAGTGTAAAATGTACATCAAAACAGCAAACACACAACAAAATCTGTAATATGTAAACAAAGTATTGATATTCATAAAATGTAAGGTGCATCTATAGGTCAGTGAGAAAAAACACGCAATCCAACAGAAAAGTAGACAATAGCTATGATGTTACAAAAAAACTCCAAATTCCAGATGGCTAATGAATATATAAGACTACTATCTATGCTAATATTTTGAGGAAGGCAAATTAAAGAAAGGAAGTAATATTTGACCTTATTAGATTGGTAAAATTTAAGAATAATAATCCTAGCTGACAGATGTGAAGAAAAACTGATACTATTGATACTCACTATGAGTGGGGGTGTAAATTGTTCTCTTTTTACTTGAAAAAATTAGCTCTGTCAAATTTTATAAAACATGCTCATTTTGATGGAACTATTCGTTGTCATCAAATCTATTCTACAAACTGGCTTATAAATCCAAAGACATATTTACAAGAAAGTTCACTGATACCTCATTTATAATAGAAAAAATTGGGAAAACTTAAATGTCCACAAATCATTAAATAAATAATGATTCATTCATTATTTATGAATTCCACACATTACTTGAAAATAGTGAAGGAAATATATAATTACTGATCTTTTAAAAATCTCTAAGACATTTTCAAAGGAAGAATAATCACACAAGAATACACACAGCATAATCCTTCTTATATACATGTAAAAATGTAAACCTAACCATTTAAAACTGTGTGTGACAATGAGTGTGTAGGTCTGTTTGTGTGTTAAGTGTGTGTTTTTCTTCATGTGGATAGGGAATGGGAGTTTGAGGGTGTAAGTAGAAAAACGTCTGGGAGTTTTTCCCCTGATATTCTCAGAAACAATTCCTAACTTTGAGGAATGAATTGGGAATGGTAAAAGGAAACTATAACTTTTGTCATTCTATGCATTTAAATCATTTGAACTGTGTACATTGAGATTGTAGTTAGGTATTCTATAATTCTAAATTATGTATATTATTGTATATTATCATGATTTTCTTTTCTAATTATGAAACTCCAGGGAAGAAGAGTTAGCAAATATTTCCTGAAATCAGAAAAACCTAAACTGACTGTTAAAAATAAATGAGGTTAAATAATGAAAAAAGTGGGGGCAGGATACTTTCTGCCTACAAAATAATATAATTACAATTTTGAAAAGAAAACAAAATGGAAGGAGAGAGAGAATATAAAATGTTGAAAATAAAGTAAAATTAAAAGATATTTTACATTTTTTCTTTATTCCTGCTTTACTTTGAACAGAGAATAGGTATCACTTTAATAAGCACAAATAAATTAGTGAAAATAATTGGCATTGGAATTGCACTAGCAATCAAGTCAGACAAGATGACACTTATAAGGGGAAAGAAGACAAATAAATAAATACACAAAATTCTCTTGGATTTTGACAAGGGTCATGAAGATAATAAAACTACAATGAAAAAGGGAATGACTGGGAATAAAGGGTGCAGGAAGAGGATACTAATTAGATTGGGTGTTCTGCTCTTAATGGAGAAGGTGATAATATGAACCGAGACCCAATAGATTAGGAGCTGTCCACACACACTGGGCAGACAGAAAGCAAGAGCAGAGGGTCAGGGTGGGAGTGAGGACAGAAAGGACACTGAGGTATACTTCACGTTTCATGCTCTTTTTTGCCTCTATGAACCTGCACACAGCATTTCCTCTCCACAATGTCTTTTTCTAACTTCTCTGCCTGAATGAATGCTAGCTTCCCATTGAAACTCACTTAAGGCAATTTCTTTTCCAGAAAGCTTCCCATACAAACCTCAGGAAAACTTAAAAACCATTTTCCTGGGCTTCAAGAGGGTAGCTCTTGGACATTTCGTTTTATTATCTAAGCAAGAGTAAAATTCCAAGTTCTAGGAAACTTCTGGAGGAAATCCAAACTTGGCCTAGGGCTTGCTGTTTTCTCATTTTGCTTTTCTCAGTCTTTGACACAGAAAAGACACCTTGTAAGTGTTTGTGGCATGGCACCTAGAGAGAGAGAGAGCATCTTTGCAGTTACATGGCTCTTGGCCAGAGCCTCTAATCCCCTAGTAACCCCCTCCACTACGTTTCTCATGTGCTGTCTTAGCAGCTGCCAAGAAAATTTCCAGCTTTGTCCCAGTGGTTAAAGAGAAGAATCAGATGTCTGAGATGACAGATATGCTAATTACCCTTATCTGATAGCTATACATTATATATATAAAAATTGCTATGTACCCCATGAATATGCACAATTATTATCTGGCAATTAAAAGAAATAAAATGAAAAAGAGGAGGGTCAGGAAAAGGGTGAAAAGAGGTTCCAGGGATACATATCCCAGAGTTGCCTGGTTCACTGTGCTTAAAGAATGCCGTGGAGAAAAACAACAATGTCCACCATTTAAGCACTGAATCGGTGCTATAGGGGGGAAAAAAAGCAGACTTTTATAAACATGAAGAGAGCTGGCAACTAGGCAGATCAAGGCAAAGAGAGAGCTACGGAGGATGAAGCCCTTAATTTATTCTTTCTGTGGCTTTAGAGGGCATGCTACCGCATGCTCCCCAACACTGAAGGAGAAAGGGAACAGGGTGTGATGCAAACAACAAAAACATAACCTAGGTGATTGTTTTTCCTGTTCTATACCACCTAGAAGCCATCTGCAGACACACAGCTTCAGAATTCAGCTTCAGAATCATAAATCACCAAAGTACAGCACGGGCATTATCGCCAATCCTAGAAAGTTTTACTGTATGTTTTTGTTGCCAAGAATTCAAGTATAAAATAATTAACCACTATTTAGAAATTCTATGACTCTGCTTTCTATGGTCAAAGGAAAATGAAGGTGAGGGATAAATTAAAAAGGTCCCTCTCACATGCATAAATTTATAAGGAAATTCAAACAGGAGTTTATATCTCAAAACCACCAAAAGTTTCTTGAGAACTATAATGTTTCTACTTCACAAATTTCCAAAAGGCAACCTCTTGGTTTTCGGTGTTTTTTCCAGGAAACACTTGGCATGAGATAAGCTGTTATGTGCACAATTTCAAAAACTTAAAATATGGGTCACTAAATAATGATCCAAGAGAAAATGACCCTGAAATATAAATGTGAACATTTGTGCAAAAGAAATGTTTTGATGATCATTTGATACCAATGATGATCTTCATTACTGGTAAACTAAATGCTAGTATCTGAATAATGGAAACCTGCTGATCTTATTGGTAGACCCAGCTTGTCAATCATCATGGAGTCAGAAGTACAGATTTTACATACAAAAGCAATTCATCTGAGGATCAAGAGAAAGTGTCCAATACACAGTGGAATTTTTCAAAGATATTATCATTAGCCTAATGTTTTTAGTTTATGTCTAACAAATGGAAAGCTGCATTAGAAAGACTTGCTTATCCTGGAGACATTTTTTTGTGTGTGAATAAAAGAGTACATCTCTTTGAAAATAAATTGCTTAATCCTTTTCATGTTTATTTAAGGCATTATCAAAAAAGCTATGTTTCATATCGAAAGTTCATATTTGTTATTTTATGTTTTATAAGACATAAACTTGTCCCTTTTTTCCACTTTTTAAAATTTCAAAATATTAAGGAGGTACAAATGTTTGTGTTACATGGATATCTTTTATAATGCTTAAGTTGGGGCTTTCACTGTGTTCCTCACTCGAAAGGTGTTCATTGTACCCAATAGGGAGGTTTTTACCCCTTTCCTTCTCCCTCCTCCCCTTTTTGATTTTTTTGTGCCCTTTTCAATCAGTGCAGTTTAAAAGGAGAAATTTACACAATGTTTTGGACATACACAATTTCAAATTTAACTGTGGAACCAAAAAAAAAAAACCACTTTCAGATATGAATTAAGAGAAAGTGGTTACATGTCACTTAATTAGCTGTAAAGAAACTCATGGGGATTGAATTCCAAGCTGTAAAAACCTAGTGTTAAATTAAATACCTAATGACCTGTCATAGTTCTGTCAACCAGGCTGACGAGTCCTAACAGGCATTTGCTTCATCCATTACACAGTGGCAGGCACTGAAATGTTTGGTGAAGCGTTAGGGAATCTGCAATCCACATGGCCTTTGCCTAGCAACAGCAGGTGTGTGCACGCGTGGAGAAAAGAGAGGCAGGGGCTCAGCAATCACTAAGCATGTTCCGCAGAACAGCAGGTGAGAAAACTAAGCAAGAATGCTGCTTTTTATCCCTTTTACAGATCTCACGATGGGAGGCTGAGGTGTAGCAGTCAGGTTCAAAGGGCATACATAAGCAATGCCTAAAATATGTTTGAAAATGCAATTCAGACAGACAAATTAATATCCAGTGTGTACTATCCAATGTAAGGTGTTTTTGAAAGCCTATAATGGGAAGAGTTAGAGTATGGACAACCTTAGGGGCTGGGATAAAATTTATACATTATACTTTTGATGACAATGTATATGCTAATATAAGTGGTTCAGAGTACTGATTATACAAATAGACTGTAAGAAGGATAAAATTTATGTGATATTCAAAAGGATAATGCAACCCATGAGGTACAGGTGAATATTTACTACAAATATTAAAATGTTAAATGATGAAGCTAACACTTTCCATTGCATAGTACGCGGTAGAATGATGGATAACATTTTCCTGCCTGTGCTTACGCTTTTATACTGTGGGTCCATAAAGAGATAGACAAAAACAATGGTAATAACAATAATAACTGATAATAATAGATAGCTACTCTTTCATTAGCAAATTATGCAGGAAATATACTAAGCTCTGGACTTGTATTATTTATGTTTCTTCTTCTCAAGGCAACCCATTTTAGAAATGAGAAAACAGAGATGCAGAAGATAATTTGTCCAACATCACATCCTTGGTTAGGAGCAGAAAAGGGAATTATATCCAATTCGTAGGCCTTGTATTTTTAATACAATATTTTATTTGAGTCACACAGAGATGAGTTACTTGATACCAGTAATACAGTATTTTTCCAATAGATCTTGTACCCTCAGAAATTTACATGGAAGAAGGTATGACTACGGTATGTGTACCGGGGACGGAGAGCTTTTATTTCTCTATGCTCTCAGGCCACTCATCACATCACGGGACAGGGATAATATTAATATTCATGTAGGAATCCTTCTCTTCCACATGCCTATAAGGAGCCGTCAGTCATTCCCTGCTGGGTTGTTTTTTCCATTTACTAGGTCTACTTCCCCTGTTTAAATAGGATATTGTTTTCCTACCAGACTCTTGTTTTGCAGGTACAAGAAAAAATTAAAGCGCTGAGAGTCCTGAGAAATGAGCAGGACACATATTGGGGTGAGAGGGGGCATCTGGTTCTGGGCAGCCATAGTAGAATAAGGAAATGGCAGGGTAGACAGTGAGGTGACGAGAAACGGATGGGTAAAACTTGAAAGAAGGTCTGTGGATGCCATGATTGCAAGGACTTACTGAAGCTGAATTTCGGCGTGTGGGGTGGAGATTGGTACTGCTTTTAAAAGCTGTCCAGGTGATTTTGATGACTAGCCACATTTAGGAGCCACTGTCTTCTCTATTTGGGAAAGTCAAGGAAATCTATAGAAGCTTTAATTCATAGGTTAAACCTTAATAGATAGTTTCAAGTAGTGCTCTACTTTGACTGCACATTGGAGTCATCTGGGTGATGATTTATTAATAATACAAAATTTAAATAAAAATAAAAAATGCAATTAAAAAAAGCCACCATAATTCCAGGTGTTATGATTTAACTGGTCTGAGTATGGGATCCAAGCAGCAATGCATGATTTTAAAACCTTCAAGGTGATTCTAACACAACCCAGGTGAACAAAACTCATTGCACCAGAGGAACAAAGTGAAATAGAACAGATGTCATTCTATGTCAAGAGACTCCCAGGTATAAAGGCCAAAGGTGGTAAAATAGTACGAGTGTGTTATGAGTGTCCCCATTTGGCTGAAATATGGACAATAAACAGTGATGGTGGGTGTTGGTAAAGATGAAAGCAAAGATTTAGGCAGAATCCACGTGAGTGTGCTGTGGTATTTGGACTTTACATGACAGACATGACAATGGTTTATCCAGGGCTCACGTGCTCAGATTTATAATGACCAAACTGAGGGGTTTCCCAGGACATGGGACTTTGAGTGCTACAAGTGGCAAAATCCTCTCTAGATTTTCCTTTCCTAAAAAACAAAACAAAACAAAAAACCTTTAGTAATGCCATAGGTAGTGGATTGGAGGAGGTAAGATTAGAGGCAAGGTGCTCAATTGGAGAAACAAAATGTGAAAATAAATAATAAGGGGGAAAATCAACATTTGCAATGAAGGATTTGCTGCCATACAAATCAAAAATCAATAATCAATTTTGACTTGGGGATACGTTAAGGGAAGGCTTCCCATAGAAAGTGGTATTTGAGAAGACACTGAAGGACATGAATGTTTTCAAGAGTTCAAACAGAGAAGAGACATAAAGGAGAAGAACATGGCATATAATATTAAATCTGATTCAAATAACCCAGTGTGTGCTAAATAAGTAAACCAAAGTAAGGCAAAGGCATTGCCAACTTTACTTATATAAATGACTTAAAGGCATTTCCACAAAAAAATCTCGGTTATGGAGGGGAACACATGTGCATTACCTTTCCTTATTTCTCTTCCTAGAAGTACTCCCTTTGCGATCCTTCTATAAGAGTGATTTGATGTCCTTGAGAAAAAGTCTCTGCAGCACGAGATTTTTTTAAAACTTACTTTAAGAAGAAAATCCATAGGATGAGATATTTTCCCCCCAAATTGTGTATACTATGATATGGCATTTATCAGGCACAAAAAATATGAAAGTTATATTTTAGACTTCCAAGACTTGAACAATTATAAGAAAGGATGAAAATGAAAGATTCCAAGATAATGGTTAGCAAGGGTCTGCCGTTCTGTCCAGTTGGTAGCAAGTGCAAAGATCTTACGTGGCTGATGAACAACCACCAAAATCCACTGGCTCTAAGAGGAGAGAGTCATTGTTTGCCAACATCATCCCAAGGCTTTGATGCAGCAGCCAGGAAGCAACATTATCATTAATTTCTTTGTGTGTTTTTTAAAAAATGGGTAGTGGTATATCCTTGATGGTTGGTAGTTTCAAGAAAAGAGAGATGTTATTTTCCCTCAACTACTAATAGAAGCACAAAATGGGATCTCACTAGGGCTCTCGGGTAGGTAGATTTCAAGTATATATAGAACATGAGTGATATTTTTAAATTTTTGGCTGAGTTGTTTTTAATATGAAGTTCAAACTATAGCAAGATTGTATGTAAATGAGCATGGTCATTTATTACCTCTTTTTCAAATATAATTTGAATGAAAAAATAATTTTGGCATGATACACTTATCAATAAAAAGTTCACAAAGTAACAAAACAAAGCCCATGAAATACAGAAAGTCCAGTTCTAGGTAGTTTTAAGGAAACACAATTTCCACTGTTTCTGCTGTATTTGTCATTTAACTGCGCCAGTACTCTACTCTTCTGACACTCCCTTTTACCCCTTTCGAACTCCCACCAAGGTGTCTCCTGGTTGTATGCAAGTTACACTCTTTGTGGTTCCTCTGTCCCTGGATTCTACCCATCCCCCGGTATCTCCTTTCTGACAGCAGTCATATATACACATGTGTATATATATATATATATATATATATATGTGTGTGTGTGTGTGTGTGTATATACATACACACATATATATATATATAGAGAGAGAGAGAGAGACAGAGAGAGAGAACATTTACTACGTAGTTTATTTTTTTACTTTAATTTGAAAAGCTACAAAGGTGATTGAAGTGTCATGTTTTCACACCAAATAATGTATTTCATTGCTTTCCATTATTATTCAACATCTAATCTACCTTGTCTTTGGATTAGTTACTGCACAATGTTGTCAACCATATGTAACTGAGACTGGGTTTTTGCTGTAAAAATATTTAAAGAATGTATCAAGCTGCCCAATCACATTCAGTGATCTTACAAATATTAGGCAAGAGGAATGACAGCATGGAAGTAGTTTTAACTGCCACAAATTCTGCATGTGTAAAAATCATGCCAGGAACCCAGGGGACAAGTTACTCATCAAAGATGTCTTCAGTCGTGCCTCACCTTTACTTAATGATCAGATCTAAGGGCATGAGTGCATGGTTCTGTTTTTTTTTTTCCCCCAGTTTCCTTTGATATTATTCATTTTGATGAGTGACATTGAGATGTGGGTGCTGGCTTCTAGCCCTTGTCAAGGGACTTCCCTGTCTTATCTCAGAATGAGACTAAAAAGATTATTATGTGACACACACACACAAAGTAAAAATGGGGTAAGAAAGAAAGGAAAAGGAGACTCTGTCCCCGTTAGAGAAATCAAGAGTTCCATCCCAATGGGAAAACAAAAAAGCTTCATCTTGAAATGCAAGGCTTTCATTATAGGGAAGCTGAGTAATGAAATAAATTCATGTGCTCAACTAAGCTAGGCCAGTAGCTTCAGTTTGCTCAGGTTTACCAGATGTTCACCAGGATGGTGTCTAGGTGAAGGCAATGTAGTGTGTTAAGATCTGGATTTGCATCCTGGCCCCAACACTTAACAGAGTAACAACACTGCACATTATTTAATGCTCTGTGACTCAGATTTTTCACAGGAAAAAAAAATAGTTTATCCTTCAGAGGTTTATATATAATAAACTGTGTTAACAATTTAACCCAGTCCCTAATATGTATTGATTTGAATTGCTACGAGATGTTTGTTCTGCCAGTATATGATCAGTAACACTATAACATCATCAGTCCACAATTAATAGAAACAAGAACATTCTTATTTCTATGCCCGCTTCTTAGAAAAAATATATATATAATGAAAATGTTAAAGTATCTATGATATGCAATTAATGCAGGCCTTTCCTTTTAGATGGTATTAGAGAAATTCCAGAACAAGCCTGCAATCAAATCATGGCAACATGAATTGTTTTACTATTTGAATTCATAAGAAAGTTATTATTAGGAGATTGACCTAAACACTGCAATTTGATCAGGCAAAGAAATGTGCAGGGAACAATCCAGAACTAAGAGAGTCTGTAACTTCATTCAGGTGCATTCATCACTGAGCACCTTCTGTATGTCAGGTGCTGCGGTATGACTGGTGAGCAAGATGGATATAATCCTGACACACACTGCCTAGAGGAGAAGAGGCAAATGTAATAGCACAATGCAATATAGAGTGTGCATAATGAGGGTATTTATCCCAGAGAGTCTATGGAGGGTTTGCATCACAAAATGCTCCCTAGGTGAGATGACACGTGAGATGACCTTTAAAGAGTGAGCGGGACCTTGCCATATGAAGGTTGATGAGAAGGCATTCCAGAACATGAAAGATGGACCAAAGACAAACCTCAAACTTGTTCAGACTGAACCAAGGAAAACTTGTGGTAACAAGATATAAGGCAAGACATTTATGCTACAGCAGAGTGTTTTTTTTTTTTAATTTCAGCTTATTATGGGGGTACAAAAGTTCTGGTTATATATATTGCCCATGTCCCCCCCATCCCCCCGAGTCTGAGCTCCAAGCGTGTCCATTCCCCAGACAGTGCTCATCGCACTCATCATGTAGGTATACACCCATCCCCTCCCCCCCATCCCCCCATCCCCCACCCCTATTCCCCCAAGTCAGAACTTCAAGCATGTCCATTCCCCAGACGGTGCTCATCGCAGCAGCTACAGCAGAGTTTTATTGAAGACACAAAATTTTAATAGAAAATCTTGAATCTAATATCTTAAAGTCAATAATTTCTGAATAATCTAGGAATATGTTTTGTAAAACACAACCTATGATTTCAAAGAATATACATGAGAGTTAAATCTTATTCTTGACTTTTTAAAATAATGCTATCATCTATTCAATGTTACTTTGCTTTGGGAAAATTGTCAACCTAAGGGAAATAGGCTCTTTGATAGTAAATGAAAGATATTCCAGAACAACTGCATAAGAATTTTGTTTTAATTTTCTTCTTCACTGAAATCTCAAAACATAAAAGGAAAAAATGCAAATGCAATGTCTTTTATAAAATCAATCTTTTAAAGGTATGATTAATTCTTATTTTCTTATTACATGTTTTTAGCCATCTTTTATCTTGTTATATCATTAGGTCTATCACCCTCCAATTCCAAAACTTCATATTAGCAAAACGCACAAACATATTGAAAGAAGTGTTAGAAATGATCAAATGCCTTCCATTGCTATGCTTGTGACACACCTAACTAGGGACTAGATGTGTGGCTTTTTGTTCAATAGGCTTTGACGTTGAACTCACTTTGTATATTCATTAAATACACAAAAGAACCTAAGCAAAGAAAAAAATGTTCAGTAGGGATGAACAGTTTGTTTAGGAACAAAATGGAGAACAATATATATTTAATGTTTTATTGTCTCTTCTAATAGACTATATGCTCTACAAGAGCAGAGACATGTCACCATAAAATCCTAAGTTTTCCACGCATGGCCTGGAAGGTGTTCCGTGAAATATCTGTTGAAAGAGTCAATGAATAAAGAAATCAATGAATGGCTAAAGTGTATAAAAATTATTTGTAGGTAAAAATATAAAGACATATAAATATGCAAGAAATTCATATGGAAATTCCTACCTTGGACAACACTTTGACAACAATGAGATATCATTGCTAGCATTCTGCTATGAGACTATGGTAAAGGAGTTTATGGGTATTTTGTTCCTGGGCCTTCACAAAAGTCACTGTGGCCAAGGACAAAGTTAAATCAGCTATGACGTCAGAACCAAAATCAGTGCAGGCAAAAATAAAGCCGATTTGATTCACTGGCTGCAGAGAGAGCAAAAAGCACAACAGGTGAGCAGAGCAGGCTGCTCCTGTGTTCTTTGTTTCATTGCATGAATTGAACATTCTGGGAATTTTATGCTGCTCATCATTTATACGATATCAACATTGTAAGAGAAAATCTTTGTGATCATCGGGTCAACACCTTAAATCTCCCTCTGCAAAAAAAAAAAAAAAAAAGCAACTAAATAAAGAAAAGCCTAATGCTGTGTTAATAATAAATCTTTAAGAAGGTTGGGCCCAAATTTTAAGCCATATCAATATATTATCTTTCATTTTATGAAGCCTAAAGCATGCAATGACTCTTCATTTTCATATTTAGTAATTTCAAAATCTCTAATCATGAGAAAATTTTTGATATATCTTATAATTGTATGGTAAAATTATTCTAGTTCCTTTAAAATATAGTGGAGATAGAGACTAGAATGATGGCTACCAGAGAGGCAGGAAAGGGCAGTGGGGAGGGGTAGCTAGAGAGAGGATGGTTAATGGGTACAAACATGGACCTAGATAGCAGGAATAAGACCCAGTGTTTGGCAGCGCAATGAACAACTACAGTTAATAATTTATTGTATGTTTCAAAATAACTGAAAAGTGGAATTGGAATGTTCCTAACACAAAGAAATGATAAATTCTTGAGGTCATGGATGCCCTAATTACCCTGATTTGGTCGTTACACATTGGATGCTTATTTCAAAACTAAATAAATAATAAAATGTTAGATCCCTGAGTCCAACACTCAAGACCATAAGGAAATGAGTTAATACTGTTGACATAGACTCAAGCTGGCAAATACGATTTTGGAGTCAGAGAGAATATACGCAAAAGAAGCCGTTTCCTTCACTGTTAAAGAAAAAGTTTATTTCAACTAGTTTCAGGCTTTCATAACAACCGGATTAGCTCGACTTGAGAAAAACTTGAGGTAGCGAATTCAGGTATCTTGAACCTTGTACGTGTTTAGTAAGTAGCACTAGCACTAGACAACACAGTCAGGGCTGATAGGGAAGCATTAAGGTCAACTTCAGAAGAGAATGAGTACATTTTGAAATTCACAAGTCTCCTTTACTTTTTCTCTTTCTTTTTTGCGTCTTATACATAATAGTTTTTCCAAGTGTTGTTCTAAAACATATAATTACTGTCATTCAAGAGTGACTAGAGAACCAACGATTTCTGGAGAGAGAAGTAAACAGCCTTCTGAGAACTCACTCAAACACAAACCAGGGTGGAAACCACAAAACAACTACACTGGGGGATAAGTACAAGAGGTCTGAGGTTTCTTTGCTCAACATGGTACCTCCAATCCATGGAAATTTCATGAGAAACGTATTACCTGCCTGTGATTAACTCTTTAACTTCTTATTCCTGACAAGGCAAGAAACTGAGCAAGACATGAGAGAAATTTTAGTACTTTCATCTACTGTTGGACTAGAGGCCTTTTCTTTATTTATAATTTCTAATAATGCATGTTATTGACATAGTATCTTATAGTTTACTAAGAGCCTTCACACATATCCACACATTTTACACTTTCTATGAACCTTGAGGAAAATATTATATATGTACTATTGTCTGTGGGAAATTTGTTCCAAGACCTCCCATGGATACCAAAATCTGCAGATGCTCTCGTCCCACGGCATTCGGCACTGCAGAACCCACGGTCACAAAAAGCTGGCCCTCCATATCCGTGGGTTCCACACTCCTGCGGATGCTGCATTCCATCTGCAGCTGCCCGAATCTGTGGATGTGGAAGCTGAGGATGCAGAGAGCCAACTCTGTGTGTGTGTATAAAACACTATAAATACTCAGTCCATTAAGAAGATGAAAAACCTGAAGCTTAAAGAGATCTGTCTGTGACCATTTAAAGTTGCAAGACTTAGAAATAACAGAGCCAGAACCCTTAGTCTGAAGATTCTAAAATCCATCAGTTTTTCTATTATACCATAGTAAATGCATACATTTGTACACAGATGCCAAAAATATAGGTTGTTAAACCACTTATACCACTGTTCAATGTGATTCATAATTATTAATCTGGTGAAATAATAAATGTCAATCACAATAGAAAATGCTCTCAAACCCGAAACTGATTTTGTGAGTAACAATGTACTTGATTGTACACTGTGATTAAACCCTACAGCATTTTGATGGATCAAGTCTGGCAACACTCACCTCTTTTTGACGGTACTTAATGGCCAATTTTAGTCTTGCGAGATCATTTCCACTTTGTTCTTCTATCAGACTATTGTCATCCCGGTAATTAAGAATGATTTCCAGTTCTCTGGAACTTCTCGTCTGATCCAGTAGGTCCTTAGCGAATTGTTTGCACTGTCGTGACAGCTCTTCATACTCGGACTTGAATTCATTTTCCACCTTGCTCAGTTCCTGAAGCTCCCAACTTAACTGAAAGGCGGTAAGGAAAGGGTCTTCGCTTGACAGCGCAATGAGAGAGGGACTGGCCAAGGCTTTGTAGATGTTGAGTCTGGAGCGTGAGTGACGGAGGCTGTCCACGTCTGAGCTGGACACGCATTCCACGCAGTTACAGCGGACCTCGTGGGGCCGTGGCACCGAGACTCCTTTCTGAACCAAAAGTTTTATTATCTCGTAATTATTTGTATGGGCTGCCAGAATGATTGGTGTAATGTCTGGCGTGAATTCAGAGAACTGCTTATCAAGGAGAATGGGAGGCACCTGGAAAAAAGAAGAAAGCAGAGGTGATGAATATTTATTCATTTATTTGAGCTGTGAATTTCAGCAAGCATGCTACAACAATGTGGAACAGGGTTCACAAATCCTTTCCAGTTTTTTTTTTTTTTTAATTTATTTTCCAGGAGAGAGATGGCAAAAAAAGGACAAGCCAAAATTAGGGAAAAAAAAATAACTTTCCAATGTAATGACATATTATTCTTTCTTTAATCTGAATTATGACATTTTATGGAATCTTAAAATAGGTGGCTATGGAAACTCTTTACTTGATAAAAGCTTTTCTTGTTTTTAAATAAGCCCAATTTACTTTCTAACTGACAGTCTTTGCTTTTCTTTCTCAGAGATGTTGACTCTAAATAATCAAGAAATACACTGAAATACAGTTAATGACTTGGTTTAAATCCAAGCTCTTTCTGTGCAGTAGAAGTCTTTTAATTCCTCAATCAGGTTTTTTCCTTTGTTTATTTGTTTGTTTTTTATTGTGTTTTATTTCATGCTTTCCTATCATTCTGGCAGCAGAAATAAGTGAGCTAGCCTCATACTTCTTCCTTTCATCTAACCCTTGCTGGTATATTTTCCAGATGATGAGAGGTGCTCCATTGCTAACATTATTGTTTTATTAGAAATAAACAAACATCGAATGAGGTCAGCAGTGTGAATTCCCACTGAATCAGGTCGGCAGTGTGTTTATGCATGATTTCCTTTAGGTTATATTCTAGGAATGGTAATGATGAAAATAATAATAGCCGCTATTTAGTAAGCATCTGCTGGGTGCATTAATCCTCACCCTTTATTATTTGCATCTTACAGATGTGGTTTCTGAACCAGTAAGTGGAAGACCTACGATTTGACCTGTGACTTTCTCATATTTTTAAAAATGTATAATAAAGACAGGTCCACCTGTCTGATGCCCAAGCTTGTGTGAATTGCACTACACTATGTTGCTTTATCACTTGTGGTTTAATATTTATTTTTGCTGGCACAAAGTCACAGAGGCATCTTTGAAAGATAAATGCCACATAAGAACAAGCAGGAATGGCAGAAAAAATAATGACACATGTCACATTCAAATATGCTGCTGCAAAATTTCCACCCACAAATTTAATGCAGAAAAAATGACACATGTCACCTTAAAATATGCTGCTGGAAAAACATGAAAGAAACCACAAAAGGACCAACCAAAGGAAAACCATCATATAGAGAAAAATGATATTTGTAATGAAACTTCAATTATACTACTTTTAAGAATAGGTATAGTTTTATATATGAATAATTAAACAAGTTTTTAATTCATCTGGACAGTTAGAATATCCATTTATTTTATGAAAAATACTATAAAGATAAAAGGGATGAAATTATCTATTTAAAAGGTTATTTAAGAGGTATGCAATCATTTCATAGAGAAGATGGTAATAAACACTTTTTAAAAGGTACTTATTAGTGCAAGAGAAACCAGACTGCGTGTTGAGAGAGCACTTTACATTTAAGTGGAATCAATACATACTTCATTGCTTCTTTCATTTTAAAGGCAGCATTCATTGAAAAATTAATTGTATATTTATTACAAAGAGGAAAATTCTATTAATCAAAACTGAACAAGAGATAATCTTCAACTAACTATACTGTAGTCCTCCCTTATCTGCAGGGGATATGTTCCAAGACCCCCATTGGATGCCTGGAACTGGAAATAGTAGCAAATCTGATTGCTCTCATTTGGAACACATTTGTTTGTCTTCCATCTACAAACTTAATGCTTTTTCCACCTTAACTAAGCACTTATCATGCACTGTGGCCATAACTTTGGCAGTTTGATGTACGGTAGCAAAACTAGCATGAAATTTCTTTTTTCCTCTGCACAATTTCACATATAGATTTGTTCTTACCTTAAATCTTAGCAACCTCAACTTATTTATTTTTTTGTCTTTCCTTATTGAGAACTTTCACTTTTCCCTTAAAGGAAACACTTTACAGCTTCTTTTGGGCATATTTGAATTGCCAGCATCACTACTCTTGCACTTTGGGTCCATTATGAAGTGAGATAAAGATTCCTTGAACACAAGCACTGGGATACTGTGACAGTCCATCTGATAACCCAGACGGCTGCTAAATGACTAAGGGCTGGAAGGGGACACAGCATGGGTCTGCGGGACGAAGTGAGTATTCATTGGCGTCCCAGGCGGGTGGTGCGGCATGGAGAGAGATTTCATCATGTTACTTAGAACCAGGGCAATTTTAAACTCATTAATTGTTCATTTCTGGAATTTTCTATTTTCAGAGCATGGTTGACCATAGACAACTGAAACCACCTAAAGTCAAACTGCAGATAGGGGAGACTGCTATTTTTTTTTTTTTTTGTGGCAGACATTTAGGAAAAACAAAACAATATAAATAATTTCCAATAATAAATGTATATTTGTGAGGCAGATGTAATTTGAAGGAGTTTTCTGGATTCAGTACAATTTCATATTAGACTTCTATACTTTTTTAAGCTGTCAAGAATTTAAAATTTATTAACCATAAAATATATTTTTCAGAGAATATTGCAGGAAATTACATTTAAAAAATAAATACAGTATGGCCATATTGAAAAGTGCACTTTTTTCTCCCAGAAAAATGCCCGTGTAAAAGTATTAATTAGAGAGAGACATGGTTAAATAATTTATTAAAATATGTGTGAATGTACCAAGAATAAATATTCTGTTCATGAGTCTGAATACTCAATAAATCATTGTGTATTTTAAACTTTTTAAAATATGTGAACATATCTACCTTTTATCTTTTATAAAGAACTTTATTTTTGAGAATAGTTTTTGAATGGAACCATTCTATTGGTCCACTAATAGTAAGAACTTATTGGTCACTAAATATTTTTAAATTATATAATTTTTATTATTTTAGAGCTTCCTCTTATTCTAAAATGTGTTCTAAATTCAACAACCAAACAGACCAAATTATATATGGTCTTTACATTTAATTGCCTAACACCCAGGGGGTCATAGATCACTTGACATCTTGATCTTGACATTGGGAACTGTTGGTCTTAGCTGTACTCCTTTTTTTGTTTGTTTGTTTTTGGAGACGGAGTCTCTCTGTCACCCGGGCTAGAGTGCAATGGCGTCAGCACAGCTCACTGTAACCTCAAACTCCTGGGCTCAAGCAATCTTTCTGCCTCAGCGTCCCCAATAGCTGGGACTGTAGGCACACATTAATTTTTTGTATTTTTTGTAGAGACTGGGACTCGGTCTTGCTCAGACTGATCTCTAACCTTTGACCTCAAGCCATCCTCCCACTTCGGGGCCCCCCCCCGCGCCCCCCCCAGTGCTAGGATTACAGGTGCAAGCCACCGCGCCGGGCCCAAACATTAGTGTTTATCCAGGTCTCAAAAGGCAGGTTTTGGTCCTCTCCCATTCCATTAAAATAATAACAACAAAACAAAAATACTGTAAGAAAATAATTGCCTAGTGTTAAGTACTAACTACGTGTCTGTACCAATTATTACATGGTGTTTGAAAATTTGGTTTTCTTATAATATCATCAGTTCCACATTTATTATCTTTCACTCTTCTATATATAAAAGTTTTCCCTCTTCTCCTTTTTAGTAGTGAATACGTCTATGGGCCCATGAATTCTTCCTTCATTTTATTTAATATATTATGATTCATTGCCATAATTATTCATTTTGTACTTATTGAATTATAGCAGGCATACAATAAAATGCACAAATGTTAATATACAGATTGATGGCTTTTTTAAAATGCGAACACACCTAACAAGACCCAGATAAAAATCTAGAAGAGTGCTTGTACCTCAGAAGCTTCCTTCTTCTTACTCTTCTCAGTTATTACTCTTCTCAGATGTAATCACAAATTTAATTGCTATCACCATAGATTACTTGCATGTACTTTTTAAACTTCATATAAATGGAATCACAGAATATGGACTCTTTTATGTCTATCTAGATTTCTTTGTTTAATATTAGCTCTTTGAAATTCATAGTATTAGTAGCAATAATTTTTATTTCAATTCTGCATAATATTTTTATTTCTATTTTATTTCATTCTATCATTGATAACATTTGCATGGTTTCCAGTGCGGGGCTATTATAAACATTGCTTCTATGCACATTCTTGTATGTATATGTTGATCTTGTATCTAGGAATGGGGTTTCTGGGTCACACAATATTTTTAAGCAGTTATACAAATGTTTATGCCCACCAGCAGTTATACATGGTATTGTCAAGTATTTATGTATTTACTTATTCCACTCATAAACTTATTTATTTTGTTTGTATTTATATAGTTATTTATTATTTATTATCAGGGATGAGTATTGAATTTTGTCTAAGGCCTTTTATGTTTCTATGGACATAATCATATAAGTGTTTTCCTTAGTCCTAAAAGTATGGCAAATTAGATTGATGAATTTCTGTATCCAAAGATTTTCTAGCTAAAAAGGAAAAATTAAGACAAAAAAAGAATAATGGATTTCTGGATACTGAAACATTCTGACTTTCCTGAAATTAACCCTACTTGGTCAAATGTGTAATATTTTTACTGCAGCTAATATTTGTATTTAGGTTTTATGTGTCAGTGCTCCTAAGAAAGATTGATTTCTAATCTTCACTGTGCCATGTTTATCAGGTTCCGATATCAATATTAAGCTCCATTAAAAAAAATGAATGCTCTCTTCCTGTGGAAGACAGTGATATGACATTCAGAAGCTGCTTCAAGAAGACTTGCTGCCCTGCTACAAAGAGCATAGACTACTAGCAATCTCCACCCGGTGACCCTTTCAGGTTCTTCCTCAATTTTGGAGCATGGGACAATGAGTGGGGAGGAAGCAGGTGGACAAGGCCTCGCTATTTCCACCCAACACAAGATGTCACTTGCTAGCAGACGATTTTCCTCTAGAATTCCCCTTTACATTGCCAGGGACATTTGTCAGTTCTGCATCATGGTCTAATGGCTTCTGCTTCTCAAACCCGCTTCCTTTGCTTTTACTTTCAAAGACATTATTCAAAGATTAATACAAATGTAGGAAAATCTACATTTCATTCCTGTTCTGAAAATGAAGAACGAATGAGAGAGACAGAGAGAGAGGCAGCGAGGCAGAGAGAGGTGCAATAAAAGGTTTTATGCTTAACCAGCTGATAGAATAGAAGCCTTAATAAAGCAAAATGGGGACACTAAGGCTATTATAAAAGATATGAATATAAAATACAAACTATTCAGTGATAAATAAAGAGAAAATGCAGGTCTTTAGGATCTTCAATTCTTTTCCTCCACTACTACAAATATGATTTTTCCAAAATATTAACTTCTCCAGGAATAATAGCTCCCTTTCTTAAAATGCTACTGTGGCTTATAATTACTTTGATGATTCAATAATTTATTCATACATTCAATCAACAAATATTTATTGACTCTGTTGTCTGGCATTGTATTAGACTTTGAGAATTAAGAAAAATGAAGATGAAGCAGTCCATGTCCTCAAGGAGATGACTGCTGTATTTGACAAAACACTGACACACGCATTTCTTATATCTTCCAAGCAAATGGAATCAAATGTTTATTCATTTACTACAAATCCAACACCATGGTAGGTACTGTGTGAAATACACAGAAAAATAATAAACAAGCGTTTGCCATATCACATCAGATGCTCACCAAGTTTTAATTGTTCTGAAAATTTGCCAAGTACTTAGTAAAATCTCAGGGTAGTTTTTCTGACTTGTATATCCTGTAATGGGGTAGTAAAGTTAGAATAAAATATTAATGATAAAAATCCACCATGGATCATAAAATATAAGAATTATTTGCTAACTGTGGATTTTTTTTAGTATTAACAAGAATATAGTACTGTGCAACATTTTACTTTTTTTAGCAAGTAGAAAATAATTGACATACTGGCAGCAGAAAACTGCAGATTCAAACTGCTCCTTTAGAAGCGTTAGAACATTTGTTCAGTCATTCTTTTCCTACCTAGCGAAGAGCCTAGTAGGTAGTCAGTGTTCCATTCATGATAGATACATTGGTTTTTTTCTGCATGCAGGCAATTGCCATTTCCATGGGGTGAAGTCATGAAATCAGATTTCTGAGCTTTCCAAATAGAAACTGAATCAAGCTCACTTAACAAAGGACCAGCCAGTCACAGACGGTGAAACCATGAAGGCTAAAGTAGACCCCTCAGGTTTTTGCTTTCAAGAACTAACCTTTCTCAAGAACAACCAAACTACCATTCCTGCCCTCCTTCCCCTCCCACACCCTACTTTTTCTTTGCTAACTTTCCCTGGCTTCCCTTTCAAATAGTCCTCATGCTACAACCTTTCACTTGTAAGCAGATGGTCTTTGGGGTATGTAGAGACACAGATTTCCCGGTCTGTTTCTCTAGATGGCTGGTACATTTAGCTCATTACAAGTATTAAGTCCCACACTCACAGATTTTCAGCTACCCAAACAAAAAAGAAAAGACTTCACTAAATCTTATAACATAATAAATCAAGACACATTGAATGCCTTTCATTTAATCAACAAATAAATATCAAATATGAGCAATGTGCAAGACAATATACTAGATGGTAAACATGTGGTTTGCCCTCTAAGAGCATAACAGAAAATTCTCTCTCCCCACCCACGACACACACACACACACACACACACACACACACACGAGTACAATAATACTATACAAATGATTTTCATGTAAGAACTCAGTAAATGGGCCAGGCGAGGTGGCTTATGCCTGTAATCCTAGCACTTTGGGAGGATAGCTTGAGGCCAAGAGTTAGAGACCAGCCTGAGCAACACAGCAAGATTCTGTCTCTACAAAAAATAAAAATAAAAAAAAAAAATAGGCACAGTAGCATGCTACTTGGGAGGCTGAGGCAGGAAGATCTCTTGAGCCCAGGAATTTGAGGTTATAGTGAGCTTTGATGATGCCACTGCACTCTAGCCTGTACAACAGAGCAAGACCCTGTCTCAAACAAACAAACACAACGCAGTAAAGCCCTAAGAGGAGTATGAATTTTTAAAAAACCTGAAAATTTAGACGTTATATTTTACCAAATAGAAATTGAAAAGGATCTGAGGAGATGTTTATACTTAAGCTGGTTGGAACTAGCAATGTAGAAAAGTTACAGAAGAGATGCATTCATAAAAAATTCTTTAAGGAATGGTATAAGTCAAACAGATAAAAAAATTGTCAAATGTCTCAATATAGATTAGGAAAGATTAGAGATGGCATTGAACAGAATTATTTTATAGAGACTGATGGCATTATGGAAAAATTTAACCAGGAAAGTAATGGGATAATTTCTAAGTATTAACATCATTCTAGCACATTTTGCAGAAAGAGAGAGAGAGAATGAGCACACAGAAGCATGGGGTAGAATTAATTCAAAACAAAGATATCAGAGAAGTCTAGTCTAGATGCCCTAGGATTCCTTTGAGTTCAGATTTCAGTTTCCCTAATGCTCAAGTATCTGGGAGGGAAAGATGGACATAAATGCAACTCAAAAGTCCAAGGCGTTCCATTGCAGGAGCTGCCAATGGCGCATTTGCAAGTTCTAACACTGGAAATCAGCTTTCAGAGAAGCCTTAAATCCAATTAGGGCCCGTAACAGCCCTTCACTTTCTCTTCTTTCAGCTGGCTATAAGTAAGTGTTGCTGAAGGGGCACTTCTTTCCGACGTCCTAGAGAAGGCTAGACTGCCATCTCCAACCGTCTCCTGCCACGAAGAATAGGCCACTCTGAGGCTGTGGACCGGGCAGCAAAAAGCTCTGACTCAGCGACTCCTGTGTGCTCAGCGACTGCAGCTGAGACATTTGTCAATTGATCATCAACTTTACTACCTAACTGATACTCAGAAGTTTAAGGAAGTCTAAAATATAAGGCATTTGATCTCAGAAACATTTAGGAAACCCAGAAAATGGGCTTCTGCCCTGTTTCATGCTTTGTTTTCCAAGCAGTCTGTCTTCTGTCTCAATCCCTCTCCTTTGCTTCATTCAGCATCTTCAGTAGGCAACTCTCCCTCTTTTGTGGTTCCATTGTTACAAGTGAAGAGCATATTTTTCTAACACATAAAATAAATGGGTCATGGTAGGTGCTCAATAACTACTATCTTTTTTTCTTTTTATTAAGATATTTTCTTGTTATCAAATTTTTAAATTTTCCATTTGGCATATTTAGGGACAGATGTGACTATTGTGAGCACAATCCTGCAGATGAAAACCACACTGTGATTTACCTACTCTACCCAAAGCAAAATCCATAGACATCAAGGCATTACACCCAGAAAACATACCCATGTTACTGATAAGCAAACACCCCCAGCCAACTATTTTTGAAAACAAATTTCAAGTTATTGAAGTACATATTTCACCACAACTAAAGTAGAAGAGGCAATTAAAAGAGCATCCTGAAACCACACAAATGCCCTTGTTTCTTATGTGATATAACTTTAAGGTTTCTCTAGCTTTTATACTGTTCAAACTTTATGAATATTTGCTTAACATCTTTTTCTCAATCCTACCATAAGTTAGTTACATTAGCAGCATAGTTATTTTAATATCATGTAGCATTAAAAATTATTGACATACACAATAATAGCTTATAATCTGATTGCTGTTCTCAGAGTTCAGCTAAATATTTCACCTTGAAGTGACTCTGCACCAATCTGAGGCACACATTTTAAAATCTAGGGTGTGATATTTTACCCAAATATAGAAATACCTCTTTGTCACTAAAATATACATTTTGAACTGTTAATACTGAAGTATCACATTTTCAGAGTGAAATTCATCATTAAGTGACATTAATCTAATAGAAGTATATTTATGCCTTTAAATTTGGTATTTATAAAATAGGTTATATTAATTTGAGTAAAAACAAAATTGCTGGGTGGCTGTGGTAGCTTGAGACTAACTTGGAAGATACAGCAAGACACCATCTCTACAAAAAATTTAGCCAGGTATGGGGGCTCAAAAAATGTAGTCCTTGCTACTCAGGAGGCTGAGGCAGAAGGATCACTTGAATTAGAAATACCAGCAAAGAGAGAGAGCATTGATTTGAAATGGAATATAGGGTGCATAGTAAATACAATTCTATGACACCTCAGTGGCAGGTTTATTTTAGAAATATGATACACATTTGAACAAAATGAACAAGGGTCTGGCAAAAAACATTTCAACTAATTGATGCTGTACATGTAAATATCCTTGGAGTCTGATGATAATAACATAAGCAATAGCTAATGTGAATGAAATGCTTACCATGAACCATGCCCTATGTGAGGAGCTTGTTATGCCTTATCTTAGTTAATCCTTAAAATCATTTTTGGAGGTATTATTATTATCCACTTTATACAAACGAGGATGGCAGGTGTTAGAGAGGTCAAATAACTTGCCCATGGTCACATAGAAATCCACGCAGCTTGTCTCCAGAACCTAAATTCTTCATCAGTAGACTATACGTCTTCTAGGTAAGGCAACTGTGACATCCTAGGACCAGCTCTGGTATCAAGAATAAGGAGATGTACTAACCCCCCGCCTTGGCCATTTCTAGCTGTGTGAAATTGACAAAGTCAGTTAACTTCTCTGCATTTCCATTCTCCCATGTTCAAATGTGGGCATTTATAAAAGATATTTCTCATTATGGAATAAGAACTGAAGAAACATATATCGAAGCCTTCTCAAAGTTAATTCCCACAGGGTTCTGGTGAAGATCAGAATCTGGTGAAGATCTTATAATCTATAAATCACGAAGTAACATGGAGGTACTAGTGTTAGGTGACAATCCTAGGATTGTTAAGAGAAAGACCAGAAAACTGTCTTGTTCAGTTTTCCCAGATTCATTTGTTTCTCCTCACATAAACACAGCCCTAATTATAGTGCTTGATTTATCTGAAAGGTAGAACAATAATTTCCTGGCGGGCTGATTTCGTAAGTATAGATGTCAAAGTTTAGAATGCGTGGTTTTTGTTACTGAAAATTTAAGCTGCGTATCTCCTGAAACAGCATTTGCTTCTTTATTGTGTATTGCTATAGATATATCATAAATCATAACTATTAGATATTATTTGTGTCTTGGGTAAAGAACTAGATATATTTCAACTCCTACGGATACACCAAACAAAGTGCAACTTTAAATTACCGCCAGCTCAGACTAGGTTGAATCACTAAAATAATCTGAGGGTTAGTTATTATCAGTAACTCTTAGATTCTTTAGTTCACAGACTTCACTTTTCTTTTAATTTTAAAACTATACATAATTATATCAACTTACATTCATTAATATAAATCTGCATTAATTCATCTGCAGCATACTTTAAACAAACCTAAGGAAGAAAAATATAAAATGGAAAAAACAAAGATTAACCTTGGTGTGATTTTTAACCTCTGAACGATTTGTTTTATTTCAAACTAAACTATCTCTATAATAATTTAATATTGTGTTTCTTTGTGTATTTAAAACAAAAACATAAAATTGTATGTCTTTGTTTTTTCCATTTTATATTTTGTTTAAAGTATGCTGCAGATGAATTAATGCAGATTTATATTAATGAATGTAAGTTGATGTAGTTATGTCAAGTCCTGTGATTTGAGGTTCCAATGAAGGCTCCATGGAGTAAAATATATCTTAGCACATGTTAAATTTAAACAAATATTATCAAGCTTGCCTGTAATTTTCAAATGATCTGAGACTCCTAGAATTGTGGGAAACAAAGCACAACAGAATCCTCTAAATTGGATGGAGCAAGAGGTAGGACAAAATGACATGAATAATCCTCATATCTTAACCCACTTTGATAGAAGAACACTCAAAATATAGGGAAGGTGGAAGTATAGAAAATGAGGCATCAGCAATCTAATATAGCAAGTTACTACAGCATACTGTAACTAATACTTAAACTTCTTAAATCTGTGCTAAATGTGGAAAATTCAATTAGAGCTTTTCTTGGTCACAGCAACTGTTAAAAGAGAAGATATAAAAAGAGAAGAGAAGATATAAAAAAACTTCATAGGTAACCTTTTGGGCAGTAAGATATGCAGCAGAATTATATTGATGATGGATCCCAGTGGTAAAACATGCTGGTTCAAAATGCTAGGAGGAGAACTAGAATGGTCCATGAATGAGAAACGGCAAAGTTAGCAGAGACACACATGTAGGGGAGGAAGTTTGATCGCCTGGCTATTGTGATTGGATACTGGCGGACATGTGGTTGGACTTGAGGATCCTGGCTCATCCACTAACTGGCCGCACGGCCTTGAGCACAGCACTCACCAGCTTCCCTTCTGCCTGTCTAGTCACAGGGTCAAGTGGCCTGAATATGATGGAAGTGCTTAGACAGCAGTAGAGTGACTTTTAAGTGTAAGGAGGAGAAAATGTCTCTCTTAGGATAGTAAAAATGAGGATACAGAAAACTGTTGCAAGTGTGGATTTTATTTTTTATTAATAATGGGAAATTAAATGTAAGAAGTATTAAATAACATTTTAGATTTAATTTATGAGTACTAAAAGAACTGGCCTGTTGACTGAGTGTAAGATTCCTAAATCTTATGTTCCTTTCATTGATTACAAGCGTAGTTAAATATTGTCAAAGAAACAACTTTATTTTTATGCCTAACCAGCCAGTATATTTAATAATTTCCTTCTCATCTATTGCCTTTTGTTGTTGTGGTGTGCCCAAGCCTTATGGTCCTTGAGACAGCATTGACTTTTTTCTATTATTGAATACAAAAGCTATATATCTATTGCCTAAAGATTTTTAAAATGTCAAAAATAAAAAAGGACAAAATAAAATTCACCCTAAAATACACTGCCCATATATATTTATATATATCATATGTATATAAAAATATATCTGTATTTTATATAGCTTTTGGAAGTGTGTTTTATATATTTTTAAACAAATACAGACTTATATGGAAATATTGCCATCTCTGCGAAGACAACCACATCCTGTACGTGGGACTTTGAGTCTTCAATGTGTGGCGGGCACCTCAGAACACACACTCCACTTACAGCACCATGATGAAGTAGAGGCCAAATTGCAAAGAAACTATATTCCCAGAAAATTTCTTAACAAAGGTGTTAATGTTGCTTTCATTCTGAAAATTATCTAAGTCAGAATTGTTACCTTAACTAAAGCCTGTATGATCTTTAATGTTTGACTTTATCTTGTCCTTTGCCTGATTTTATTTTCATGAATGATGATGAGGTTTTTAAATCTGCCACACACATCCATCTACCTATCCATCCCAGAAACTATCATTTAATACCTAGGATGTACATCAAATTATGCAGCCAGTGAAGAAAACAGAAAAGACTAAGATTCGGTGTAGATGTAATTTACGCCTAATGAATAGACTGGTATTCATAAGATTGTGAAGAATTGAACCTACAAAGACCATCATGGTACAACGGACTGAAAAATGGTTTTATTCTAAAAGACCCAAATGCAACATCAAGAGCTAATACAAATTTTTATTGCTATATCAGTAATCATAAGAGGGAACACTTTAAAGTGAAAAAAGCTCCATTAAGAAGAATTAACAACTTAAAGTATATGAGGATGACAATACGATCTATCGATATCACATGATGCACTCAGGTAAGCATCTCAGGAAAAGTGAGACCACAAAAAAATGTCTTCAGGGTTAAAAATATGGTTGTAAAACTAAGGAGTGCTACCAAAATAAGCTGTTTTTTAAAACTTCTCTCTTGAGATTGCACAGAAATAACTGAAATAACACTCTAAAAAATTCTGGGAATAGAGTGTGAAGCTAATGAAAAAAGACACATGGTGAGCCATGTCACTGTGCAACCGGCTTTCTAGGCGAGAGGAAACTGATGCCTGGGCACCCTTCCTCGTCCTGGTAGAATGAAGGCTTTCTTTTGTCCACATCTGAAGTGTACGGCAGGAATTTTTGCCTTGATATTGAGAAATGCACATGTGAAGGGAAAGAAGAGGTTTTTTTATTTCCTCCTCTATCAAACTCAGTATTTAGAGTCAAGAATGAAATATGTTAGCAATTTATGAGTTCTGTAGCAACCAGTTAGGAGACTTCTTAACCTCTATTTTAATGTGCAATGTGAATGTGTGTGTGTGTGTGTGTGTGTGTGTCTCAAGATAGCTTGTGGGGGCAACATTTTACTTGAAAAAAAACACCAGGGTTTAATTCCTCATTTCCCATGTCCCACATAAAATACACTGAAGGAGCTAAATCCTAGGGAAAATCAAAGACTCGCATTAGAACACCAGCACACTGAAAAATTACCTTTGCCTGCTTTTTGCTTTTTGGATCGGATTTGCAATAAATGGAATATTTTAGCATCATATTAATTCTAAAATATCATTTCTGTCATTTTGCTGGGCAATTAAGCAAAAAAGAAACTTAAATAGCAATCATGGTGGTTCATAAATTTGCGTTTGCTCATTTTTTTGTGTGTTTTTAATATCAATTAGGTGAACTACAAAAGATGCACTTATACCACTTAATAAAATCAGGGGAAATGGACCAACTTCATGGAAACTTGTGATGTTAAAATGATTTAACTAAACCTCCGTTAATATTGCACAGTGACAAAACTCTAATCTACTGAAAAGCAAAGAAAAAATATTTAAAACATGATTATT
Organism: Varecia variegata; assembly: GCA_028533085.1. Taxonomy (NCBI): domain Eukaryota; kingdom Metazoa; phylum Chordata; class Mammalia; order Primates; family Lemuridae; genus Varecia; species Varecia variegata. Next base: position 12,991,828 of record CM052445.1, read on the forward strand.
ACTTTTAAGTTTATGCCACGTGTTTGAAACCAATATATGTATGCTTAAAAGCCTCAAATATTCACCAGGTGGCAGTCTTTTCCTTAAGTGTGGTGAAGACAAACGATCTGCTTTACTTCATCTATTGAAAGAGACAGTATGACTTAGGTGAACAGAGAACCTGCATTTATACTGACAATGCTGAATTTCAATGCTCTGTCTCTTCTAAGGACAAAATCTTTAAAATATCACTAAGGAAATCTGTATATGCTTCTATGGAGTGATTTCTGTTCGTTTTTCTTTATCATGATTTTTCCTTCTCTTTCTCTTTATTCAGAGAAAAAAAACACATTTTGATATCAAAATGCTTTTTAATTCTCTCTGCTTTCAGGTTAGATATTGACACTTTGCTTTTTGGTGAGAGACTCAGGCACACTAAGTTGGGATTACATAGTGCAGGAAAAGGAAAATTCATCTAAAGCAAGTGCTTCTAGAATACATGATTTAATGAACACTGTCTCCATGTCTGGCATTAAATTTAGGCTAAAAAGCACCAAACGGAATATATTTGATGTGTACTTCCCTATGGCTGGTAATTTAAGGTCAGGCCAGAAGAATCAAAAGCTCCTTAGCTGATAAAGGATTAATGGTATGCAAGAAAATACAAATTAGCAATATTTAACATATTTTATCAAACACAAATTTTTAAAGTTTAAGTATTTTACTGATAGAGCTAATAGTTCTATGTGTGCATAACAAAAATATTTCATATTAATTCTATGCAGGGTGAGGAGTATACCACATTATTCTGCAAAAAAATAGCTATAATATGCCAATATGTTATACTTTTCCTCAAACCACTGCATAGTTTTTCTTTATATATTTTTGCCATCCTTACAGAAACACAGTGATACGGTCTCTATCTTCTTTTATTGATGTTGATTTTTTATATCTGCTTTCTTTCTAAATTACACAGACACACACACACAGGTACGCAGCTTCATAATATAAATAATGAAAAATCAAACTACTTTTCTTAAAAGTATAGATGATTCTTATATTCAACATTTATTGAACACATGCCACATATCAGGAACTCCGTTAAGTACATATAGAAGAAGAAAAGAAAGCCAACATTCATTGAAGAGCTGAGTGTTCCTTTTATAGGTAACAGGATGGTAAAGTTGAAATTTCTACAGGTCCCAGTTACTGCTTAGCTGAGAGATTCCAGAGTTCACAACTCTTGGACTCCTCATTTAGAGGTTTCTCATCCACTTCAAGAATATAAAGGATTGAGACAATGAGATAGGAGTTCATTCTGTGAAGTGGAGTTTTGTAGACAACTGAAATTGGACCAGAAGCCACCTGCGTTCCCAAGAGGACGTCAGAGATCACTGTTTTCCCACGCACCTCAAATCAAGCATGATGGTTTTACTAGGAAGCTCCAGAAGTAGTTGGTAAGTCCATGCTCGACGAACCACTATGCTCTTTTCCCCAAATGCTCTCCCTTCTCTCTACTTCCCAAATCTCTCTCTCACACACACACACACACAAACATACAGAGAGAAACACACAGAGTTAGTATATTGAGGGAAAAGAGAAAACTTTGAACGCAACTACTATGTCTATTATCTAAGAGTGAAGGGAAAATAAGTCCAAACAGGGCCTAGAAGGACAACCCCAATAAATAAATTTTAAAGAGAGGATAGGAAGAAAAAAATGCATGATTGAAGTTTAACTATACATCAAGTCTATGTTAGCACAGATGTATATATCACATGTGTGTGCATATACGTGTGTGTATGCATGTGTGTATATATACCTATTCACCATTTGGGATTGTGAAGCTCACAAAGTGAAGAAAAGTGAAACATTTTCAACATAGTATTCTAAGAGGTATGAGGAGGCAGACAGGATATGATGGTAGTAAAGAAGAGGGGGGTTAACTCCCTCAGTGTTTCATAATTTATATCATTGCCTACCAGGTTTGATAGTTTATACATCAAGAACAGGGTTTGCTTTGTCTGACACATAACTGCCTCCAGCAGGGGTGGTGGGGTCTGTCTCTGCAGAGTCTCAGCCACCAGGTTTCAGGGCAGAAAGAAACCCCTCCCAGAGTCCCTCCACCTGCTGAGTCAGGCCCCCCAACAGAGTAATATTGAAATGTTAGTTGCTTGACATTACATCTCCTACACTCTTGTGAATGTGCTATTCTCACCTCCCTCTTTCCAGCAATTTCTCAATGTGCCAGCAGTGACTCCCTTATTACTGCCAGTCTCTTCCTACAACAATCTAAGAGGAATTGAGGGAATCACATAGCCAGTTTTGTTAAATCAGTCATTTAATGCATTTAAGATCTGGTCAGGAGCCTCCGCCTGAAGGAATTTCAGGACACTTCTCCTGCATCATAATCAGGCAGAGACCTTTCTATGCTCCTTAAGGAACAAGTTTTATTTGTAGGCATGTTCTATGCTGGACATGCAATGGCTAAAGTAACCAGGTAATTTGGCAAAGGAAGAATAAAGGCCTGGAAAACAGAGAAACCTATGCTCAAATCTCACATAGGCAAGTTAACCAATCCCTCTGAGCCTCAACCTCCTTATCTATAACAGTTCAGTATAAGCAGAAGGAATCAAATAAATGTGAAAATATACACCAAATAGTCAATCAAAAGTTTTCTGTATTCCCTACTCATGTGCATGCATTTGTTTCTCACTTATTTAACCCCTGTTATTTAGCAGTGACTGTTTAAACAAGTGCTCAACAAAGACAAAGATAGTAAGGCCGCTATACTAGGGTCAACAAGAATGAACTCTGCAACTCATCAGTAGTGTCTCATTGATGCTGGGGCGGAGGGAATGACAATTAAAGTGCTTAGTTACTGATGGTGATTTGGGCAAGTTAGCTTCTCTTTTTAAAATGGTAATAATGAAAGAACTTACGGCAAAAATATTGAAGCTTAAATGAGATAACAGTTTACCATGGTCTTAAAAATGCTTGATATATTGTAATGCTCTATTATTATTAAATATTTTTATTATTTTCTCTTGACCTAAGATGACTATGGTAAAATATTAAAATGTATTTACAACTCATCGCAACTTACTTGCTTTTTAAAACCATTTATTATTTTATAAGGAAAAATATTCAATATACTGCTAATTGAAAATTCTCTGATATTTTGGAGAGTAGGAAATAGAATATAAAGTCTAAATAAATGCATAGTTATTTCTAATTTATACTTTACTTATAATATTGCATCAAAAATTCACATTTATATATGATAGTACTAATGTTGCTTAATGATTAAGCTTAGATCTCCAAGTGAGACAAATCTATATAGTTTCCCTGAGAAACTATATAGATTCCAGAAACCAAGAAGGGATGTTATTAGTAGGATATGCACCAGAGTGGGTAAGTATTGGGCAAAATTAAACCCACTCCAATTACCCATCATCGCCTTATTGAAGGGAAGAGAGCTTATGCATCCAGTTGATAAACTTGCAACTATTCATTTCTCTCACCCTCCAAAACCACCCACTCTTAATGGGTGGGTTTTAGCAATCTCTCAGATGGTTATATTCTGTAAGTCAGCTCTTATAGACCTCAAAGCTCATGGTTTGGAATTATTGTCAAGTGTTTCTAATAAATGATTCAAACACTAGTGACTTAGAACATTGAAATATCTAGAAATTAACTGATCCAAAAAATGAGTGCATAAAACATAAATTGTGATAATGAAAATAAAAGCACTCTTTTTATTTTATTTTTTTTTTTGCATTTCATTTACTTATTTTACTGATGCATAATAGGTGTACATAGTTTCAGGGTATATGTGATAACTGAACTACATTCATATACTTTGTAAAGATCAAATCAGTATACTTGGGATATCTATCACCTTAAATATTTTTCCTCTGTGCTAGAAACATTCGAATTATTCTTTCCTGGCTATTTTGAAATGTAAGAATGTGCATTTGAAAATTAAATGTTAATTATTTTTTAAATGCTTGAAGAACTGGTTCTTGAAAAGAATGTTTAAAATTCTATATTACCTAAATCATTTGCTTGTGTTTCTGATATTAAAGCCATAAAACTCTACTCATTTTGCTTCTAATCAGAGAATAAATGAATATATCTGAATGAAAGAAAGGGCATGTTGAAAACAGTTACAAAGTATTCTCATCATAATATGTATTTTCATAATTCCCAATTACATTAATGCTTTATGTATTTAATTAATTACAATTGTTAAATGACCCACTATTATTCCTAAATGATTAATATTTAGAGTATTATGATTAAAGAAGAAATTCATTTAATATATTGCCTACTGAAACATAATATTATTATTTTTAGATTCAATCACAATATTTATAATGGATTAGAGGGATTTAATAAAAATGACCCCACAAAAGCTTTTTTCCCAAAGCCCACATTTGAAATATTCATTTCATTCTTTCATATTTTAACATAAATTCACTCCTCATGCTAGCAGTAACACTTCACGGGGCATTTGCTTTGAGGAATATTCAGCCTTTTCAAATGTGCATATGCATTTATAATCAAGTTTAATATAATAAATATAAAGTGCTTTGGGGATAAGAATTTAATAACTTTAAAATGGCATCAAAGTGAAGAGACCTATTAGTACATTTAGCGTGCTCATCTCGTGCTAGACATAACCACCTGTGTGCAGGAGCTGCAATGCCTTCTTATTTATGAGAAAATCAAGGCTCGAATGACTACATAATTGGCCTGAGATCATAAGACATGATTTGTATCCAAATCTTTCTCCCTCTAAACTCTTTTCATTATATCTTACTCCTTCCATCCACCTATGACTCAGTTTCTCTGCCTAAAAACAAAGAAGAGCCCTGTCTTGTATTTTCACATTGTGGAAAAGAAATCCTTAAATACATGGAGGTATGTTTTATTGCTCGATGCTATTTTCTTTGTTTTGTTTTATCTAATTTTTCAGGAAGGGCTAAAATCCCTTTACTCTTGTGTGCTACAAACATAGTTAATGTTTTTTCTGCTTTCACAGTAAGTGTGTTTTATGCTGAGAGGAAAGAGCAAGAGAACATGTTTCACAGGGATTATTATCTATGATTTGCTGGTCTTCAGGGCAAAAGGAAAAAAACATGTTGACATGACTAGGGAGGTTAAATGGTGTATTATTTTATGAGTTAGAATAACCAGATAGCCTAAACCACTTTATCATATTAATAGTGTAGCATAGTTCATCTTTTAAAAATTCTTTCTTTCAGGACAGAATTATTCAGATCTCTCGTGGCTGCCATTTGCCAGCTGACTAAACACAGACTTTGCTCTATCTTGTGACAGCTTTTAAACTCCCTGCTGTGGAATAATAAGACTCAATTTATTTTTTAGACTTTCAAAGTACTTGTTTATATTGACTACATTATAAAGATCAAATTGGAGGCTAATTTTCAGCTTTTTCACGTTAATGGCACATTAAGAAAATATTGTAAACAACTTGTCTATTGATAACTTACATCGGAATACAAAGAAATATAATTGATGACTTAGCTATGTCTCTTAGTATCTTAGGGGGAGAAATGAGCATCTTTAATGTTTTACTATAACTTTCTCTTTTTCCCTTATTCTCTCTAGCTCTTGCTCTCTCTGAATTTTGATGGCACCCAAGTTATGGCTACACATATCGAGGCTCACATACTGTCAATACTCAGGATTTGACCTAAAACAGGATGTAATAAAGACAAACAGAAAGGAATAACCTCAAATGGTTTAACCACTAAGAAAAGTTAAAATGTTTTCACTCCACAGACGGTGGTTCTAAGGATTAGAGTTTATAGACTATCTTGGTATACAGCATCATTTAATAATCACCATTTAAATTCATGAGACTGTAGACTTGTTCCAAAGCCCAATGTGGAAAATCCAATGAATGTAAGAATCAAAAATGGAACTTTTGCCATATCTGAATCTTGAAGCAGAAAATACATGGATTCAATCTGAAAAATCTAGATTTGTTTAAAGAACATAGTTTTATGCCCAGTATCCAGGGATATATTTATCAGCATCCATATCAACTGAAAAATAATCTATATTGTTAGCAGTATATATTTTTGGTTAGATGTATATTTGCATTAACATGCTAAGACTAATCTCCTATTTCAGACTGTTTGATTTTCTGATCACATAACTGGCAATGTTTCCAAAGCCACAAATTGTATTAACAGATCTGTTGAGACTATAAAAAAGATCTCCTACATGCACTGAGATGGAAAGAAAAATGTAAACTGAATTAAATTCTCTTTTGCTCTCCCTGAACTGGGTTTCTGTTTCCAGTGATTGCATTTTTCAAATGAAAAAAGAAGTCTTGCACTCTAGAGGGTAAATTGCCGATGCTTAACTTAATCTTTTCAGCATATTTTGTGTTATTAGTATATTTGCTTGTCAATAAGAAGACAGAGATAATGACATAATGCAATAATAATGCCAGTATTTTATGCTATTATTATCTGTTCCCTAATAACAACACTTCTGCAGAATTTGAACATCACCAGACTTGGAGAAGCAGATAAGATTAAGACTACAATCCTGATTAACAGCTGAGATTCAGAGACTTGTCCAATTAGCAAGTGGTGAACAGCACTAGAAGCCAGCATTTCTATCCCTTCATTTTGTGCTCTTCCCCAGCATTTCACAGCTTTTTCTTTTATCATTTAACTTTTTTTTTAATTTCAAAGAATTACGGTGGTATATATGTTTTCAGTAACATGGATCACTTTTGTAATGTTTGAGTTAGAGTTAAAAGTGTGCCTCTCCCCCAGAGAGTGTTCATTGAGTAAAACTCAATGGCAATCAAGCAGGGGGGGAGGCATGAGCAGGGTATAGGTGAAAACCTATCTAACGAGTACAATGAACACAGCTTCTAATGACTTTGTTATTCCTTAGTATGATGCTATGGCAAGGAGTGTGTAGGGCCACAATTAATATTTATTGAGAAACAAAATTATAAATGGCATTATATGAATAATATTCAGGATGAGACATAGTCTGAATATGTAGATCTGGAGACACATTTAAATTTGTCTAATTCATATCCTAATTAGGATAATGAATTAATGATTTAAAAGACTCCCGTTTAAATTGGCGCCATGGCTACAGCCAGATCATCACCGTGGTTATCTTCAAGGACTCTTCAGTTCCAGCACTGCTATTGCCTGTCTTTGTGGTCTGGCACGTGGCACTTAAGCCTTTCTCTGCCTTCATTTCTCCTTCTGCAAAGCGGGGATAACAACAGCACCTTCTTTCATAGGGTCATGTAAATGTTAATGAGATAATGGGAGTAAAATGACCACAGTTACTAGCACAGTGACAGACTCAGTGAATGTTATCTAGTATTATTACTGTTGTTCTCGTTTTTTGTTATATTGTTATTATCATCCAGGCCACATCGAAGTTGGTTGCCAGCTATTAATTCATAGATCCTTTCAGTCTGGCCCACCCCAGACAACAAAGGGTCCCCTTTTCTTTCCTTCCTTTATAAAATGAGGTGATTGATTTGATGATCTCTAAGATCCCTCCCAATTATAAAATCCTGGATTCTTTTTAGTAGAATTTTAAAACCAAAGTGTCTTCAACTAAGTACTCTAGGATCTTAACTGTGGAACTAATAAATAATATCTAGCAAAGTCTTTTTTCCAAAGGGGGTGACCAACAATAAAGACGTTATTGAAGTTGGGAAACTCTCATATATTAAATACCACTTACTAATATTTAAGAGAAGTAATTGAAATTTCCTGAAAACTAGGTTAACATAGTGTTCAACACATCTGACATAAAATATACAGCTGTAGGTCTTCTATACCTTTCAACGTTCCCTAAGTCAGTGTTGTCTCTGGACGGGCAGTAGGAGCACTTGCGTACATCTTAGAAATACAAATTCCAGGGCCTTGATCCAGACCTGCTGCATCAGAAGTTCTGCTGGTGGGATCCAGCAATCTGTGTTTTAACGAGTTCTCCAGTTATGATGCTAAAGATTGACAACTACTGATCTAAGCCAAAAACTTAGTAAGCTTACTAAGCAAGTTCTGCTTCTGATAAACATTTACTGAACCAGCTACACCTAAAATTCAATCTGGCCTTAGAAGACATCTAAGACAAAGGTCTGCTGAAATAATTAAAAGTCAAGTAACCAATCAATGGACTGAGAAAGAGGCTAAGAAGTCATTCCAATTATTCGTTCTAGAGAAATAAGGTACTAAGAAGGTTAAAGAAAAGTTCAGTAAAATCATCAGACTATCAGTGTAATGATTCCTGCCTAATGGAGAGAACCACAGGTTCTCTGTGTTGTCTACTATATGAAAGAAATAAACTAAGTATTACTCTTTTCATTATTTTACAGTAAATTTTTTAAAACAATAAGAACTCAATAGTCAGATTTACAAAGGTCTACACTAAATATAGAAGGAAATATTTAATGATCTGTGCCCATCTATTTATCTGGCAAATCTAAATCTTTTCATTAAATGCTGCATTGAGGAAATCATTTAATAGACTCAAAATTATCAACATTTAAACAATGTATAAGGGCAAGAAGAGAAAATCAATGTTAGAGCTCCAGGAAGACAGGTGATTTTATTTGTTCAGTGTCGTTACTATCATCTCTATACCAATCCCTGACTGCATTCTTAAATCTAATATTTCAAATTAATTCCTAGATATCAATAAATAAAATACTAAATACACCCAATCTGGTCCCATAAACCTTTCTCATAGTCTTATCTCAGTTGACAGTGTTAAATTTTCCAAGGTATAAACCTTAAACATTCTTCCTCTTTTCCCTTCAAGCCTTTCCTCTGCTCCCCTGCCCTCTACCCGCTAACATTTTGTATTTGCCAAATCCAGTCAATTTAACTTCATAAGTTTCTGAGGATTCATTTTTCTTTTCATCTGTTCAATGGTGACTACCTTTATTCATTTTCCCATGATATTTTCCCTTTTCTCTCTTCACGACTAGACCTGAGACTCGAGAGAACAGGAACAATGTCTCCTCCTCAGAGCCCAGCACGTGGCCTGGCAGAACAAACATCCACAAAGTGCTCCCTGGTGACTGTGCCTGAAGGGGACACGCATTCATCTGAAAATCTCACAGCCCCCATGGTTTGAGGATGCCATACTAAATATTTTCTCAGAGAAGGAAATTAATATGTGACAACTTTATAAAGGGAGAATGTATTTCTAACACACATTTATCACATTTTAGAATCTTTAGTAAGTGTTCTGAAAATCAGATTTATATGATTGTTTTTATTAGAACCTCTTTCTTTACTCATTTTAAGATAATACATTTATTTTGTCCAGTTGGTTATTATTATTTTCAGGTTTTAACATTTGGTTTTAATGACTCCAACAAAATGAATAAAAATGTGTTCCAGGGTCTTTGGGGATACCCATGAGCCTGAATATTCAGTGAATTATAATAATACACAAAATGGCTTTCAAGGATCACAAGAATAATCTAAGAAATCCCACTTTATGAAAGAAAAAAAAAATCTTGTCATGAACATATTTGCTACCTGCAGCACATTGATTTATGGAAACTCTCATTCCAAAAGATGTTGGCCTTGCTTAGAAGAGGAATTACCAAAGAAAATCGCAGATAAACAGCCGAGCTCTTCATCACACGTACTCACCATCAAATTGGTTTCACTGATCATCACCTAAGAGCACATTTAGGAATAACATTAATCGGGTGTCAGGCAGATGTGGCGGGGGGGAGGGGATGGGTGTATACATACATAATGAGTGTGATGGGCACCGTCTAGGGGATGGACACACTTGAAGCTCTGACTGGGTGGGGGCAGGGGGGCCAAGGGCAATATACGTAACCTAAACTTTTGTACCCCCATAATATGCTGAAATAAAAAAAAGGGAAAAGAAACAGCCAAGTTCTAACGGTGTTTGGTACTGCCCAGGTCCTGAGGGCATCTCTTGTATGCTACATTGTATGCATTTCATATTAGTGTAAAACCTCACTTTCATTTAAGATACCAGGAACTCTAAGGTAGGTTAGGATTGGTCTTTCAAAATTATAAGGTTGAAACAAAAAGATACAATTTTTGTTTATTCTGAGTGCCTTCACTGAAGAGGAATTCTAGAATGTACAAATAGAAAAGGAATTCTTGGCCAGCATAGTGATACAAGAGAAATCTTCCAGAAACACATGGCCTGGGATATTTCAGAGTCCTGGCAGATCGCAAACCTTTACTGCCTTGTATTAATAATCGGGGTCTGGATCAAGTGCCTCTGGGGAGCCAGGACCTACTTGTGAGGCTGGAGTTTGGCTCAGAAGTTGAACATCTTCCAACAAACACTCTCATAATAGCAGATGTCTCCAGACACCAAATTATTCTGGTCAGTACAAATGTCATTGACTAAAGAGACATTGAAATTTATGGTCAATGTTCTCTAGAAAATAGAACTAAGAAGGTTCTTTAGTAATAAACATAAAAAACACATTCAATGGCAGTTTTATTCTATAGACTTGCTTCAATCTAGAAAGATTTATACCACGGGCACAAAATCTGTCTTATGGTTGTCCATACAGACATAAAACAACAGGGTATACAGTATCATTCTCATTGCCATTAGAAAATACAAATATTTTAGGGATATGATTGTGGGAGGGATTTCTGAATCACAAGGTAGCTAAGGTTGTAGCACTTAAACTTACACAAACAGACTCTTATTGATTCCTGTTTGTGTACTGTACCTCTTTAGTGGTGAAAAACTGGGATAAAACATAAAATACATCTTTAGATATTATCATTACCTATCTACCCCAATCAAGCTTTGTTCAAGTTTGAAAGCAGACGTAAAACAAGCGAATTTTCTTATCAGTAAAATTTTACCAATAAGATGAGATGGTAAACCACAAACTACAAACAACTGTGTATGAAACAACAAAAAGCTGGCAAAGCAACAAGCTGGGAAGAATTGTTATTGTGGAGTGTTGTTTTATCAAAGTTTCGGTTCAGGTATGGGGAAGGGGTGAACAGGGGTGAGACATAATAAGAAGGGACTACAAAACACAAGCTTTTGAGAAGATAGGCAGACAGCCACGAGGTTCTCTTCCTTTTGGCAAGGATTTGATTAAAGTCCTCCAGGAAAGCATAGATAATGGTAGCCACAGCAGAGCTTGCTTTAAAAGAATGTCACACCTCCTAGTAGACTATCATTTGCAGAGAGAGATGTGTGTATCATCAAACAGGGCAGAAATTGTTAGAGCTGTAATAACACACATTTTATGAGATTTTACTTTAAAAGACAGCTTTTTGAGCCACTGCGGTATGTGCAATGTCTTTGCAATTAGTCAATTAGCCTTGATGCAGGGGAAGTGAGGAGTTCAGGGTGAAAGGAAAGAGGATCAAATAGATAATTCAGATCCAGGGCAGTAACAAAGGGAAGGATCTAGACAGACAAAAACAAACTCCTTATTCATTCCTGTCTATGGTGTCTCACTTCCTGGTAAAAGACAGGATGATAGAAAAAAAAAATACATTGTGTTTACAATTGTGTGCCACTATAGTTTATTTTCTATTGATAACAATAAGATATATCTCCATTTTTACCCATTTTTACCATTAGTAAATTTGATATAGTTAGGCTTATAGTCAGGGTTCAGCTATTTCCTAGTAATCTTTTTCTGTTTCTTTAAGTCTCAATTGAAAAGAATTTACTAGAGTTTGTTAAGGTACAATATCCAAATAGATAGTGCAACTCCCTAGTGCAGTAGGATGCAGAAGCCCAGAATGGGCAAGCGGGTTAAGTAAGAAAAGTAGGTTAAGTAGGGAAAGAAAAAAAAAAAGAAAACAATTCAGCGTGAGAATGTTGGAAAATGAAAGACAAGAGGAAAAACACCCACACATACACATTAAGCTACAAACAACATATGTTGAGCATTGCACAGAAATGTTTCCAATTTATGAGAAGGCTACATAGGTTGCTTTGGTTTGCTTTAGTTCTCACAATCACTAATGGTTTGCCAGGGCAGGAAGTGCAAGTAGAGGGAACTGCATACTTAATATAGTTTTCTGTTATAACAGTTCTGATTTGGATGCTTATATTTCTTGAAATTTCAGGGAATTTGAACATCTAAAGAAAACTTCTGCAGGCAAAGTTAATTAAAAATTGTATTTTTACATGTACCTGTTTTTCTCCACTTGGCTTTTTGTGGTTCAGTAACAGCTCAACGGCTCCAACGACTTCTTTTCTGATAGCATGCAATAGAGCATCTCCAACATAGACATTAAAGCTTAAGAGAAGTTCGATGAGCTCCAAGTTCTCATTTTCAATTGCGATGAGGAGAGCAGTTCTTCCAAGAGGGTCAATGCAATTAATGTTGATTTTAAAATAAATTTCAGCTTCCTCTAGGGATTTCTTGACACTGGCATAATCTCCCTTTTCCACAGCATTCAAGTAGGCTTTTTCGGATGGTGAGAGTTCTGATTCTGCCCGTACTATCCTTAGAGGGATGCGATCTCTGTAGGGGGCATTAACATTTCTTTTGTAATAGAACTGAGCCATGTTTCATGCCATGCTATTTCTTTGTCTCTGAAAGTACAAACAAAAGTCACAAGGATTAATGTTGGTATGCTTTTAAAATTATTACACATTATACTTTTTTTCCAACAATGATATCAATAACTTCTAAGAGTTAAGGGTTTTTTCCCCCCATAAACAGTGGAAATAGACCTAATAATTTTTCAGTTATTTAAAAACACAAGTTACAAAGTCCTAATCTAAGGGAAAACAAGGTCAGTATTTGATAAGTTATTTACAAAGTTACTCTAAAAGTGACATTTATCAGAGAATGCATCTATAGAGATTTAGAAATTATTTACAAAATGTGTCAAATACATAGGGCTTTTAGCAAAGCACTTGGAAAGCAGAGGCTGTATCTTTAAGGTTTCAAAATTAGACCAGGGATATTCAAACGGCCATTCACCGTCAATTTTGCTAATCATGGAAATGCTACTGAGAGTATGGAATACCATTATCTTGGCAAAATACTTTATATTTGTTATATATTCTCTTCTTAATGCTAGTAATATTGACATCAAAGTTAATAACATAGTTATTAGTTAAATAACAAAGTTAAATAACATTACTGTCAATAAAATATACTGAGCCTGATAAACATAATTTTATTTTTTTGTCTTTGTGAGTTCTTTGAGGGGGAAAGAATGTGTACTGCTGATATCAATCATCAAGATGACCTTAGACTCTCAAAAAGAAGTCTTCCAAAAGAAGGATTTGGAAAGGGATTGAATAGAAAGACGTTTATAAAAATGCTATTTTCTTCATTCTGTTCCCTTTATATCATGAACAATAAGCCACAAGGCAGGAATGTAGTCGCTGTAAAATGTATTATTTGGAAGTTACAGTAAAGATACAATTGAAGATGAAGAAATTACTTCAAATAAATGAAATCTCATCTTAAGATAAATTAGTAACAAAGTTGCTGGAAGCTATATTGATTTACTATCATCCTAGTGATACAAATTTATAGAAAAAATCTATTACATTTTTAATATAATTACTTTAGAGCTGTTATTTTCTCATTTCATACTTATCATCTGAACTATTTCATTGTTCTGTTACTTAAACACACATGTTTATTTACATATTTTATATGCAAAATAAAAATGGGTCATTGTAAGTACTTAAACATGCATATTCATTTTAACTGGTCTTTTTAAGCCTAATCATTTTATGAGTAAATCAATCTGATTTGAATAATGCTTTAACGGTAGACTAAACATGCACTGCATTAACAATTATGGTTATATTTAATGTGATATTTTCAGTTTGGAAAATGTTACATTGTTTCCATGCAACCTTAATTTATTAATAATTTCGATTACCTAGTTAAGTTTCACTCTCTCACATTCATTATGATTTCTCAAATATCTAGATTCCAGAACCAATATACAAAACTATTATTTCATAATTTTTTTCTGTCCGACATGTTAGACTTAGCATTTTGTAAAGGTACCTTCATAGACTAAGCAGAAGTGGCTGTTCAAAATGCATTAATTTTAGATGGGCAAGTTATTTGGTTGATGCCTGAGTATAACTTCACTATTTTGGGGATGCTTTAACTCATTCTAGAATAACAGAAATAGCATTTATATTATAGAATAACAAGGAGAATTTAATATTCCTCTAATATAACTAAAACTTCAATAAATCAAGATGTTTATGATACTATGTCATTTTGATAATCTAATCCTGAATGTCCCATTTGTGCATCAGTGATGCCTTTAAAATATTGGCCTTAGAAGGTTGGTCGTCACCCACTTCCCCAGCATGTCTTTTCCCAGTCCCAGGTCAGTGTCTTTAAGAGTGTGTGGGATCAACGCCATGTCCTTCAAACTGCCATCTTATCAGGACTACAGTCTAAGTGGTTCATAATGATAGCAACTGGCATTTATACTCTATTTCAGCAGTATATATACTTCTCTATTATCTCACTTTGTTCTTACCCATGGCTCTTGGAAAAATATGTGAATTTTTCTTTTAGAGTTGAATTCAAGCTTTCCTACCAATAATGTTTTTTGCTTGAGGCAAATGTTTGAATGTAGTTTACCCAAAATACAGATTAAAATGAAAATATGCACACAGTTACACGCATCATATCAGAAATTTATGTGGATTATGATTCAGTCAAAATTAGGAATCAGCCCAGAGAATGAAAAAATTGCATTTTATTTTATTTCATTTACTTGATTTTATAAATGATGCTATCAAAGAATCAGACAGGGAACAGCATTTTACTCTTCATTGTTAATGTACAGGATGTCAGTGACAATAAGGGATTGGTAGACAGAATAGAGATACTGGAAAACTTGGGGGAAGAGGGCAGATAAGGATAAATTAGACGTGTTAAAATCTATTTCATTTAATCCAGATAACTTCCACAAATGTAAACTTCATAAGTACATTTTGAAAAAAGTGAGGCTGCCAAAAAGGGAAGATACACTCCAGTCAACATTGTATTTAAGAGGTGACCTGAGCATGAAATATTGTATCAGATAATCTGTTTTATCCATAATATGAGGAAATCAACACTTACCAAAAAATTGAATGGGAAGATAAGAATCAAATAGTGCTGAGAAAGATCTTTTATTAACTCTCATCCCCTTTTACAATCTCTTGAATTTGAAAAAATATAAGAAAGTACTTTAGGAAGGCTAGATAGATTTTAAACATATTTAAATTTTAAGTGAATTAAATTTAAAAAATTAAACATTTAAAATGGAATCTTAAAACGTAAACAGAGAGAAAGACTGAGAGGGAGAGGGGAGAGAAAGAGAGAGAGAGCTCACAACTCTGATGGCTACAATCTTAAGAGAATAAGGAAGATTCTACAATTTTTCAGTACATAGACTTGTCCTTTTTGATGACTTGAGATGCAGGGATACTAACTGAAGGACAAAAAAATCAAGTTTAACATTTTATAACTGTGCTATATGAATGCCACAGCAAGTGGAAGGTGCTGATAAGGCTGATGGAGTTTCTGAGCTGACACACTTATCAGCAACTAGGGAATTACTACTGGATAGAAAGTCTGTTGAAGAACAGGGGACGTATAGGAAATATCTTGACCTAAAATGTTGAAATAAAAGATTGTTCCTTGTCCTACACTTTTAGAACGAACTTTCTGAAGGGAAAAAGATTTTTTCTCACTATGCAATTACAGAATTTAAAGGACCCTTTAACCTAAAATTTATTTTCCCTAATTCAGCTGGAGATTTAAAAAAAACAAAAATGTGGAGAGTGCTACCACTTGGTATTGATCCCAAGAGAAATTTAAAAAATCATCACTAAAGATTAAAACTACAATTATCTAAGCAACACAGAGATATAACAGAAAACAGAAAGTTCCAGGTACTTATATAGATCCGAAGGCATATTTCCTAAAGGATAAGCTTAGTTGTATGGTGGAAAGAACAGTGAATTTGAGTTGTAAAGAACATAAGAGAAAGGAAATATATAGAAAGCTCCACTCTTTAGCATATATCATTAAAGGTAAAATGAATTTCCCCAAAACAGCTTTTTTTCCTTTCTTTTTCTTCTCTTGTTCATTATCAAAAAGATACGTATATACAGATGTGATCCCATGACACAGTGAGAAATACTCTTATTTGTTGTTAGGGTACTATTATACGCACTTAAGTTTTATTTGAACTTTTTCTGAATATGACATGAAATAAAATTTTCCTGGCTAGCTCATTCACACTCAATCTGATTTGAATTTTTTCTTGCTATTTTCATAGCATATTATCTCAATAATCTTTGGCATATAGGATACTCCACATAAAAGCATATGCTCTGATTTTTGCTATCACTCTGAATTTCAGACCCTTTCTAGTTTCATTGGACAGAAAACTATATATATAGTTCAGGAGTTGCAAGTCTTACACCAAAAATGTCATGTATTGACTAAAATGTTTGTAACTTAGTCCAACCAAAAAAAAAAAAAAAAACTTCCAAAAGTTTTCTCTTGTTTTGATATTATAAAAGCACAATGAACTACTAAAGTCCTTTAAAAAGTTTTAGGGGCATTTCTATAAATTCTAAGACAATGAGATTATATTACTCAACAGCAACAAAAAAACCCACTTTACTAGCTAAAATATTATGACATCCTAGAATTTTAAAGAAGGAAATTGACAGTGTATTTATTTTTAAAATTGAGGCCCCTTAGGAGTTAACAAGGACCAAACTTAAAACTAAATACTAAATATTCCCATTTTTAAAATACACATATTGAGGGGAAGAGCATATGCAGGGCAAAAAATTTTATTTAGCTGGATTCTCATCTCATGGGATTTTGAAAATATGTTTTAGAAAGCATATGTAGCGGTCAAAATTTGAATATTCATCCTGAGAGTTAGAACACATGCATTGATCTATTTCTTCCCCCTGCCCCACCAGATTTCAAGGGAAAAGATATTCTCTCCTCACTCTCACTCCAGCTGCTAATCCCACTGTCTAATCTTCTCTCCATTCCCACTTCCCTAACACTTTACATTTTACATAGTCTTCTTCTTCTTCTTCTTTTTTTTTTTTTTGAGACAGAGTCTCCTTCCATCACCCTGGCCAGAGTGCCATGGCATCAGCCTAGCTCACAGCAACCTCCACCTCATGGGCTCAAGCGATCCTCCTACCTCAGCCTCCCAAGTAGCTGGGGCTATAAGTGTGCACCACCACGCCCGGGTAATTTTTCCTGTTTTTAATATAGACTGGGTCTTGCTGTTGCTCAGCCTGGTCTTGAACTCCTGAGCTTAAGTGATCCTCCCGCCTTGGCCTCCCGATGCGCTAGGATGACAGGCGTGAGCCACCGCGCCTGGCCACACCATAATTGCCTTCTTTCATGCCTGAAACCTCTTTCTGCAAATGGACCTCTTTTCCTCAAGTCACAAATGTACTTATGTCTCTTATTCAAGTTTACAAGATGAGTTTATAAACTTTAAGCTCATGTTTCATTTACTCATTGACTGTTCCTAACATGGTATTTATCCTTGTCATGAATGAAATTTTTTTCTTAATTGTGTCCTGGTGGTTGCCAGACACATTTAGCACTTTTCAGGTCTTAGAATACTTGAGTTTTTGGTAGCCTCTGAAGACAAGCCCTCTGAAATGAAACTTGTTCTGAGCTGGGTGCTGTGACACTCTTCTTTAATGTGTCACCTCCTACCTCAACATTCCTGTTCTCTCAGTAGTTGTCATGGACTCATTTTCTTCTGCCCAATGCCAAAGTGTTGATATGACCAGACTTCTGCTTGTGGCTCTTCACCTATCCCTCTCCTTATTCTCATGCATCAGTTGTTAGTCAGAATGCTCCATGGAACTCACACATACCTTTTTTTAAAAATATGCTATAAAATCTAGGTTGCCAGACCAACCTGTGCTGTCCAATATGGCAGCCATTAGTCACATGTAGTTATTTCAGTGTAAATTAACAAAAATTAAATAATATTAAGATTCACTTCTTACATCTTACTGGCCACATTGCAACTGCTCAATAGCATTCTGTCACTGCCACATCACTGACTTTAGTTCTTCATCCTCTTTTACATGGGTTACAGCCATATCCTGCTAAATAATCTCACTGATACTAGTCTTGCATCCTTCCTGTTTATCCTCCCCAAGACCACATACCTAATCTTTTTGAAATACAAATCTGACTGAATCATTCTCTCACAGTCCCTATAAGGCAATAGCCATTCACAGAAAAAAAGACTAACTTATTATGGGCTACTGGTCCCTTCTTGATCTGGCTTCTAAGACTGCTCCTGGCACACCTTATTTTACACTGCCAAGAATGTCAAACTACTGACTGGGTACTATATAACTCTAAGCCTTTGCTCATATTGTTCTTTATAACTTGAATACCTTTCCTCCCCTGGAACCCCTAGCAACTCCTGCCATGTTGTAAAACCTTCTCTGAAGTATTACAGCCTCTAAGGACTTTCTTTCCTTCCTCTCAAGGCAAGGTTATATGGCCCTTTTTATGCATCTTTATAAACCCTATGGATCTCTTAGACTTAGAGCATTTCTTACAGGTCTGTATACAGGAGATTGTGACTTACACAGTTTTGCACCAGTGCCTAAAAGTTCTTAAAGAATCAGTGAATTAAGGACTATACTCTTAGAGTTATTCTACTGCATTTTAGACTAAGGAAAAAATAAATAGGGTCAAATGGCTTTAAACACTTGCCTCAAATTGGGTTAGCACTTCCAGTCAATAGCTATTAAGCTATCAAGTCAACTGTGCAAAAAATTTTCAATTTTTACCTATTTTTCTTCTCTGTACATCTTTACCACTAAGCTTTTGTCAGCTGTGTAAGGAATTACAACTCTAAGAGGAATGACAACTGCAGTGTGTATCAACACACGCATCGCTCAGGGCTCTGGAATACGATTCTCAATTTTGTTGCAAAAATCTTCAGGAGGGCATAAGACTTTAGTCATCTGCTGATACTTACAGAGGAATATGAGCACAGTGAGAAAAATTCAAGATATCTTATGAAAGAAATTTGAATATATTACAATAGAAGAAATATAGTTAATATACCAGATAACAGGAGGCTAAAATACGCATATTGATCTCTACAAAATTATAAAAATAGTAGGAGAAAAACTTAGGAATAAGAAATCATTAAGAAGAAATAACTGGAGATACTGGTAGAACAACAGTAGAATGGATCTGTGAACTGGTCATGAAGTTCTCTCAGTTTATAAAATATAAAAGTTAATAGAAATAGAGAATAGAAATACAAGGGGCAATATGTATAAAACATCAATCACAGAAAGTGAAAATGAAATAATAGAATATAGGAAATATTTTTATTAGTAATTACCAATAATATTCATAATTAGGCAAAGTTATATAAGACCTCAGATTGAAAGAATCCATAGTGCCACATAGGGTGTAAGAACAACTCCCTTATGGACAGAAAAAATTATAAAAGATGGAAGGAAAAGCATATCCCCTACGAGACTGCAACCCCACGCCTCATTAGGAATAGCTAAGTCAACGTTAATTAATTGTTCTAGAAACCTTTGCACAAGAAAGGTAAGATTGTAACCAATAAATAATTGTTATTTCACTGTTTACATTCATAAATTCCTGCCTGTTTAGCTGCAATAATATCTTGCTCATCTGGGCAAAGAACTCCCTTTTTAAACAACAGCTTACTTATCAAGACTCTTCAGATTTCCGACCATGCTAAATCCACCAGTTGTAAACCATTATGTCACAAATATTGCCTTATCCCAATCATTTTCCCACTTTGAAAGATCCACCTCAAACTGCCTGAGCCCAGGCCTGAAATCCCTATAAATATCTTACCCTGACTGCCCCCTTCGGTGACACTGCAAAACTCAGTGCTCTCCTTTACTGTCATCAGTTCTAATAAACTTAGCTTTCTTTTATTAGAAGACTGTATGGTGATAATTTGAGGAGTTCAATAAATAAAGAGTCAGGTTAATATCAGACCTCTTGACAGCAAATTTGGAGGCAAGAATATAATGAGGTATTGCTTTGAAAATAGGGAAGGAAAAAAAAAACAGAAGCTAGAATTGTACATCTTATTAAAATTATTTAAATGCAGGAAGGAACAAAATTAGTCTCACGCATATGATCTCAGACAATTTTCACTCAAAGACCATATTTGAACTTAGAAGAACACTATAAGAAAAGTATACATAAAGATGAAACAAGAAAATTTTCTGTTCTTTAGAAAGTCAAGAGATTTTTATCTGTTTTGTTCACTTACATATCCATGATGCTCAGGAAAGGGTCTGGTATAAAGCAAGTGCTCAATAAATATTAGTTGAATGAGTAAAATATTTATTGAATTCTTATATGTCAGATTTGTATACTAAACACTGGCAATACTATAGTGACGAGTACCAACATCCTTGCACTCTCAGAGCTTATGATCCATCGGAAGGGACCCACACACAAAAAAGCAAACAGAATAATTATAAATTTTGACAAGTACTATAATGGAAACAGTGTTGAGATGAGATGGAGGAATTTGGCAGGAGGGGAAGAGATGGAGAGCTACATGAGGGCAAGTGAACAGAGGTGGCCTCTCTGAGACATGAGAGATGATAAAATGCTAGCTATGTGGAGAAGTACAGAGAAGAGCATGAAGTTAAAGGGAACAGAAAGTGAGAAAGCCAAGATGCAGGAGGAACAGGATGTATTCTAGGATACGCGAGAGAGCCAGTTAGCAGGAGCATAGTATTGTAACTAAGGGAAAGAGTAGAGGAGATGAGTCTGCAGAACTAGACAGTAGCCAGACAGCATTCAAGCCAAGGACTTGGGAATTTATTCTAAGCATAAGAAGAAGTTGCAGAAGGGCTTTGAGTGGGGGAATGACATAATCTGATCTCTAATTTTAAAAATCACTCCTACTGCTGATTAGAAATTGTGCAAGAGTAGTAGTTGAGACCATTTGGCAATAAACCAGTGAGTGCCATCAAGGGTCTACAAGAAAGTGCAAACATTAACACAGCAACCCCTAGGATTAAGAATGCAAATCTCACAGACTCTGATGGTAGCAAAATATTCATGGGGATTTAAATTTCTGCTCATATTTTATGAGTTTATTAATATTTTTATTAGTGCTCTGATTGAATATATTTGAGTAATCTTACTCTAATCCTTCTTTCCCTATCCCACATTATTTTTCATAATTTGTAGAATTTGAAGTTTTTCAGGAATATATATCATTTTAAAACAGGAATATGTGCATGTACATTACTATTATTATTACTACACCAGAAACACTTGTACTTGTTTATCTTGCCTTGTTTACATGAAAGCATAACCTGTCATAAGGAAAATATTAAAAAGAAATGTGTGTGTGTTGGAGGGGACAAAATATTTTGCAGATAAGTACTTTACAAGATCATACAAAGAAAGACAAAATAACCTGTTTCAAAAATGACTTATTCAACAGAAATATGTATTCAAAATGCTCCACCATAATCGTATCCTGTGGCCCATAGCCAACCTCTAGTTTCTGAATTTGCGTGTATATGTGTGTTCATATGAATAGTTATGGTTGCAATGGTGAATCTTTTGCCCAAAACAAAAAGAAATAGATACTTTGATGACAGCAAAAATATATAAAATACTTACATTTGGATGCACATATAGAATTTTTGATAAATATATGATCCTTTTACTTAAAAAAACCAATTGACCAATTAGGAGATTATCGCAGAGATAAGAAAAGATACTATGTGGCTCAGGTGTTACTATTTTTCCCGTTGTTGCAGTGGTGGTGGTGGTGGTGTGTGTGTGAGAAAGAGGCAGAAAGAGAAAAGTAATTGAACACATATTGTGGAGTAGCATTTTGACAAGAAAGCATGACAAATCAGAGTGGGGAATGGAAAAATAATGAATGATGTTGAGATGACTGGTTAGGAGTTTTGGAAATAATTATTTTGTAGCACTATGAGAATGGATAATGGATTTTAAAGTTAAATATTATAATAGATAAAATGATAGAAAAATATAAGTAAATATTAGTCTACCTTTTCAATGGGGAAGAGTTTTTCCTAAGCAAAAACAATGGAGAAATGACTATGAGAAAGACATAATATGCATACATAACACTTAAAATTTCTTAGTACTAAAACAAAATACACAAAATTAAAATGCAAAATAACTAGGGGAATTATTCAAAATAAATATGACAGAGAAGAGTTTAAGTAAGAAAGAAAAACCACTAAGATTCAAATAGTCAAATGAATACCCCCCCAGAGGAAAGGAAATATAAATAGAAAATATCATTTAAGAAGCATTCAACTTTACTGACCTCTAAAAGCTGAGAAGTCTACCAATAAGATAAAAGATATTGCATGCCAAATATGATCAGATTACAGACAAAAGAATGCCCAATACTGGAAACGATGCAGTGAAAATGCTTTTTCTCATAAATGGCTGGTTTAAACTGAAAAGGAATTAGAAATATGTGCATCAGTCTTTGGAAAGGTTCAAGTCATTTACCCTAGGATACCTATTCCAGGGATCTACTCTAGATTTATATTTTACAAGGTAGGCAATGTATGCACAGAAGTAAACATAACTCTGTTATTTATTGTTGGGAAAAATTAGAGAGACTCAAAAGCCAATAATTGTCAGCCAGTTCAATGAAGTACTGAATTTTTTTTAATAAAAAGCATGTGTTGCATTTTACTGTCATAGGGAAATAACCATATTATGATAAGTGATAATTATGGATAAAATTTTAAATATAAAAATGCATTTACAACAATGGAAAAACCTATACTAAGAAGGAGGTAACTGCACTAATAACTAAGAAAAGTTATATGTAGGTAATTAGCAATTTTTGTTTTCTATGTTTAAGTTTTTGATAATGAGAATACTATCATTTTAATAAAAACCTCTTTAATAACAAAATAAAAGTTTTTTTGTTAAAAGGAACACTTAGCTGTCCTTAATAATTAGCAGGACTCTTCATATTTAAAGGTTTTTGACTTGTTTTCCATGATTTCAAATGCTAAAACCAAGATTAATATAATTTTTTTTTGGGGGGGGTCTCGCTCTGCCACCCCAGCTAGAGTGCAGAGGCATCATCATAGCTCCCTGCAACCTCCAACTCCTGAGCTCAAGGGATCCCCCTGTCTCAGCCTCCCAAACGGCTGGGACTACAGGCACGCACCAGGACGCCTGGCTAATTTTTCTATATTTAGTAGAGACAGCAGGGGCGAGGTCTTGCTCTTGCTCAGACTGGTCTCCAACTCCTGAGCTCAAGCAATTTCAAGCAATCCCCGCCCTCCACACACACCCACCCCTCCACCCCCTGCCTTGGCCTCCCAGAGTGCTAGGATTATAGGGGTGAGCCACCACGCACAGCCAGCAGTGACCTTTTAATACTAAGACTTGTCCGAAGATTAAATGGTGTATCCCAGGGGCTAGTAAACTCCCTGTTGCTGGCAGTACTCAAGCATAGAAGACACAAAGGAATGTTGTAGAGAGCATCCAAGAACCAGATGAATGGCTAAATTGGATAATCTCTAATGAACATTGTGACTGACTCTGTGATTCTATTAGTCTCTGCTTAGTCATTGACTCTGCCGATAAACCATGTGACCTCGAACACGTTACTAATTCTGCCACTCTTTTTATTCTTCTGTTAAAGTTATAGTAAATGATCTTCATGATTCTATCAAGCTGTATTGTTTTTTTACTCAATTTTAAAAAATACTAGTTGTCTGTTTTGATACATAATTTTCCTGCTCTTGGTCATAGACTGGGTGTCTCTTCATTATATACCACTGAGGTTTCCAAAGAAACTATTTCCAAATATAACTGTTCAGATAAACACAACTATGAGAAATACTTTCCAATGTATTTGTTTTATGATATCTAAAAAGAGAAATTAAGTCCTCAGTCTAAACATTTATTATACTATGAAATTAATTTGGTTACTTTTATTTCTAAAAAGTAGTTGTTATTATTAAAACAAAATTATATATCTTCCTTTTGATAATGAAGCACATATAGGCTTACAATTAAGCTAGATTTTAAAAAGAATTTTCTTATTAAGGGTATAGTTTTACAAATTTGCACATTGTATTTCTATGTGTTATAAAATACATTTGTCAAAAATGATTTATTGAGGCTTATTCTGTGTTGGATCACGACTATTTTGCGGGCTGAGGATATAAAATCACATAAAACACAATCCCAGTGGGTGAATTTTATGATATGTAAATTATACCTCAAATAAAGCTGCTTAAGCAACCATTATCACAACCCCGGACCTCAGGGAGGAGCTTATTGACAGCCAATAGTAAACACCATGTGGCAAGTTCTCCAATAAAGGTTTGAGCAACATTTCTGGAGGATTCAGAAGAGAAAGCAGTTAGCTGTACCTGGGGGGACAGAAAAGCTTACTAGAGGAGGTGGAGCTTCACTTAAGTATTTAGCTATAAATAGGTATTTCCCAATGATTATATGGGAGCAAGGAATTCCAGGAGTTCTTACAGTAGTGGAGATGAGAAAGAGTTCCCCATTCTATGGTGACTTCTGCTCCTAAAATAACTGCAGTTTTTCATAACTAGTCCTACCTTTGCACAGTGACTTTCCCGCTGCACCTTTTTAAAATTTTTGTTACCTCATCTAATTTACTGAGCAATCCTTATTATTTTCTACCAAATGCTGAACTTTTTAGTGATTATATAAATTTGAGCATATGAAAGCACTATCCAAAATCACAGAAGGTAATAAGTTTCTGTGGCTCAGAAAAGTTGAATAACTTCTGCAAGGTCACACAGCCAAGTGTTACTCCAGAAGACAGAGCAAGAGGATGAGCAATGAAAATGCAGACGGTGTCAGTGATTGAGAAATCAGACACAGAGGTGGTAAAAACCTTCAGGCTAAATTCTACCACACATTCTCAGACAGTTTTTGGTCTAGGCAGGCAGGAGTTAGAGTTCTACCAGAGCTGCTCCTTAATGAAGCTGGTCTTGAGGACTTTTGTTCTTGCCTTATTACTAAAATAGCCAGAGTTTAAGATTTTACTTTAACCCCAGACACCTGCAACAGGAAAACAACAAAATAGCAATAATAACAAAATAACATTTACAAAACACTTACTATGTGCTAGGCATTACTCCAAGTTTTACCTGTATGAATTGAAAACCCCCTGGGGTAAGCACTATTATTAGTGTCTCATTGGAAGGATACAGAGATTAACTGACTTGGCAAAGCTCACAGGGGCTTTGTAAATGTGTTCTTTATCTTGTGCCCAATTTTCCTTATCCTGCATTGCAGTTAGCCTTTTACTCTGTTACTAAATGGTTGTTCAGTTTTCCAGGGACTGGGTTGTTTCCAAATTCTCTAGTGATTGGACCACCTGTGTAGTTGGTCTCTAGATTGTGAACCTCAGTTTTCATCACTCTGTTTCAGACAGTTTTTTCTAGTCCTCACCAATATTCCTGGATCTCCCTTAAATGTCAGTCCTTCATAATTGACGCTTCTTTGCAAATTGAGTCCCGGCTGCAGTATTGACCTGTAATCCTCCAGGTAATGAAATCAGTCCTACTAGTCACTCTCCCCTGGGCTCTTCTCATTAGGGAACGGTTCCAGGCTCGTAGGTGTCCGCTCACTTGAGTCTAAAAAAGATTCAACCACAGGTCACAGGTATCTCCCTCTTGGCCACACCCCAACTCCCCAGAGACAGCCCCTCAGGGAATCTGATTCAACTCACAATGGATGCAACCAAGAAAGGACAGCATAATTTAATCCTTTGCTCATATGAAATGTAGCAATGATAAATAATTAAGTGTGGGTTTCATTTCTAACATGAAAACTCAGGAGATTAAAACTCAGTGGGATTGTGAGGAATGGCCATTCTTCCTCCCTTTGTTGATTGAATAGCAATTCAGATTGCATATTTAACAACCTAAAAACACTATACAGTTAACAGAAAAGTAGTAGGTATAAATATCATAAAAAGCAATCCCTTCCTTTTGTCTTGAACTTTTAATCTTTCCCTCAATCTTTTCATGTCCTTTGAATTTACCAATGGAGTTTATTTCTACACTGAACTCAAACATCAATTATGCAAATCAAAAGCATTTTTTAAAATTAGAATGCTTAGAATACTCTTTATAAAGGTTCATTATGCACAAGAATTTGGCATCTCCTAAATATCTCCAACAAATGTAGTAATTACCATAGCAACTTAAAAGATTAAATTTTTTTGGCAAGGCAGTTTTCACAGGTTATTTGGTTATTGTCCAAATTTATGCTGGATTTCCTGTCCAGAAAATTTTGTTATGCTGTACAGACAGCAGCCCTTTGACATTGTGATAGTGTTTTAATGATATAAAGCTGCATTATGATTTTTAAATACTCACCAAAGAAGTTTCTCTCTTTAGTATGTTGGCATGGGAATATTTAAGACTACACGTAAGGCAGATTTTATCATCAGGCCTGTTGGCATTTTCTTTTAAATTCAACTAGCTCTATGCCTTTGGGTGTCGAGCAGATATGATAGGATTATTCACATAAGTGATATAGTTTATTTTTGATCAAATCTTCATTTAAGCTTTAACTAAATGAAACTAGTTTCCTTTAAGTCAAAGTTTGCCTGTTATTCTAGGAGTTGACATAAAGTAATTTAAAGCACTGACTTAAGAAGTGAGAGATAGCTATGAACTATATAGTAGAACCACCCATTCTGGCTCTGGCTCCATTACAAACAGCTCTTAGATCTCAGCTCTTTCTCTACTTCTTGGAGACGCAGCAGTCTCAAGAAAAATTGAGGAATTAAACTACCCAAATCTGCTTGGATTCTGATAGATATGATCCCATACCATGTCAGGTGAAAGGGTTTATTAATTTTGTAAACAATTTCTGATTTATTAAAATTATTATAAAATTATTTATTCCTCTGGGGAAGCTGGTAGTTGATACTTTACTTGTAAGTTTTCCATTTTCTATTCAAAATTATAATCCCAAAGTGTCATGATATTAAAAACTTCATAGACTCTTGTAGGCCTCGATGGAATATTTAGATGACAAGTGAAAACATATTTCCATATATCCAATCAATTATTTTGTCTACACAGTATCAGACATTGGGATGTATATAAATATTTGGTTTTCTTACTTTAAACCAGATATTTGGCATATTCTAATTACAACCTTCTGTTGAAACCAACAATGTAGTTGGAAGGAAAACAGTCATTATTATGCAAATTCTACATTTTGTATATACAATTCTACTGAAGGTGAGAAATATTATACTAGAAATATAGGTTAGTGAAAAATTATTTTAGATCTTTTCTTTACAAATTATGTAAAGAGTGACCATAGTGAAAGACCACCTCAGTAACTGAAGGTGAACTTTAGCATTAATACCTAGTCAATGCTGTACTCTTGGCATCTAGCATCGTATGTGGAGCTTAACTTCCTTTTTGCCAATTTCCTCTAGAAAGATCTAATTTTTCAAGTTGATAATTCTTTTTTGTTTCCTGTACCTTCTGCTGCCTCTTGTCAAATTCTAGGAATCCTCTTGACTGTCTACATTTTGCATTTTTAAAACATTAAGATTTATAGTCAGCAAGAGCTGATTTGAATCCCAACTTTGGTCTGGGCAGAATTACTTAGAGTTATGTTTCCTCATGTGTGAAATAGGGAAAATAGTATCTCAGAACCTTGTGTTAAAGAATTAAGATAAAATGTATTAAGTGGACCATGGTGCCTGATTCCCACTAGACACAAAATAAATAAATGCTTTTTCATTTAAAAAGCCCTGACCTTTTGTCTCCTATAATTTTGGAAGTTCAGAAGTTGAATTAATTCTAAATCTACTGCAATCACATCGTAAAATCCAATTATTAAATTCACAACCCAAAAAGTTTTGATCTGAGGGACCTCAGGTGATCTTACACTACTCGTAAGGATAAAATACTAGAGCTTTACCACTCCCAGCTTGTATTAATAAATTGACAACGAAAAGTGTATTGGTTTTTGGAGACAAAAATATCGGGTTTTTGAAATTTCCTTCTGCTACTTAGCCTGAGGCCAGTCATTTCCTCGAAGACTTAGTCCCTCTTTCTGTCAAGGTAGATAATGATATCCACAAACAGGGTTGATACTGTGCAAATGTGATATGGTGTATACAAAGTGGCTGATATGGAGGCATTCAATCAATGATGATATTTACTTTCATTCATTTCATTGCATTTCTAGATGTAAACTCATGAAAATGATTTGTAAAAATATTGTTTGTTTAAATTGAGCTAATATTCCTTTAAACTAAGACCAGTGTAAATGGACTAATGTATTCTATGATAGATATAATAAAAATATAATGATTTCTTTACAGTTTTATTTATTTTTTTTATTTAGACACAGATCTCACTATGTTGCCCAGGCTGGAGTGCAGTGGCTATTCACAGGGATGGTCATCACGCACCATAGCCTGAACTCCTGGGCTCAAGCAGTCCTCTCGCCTCAGCCTCCTGAGTAGCTGGGACTAGAGGTGTGCACCACTGCACCAGCTTACAGCTTTATTTTTACGGCAGGAAATATTTAAATTAATTTTATGAAATTCATTTCCAGATTATTGGAGAAATATTGAGCAACTAGGTTCATAGTTTGTAAGAGGAACAATTTCTAATAAGCTACTACCATCTCATGCATTTAATATTTAGTTCTTTCAGCCTTAGTTTTATAAGATTGAGGAAGTATAATGGTATCTTATAAAACCAATGGAAATACGAATAAATTACTAATATTAGAGGTATTCTCCAAGATGCAATATATATGTATATATGCATAAGAGCTATTAATACAAAATATATACATGTATACAGAAATGCATTTTTACCAATCATCTAACATATGAATTAAATGGAACTAACAGGGTGTTAAATGAAACTAATGGCTATAGTATGAACCAATATAAAGTATACACTTATGATATTCACAACATTAATACTATACACTTTGTGATATAAATTTATATGAATTTTCAAGTGAAAAGTCCCACAAAGGACTTTTTTATTTCCCTTCTATTTGATGGTTTGATTTTTTTAGGCTAAAAATCAGTAAAATATTTTAGAAATAAATATTTTCAATATTTTAAACTTATAAAGAGAGTAATAAATATTAATAAATCATACAATAGTAAGCTATTGATTTCACAGTGCTTCAAATGATCAAGTATTTTGTTGTGCTTCTTTTGACAGAAAATATTTAGAAGAACATTTAGCTAAGCATGAAGTCAGTCCACATCTTATTTTTGCCATAAATAAGGCAATATACCCTAAGTGTGAATGTATTTTGCTGTTACTGTGTAGCCTAACGTAAAAAATTTCTAAAATTGTTTTTCCTAGATGGGGGAGATAATTCCATAATAGAAAATATTTTCAAAAGTGAGCAGCCCTCTGCTCTGGCAGAGAATCCATGTCAGTGGCCCTGAAAGATAGTGTAACGTTCCTCACAAAGTAGCCAGATGAACGAAATGAACAGCTGATGTTCTACTGCATCACCCTGCACTCCACTCTTCCACTCCACTCTGTCTACAGCTAAGAATCATAATTGTGTAGTAGTAGATGACCTGTTCGAATTGGGTTTGTGGGACAATCACTTACATATATGAAATGAAAGTTTCTTAGGGGTTCTGGTGAGTTAATAAAGCAAAAAAAAAAGTCATCAGTCTTTTATTCCAGTATCACATAATTGAATATAATAACCAAGTCAAATACTTAAAACAGAATAATTATTCATTTATTCTATCATTTATTAATTCATGAACACATTATGAACACTTATTGTCTTTGGGCACTAAACTGAGTATCAAAAAATATAAAGATACAGCCCTTCCTTTTAAAAGGCTGTATTTTTAGATGGTGAGAAAACCACATAAAGTATTAAGTATAATAGCATGAATGCTAAAACAGAGATATTTAGAAAGATTTACGGGTATACAGGTACTTGGAAGGCTTTACGTAAAGGTAACATTTGAGCTGGATTTTGAACCATAAAAATTGTATTAGGTAGGGAAGAAAAATAGAAAGTCATTTTGGAAGATGGAGACAACAAGAGAATGGAATCCTGAAAACCACGTGTATACTTAAAGGAAATGGTTTGAGTAGAAAGGAGATTGGACTCACATATAAATCAATGAAGATAATTCTATAGCTATGTAAAAAAATCTTCTATCAAATACACCTAATCCATTTCAAAAGTTTTGTTGAACGCTTAATCTATGCTAGGAACTGGGTTTTGAACACTTCCACTGTTTTTTGTTAACTTCTTAGTTAGAAATAATTTTGCAAAGAAAACAGAGTTCCCGTATACTCTTTGGCTTCCTCTAATGTTAGTATCTTATATAAACATGACACTTTTTTCAAAGATAAGAAATTAGCATTGGTAAATATTATTAATTTAACCATAGACTTGATTAGGATTTCTCTCTCTCTCTTTTTTTATTTGGTCTAATGTTCTTATTCCCTTCCAGGATCCATCTGAGGATACCATATAGCATTTAGTCATCACGTTCCCTTAATGCTCTCTAAACTGTGACAGTCCTCAATCATTCCTCATCTTTCCTGTCCTTGATACTTTTGCAGATTGCTGGTCAGATATTTTATAAAATGTCCCTCAACTTATGTTTGTCTGATTTTTTTCATGATTAAACTGAGGTTATGGATTTGGTGATGTGGCCATTTCATTGTGTCATTGCACAGTATCAACATGACTTAATACTGGTGACGTTACCCCTGATCACTCAGTTAAATGCATGCCTGCCAGCTTTCTTCAGGATCTTTTAGTTAATAGAAGCCAGTCAACAAATCCAGCCCAGACTCAAAATGAGGGGAATTAAGCTTTGCTTGCTAGAGGGAGAGTTATTAAAGTGTTTTTGGACATATGTTACAACCACCAAAATGATTAATAAATATTTTCGGAAGATACTTTCAAGCAATGCAAATATCCTTTTTCTCATTAAAGTTTTGCCCACTGATTTCAGCATCCATCTGTTGATATTGTCTGCAGCAATTATTACTGCGGCATTCTAATGGTGATTTTCTATTTCCCTCATTCCTTCCATTAATACATTTATTTCTTGCAACTCTTAAGGAAAAATTATCCCATTATATGTCTATTTATCTATTTATCCAATCATTTCTTTATATCATTATGGACTTGTGGATATTTATTTTATTTTTGAGTTATAATCTAATACTAATGTTATTTTTGTTGTTCAAACTGTTTCAGCTTTGGCCATTGGGAGCTTTTTCAGGTTGGCACCTATGTTCTCTTGACATGCTCTCATTTGTTTTAGTTTTTATTTTCTTGAGCACTTCCTTACTTTCTGGTACTATGCGGTGCTCCAGGCTCATCTTGTATTTTCCCTGCCCTAGTCCTAGAAGCAACCATCTTATAAAAGAGCCCAAGCTCCTTTTAATGAAGCATGGTATTTAGAAATCAATATCTGGATACTAGGTGTACTTGTTGCTACTGGGGTGTCCCTGACTTTAGGCCCTCTCAGTGGACAGAGCTAGGAAATACATTCATGTATACTAACCCACATACACAGACACATCTATTTTTCCATCTACCTGTGCACACGTGCGTGCACACACACACACACACACACACTCTCATACACAATCATTCTGACATATCAAACTCCAAGCACTACAGGGGGAAAAGTAAACATAGCAACAATTCACTTTTCCATTTATCCATTCAATAAATATGTATTGAATAGTCAGTAGGTATCAGACTTTATGACACCCTGAGAATGCTATAGTTAGTGAATAGGTCAGATATGGCTACTATTTTTATGGAACTTATGTCTCACGATGGGAGAAAGAAAAGGAAGAAATTTAACAAGACAACTATGAGGATCCATTACTGTGTTGGAGTGGGGGTGGGGAAAGTTAATTGGTCTCTGAATAACAGAAGGAGTGAGCCATGAGGACATCAGAGGGAACCGTAGCACAGGCAAAGGGAGGAGGAAGAGCCAGGGTTAGGAGACTGGAAGGAACTTGGCTTGTTCCATGCTGGGTTCAGAAGGAGGTCAGTGCTGCTGGAGAGCTGGGAGAAATAGCTGAGGATGTGTGCAGTGGGGCGTTAAAAAGGCCATCAAGGTATACGCTTGCTAATGCTGGATCTCAAGATAGTTGTGGCTCCTAAGGACTGCACTGCAGTCCAGAGCCCACAAAATCAAAACCGTCTGGAAGGTTAAATCCAGATAGTGAGATTGTTGATGGTCCAGATGTTTAGGAAACACTTTATGTATTAGGAAGTAGGCACGATACTGGAGGAGGAAAGTGGTTAGAGACCTCCAGAGAAGGATCACAGCAACAAAAGCTGACATTCACTGGGCACTTAGGATGTTCTAGGCACTCTGTCATGTGCTTTACATATATTACCTCATTTTGTTCTCACAACTCCAGGAGGAGGTAACATTATTAAACTGCTTTATAGACGAGGAAACTGAAGCACAGAGAGACTAAGATATTTTCCTAAAGTCATACAACCAGTAGGTGACAGAACTAGAGAATGAACCAAAGTAGTTTGGCTCCTGACTCCACATACTTTCCTCCCGCACTATTTTGATTTTCAATCTGAAGTGAAAAGAACTATAGAAAGTGGATATCAATTCTTATGAAAAGAAAAAGAAAAGAAATTATGACTGATTTTTAAAAAGGCATTACTTTGATAGCAAAATTGTTTGACAAGGTTTATATTGTATTTCATAGGTTGGAAAGCATTTTTACATGTCTTTGTATTTCATTTTATGAATCTATAATAACGACAAAGTGCTTCGAGTCTTTAAAAGTCAGTAAGATTATATTTGGTAATTTGAAAAAAAATCTATAATAGACAAAGGTTAATAACAAATGCATTTATGATTCTAGTAATGCTTTACTCCTTCAAAGTGTTTTCACATATGTGAATCCTTCTAACAACCCCAGGAGGAAGTAAAATATATCCATTTTGGAGGTGAGGAGACAGGTTTGGGAGTAGTATCTCCATGTGATTTCACACCTAAAGACACATAAAGACACAAGATAATTCCACAAGGACATGTCTTAACAACTAAGACCTGTACCAACAAACTGTAAATGAGAAATTAATTATATATAATTGTTAATTAACAGAAATTGCTTTGACCATCTCTAATGGCTGATATTTTATTTTTAAATGGCATAGATTATAAATAATATCATAAATAGATATCAAAATTTCAGAACTGGAAAGTGACATACTGATCTTTTCTCTACCCTCCTCAGAATACTTTTTGTGTGAAAGAATTCAGATTCCTAACATAGCTCCTACTGAAAATGCTTTATACTATTTTTCTTTTCTTTCTTTTTTTTTTTTTTTTTTGAGACAGAGTCTTACTCTGTCACCCCAGCTAGAGTACAGTGGCATCATCATAGCTCACTGCAACCTCCAACTCCTGGGCTCCAGGGATCCTCCTGCCTCAGCCTCCCTAGTAGCTGAGACTATAGGCATGCACCACACCCAGCTGATTTTTTCTATTTTTAGTAGAGATGGGGTCTTGCTCTTGCTCAGGCTTGTCTAGGACTCCTGAGATCAAGTGATCCTACCACCCTGGCTTCCCAGATTGCTAGGATTACTGGGCACGTGGTCCCTATACTATTTTTCTTATATAAGGTAATGAATACTGCTGATTAATACTTTCTGTTCTATAGGCAAAAAGTATTTTCTTGGGGTTTTGTATAACTTAGTGATGATGGATTCTGGCAATGCAAACATGCCATAGGCAACCTATTTCTATCAATGGCAAATTACATGACTGTTTATAAGATAATGAAAACATATCTTTACTGTCGTTACCACATTGCATACACACCTTGTCTCCTTTCTATAAACCCTTCACTGGGGAAGTTTTGAATTAGTAGCCTCTATTCCTTTAAACATAAGTCTGTGATTTTCTTTTCCATTTGCAGTAAGGATGCTTACATATAGAATGCCTCTAGCAGGCACAAGGTCTTAATGCTTGGTTGGAGAGGGAATTTTTTTCTTGATATTATCTGACTTGCTCTAATCCTTTTGAGGTTTTGTTCTCTTGTGGGGTATGTTTCACACTATTTGGAAGAATATGCTTTTTTAGCTGGGAGTGTGGATAATAGTAAAACACTGGATATTACTAAATACATACAAAATTCTGAAACCTATGACTTAAAATTTGTTGTCAAGGGTCTTATACTTTTTATTTTATAACAAACATCATGATAGCAAGTCAGTAATGTTAGCTTGCCTAATGTCAATTAAAATGTGCTAAGAATGAAGTGCTTCAGCTAGTTCCTATAGAAAGAGTTCTTCTTGTCCTTATTTGTGAGAGATTACACTGTTTAAAAACTGTCTTACTGAGAAAAAAAAAAACACATTTTTCTTGAGATCAAGGTAAACATATTCCTAAATAAAATTGGGTAGAATCACAGATGTCACAATACAATACAATACAAGCAACAATACAATAAGATAAAGGCCAGAGAAAGAGTAAATTCATAGCATAACACTGGGAAAATGAAAATGTGATAGAAAGAACGATGTCTTTATTGATTTTGATGACTTCAGCTATAAGCCTAATGGACATTTCTCTGGGCAAAAGATTTTCTGAATACAAAGGATAAAAAGATTCTGGAGAAGGTACCTGAGGAGTCAATCATATAAAATTGTTAGCACGGAAGACTATAAGCAATGAAAATATCACATCTCAGAGTTAATCAGCACTTTTTTCTTCCACCTTCACTTTTGATACCTTGAACTATTGCCAATAGAAATATTTTCACAGTGTTATCTGTTAGATTCAATATTAGTAGAAATCAAAAGGTAGCAGCTTCCTAGTACTTTACACAATAAGGTATTAATAATTACTGAGTCTATTTAAAGGCAAAAGATAAAATAAGCTAAAATCTGGGGTGGTGTTGTTATTGTTATTGTTTCCCAGGGATCCTCTGGCACCTCGCTAAACCCGTATTGATACCGGAGAAGCTCAGGTATACAGTTGCAACCACATATGCTGGGCATTTAGAGCTCAAATAATGAATAACTCCACGGGCAACTGCAATGACATTAGGGTATCTGAAAACTTCTTCCCTTTGTCTTTATTAAGTCCTTGAGTCAGTGCATAAAAGATTTTGTGTTTGTAAGTAAAAAGAGGGTTCATTAAACTGAGTGGTCTTCTAAGAATAAGTGGGAGATTAGCAGGATAATTATCATCACAGTTCTTCCCAGTTTTACCTGAGAAATTGGGGGAGGGGAAGAAAGCACATTCTACCAGCACCAAGTCAAAGCATGAACTCCTCTGTCTTCTCTTCACACACCCCTCCACAGCAGCCTCTGGCGCCCTAGCCTCTCCTTCCTGCACTCTGTTAGCCTCTCGTGGCTCCAGAGCAGCAGCACATACTGATTTACTGCACTATTTTTCAAGAAGGCTGGGATTTTAAGTCTCTATTCCCAGAGAACTGCCTAATGAAAACTCCAGCTATAAAAATGTCCATGAAGAAAACTTTAGAAAATTGCTTAAATCAGTACCTAGAAAAATGATTTCTGGGGCATCTTA
>CM052445.1:13033332-13105658 GCA_028533085.1 Varecia variegata
TTTCAACTTTTTATTTGGTCTTAAATAATATTTGTATCAACTCATACATAGAAAAAAATAAATTATTAAAGTCTTTTTTAAAAAAATCACATTTGTCTAATAACCATAACTCACAGAAATGGTTTCCTTTGAAAAAAAGGAGAACTTTCACTGAAAAGAATAAGGAATTGACATTGATAAGTGAGCATAATTTAGTCTTGGAAATCATAGCTACACTACTTGAACAATTGAATGTGACTTAAAAAATTATATTGCCATTTTCCAGCAGGAAAAGATAGCTCAGCACAACAGAGGTAAGGGGTAGTTAGTGGAAAAGTTATTATAATATATTTCATGTTTCTATCCAAGGTGCTACGTTTCAAAAATTCAGTTACACCTAGAAGATTTATAAACTTGGATAGAATCATCACTGATACTGTAATATGAGTCCATGCCAATAATCTATCTGTCCTAGATATTACCAAAATATAATACTAGCAAATATTTCACCTAAAAGATAAAAATAGTTCATATATGTTCTACATAGCTTACCTGATTTTCAAGATTCAGAGTATAATATTGACAAAACATTTAAGTTTTTGCCCATCCTCCCAAATTCTTATTGTTTCCTATCTTAAATTTTGTGTTATTTTTAAATACCTTAAGTCGGTTTTACCTTCCAACAATTTTAACTATTTTATATGTTTTTATTTAAGGGAGGTTGCTACTGAATACATTAAAAAATCAAAACTTTGCCCACTTATGAATTATGTTACTGAAAGTGGGTCAAAAATGATCAAGCCATTTTAGGAAATTATTTTCTACAAACTCTAAACCACAGGCACTGTCACATTGAAATAGATGAATTTCCTTATCAGTTCCCAATTAAATACCAAGACATGCATGAATGTGTTCTTGTCCTATTTCTTGTGTTAGGTTTTCTGCCTCTGAAGTCCTCTCATTGACATAGTTTCCATGATGGTATCTTTAGATAAGTACAGTGAGTGACCGGGGATGCACCCTCGTTTCTCTAACACATGTGGATCAATCCTGGGTAAATCCTGCTCTCTTGTTTTTATCTTGTATATCCTGCATATTGATAATGGAAGAAAAAAAAGAGAAAGCAGAACAAAAAAATATGTGGGAATATTTGCCAATGTGAAATCTGTTTTCTAGAGACAGTTATCTTCTCAAAGTTGGTAGGCAATTTTACTTGCTTCAGTTGGCTGACTTTTCTATTCTCTTCAATGGCTCTTAAAAACTTTTAATTTTCACTTCACACCTTCTAAAAAATTACTGCTCTTTTATTATCAGGAAGCAACTGTTCCTTCTAGTTCACTGTAAAATATGGTTTATGATTGTCCATTGTCCTAGTATTTCTCTCCCAATATTAGACGCTTAGGCATGTTTCTCTTTGCTAAAGGCAAAATGCTTCACCTGTGCTCTTGTCCAACATCTTTTTACTAGTATCTTTCTTGCCCTTGCATCTTTGTGATATTAAGTAAACAGAATGGGTTTCTTATTCTTTCATGCTCTGTCTAATGTTTTTCTCCACCTCTTGCTAGCTATTGATAACATGCAAGATACTGGCAGGGGTAGCAGAGAAAGGAAGACATATGCAGACAGTGACTACAGCAGAATTCAATGGATTATTTGCCAATGACAAGGAAAGATAAAAGGTATAGGTGGATAGCCAAAAAAAAGTGGAAGATAACTTAAATGTTTTGTACCCAAGCTACCTTCAAGCTTATTTTCAGAATCAATACACAAGATGGATGACATTCATATGTACAGCATATTCCTATGTGCAATTCCCAGGACATTGGTTTTTATTAATATATCAGGAATGATATTATAAGGGCAAATGCAAATATACTCTAATGTTTAGTTACATATTGTCCTAAAACTACTACTTTATATTTAGTAATGAATTCTTTGCATGAAACTTCATACCCAACCACACAAGAATGCTACCACATCGAGATGGAGAACCACTGATCTGGACCAGTGGTTCTCGGTGTGTGGTCAGCAGCCTCAAAATCAACTGGGAACTTTTTGGGAATCCAAATTTGCATGTTCTAGCCCAGACACACTGAGTCAAAACTCTGGGACAAAGCCCAACAATCTGATTCACTCTGAAGTTTGGCAACCCCTGATCTTGACTCTAGACCTTTTAAAAAACAACCAGCAACCAACTACTGATCTTGATTCTGGACCTTTGTACTATGTGAAGTACAAAGTCACAGAAGCAGAGTTACAGCTGGGATTAAGATGTCTTTTTCCTAAGGGATCTTGCCTTACACGATATAGATAAACACTGTCTTACACTTCATAATTACTAAAAAATGTCAGTTGAATGAAATAACTCAGAGATAGTTTGTTCCTTCTTTTTTCCTTGTAACTAAAAATTTATAAATTTGACCTATTTGAAAAGAAAAAGTATCAAAATGATTCAGTTGTGCTATATTTATCTTTTACTTGCCCTGACACAAACCAATATATATACAGTATCAACTTCTGTATGTACTACATTTTAAGTGTATTCTTATTCTTACATAGAGATAAGCATTAAAGGAAAGTTAAAAATATATACACCTAGAGTCATATTGTACATTTGTACACACTTGCTTTGCTATGAAGTCTTGGATCTTACTTAAGTCTTAGTGCCTTGGTTCATGTTACAATTATCAAGCATACTTCTCCATTTACAGAAGAAGAAATAGAGTTTTCAAGGCATTAAATTATCTATCCAAGGTGATATACCTACTAACAGACAGAGTTAGATGGAAACCCTGGTATGTCTGATATCATGCTCTTAGCTATTACCTGTTCATATCTTAACAGAACCTATGTCATAAAGCTAGTATGAGAATTAAATAAGGTCATTTGCAGAAAGGTTCCAATGTATTGTGCACATAGTATGTACTCAATAAATATTAAACACTACTAGTATAACTGCTGGATCAGTCTTATCTGGTCACCCTCTGTCGATAACAGAATGTCCAATTATTTTGCAGGCACAGTGCTAAGAAGTTGCAAGTTATGCAGTCAAAGTATGCACAAGGAAGAAGAAAAAAAAACTTTGACCTCAAATAACACCCAAACTAAAGTCTCAATGCCCCCCACCCTGGGAATGACCCCCTCCCTGGAATTAAAGTATCAGCATATGGCTGCAAGCCCAGAGCCTGAACATTTTCAAAAGCCAGGAGGCACAGCTCCTTTGCCTATGAATGTCTAGTGATAAGACCCCTCCCCATGCCTTACCATAAATAGTCATATTTGAAGTTTTCCTAATCAAAAACTGCCCTGCAGTGCTTCTGCATACCAACCTGTCCTCCCTAACCCTTAAAATTTTCCCCAAACCTCAGATCAGGGAGACAGATTTGAGAGAGCCTTGTATCTTTTTGTTCGTCTGCCTTGCAGTAAACCTTCCTCTCTGCAAAAGATAGGTGCTTCAGTGTTTGGCTTTCTGATGCACATGGGCAAAGGAACTCAACTCAGTTCAGTAATAGCGGTATAGGTATTATTACTACTAGGGCAGTACCAAGAAGAATCCCCAGGGATTTCCACCAACAGGATACCTTGATACCTTGTAGCTATGCACAGTCCCTCCTGAGGCCATGATGTGCTTGTTTTTCTTCTGTTCCCCCCTTCTGTGGAATCCTTGCTCTGTTATTAATACAAAACAGGTGGGAAGGACTACAGCAGAGGCCATGAGTTCTTGGCCTCCAAAATCATATCTTTCTTTCTTTAAAGCTTAGATAATTATTGTCAGGGTCAAGGGCATTACTTGTCTTATAATGCAGGCACATCCAGGGTTAACATAGGTCTCTAACCATTAGAGAGATCATGATTTCAGTTAAAAAGTTACAATCAACTTAAAAACCACCTGTGAGCTATAACTCAATTTCCATAATTGTTTCAATAATAAATCATTAGCTATAATCCTGCTACTAAATAAGGGACTATTATGTACCAGGCACTGAAATATATTATTTTATATATCTTACCAACTACACTGTTAGATATTTTTATTTTAGTTTATAGATGAGAAACCTGAGGGATTAGAGATATTAAGTAACTTATACTGGGTTACCCAATTAGTGAATGTCAGAGTCATGACTCAAGCTGGAGTCTATGTAACAACAAAGCTGATACTTTTAATCACTTCCTCCCAAACAACTGGCATGGTTTAGCACAATTCAAATAACAGACATTATGGAACTGTAAACATGTTATCATTTTTCTCAAATGCTGTTAACTCTGATATTCCATTAACAAGAGTGTTCCATCCTCCTATGGTAATTTACGGTAAAAACAATCACATTTGAGTCTGAAATAAGATCTTCTTCTTAGTTAGATCATCAATAATTAATTTTCAGACACAAATTTTACCTTAAGCAGAGTTTATGTAAGCAGAAAATAATATGCACTTTCTTATGTTTTGATGTTTATGTTTTCCTCTGGAACTTTGTTCATAGGTTATAGCAATGAAAACTCCAGGAAGATAAATCAAATTTAATAAAATAGAGGTTGATCCCCACATCAATTATTTAATTTTGCTTCTTCACTGTTTTTGTTGTCAGGTATCTGGTACTATAGGAAAACAATATTTCTTGTTTTTTCAGTTAATAGACCTTAAAAGGGCAATGCTGCAAATGAGAACAGAAATTAAAAATAAGAAGTCTTTATTGCAGCTATTATTCAGAATTCAGAAGTGTTTACTTAAAAATCTTTGGAGAGTGATTTAATACAAATATTAAATTTAATAATAAGAAAAAACTTTATAGGGAAACTATTTTAATATTCTTTAGACACTTTTCGACTGACGTCCTGCTAAAATCATAAGGCCCTAGTTCACTGATACCATCTCTTCCCATCCTTCTCTACTCTTCCCTCTAGTGTTGACACTTGTTTTTACATTAAATTGAATCACGTGAAGTCAACATTTCTGTAGGCAAAAAATGATCAAATATGAATAGTTTTTATTGCCCAAACTAGTATATATTTTAGAATATTATTTAAATAATACTTACACATTTATATTTAATGTTCTCTTTTCATTTTACGTGCCACTTCTCAGCTTTAGTGAGCTATACATGTACTTTGACATTTTCACATTTATAACATTTCCAGTATGTTTAACCATCAAAAGTTGGCCTTCCATCCTTTGTCTGAAGTTTGATTCTGTAGTTGAAAACCATTAGAATTTACTTGCACTAAAATAACCATATGAGTGCTGTTCACTGCAGAGCCAAGTACTGCTCTGAGAATCTATTTCCTTCTCTACAAATTCAGTGACGTTCCTGTTCCTAATTGGATTATTTTTGCTATTCAAGTAACTAATTCATTTTTAATATGGAATTCAAGACAAACCTACCTAATTCTAATCATCACAAAATCAAAAATTTTATACCATTAGTTAGAGATGATTTATTGTAAATATTTTTGAAATGATACAGAATAAAATAAAAGTAGTCGAAATTGTGCTTAATTGTATATAATGACAGGTGATTTACAGAGGATCATAATAAGCATGTGTGTATTTAATAAAGAATATGCAAGAAAACATTTTTATTTTATGTTAAACCTATATATCAACAGAAATAAGAATAGTCTAGGGGTGAACAGAGAGGGAAAAGATGACTGAAATACTTGTCTATAGAACACTATCACTAGAACCAAATGATGAAGGCAAAAAAATGATTTTCTTTGCTGCAAGAATTTGAATAGATCCTTCTTTTCTTTGTGTCTTATTTTTTCCTTTTTAAAAATAAAGCTTCTCTAAAAGAAAAAATCAACAAAGTAGATTTCATCAAAATTTAAACATTTGTTCTATGAACTATCCTGTTAAGAGGATGAAATGACAAGCTACAGACTTACTCTACAGACTTTTATTCTTACAGAAGAAAATATTTGCAAACCCCATGTCTGATAAATAGCTAATACATAGGACACATAAAGAACTCTCAAAACTCAACACTAGAATAAAAAGATATAAAATGTGCAAAGGACAATGAGACATTTCACTGAAGATAATATACAGATGACAGATAAGCACATGAAAAGACGTTTAACATCATTAGCCATTGGAGAAATAGAAATGAATGCCAGGATAAGATATCACTACTGGAAAATGGCTAAAATAAAAAATAGTAATGACACTAAGTGCTGGTAAGGATGTAGCAAAACTAGATCATTCATGCTTTGCTACTGGGATTATAAAATGATGTAGCCACCCTGTTTAGGTAGCTAACCTAAACAGGTTAGCAGTTTCTTAAAAAAATAAACATGCAACTATCATATGATCCAACAATTACACTCAGGGCAGGTATCTCATATAAATGAAGACATACATTTGCACAAAAACCTCTACACAAAAGGTTATTGCAGCTTTATGGGTAATGGAAAAAACTTGGAAACAAGCCAGATGTCTGTCAATAAGAGAATGGTTAACAAAAGTGCATTCATATACAACATGTAACAGTACTCATCAATAAAGACTAACAATCTATTGATATGCACAACAAATTGGATGAATCTCAAGGGCACTATGCTGAGTGAGAGAAGCCAATCTCAAAGGTCACATATTGCATGATTTCATTTATATTACATTCTCAAAGTGAGAATATATATATATATGTGTGTATATATATATACATATATATATACATATATATGTGTGTATATATATATATATATATATATACACACACATATATATATGAAATAAATGGTTTCTGGGAATTAAGGATGGGGCCTGGAGGAAAAAAAAGTAAAAATATAAATGAGGAGGCAGACTTTGGAATGATCATGCTTAAAAGATACTTTAAAAGAAAAAGAAAGAGATGTGGTGAGTCTTCCTTAGATCATGTGGCTGCTATAACAAAATATATATTAATGCTATAAACAACAAAAATTTATTTCTCACACTTCTGGAAGCTGAGAAGTCCAAGATCAAGGTGCTGGAAAATTTGGTGTCTGGCGAAAGTCCACTGTTTGGTTCCTAGATGTTGCCTTCTTGCTGTGTCTTCGCATGGTAGAAAGGGCAAGGCAACTTTCTGACGAATCGTTTACAAGGGCACTAATCCCAAGAGAATGGAACTCGCATGACTCAGTCACCTTCCAAAGGTCCCACCTCCTATTACCATCACCTTGGGGGTTAGGAGTTCAACATACGAATGGGAGGTCGGGGGAATATTCAGATCATAGCACTTCTTAAAACTGGACATTGATAAATAAGGATAAGAAATGAAAAGGAAGGAATGAGGAAATTGTATTTTCCTAGCTATTGTATAACTGGACTTAAATCTAGTCCTTCAAAAGTGAATACTTTAGCAATTGCCATAAAGCCTTAAAAGCTTGGCAACATGATGTCATTCATACCTGCTAAGACTGATAAACAAGA
Organism: Varecia variegata; assembly: GCA_028533085.1. Lineage (NCBI taxonomy): Eukaryota > Metazoa > Chordata > Mammalia > Primates > Lemuridae > Varecia > Varecia variegata. The sequence goes on from CM052445.1 coordinate 13,040,720, forward strand.
AAGCCAGAGGCCGCCCAGTCATTCCAATGAGTACATGGAAAAGATGCCTCAGATTTCAAACTTGCTTTAAAGCATAACGGTCAAGAGATTTGGCTTTGGAATTTGTCAGGTTTGGGGTTTAATTTAGGGCTTTACCACATACTACTTTTGGGACCTGGGAAAGATATTTAACCATTTCAAACCTTTAGTTTCCTCACATGTAAAGTAGGAATGACAATGGTTGTTATGAGGCTAATAATATGAGACAAAGCAAGTACACCATTCAGCATAAGGCCTACCGTAGACTAATCACTCGTTCAATGTTAACTCTTTTACGTTGCTATCATTTTCAGAAGAAAGTTAGAAAAATTAATTTTAGCTGCTATCAGAGCTCCTTAAACTTCCCATATTCTTAGTTGCTTGAAATCCTAGAATCATTAAAAGCCAGTTAGCTACTTAGCATGATAATCATATATTTGGGGGAATGTAATGTGACTTTAAGCATCAATATAGTACCATAAAGTAAGAGACCAGAAGAAGGTTTTCAGAGAAGATATTATACTGCGTATGTGGCTCTTCACAAGGCACTCAAGAAGATTGGACTAAGTAAAGTAAAAATCTTAGCTACTTATTGGGTCAAAGAAGATTTCAGTCCTGAGGGTCTGTACATTATTATAGAGTTATGTTTTGAAACTCATGTTTGTTAAAAAAAAATATGTACAGAGGAGTGATGTTAGCAAGAGGGCAGAATAGTAGTTCTCCAGCTTTGCTTCTTGCCATAAGAAATCTGAGTAGCAATATCCACATGCAAGAAGACCATCCTGAATATCCAGAACTTTAGAGTGAGTCAGAGATACCCCTTTGGACCATGAACTGAGAATTGCCATGATCCAATGGTAAGACAAATGGTTCTCTTTGATTACACCATCCCTTTCCTAAGCTGGCACAGCTCCAAACACAGAGATTTCCCTCAGACCCATAGTTTCTGCAGTGGGAAAGTAAGTTGGAATCAGACATTCAGCCTCCCGACAATTCTGGGACCCTTTGCAGAATACTCACTCTTGTCTTGCCTCATGGGAAACACTGGAAGTACTGGCAGGGCTAGGTTACCTGGGGTCAATAAGAAACAAAGAATAGGGCTCAGGCTCACAAAGATCAACATGCAAACCTTGGTGTTTTCCCTGCGTTCCGGCCAGTGGAGGTGCCACAACAAAGAGACTAACCAACAGCTTAATGCTACAGGAAACAAGGTTCATGGGTCTTCTAGGCTTGAATCCCTAGCCAGCTTTCCCACACAGCCTGGGTGCTCTCATTAAGTCTTCCTCAGGTTGATAGGTAATTGTAGGTCAGCAACTACTTGTGGAGGGAGCATCTGGCCCTGCCTAACCCCAGCCATGGAGATGGGACTTAACTAAGTTCTGGTGCTCACATTAAGTCTTCCCAGACCAGGAGAGGTCCCACTACAGCCCATTGCCAGGACCTGGATTCCCAGTTAGATGAAATCCATGAGCTTCCTGGGAAAGAAGCTGGGTATTTAGTCACGGAAGCTCAGGCTCTTGGTAGGAAGGTACTTGGAGTGAAGTGAAGTCCTGTATCACTATACCTTCTACTTGTCCATGTCATTGTCCCAAATGATGCAGAAACTGTGGTTCGTCTACCCACACCATGGGATAGTAATGAGCAATAAACAAGATCAAGTTATTGATGAATCTTGGGATACATGGCCAAGATGTTCCACTGGAAAGAAAGTCTGGCTTTAAGGTAGGTTCTTCTGAAGCTCAGAGATAGTGTACTTGTCATTGACCATACAACGGACTCCTTCCCATGGTGGTAGATGTAGTTTTGAGGAACACAGTCACAACCATAACATCAGACTTCCAGCTGAGGGACAGGTTAAGAATATCAGCCCAAAAGACAAATGTGGATCTCCCTTCTAGTACATGAGCAATCAGCATTGAGTAGAATTTGATCTAGCTCTTCATTGTCTTCTGAGCAAATTTAAATGATTTTCTACTCAGGCCATCCACTAGGGCACTATTGTAATTAAAATGGATATTAAACTGGAAGGGAGCATGGAAAAAACTTGGATTCCCCAGCCCCAGAATGTTCAGCACTGAAAACATAACTCTCATTTCATCAGGCTGGAGCTGAGACCATGCTGTGTTGGGATCCAAGCATGGTCGAGTCTGTGTTGGAAAGATAGCATTCCTCTCCTTTACTCCTGCATTCACTTGGCACAAATTAAATCTACAATATAAATTGAAAGCAAACAAACACAGAAAACAAACAGTCCACATCTCACACAGGGTAAATAGGGTCTGATTTGGATTATAAGAAAACAATAAGCAGATATATTCATCATAAGCTTCAATTACACTGTCAAATCAGAGACAGTGTCTCACAGACAGGTCTGAATGATATCTTAAGTTATATCTTAAGATATATGGGTCTAATATAGTGTTGGCCACATCTGTAGAACATCTTTAAGAAAATACATTCTATCAAGCCTTAGGCAATTTTAGCAGTAGCAGTGATAATTAACACAGACAGTAGTGAGCTATATCACTTTCCCATCCTTTTATAATGTACTTTGAATAAGAGAAATGAGGGTTACTCAGAAAACCACAGGCCTAAAAAATCTCACCTCAATGACAAAGAGGTCAAATTACTATTACCTTATATTGCCTGTACTTTTTGTTCAGTTAATGAAGTGTTTGCTATTCAAGAAAGTGCTATTAGTTGGAACTTAATTAAAAGTGATTTGTGCCAGATTAATAGTTTTATTTAGAATTTATTATTTTATACCACATAGCTGTAAAATGGTTGTTTAGTTTCTGATGTGAAAGACTTGGCAATTTTGCAAGAATAATGTTACTTCTATGGCAATGAAAAAAATCACAGGTTAAATATCCTAAAACTCTTTTATAGGTGCTATATTTATCTCTCTGTGGGTACGATTATTTATCTATACTGCACCATATGAAGATGATTTCTTTCTTTTAAACATTTTGACTAAAAGTTTCAACATTAAACGTAAAATATAAAAGAAGAAAGGTATATGTTTTTGACTATGATGGAATGACATTTAGTAGACTAATATTCTTTCTGAAAACAATTAGAAAATCTGGGTAAATATAAACAAACATGAAAATAATCAAGTTTCTGTCTAAAGAAGAGTTGGAGAGCTAGTTAGGACTTGAAGAGCCAATATCCCAGACAGAGAGAAACCACACAGAGATACACTGACCTTGTACAAGCCATATTCACTCTCAAGGCATTTGCCAAGGCAACCAGAACACAAAGTTCCCATGTCCTGGTGAGAATGGAGACAGATGGAAGGGAGTGTCACACCAAGGCAATTGTTAAAATCTTAAGTTTTGCAAGGAAAGAAGATACTTATCAGAAATCTGCTGAAAATTAGAGCAGAGTAGTCAGCAATCTCACCAAAAAATGAGGATACAAAATTCAATATTCTGGAACCTGTAGGAAGAACTGACCTTATTAAATAGTCAAGGACCTCAGGACCCTCAGGTCCAATAACAGAAGAACAGCTTAAGACTAGGGGTATGCCAAGCCTTGCAAAGTCTGAAATTTGTCTCCAGTTATCCCAGCGTGTGACTGGATTGGGTGATTTACTCTTATCCTATCTACCTGCCAAAGATACAGTATCCTCTCTATAAAAGGATGGCCAAGCTTCTACAATTTTTGATATATATTTTTCTTCTTTAAATTTAAAAATGAGGCACTCTAAGAAAAAGATTAAGAAAAACAGACCAACACATAACCCAGTTATCTATCAGCCTCAGACTTTAAACTAAATGTGATATTCAATAATATTCAGAAATTGATGAGAAAATGAAAAATTTTATGAAGGATTTAAAATCTCAGAAAAGGAATCAAATGGAAATACTAGAAGTGAAAAAGGTGATAATTGAAATTTGTAACCCAATAAATTAGTTTAACAGCAGATAGGACATGGAGGGAAAAAAGAGGATTCATGAATGGGAAGATGGGTCTATAAATAAAATATCCAGATTACAGCACAAAGAGCAAAAATAGATGGAAAATACATTAAAAGAAGAATTAAAGAATACCAAGAATACGGCATGTAGTAAAAAGGTACAGACATGTTTAATTGGAGGCCTTAAGTGGGAAAGAAAGGAAGATATAAAACTATATCTGAGAAGATAGTGACCAAGAACATTCTAAACTTAATGAAAGATATCAAGCTATATTTAAGAAATGTTGCAAATGTCAAACAGTAGAAATTCAAAGGCTACCACCCAGGCTTATTATTGTACAACTGCTGAAAATAAAATACTAAAAGAAAACATTAAAAAAAAAAAAAAGAAATAAAGAGCACATTATCCTCAAAGAGCAATATTCAGACTTACAGCTAACTTCTCAAGAGAAATGATGGAAGTCAAAAGTCAATTGAATGGCATATTTAAAGTACTGAAAGAAAATGAATTTCCAACCTAGAGTACTCTAACTAAGGAAAGTAACTTTAAAAGTGAGGTTAAAATAAAAACATTTCAATCAAACAAAAAGAGAAAATTCGTTGCCAACGTACACTAAAAGGTATACTAAAGAGAACTCTTAATTCCTTACAAAAGCATGGTGGTAGAGAAGGAATAGAGGACATCTGAAAGAAGCATGTGTGGCATCTGTAATTATAAAAATTAAAAAAGGAAGCTCAAATAGAAAATAAAACATTAATAAGTATTTTGAAAATAATTTAAAAAAAATCTATCCAACTCAGGGTCCCCACCATGCATGTGTGTTGGTATGTATAAACTGTATTTTTTAAAAAATAAATATGCCATCCTTTCAATTGATTTCGATCTACTCTAGGGTAAGAAGTAAACACAAAAGTAGCTCATCAAATATACTGATAAATATTTTATATTGCTTGGTTTTACACTTGTATTTCAAATGATTGGCAAATAATTTCAAAAACTGTACTGCTAAGAGTTTCAGAAAAATGAACTGAAAGTACTTATTGCATGAATTAAAATTAAAATGTTAAAATGTTTTAAAAATAAACTGTATGATTAATGACATCAGTAATGTATCTTAAGTATTTTGCTATTTCAGATAAGACATTTGAAAATATTCATATAGTGAATATTTTTAGTATTTTTACTTAGGATTATAGTGAGTATTCATTTTTGTGTAAAACATGAAATTGGCCAGAAACTCCAGTACCAACCATGTAATGATATTCCCTTTACAATAGAGTAGAGGGAACAATGGATCATTTTTGTTAAGCATAACAGACTAAATTTATCATGGCATTCCCGGTACACCAAGGGACAATGTAATAATCTGAAATCTCCTTTCTTAAAATTCTTTGTTTAATCCCTTCTCATATAAAATTTTCTTAAGTAGATTAGGAAGAAATTTTTATCCCCAAACTAAAGAAAACGAAGAAACTAGTAATGGGATTTCATCAGAAGACATAATTCAATAAAGTCTGTAATTATATTTCACCATGAAAGCATGATCTTATCCCAATTTTATAAATGTTCATAAATATTAATATCCACCATACTTACCACCTACATATGGAAGTACCTTGGCATGGTGGTGGCAACAGGGAATGTGAATTTATACATGGCAACTTCTCTGTCATAAGCCTCTAATCTATGAAGGAGCAGCCTTAGTTTCAGGATCAATTAGGGAATTGAAAACTCCCATCTGTAGGTAGAGGATTGATGGATTACAAACAGTCAATATTATTGAATGTTGCATTGGAAATGAACCAAAGGGTACAATGAAACCATCTGAGCAGTCATTGTCTTTGGTTTACTTATATTATATATTTCATTGTGTTTAAAATAATCATAATAAATTCTGGCAGACCCTGGAATATTTCTAAAATCAACTGAATTCCAATACATTTTATGAGTAGAGAGTTTCGTTAATTGCATTAAATATTTCACACATAATCCTTTTATATATTAAAGATGGGGAAGGTCTCGTTTTGACTTTCAAGTCCAGAAGTATTATAAGAAAATGGTTCGGCTTTCAAAAAATTGTCATTAAATAAACCACACTATATGTGTCTGATATATCTAGGTTATTCAATAATTGAGAATTTCAAATTCTGAATTTGTTTACCTTTTCTCAATTGTGTGGGACATTAACTTCATATATATTTACATTTTTAAAATTGGAGGCTAAAATATAATTTAAAAACAGGTCTTCTGCATGTTGTGTTGCCAATAACTATTGCCATTAATTATTAATCTAAAAAGGGGCAATATTCAATATTGAATTGTACCTAATATTTCAATTACAGCAATGTAATAACTAGTATGAAAGTACTTAAGTGTATTAGCAAGTTAGTTTTAAGTTCTGTTTTCAGTGGTTCATTGCTAAGTATAATAGAATGCAAAGCAGTTCTTATTCAAGTTAAAATTGTTGATATTTTTATATGATGGAAAAATATTTACCATAAGTACTATTATAATGAAATGATTTTTCATTAAAGCTTCTTTTATTCATGAAAGGGCAAAATCATTTGCTGGTTCACTTTGTTCCAAGAACGTGCTGGAGTGCTAAATGAAAATGTGCAGTTCAGCTCCAAGTAGCTTGCACATTACAAATGAAAATGTTAAGCTGTGAGGTTAAAATGAACCAGATAAGCAAATAAGTCTTTCCCCTCTGCCAACATTTTCTTTTTATACAGTATCTATGAAGGGATATATCTTTAAATGTTCTTTCTTCTTAATTTTAGAGGCTCTCAGAGGCTTAGAGGTAGGTACTCATTATTTTGCATGATGACTTCGAAAGCAAAAATTCTGGCAAAAAGTGCGTAGTCCTAGAAATGTATATCCCAATAATATTTTTTAAAAAGATTAATGTGGCCAGTCCAATCCCTTTTTTGTTCCCAAGATTAAAGAATATGAAAAAGATGGACTATTTCTAGGCTTTCAATACACTTTCAGCCGTAGACACCATAGCCCATGAGAAACACTAACAATGAAGACTGAGAACTGCTAGATGACTATAAAATGGATCTAGCCTTCTAAGAATCTTCCGAGCCAAGGTCTTACTGTCCCAAAGCAAAGGGGTAGGGTGGTAGGATCCAGATAATTACATCCCTATCTCTAAAATTGGCTTCTGCTCTTAGGTTTGCTTCATTGGTTCAAGGGGGATGAGGCAATATGTGGATGTAGCACCAAAACTCCAACCAGACTTTGGAAAACAATTTACCTCCTAAAATACATAGCCTTTGGATGGTAATTTAGCAGAATATATATATAAGGGCAAAGCACTGTTTTTAATAGTGTCAATAGTGCTATTTACATTGAACATGGGTTAGCAGTTGGAAAACTTAAGTCTTATTCTTATGGAAAACAGTAATTTATGGGAAAGAGAATGCATCTGGATTTCTTCCAGTATGACCCAATAATTTCGTTTATTTGTTTGTTTTAAATCCCAAGTATAGACTCTACTCATTTTAATTTATATAACATTAAATTAATATTAAATTATACAAATTATGTGTTATTTCTTTAATGAGTTCTCAATTTTCATGAGAAAAGATCAGGAGAAAATAATAAAATATTTGTAAAATAATATAGGAGACTAGAATATGATAAAAGATTTATGAGCAACATTTACTTGAAATATTAAAGAAAAAGGAAAAAATATATACCCTATTTATCTCTGTGTTCTCAGAATATAGCAGTGATTGTCATATATTAAGTCTTCAATAAAGTGTTTGTATACACATATATATACACACATCCCATCAACAATGAATCTCATATACAATGGTGATGGTTACATAAGATTATAATACTGTATTTTACTGTATCTTTTCTATGTTTAGATCTGTTTAAACATACAAATGCTTATCATTGTGTTATAACTGCCTACAGCATTCAGTACAGTTACATGCTGTACAGGTTTTTAGCCTAGAACAACAGGCCATTACCATATAGTGTAGGCATGTAGTAGGCTATACCATCTAGGTTTGTGCAAGTATACTCTATGATGCTCACACAATGACAAATCACCTGATAATGCATTTCACAGAATGTTATATGATATACATAACTACATAACTATTTATCAAGATATGGGAGACCTGCTTAGAAACATACTTTCGAATTAGATGACATTCCAACAAGTCATCTGTTACATATCTAACCATTCCTCAGGGACACTGATACACTGGCAAACAAATCCTACTGTCCTTTATGGGTTATTCTATACTCTTTGCTAACAATTTGTATCTCACACTTGAGCAGTCTCCCACTCATTTATTGTTTATGTTCACATACATACATATATACGTATTCATATATATATTGAGCTCTAGATGAACTTCAAGAAGAATCAACTATGCTTGTCAAACTACAACCACCACAAAAAACATTCATTTAAAGTGTGGCCCTCAATGTGATCTTCATGGTGTACAGCTTCACTCTACCTGAGCGTGAAAGAGATCTTTACATAAAAAAGATAATCATGTTGTCACAGATGGTGAAGATGATTTTATGCAAAACATGATGGATTCTCCATTATTCACTTACTCTATATTATGCCTGCCCTCTCATTGTTCTGTTGCATTTTTAGGGATCCATATCGAAGTGTGACCAGTTACCTGAATGACCAGTGTATTAAATTAAAGGGGTTGAGCACAGCAGCTGACAACAGACCAATTCAATCACCCACGCATTCATTTATTCCACTCATCCATTCAAAAAGCATATATTCAGCACTACTAGTTATACTAATTCTGAAATGAAAATCACAATGCACTGTTCTATGAACTATAATCCTAGTATGCACAGGGTACTGGCTAACACAGTTGTGTTATTTCTCCACTATCATTTACAGGTGAAATGCACTAAAAAGTATAGCAGACTATCTGAACACTTTCCATAAACCTTGATTTATAAAAACTCTACTCCCAATGAAGTAGAATGAAAAGACTTAAGAAACCCTCATGCCACCCACAATGGGGCATCATGTACTGTCATGTCTTTAAAATGAACTCTCACCTTAATTTGCCAAATACTATCACTCCAAAAAAGTCTCTGGCTTTTTTTAGTTCAGTAGTAGACAATCCTAAGAAATAACTGTATCTGTCCTCTTAAAACTTTAACCTCTTATGGTGCAATGGAACAAACAGAATTCTGGCACAGCACCACTAAAGTACATTAATAATTGGTTATATAAGTTCTATATAAATGAGCATTATGAGGTAACTAGTTGACTGGAAGTTAGGTCTATGGAATAATGGATAAATTATTTTTCTAACATGGGAAATAATATGGTACTTAATATGCCACATATGTGCATCATTATTATAACTGGCTTCATTATATAAATAAATATGCTCAAAAATCAGCCAAGTGCAGTATTATAAAAGTATAAAATAAATTAATGATGCTAAATTACAGATGCATAATATATATGGCAATCTAATTCAGTTATAAACTCAGACATTTCTGAACATCCTCTGGGTTTCTTAAAGGAGTTTACTGTCTAGTTCTGGAGACAGACCTTTAACCACCTGCAAGGCAGAATATAACAAGGGCTTTGCTTGTATTTATACTCAGGACATCTGGAGACTCAAAGGAAACTTCCAAGGAGACAGCAATATTAGTTTTAACTAGACACTAACTAAGCTTTTGTACTTGAAAAACATTTTGAGAGAAAGAAAAAGGCAAAAGTTTTTCTAGACAGAGAGAACTTTGCCATAAAATGGAACAAAAATGAAGAGTTTACCCACGTGCCATTCATCTAGTTATTTAATTATTCATTTACTAACATTCAACAAATATCTGTTGAATGAATATCATTTCAGTGCTAATTTTTGTAACAGTATTACATATATTCAAAGAAATTATTCCTCCAACTTCAATGTCAACAGGTTTTAGAAATAATCATGTCAGTTTCAAATACATGCATATATTTAAAGACTATCATGACAAATTTGTTCAAATTTGTCACCAGCTGATAGATGTCTTTTGGGATGTATGAATGAGAGCTCCTCTAAACTATCAAGGGGCATTAAATTAATTAGACAATATTTCAGATAAAATTAAGACAAAAAGTCTTGCCTAGACATTTCATATAACATTAATAAAATACAATATAAATTGAACATGTCTTAACGTGACTGTTTTTTCATAAACAAAGGCATTTTATTACCAGGCTACAGATGTTCTAAAGGTTTGAATGAAAACTTTTTGTTTAGAAATTATAATCTCATGAACATTTAAAGAAAAAATTATAACTTTGAATTTTGTCCATGAAAACAAACCTTTTTTCCTTTCCATACATATTACATTTATACTTAAGAATGAGAAAAGAAGTCATTTTGAGAACAACCTGCTCAAGGAATCTTTTCTCTTGTTCTGCTTCAAAACCGATGAAACTTTAATTAACGGAATATTGTTTAAAATTCTATCCACACAATGGGAGCAGTTGTTTATGTCCCAATGTTATAGCTTTAAAAATGCAATTATTTTATGAATATTGTTAAAATATTGGTAAGTTTATTTAACAATAAAATTGAACCCATTAATCAAATAGACATAGGTTCAAATCCTGGCTTTACCACAAAGCAGTTTTGTGATTTTTGGAAATTTAATCTTTCTCAGGTTGTTAAAATGTAATAATAATACTTCAGTTTCAAAGTGGATGTGAAGATAACAAGAAAAAAGCTTTTCCAAAAAGTTTTTAGCACAGTGCTTGGCATACATTAAATTCTCATAAATATTGGATCCCTCTCCTATTTTCCTCTTTCCTTTTTCCATAATTGTTCCTGTTTTCCGTCCTAAGTAAATTTCAACTCTTGATAGTATTTGTTCAAAGAAATTACTTACAGTAACTTTTTAAACATATTTCAAAAATATAATAGCAAACTACAGACAGAATATAATTAATTCATATCTGATTCATTTCACTGCACTTGTCACTTCTCAAAAAGAATGCAGTGTGCTAGATAAAGCTATCAAGGCATATTTTTAAATTAATGTTTTAATTAATATTTCTAATTTTATGTGTGTAACTGTACCCATATGTCATGTTGTCTCTCAAGAAGTCATTATTCTATGACATTGATGTTTTTCAACATAAAGGACAAAATATGCATTAATATTAATGGGTTATCATCTACAGTTTAGTTACAATAGTAGATCAACTTCTGAAACTACTCTCTTTCTTTCTTACCCTATTTAAATTAAACAACTTTCTCAAGGGTGACTTAAATTTTTAAAAAAATGAAATAGATAACTTTGCCAAACAGTTTATGGATAATGTGGTTTTAAATTTACATATTTTCAATGTATGTTTCATTAATTTTCGTTTCCCAAATGAATGATTTATTTTCCTAAATATATTTTTTTCTTCATAAAGCTATTTCCGTTGTACTTATGTTCTCAGAGATCAGGTCTATATTTGTGCTGATTAAAAAGACACAGCTTTAATATTAAAACCCTGATTAAAATATTCTCAAATCTCTTAAAATATTGAGGTCTTGACACATCTGGAAGCCTTTGAAATAGAAAACATAAGGAGAAAAAAGATAGTTCTAATTCAATCCTTCATTATAACTAGATAGAAACAAATGCCCAATTACAGTTGGGTTGAATCGAACCAGTTTTAATGTTTATTTGGGGAAGAGGAATAGGGCATAAGTTAGGTGAAAAGGCGAGGATGTTATTTTGAGCTGTCTCTTCAATCTCATTTTTAATGAGAACCAAATGATTATGGTAGGTTTTCCATAGGTATTAAAGAGGTCAATGACACTGATTTCAATTTAGCTCGGACAGTACAATTTAAAAAGTCAAGATGCACGTTAGAATCTGATCTCATAAAATATTTGGGAATGCTGATTTTGGAAAAATAAAATCTAATAGCTTACTATGTTTCCCTTCACCTAGCTTACTATTTTCAAAATTAAAACAATCACATTTTCATAATAAAATATTCAGTCCACAGTTTTACAGTCCTAGCTACTGCTCAGTATTTCTCATATGCCTACCTTTACTTACAAAATCCCTTATCTCTTTGAGCACTGATTTTTACCATATTTACTATTGAACAATTGTGTGCAGATCTTTATTTTTGTTCCCATACATCCATTAATTAGGAAAGGGACATTATTTCAGTTTTCAGCTGCTAAATATATGTTTATCATCTGAATTGCCATAAATTATCTTGGCAATTAAATGTATAGGTATAACAATATTTCCAAAAATATATTTTTGAATGTATTTTTAACTCAATGTGGTTAAAATCAGCATATCTTAAGTGGGATTACTATACTTCGTAGAAATTTAATCATATTTCTAATAGGATAAGTTGATAGCATTTGATCAGATATTTTTATTATTTTGATATAAAAATGATCGCACATTATTTCTATCTTTCATCCACACTCAAGGACAGCAATCTTTCTAAGCCTAATTATTACAAATAGTGAAGTTTTTAATATCATCCAGTTCATGTGAATATTAATAGACATAATCATTCAAATCTTGAAAGGTAGCCCATCTAACTCATATTCCTCATGGGTTGAAATGATGTAATAGTTTATAAAATGTAAGTTATTATTTTAAAATTTTATTTAGCTTCAGCTTCCTGAATAAGGATGTTGGACGAGATAACTTTTTAGTTCTATAGATGGCTGTAGCTCTCCATGGAGTTTAAGTGATAAAGTTTGAAAGGTGTGTACTGAACAAGACATTCAAATGTCCCCTAATCAGAAAGAAAAACAGCATTACTTCTGTTATTTACTAGTTATGTAAAGTATAATTTGATTAAGGTTACGTTATATGGAAAGTCATTTGGTCTCTTACTATTGTAATGACTCAAATGACCACAAAATTCATACAGAACTTTAATTTTGTCTTAGTCTTCTTTATGTATTGTGATCTTGACCTTCTGGAAATAAGTGCGAGAAAAAAATAAACAATATAAAAATTACAAAATTTTAAAGCTTACAAGTAATAAAAATCTATTGCACCTCCTATCTTTGAGAACTATGACTAAGCAAGTAAACTGAAATTTATCTTGTTTTCAAAGTTAGAGATTTTCAGAGATTGTCAATGTTTGACAGGTTGTAGTAGAGAGACATGTCTGTTGTCTCTCTCTAGCTTAGCTACTTTATGCCTTGATGAGTGTTCATGTTCCTTTAAGTCCTTACTGAGGATGAAGAACTTTCTAAATTCACAGTTGAAAATCTTTTGATCATGATTTATCTAACTATAAATTTATTAACCCAGTGATATTAAGCAGCTCTTCTGTATCAATCTCATCAACCTGTTGGTATTTCTCTTCGTGCCTTTCTTGGCATAAATCTATCCTCAGTCCAACCTCAAGTGCAGCAGAGTACTTGAGTTCTGATCAAAGCTCCATGGAAAGGCAGCTGATCTTCAGCTGGATGCTCTCTTATTTATAAGCAATTAAGTGCTTTCCTTCTTTCCACCTGTGCTAATCTTTATTTATCCAAGATATTTGCGTAAAATACTTTGATAAAACACATTTAACTTCTGATGGGAAGATTTACATTAACAACTGTATTAATTCATAAGTATAGTTTTTAAAGTGCTTCTTTAAGAATGCCTTACTGAATTTTAATTCTGAGTGTCTGATATGGTTATCCCTATATCTTACTGCTTTTTTCCACTTAAATATTGAAGAAAGGTGTGTCCTGTTCTACTGTCCAGGTGAATAGAAGTAGGCCTTACAAATGTAAGTTTAAATAGCAAACCGTAACACACGGATGAAGATTTCCATGTTTTAACATATCCACCCACTCTTACTCTCACTATCTAATTCAGAGTTTTACCTAAAAAAACCCCTCCATCAAACCTTTTTTCTTAAAGAATTTATAATTTGCTTTGTGCTGTGATTATGTACTATGAAAGATAAAGCCAGAAATTATATGAGCCCTGACAGAGTATTTTTTTTTTAAGTTTTACAAGTCTTTTCTAATTTTTTTTTTTTTTTAAATAAAACAACTAAAGCTTGCTTCTGTCTCCTCCCACTCCTTTGGCTTGGTGCTTACTCCTTAAGCAACTTGCTGCATTTTATAGCTGTGGAATTTCACTGGAAAGGGCCTCCCTAAGAAACCATGTGAACAAGGGATACACCATAGTTGGATACACCATAGTGAATGCAAGCAGACAGGATAAGAGGACCCTTTTCTCAGCTCTCCCAAACCCTCCACGCCTTTCCTGCATTCTCTTGTCTCTAGTCACAAAAGGCAGCTGAGTTCACAGCTGGAACAACAAGTTGTGCAGTGAATCTCAGCGATTTACCCAAGTAGCAAACAGGGTCATTGGCTTAATTGGCATCTCAGCTGCCAGGCGAACTAGGAATCACCAGACTGGGTCCAGCAACACCGATAAAAGTGTTTCTGTTTCTTGACAGAGGATGGAAATGACGCAGAGGGTAATCGAGCGACAGGATATCAATCACTTTCCTTTCTTCGTTCCCCCAGTTTAGGTGCCAGAGAGCCAAGATACTACTTATAGATGCCCAGGGGCCCCCAAGATCTCCCAATTTTTCCCCCAATGCATAAAAGGCTAAAAACAGCCACATCCCCCAGCACCACGGCGTGGCTGCAGCTCCTTTGTTTACCATATAAGTCACACCGGGGGTTCACTCGTCGCCCTATCCCCCGGAGCTGGTGAAAGACTGAGAAGCACCCCCAAACTCCCGCTCAGCTCGGGTCAAGCACAGACAGCTTCACAAATCCTTTCCTGAGCCTTGAAGAGAAACCGTGCAGCGGGAGCCTTTGGAACTCGTAACCCCCCAGGGATATCCGCCTCCCAGAAGGGAGCCAGCTTCCCAGGCAGCTTAAGAAACTTAACCGAGATCCCAGAAAGGAGGCGAGGTGTAGCTCCAGTCAAATGGAGCTCTGAGGCGACATCCTCTTTACCTGCAAAGTTGCAATCTTCTGGCTGAAGTGATCGGATCCAAGGACGGACGGCACCGGCGTTATGCCGGGGGAGAGCACGCCGGGCAAATTCCGATGGGATTTCCTTAGTCGCTGCAGAGTTTTGGAGCATTCCAAGGAAAACGCACGAAGCCGGAGCCCACGCAGCTGGCACCAAACTGGGCGGAGTGAGGATGCTCTGAAGGCGAAGCCATTGGAGGCGGGGGAGGGGCGGGCCGGGAGGGGGCGGTGAGAGCCAGGGGAGGAGAACCTCTCCCACCCCCGCCCCCAGCGATCCCTCTGGATAAAGTTAAGAGTTCCCACGGCTGATAGCGGGTGAGCCCAGAGGAAGGCACGCCGCCCTCCGTCCCCGACCGCTGCCTGGCTGGGGGTCCACACAGACCGCGCTCGAAAGGGACGGTCCGGGAACATGCGCCTCCCACGCACCACTCTGCCTGGCCTGGGAGGGGACCGACGCGCCGGCAGGAGCTGACGCTCGGTCCCCAGCTCGGCCGCCCCCGGAGAGCCTCCACCGCCCTGGGCCAACTGCTTGAGGTCAGCCAGTGGGCAGAGGAGCTCACCACAAGCCAGCTGTCATCCGACCAAGTCAGTGGCGAGAACCCACCCCGTGGTCCTGGATGCAAGCCAGACACACCTCCAGGCTTCAGGCGGGCGCTGCAGGGGATGCTGGACCTCAGTTCGCGCCGGGAGCCGGATTTTGGACGCCCTGCTCCCACCCGAGTAAACAATCACGCATGCGGCCGGTCGCCCCACGGGAAAAAAGTAACCCCCAGCAACTCTCAGAGCTTCCCCCACTCCGGCTCCTCCGGGCTCCTGGCACCCCCTCTCCCGTCCTCAAGGTGTCAGACTTCCCCAGCAAGAGCGGGAGGATGCGACTTGCCACTAGTGTCAACAAGCGAGCCGGTCGCAATGAATAAATGATGAGCCACAGAGTTCCAACCACCCCCATCCTGCTCGGTCTTTCCAACAGACATAGGGAATCAGCAAGTTTCCAAATACTGAAACCCAAGACGCGGGCCAGCCTGAGCGCGCGAGGTCGCGCGGCTGCAGGTGATCTGCGTGTGCGTGTGTTACCAGCATCCGCGCACTGAGATTGCGATTTCAAGATAGAGGTTCTCTCTTGGCCAATCTCTTATTTTCACACACGAAAATAAGATTAAAATGCAGACAGGAAATATATACAGTATTGGCGAAGTTGGCAATAACTTACTTGCTGTAACTGCGACGCGGCGATTCCCAGCTTGTCACTCTCGCAGGCTTGTTTGGTCACGACCCCTTAACCCAGAGGAGGACTGAAAGTCCAATTGTGAAACAGTGGCGCCCTTGCGGAATCTTAGCTAGCGACTGCGCGCCTCGCGACCCTGCCTTTCTACTTGATTTCCTCTATTTTCCGTAAGCTCTGGAGTGAGCTGCGGGTCTCCGATTGCATCCCAGCGGATGCCTGCTTCGCGCTTGTGCAACAGATTAGTGGCAACCTTCTGTCCCCGTCCCAGCCACGCGTTATACCTCTGGGAAGCTGTGCTGTACCGACTGCAAGGAAGACCAATTTCTTCCCATGGAATATTACCCAATGAATATAAACGGGCAAACCGGCACCCATACTCAGACTCCACAGCACAAAATTAAAGAATTTCCTTCTTTGTTATCTCCCCCTACCCCCTTCAGAGTTCACATGAGGTTTTTTTTTTTTTTTTTTTTTTTCCTGAACAGTTTTTACATGGGTAAAGAGGATATCATTAGAGATCACCCACTGGGGTGATGGAACATGCTGCTTTTTTCTTTTAAATCTCTTTTCTTATATTTTAATTTATCTTTCTCTCTAGCTAACTGCCCTCCTCAGGGGTTTATCCCTAGCTCAGCTTCACCCTTACTCTTAATTTCTAGGAGCACTAACTAAATACTGAGTCGCCTCCAAAATACTGAGGCACACTGAGACAAACCTGGCTCCTACAATGCCTCTCTGGAAAACAAAGGACAGAACAGAACAACAAAAGGATTTCTTTCCTCCCCTGAGTCTCTTTTTACTGTTTACCACAAAAATACATTAGCATCACAGTTTTTTACTTTTCTTAAGGATAAACTATGACTTTTTAAAATACGCAAAACACACCTATCAGTAGACATGGTAATACAGTGTATAATAAATTGAAGCCCACTTTCTAACAAGGGAGGGAGACTATGTATGTGTGTGTATGTATGTGGAAATCTATTTTATGTAATGTAAGTATTTTTGTATTTTGTCATGAAATAACCTACTTTCTCATTAATGATCAATAAATAACAAACAAAAAAATGAAACTGAAATTTATTGATGATGTTTCTTCTCAGCCTGAACTATAAAATTCTACATAATGTGTTTGAATGCTACATATGCGTTTGAATGTGTACTTTGAAGATAAACACCTCCCTGGTAGGTAGAATTGCACATACTGTGATGAGTGTAAGTCTTTATAATACATTTAAAAAATACATGCTAAAGGAGAGCGGATCAGTGACAACACCTACCCATTGTTTGGAGATGATGAACTTTACTTTGCAACCTTACCACCTGCACCAAATTAAATACCCCTCCTGCCCCTCTTAGGATCTGTTCTTTACAGCAAATGTCATCTCTACCACTTCAGTAGAGAGATTTTACCAAGATCCCCTAATTTGTTATTTTTCCCATAAGAGTGGTGCTATGAATCTACAATAAATACAAAATGGAAAGGAACAAGGACAGCTTTATACAAGTCAGCCATCTGAGCAGGCTGTGTTCCCATGGAAAGAAGAATTTCTATTGATCACTAAGCCTCCTTTTCAACAGTTTCATGATTATTGATTGCTGATCTCATGTCACCTAAAAAATGATTAGCTATTACAGAAAAGTTATGTGAAATCCATTGAAACAATCCATTGAACTGCATATACTGCAATAATTAGCAGTCCAAAGAAATGTTTATTTTAAAAAATTAAAAAATACAAAGTTGGCATCATTCCACAAACCTGCACTCCACGTAAAATGCAATTCATTGAAGTCTAAGAAATTTACAATAAAATATTATATGACATCTGGAATTTATTTTTAGTACCTTATTATTATTATTTTGCCTTTCTTTTTTTCTATTTCAGAGTATTATGGGGAGACAAACATTTTGATTACATAAATTTACTTTTTTACAGTTTGAGTCAAAGTTATAAGTGTGCCCATCACCCAGATAGTGTGCTTTGTACCCGTTAGGTGTTATTTTTAGTACCTTATTAAGGAAAACAAGAAAGTACTCTTGTTTTGAAATCAGCAAGAGACAAGTGACCCAGGAAATGATAGCAGTAAAACAATTCTCTGTAATGCCTATTCATAGCTAAAATATATCATGGAAATGGGATCACAATTGTTTTAGGAACACAACTTTCAATTTACTTATATAAATTATTCTTCCATTAGGAGTTGATATGTAACATCTGTGAAACACTTTCTTCCAAAGCTGTTATACCTTATAACAGATACTAGTATTTGGAAAATTTAATTATGCACATGTATCACTACCAGCATTTTATGTGATGGTAATGCATCTGTGTATGATGCCATTATCAAGTATATGGGTGAGCATTGTCTTTGAAGCCCATGTACCTATCTTCTAACTTTGTGTCTAGGACTTTCCCCTAGTCTGAACAAGGGCTTACCAAATGCCCCTGAATGAAGGGCCTCTACCTTCGTTTACCTTTTAGATGGTAGCTCCTGCTCCAGATTTTTGCATTCGCTGTTTGCCATCGATTGTAACTAGGCTTTTCTCTAATCTGCATGGACTATGCTATACACACGGCTTTTTACCTATTTTTTAAAATTTAATATTTTCTATTGTCAAATTTTCTTCAAAAACATTAATTTTAATGAATCACTATATGTACCTATGAAATACTTAAGTATTTTCAAGTTTTGAAAATGGGATTGTTTTTATACTATTATATAAATATTGGAAGACTTTGCTGAAAGACTTTGTGCATACATTTTTGTCTGTACATCTGATTGTATCTTCAGAATAGATTCCTAGAATTACAGCCATGTGTCAAGATGCAGGAATATTTTAAAGCACATGATCTATGTTACAAGGGAGCTTGTTTTATTGAACTCTCATCAACACGGAGAATACTTCATCTTTTTTCCCTCTTTTCTTTCTTTACTTTTGCTGACTTGCTATTTGAAAACAAAAATGGCACCTCAATTTAATGAATTATATTACTACAAAAGGTGACTGTTACACTTTTTCTGCTATGCTGTTTATTTCTTTGTTGTGAGTTTCTATACTTTTTCAATACTTACAAAATTTTAGTTCCTTGTCCCTCATTTGGTTTATAACAGCTCTTAATATATTAACATTAATGTCTTCCCATTTATGGAAAATACTTCTCTACTTTTGTTGATTGCTAAATTTGGGAGTACTATAAATTTTTTTTTAAAAGTTTTAATTCTTACCAACGTTAAACTCCCATTTTTCCTGAGTAATTTCTTTTAGTACTCTAATGTTTCTAAAATCTTTTTTTCTCCCATGTTCATTCATTGTTTTGTTTTTTTATTTAATTATTTTATTTTCTAATGCAATTGTTTAGTCATTAATTTCATGGACCCTAGAGTCATGTTACCTATGTTTGAAATCCCAGTCTCAACATTCAATCAATAAATACTTATGGAGTTTAGTTTAAATATTTATGGAGTCTACATTTAAATAGTCTGTGGAGTGCAAAGTATTATGATAGACACTTAATGTACATTGATGAGCAGAACAGATAAGCTACTGTAGAACTTATATTTTGAGGAAGATATACAAAAAATAACACATATATTAAATAAGTTAATTACATGCACTATTAGAGGTGGTTAAAAGAACAGGGATGGAGATTAGAAGTGCTGGTGGGAGCCAATGATGATGGAGGGTTGCAATTTTAACAAGTTGTCGGGGTAGCCTTCATTAATCTGGAGACATTTGAGCAAAGATGTGGAGATTAGGGAGCTGGCTCTGGAGGTTATCTAGGGGAGAAGTGTTCCAAGAGGAGGAGTAGTATGCACTGACTTATGCTTTAAAGGATTATCCTAGCTGTTACAGTGAGGGTAAGCTGTGGGAAGCAAAGGTAGAAGCAGAGAGATAAGTCAGGGGGTACTGAAACAAACCAGGAAATATGGTGTTGACCAACTTGTAGGAAGTGGAGGCAGTTTCAAAGTCCAGTCTGAAAATAGATCCAACAAATTTTCTGAAATGTTCATATGCAGGCTGTAAGAGTTAAGGATGCTATGAGATTTTTGACTTAAGTATGAAGATGGCCCTGAGTAAGGGATATTCTGCATGGAGAAGATAGGGGTTGGGATACATTTGTATGAGGAAGATTAGGAATTCACTGATAGACATGTTAAGACTGAGATGGCTATCAGAACTCTTATAAGCTGCATGATGTTGGATAATGTTACTTAACCTCCATGTACCTTGGTTTTCTTATCTGTAAAAGAGTGAGATAATTGTTCCTACCTCATAGACTTGTTATGAGGACCAAATTATTTTTATATGTAAAGCACTTACCACAGTGATCAACACAGAATATGCGATGTGTGTGTTTTGGCTCATTATCATCGTTACATTTAGTTCCAATACATTTGGGGATCATTTAAACATGCATTATCTGGTGAAGATCTAACTATTTCTCTTTTACAAACTAGAACTGGAAAATAATGAATTAATTCTTCCTTTTCGCACTGATTGATGATGTCATACCTTCATCATAAACCACATTCTATTGCCAGTGCTTCTTTCTGAGCTTTCTATTCTGTTCCATTGATACTCCTATTTTTATGAATTAGCCTCAAATGGCCTGTCTCATTCTCTATCCTTTTAGGTTTTGTTCGATTCCTAATCACTGCAGCTGGGAGGCTGGGTTTGGGCAGCTCCTCCATCAATTCCCAACATTCAAATGGGTACAGCTAGTGACAACCATTATTGGGAGGGTGAAAGGAGCTGATACACGTCAAGTGGATGCGGCAAGGACCAGCGCATATTCATGTTCAATAAGTATTACCTACTGTCAGCATTATTAGCACTCATCATGGAATGAGGCTCTTTTGGCCCTAAGATGCAGTAATTATTTGCCCTCCCACCCAGTCTGGTGGTCCATCCCATACGGTACATGAAAGACTTCTATCCCAAGTATGCACTACATATCTCAGCACTCTGTTCTCCAATCCAACATGGAGACATTTCATGGCGTACAGCTCACGTTTATTAACTACTCTCTTCCACAAACTCTTGCTTATTTATGTCCTGGAAGTTGCACTATCTTCCTAGATCTAGAACAGAAGCACCATTGGAGGACCAAAAAGAGATATTTGGCTGCCTCAAAATGCAAAATTTGTAGAGGTGCAGAAGACCACTTTCCTAGTGGATGTTTAGTATATACTAATGCAGATAATGTACACTAATTTTTAAAAAGGAAAGAGATAATGGAGATGGTCAAAGAACCTTTCTACTGATCATAGGAAAGCAGGTGTGCACCATTCCTAAAGCAATGCCCTGGTGTAATATCAATTTTGTTTTACAATCCATGTTGCATTATGTTTGAACTTAATGGCAATCCTTCCACATTCTGATGATACAGTAACAGCTAGACCTACCTAGTATCAACATTTAAACGAAATCTCTGGGGTTTTTTTTCTTACATGAATTTTGTGGAAATTTAAGAGACATTGCAGAAGGGATTCTAGTCACATGCCATTTTAGGCTGGAACACTTTACCTAATTTTAAAAATCAGGCCATTCTTGAAAAAAAAGTGTAACATTATTGTTTAGAGAAAGTAGTTCTCCTTACCAATTGTATGTCTTGATTTATCTGAGTCTTCAATCTTAAAAAAAGGATAATAAGGTTCTGAAAAAATAAAAAAATGTTAAATGGAATGGTTCTCACCTACCTTACAGTATCAAATAAAATAATATTTCAGAAAATTCAACGCTATGCACCTACCACATAATAGGATCTCAATTACAGCTAAGTAATCTGCCTTTAGTTTCCAGTTTTTTGATTAAGGATATATTGACTTATTAAATTACTTATAAAGCAAGTTATATGGACAATAATACAGTAGAGTGGCAAGGACACAATTCTACACACAGACTGCCTAGGTTTGAATTCAAGGTCTATGAGTTTGGCTATACTGCTTAACTGTTCTACCTCAGTTTATTAATTTCTAAAATAGAAATATACTAGTACCTCCTTCATAGGATTGGTATAGAAACCTGTGTAAATACATGTAAATTAATAAATGTAAATTGCTTGTAGTCACTGTTATTATAAGCACTATATATGTTGCTTTGGGTTTTTTTCCCCCTTTTATGTTAAAATATATTTGTATTCTGATTTTTCACAGAAGGTGAAGATGTTCCCTAAAATGTTAATAAAAATGTGGTCTATTCAAGAAAGTTAAGGTTTATTTTGATTGAATCCTTGCAATGTATCAGCGCAGAACAAAGTAGAGTGGAGATTTGCAATTTACCAGTGGATTTAAGCAGAGGGAAGAGCAAATTCAAAGAGCTCAGAGCTGCCAGAGCAATTCAGTCCTGGATTGTCTGGATTGTTTATCCTTCCAAACTGTGCTAAAAAAGCCTGCTCCCACTGTGTAGACAACAGCACAAAACCAGGGGAAGTTATGTCATAGAATGAGGTTTGAATTCTTAATTAACTCTTAAGAAATAACTTTCAGGTTTGAACACACAGATACACATTTGTCCTCAGAAGCAAAAAACCTGAATGTCTTATCTTTTATAAGTTCTTTCTCATGTAAAGTTTAAAGTTTGTTTATTTTCTTTCCAGGTACTTGATATTGTATGGTATCTACATGCATGGGCTCTAGAGTCAGAATAGCTGGGTTTAAGTTCTGTCTTTTGCCCTTTCTAATAAAGTGAAGTTGGGCAAGAGTAACTTAACCATTCTGTGACTAAAATTCTTCATTTGGCAAATGGGTGTAATAATAGGATTTGCTTTCTATAGTTATGTGCATTAAATGTGGCAGTATTTACAAAACACAATATAAGAATTAAATAAATATAATGTTTTATTTCTTCCTCATAATACAGAAACTTGCTTTAACAGCTTCTGAAAGGACAACACACAGGGCATAATGTATTAGCCCAAATGCTATAGTTTTCCTGTGTGGGCAAATTATCTTTAAATGAAGAAAACCGGTTAAAATGTATCAACTCTACTGATAAAAGAGACACAAATATTTCTCTGTAACATACAATAAAGATAGGGAGTTTAGCTGTTCACAGTGGCTCAAAAGCAATCACCACAGATTTGTCACTGAAGCCAACCTTGGTACCTGTCCTAGTACTATACTGGTGTATTTATTTATGTGTATCAACCCTGCTTCCCATAATGCAATCTGGATGTCCTCAATTGCTTTATTCCTGATCCAAAAGCAATGAATGACATTCTTCCTTGACAATTATTCATGCCATCAAAGAAGTACATCCTCTTCTTAATATATATCCCAATCATGGCACACACTTCTCTCATCTTTTACCTTGAAGGAGCTTAAATTTTTCTTGTTGTGTTAATTATGACCCTGCTTGATATCAGTTCTTTGCAGAATAATCAACTCATCCTTCTTTTCCCAAGACATTCCTGGTTTTAGTAAGAAAATTCTTCCATCTGGTGAAACTTCTTAGTCCTAGGCAAATCAGGATGGTTGGCCACCTTACTTCTTTGTTATACTTCTTTGTTACTTCTTTGCTTATACAAAATAGAGTCATTTTTGTCATACCCAACATTTTAGAATCGGCAGGGGGCATAGGGAAAAACACTCAGGTCACAAACACCTATTCCGGGGAACTCTCTTGCATGACCAGTTCAAAACCACAAAGGCTTACTATGACTTTAAGGTTATAAATTTTACCAATAACTGCTGCCATTCACCAATTAGAACTCTCCAGCTCCTGCAAGACACTGCAGGCATTAATAAACTTTTCAGCAAAACAATTTACATAATATTCCTTTTTTCCTCAATAAAACCCCAGCCTTATTTTTATTTTCATTTAAACTCTTAGAGATATGTTGCCCTTTTTGAATGCATAATGTACTCTGTGTGATGCTATCACTGGAAGGTTTACCTTGTGCCTCAATCCATCACATAGCATTAGAAGTTTTTCTTTCTTTCATCCTGTACTGCTGATATCCACAAAACAGACAAACAAAAACACATAAGGCTTTTTAATCAAGTAAGGCTAATTTACAATGTTGTCAAACGCTTAAATTATGAACACAAATTTCTCTAAATAATTACTATATCTGTAATTGTATTTCTTTGTCTTTTTAAAAAATTTTACTGATGACTCTTTAATTGGTAAGTTCTAGAACATTCATAGCCTGTATTAATTGAGGTTATTTAAATAAATTTTCATTTCCTGGATATTACTTTTTTAATCAAAAGGAGGTCATTAAGAAACCTCCAATCCTACCTATCTTTGTTTTGTGCTGCTGTAGCAGAATACCTGATCCTGGGTCATTTATAAAGAATAAAAATGTATTTCTCATGGTTCTGGAAATTAGCAAGCTCAATATCAAGGTGCCAGCAGGTTAGGGGCTTGAACCTTGCTGCATTAATCCATTCAGGAGCCCTCATGACCTAAACACCTCCCAGCACTGTTGCATTGAGGATTAAGTTTCCAACATGTGAATTTTGGAGGACACATTTAGACTATGGCACCAACATTGCATAATATGAAAAGCTGTTAATAACTCTGACTGAGAAGGTTATTATGTATTTTCTCAGCTATAATTTAAAGATACAAATGGAAAACAAAACAAAGATTTAATTGAGCTCCAAGGTATACATAGTTGTGCTGAAAATAATATTAAATGTCAAGGTAGCTGCTTTTGGGTAGTAGTTTGAGCTATTCTGATAGCACCTGTCTTCTTATTCATTTGGGGGGAAATATAGTAGTTATTCATTGCTGCTTGTAAAAATAGAAAGGGGAGGGAGAGAGACTGAGAGAGAGAGAGAGAGAGAGGCAGAAGGGAACAGCAAAAGATCTTTATATACTCACCTTCTGGAATTAGTTTACCCCTGCCTAGTGAGTCAAACTTCCTGAAACTCTGTAAGAACATAATAGCAAAAATATATTCTCATTTTTCACTGAATTGATGCATTTTATTATTCTTTGACCATGTAATGATAGTTCCAGATCAACGGTGTCACTTTTCCGCAAGAGGCCCCTAGAGTTAAATTCTAGTGGGCTGTTGTAAACGTGGCCTCTGCCATGTCTTGTCACAGCTTGGTGCCAGCAGTGAAGTACTTGTTGCAGGATGTAAATGTTTGATGTGGTGGAACGTAATAAGGCACCTCGGTTTCTCTAGAAAGTTGTTTGTTTGTTTTGAAGCATCTTTTCCTTTTATGAGAACATATAAATTTGGTTGTGTGCATTAAAAGACAGAGTTTTGCTGGTTCTGTTTGGAAGGGAGTGGAGTATGTATATGAATAGCCAAAAGAGTTGGCCTTCTCCAAAAGGAGAAAATGTGTCTTTCTCAAGATGAATTTAATGTTATACACAAATTTTGCATCAGGGTGTTATAATTACTTTACTTTTTGAAATGTTTTGAATTTCAGGAAAATAGTTGATTTTCTAAAGAATGTCAATATATGTTAAATAACTGAAAAATATATTTGTAAAAATAACAAAGCCTTATTTCTATAAAGTCAATTGGCATGGACCAAGTTTCATTATGCCATTTAGGGGCAGGGATACCCAACCTATGGTGAGTTGTATAATTATTTTATTATATATTACAATGCAATAATAATAGAAATTAAGTGCACAATAAATGTAATGCACTTGAATCATTCCGAAACCATCTCCCCGCCCCCTAGTTCATGGAAAAATTGTCTTCCATGAAAACAGTCTCCAGTGTCAAAAAGCCTGGGGACCACTGATTTAGGGTAAACCTTTGTGGTGTTGGCCTGTTTTTAAATTTACTAAATCTCAGGTTTCTCATCTACAAGTTGAGATTTATAGCATCTTCAATGATAACCTAATAAAATTTTGATTATGTAAGCAAAATATTCTTATAAAATATACAGAAATATACCATATCTTACATTGAAATAATTTCACATCTTATTTAAGCACATGAATTTTTTATTGTACTAAATTTTATTTCAAAGGTATTAACTGTGTGTAGTTTATTTCAAAGATATCAACTCTTTTCCTGGTATTTCCATGTAATACCAGGAAAAGGTCACTGTTTCATCATCTAAAGGCCTTTATAATAATAAAACATCTAAATATATTAATAGAAAAAGGCTTACTTTCTATGGTGTTACTATTTAATTCTTTTTCATGAAAGAAAAAGGAAACATAAAATTTGTATTCAAGGATCTATGTTAGGTAAAGATTTGGAATGATCTCTTTAATAAATTTTATGAGGAAATCGAGTGGATGGTTAAGTACATTAAAGGTTTATGTAGAAATCAAGGCCATAAAGCCATGAAGTGAATGAAGGAAAGGTAGTCTGCATCTATGTCATGAAGCCTTCCAGTTTCTCATGGGGAAAGCATTGATTAGATTACAGACTGCAGTAAGAAAAGATTAGGCTAAATTCCTAGCCCAGAGGACTAAAAGCAACACACCTCAGCAGCTCCAACTAGAACAATCATATGTAAATGTGGCATAGTATCTAGCATACCAGCTGTACCAGGCGATCACTCAGTTATTAAAGGCTTTGCACAGCACGTGTCACTTGTGCTCTGTACCAAATGCTAGAATCCCTTTCTTCTGTTTTAATGTCTTTCATTGCCTCCTCCAAGTGTGACCTAAAAAAAATCTTTCTTTCTCAGCTCTGAGCTGTCTCTTCACAGATAACATTAAAATATGGAAACAAACAGTACGAAAATGCATTTGATATTTAAAATTTGCTAAAATATCATATATAATGCTTTCAATTGTCTTTTCCCCACTGAAATTGCAATGTTTGAGGAGTTCTTTGGAATACACACACACACTTTGGATTATACAGATATATAAAATCTCACATTAGTCAAGCAAAATCCTTTCTAATGGGAAGTTACTGAGTCATATCATGAAATATAGATATGAAAATCTTTTTTTCCACACTAAATGTTAAGATGTTCTTGCAAGTAGAAACTGGTAAAGAAAAAGGCTGTAAATTACAAGTAATACCAGGAAAAGAAAGATCACTGTTTCATCATTTAGCACAAATTACACTCCCAACAGGGAAAAAGTGAATAATAGTTGAGAGCAAATGAACTCAGATGTAAGAATTAAATTTCTTTTGATTCTGTAACTAAGTAATTTTATTTTAAAAGTATTTGGCATTGTTTATAAAGAGACACTATTTGGAGTATACGCATTTTTGTATACCTGGCTCTCTTTCAAGGTAGTTCTTCAGTAATAGGTGTCAATTTTCTAACTTGAGAAGTTCAATTCATGTCATTATTATAGAGGCCAATTACTTATTAATTTTCAGGGTTGAAAATAAGAAAATGTTAATGGCAAAGAAAAAAAAAAAAGAAAAAATGTTCCTTACAGTGAGCCAACCCTGAAAGAAAGCAGTGGAATGGGCTGACTTGAGAATCGACTCAGTGGCCCTACACATGGTGCTGTGGAGAAAATTTACAAGTTCACACCTTCGTGTCCAGATACCACATTTCCAAACTAGCACCAAAAAGGGATAGAAATTACTAAACTAAAATAATCTATCAGCTAGAAACAGCTCTAAGCTATTTAATTTCATCTGCAGGTTTTGCAGGGGAGGAACTGAGAAGAAATAACTCCCCAAGTATTATATCATAAAACTTGTTGGCCCTGACGCCAGTGCTCTGAGCTGGAGGAAGAGCAGCTGGCAAGTGTTGAATGGAAGGGCATATGTGAGCAAAAGTAGCAACGCAGGCTAAGTTGTTGAGTTGCTGGTATGAAATACTAGGTCACAAAATACAATTAATAAAAGAGAGAGTTGGACATTGCTGAGATAGAACCATTCTGCACCCCAGGTGGATCCCATGGCCGCTTCAACAAGAATTTATTTTAAATAAGAACAAGAAAAATGAAAGGAGTGTAGTATCCTATTGGGATAATTACAAGTTGCTCCCTCCCTCCCTTCTTTCCTGCACCACCAAATGGGTTTTAGAAATGTTTTCAGAGAGACATATTGGCTTCATAGAATAATACATGCAACTAACAAACAATTCAATGCTACTAATTTGCTTATTAATAAAATTACATTTTTCTTATTACATTTGCTGCTTTCCATTTATGCTAACTGTTATCTATCTTATTTTTGCATCAGCATGGTGATTCATGAGTACATGAGGTTACCCTGAAGGGGACATGACAAGTAAATTATGTTCTATTCCATTTAAGAAAACACTAGACTAACTCTGCCCATACAGTGCCCAGACTTTTACTGTTTTCCCAAAATAATTCTTCTCCTTGTTTTTCTTCTTTTAAATTAGCCCTTTTCAACATAAGAAGCATCAAAATGATAAATATAACAAATCAGCATTTTTCTATATCTTCAACAAATATTTTTGTTCCCTCTAAGAAGTTAGATAATTATAAAGACTTCTCTTCTAGATTATTGCTATATATTTGGTTGTGCCAGGGAATGAGAACATTGTTGGACTTACAAAGTCATATTTTGTAGTCATTTTTTGAAAACATAAGTTCTGTCTTCGGCTCTAGTGATTAAAAGAAAATTAATGACTAAGGTCAACAACTGTTCTTTTCTGCCTTTTCAGCTTACCTTTTCCTTACAGAGAAAGCCACTCTTCTCTCTTTCAAGCTCTAGAAACTCACCCAAATCCACCAGTAACACATAGAGAAGAGGATGTGACCCTTTCTCTTAATGGCTGAACCAAGGGATGGGCCCTTGACCCAGGTTGGGCAATTTATTCCCCGAAATTTATAGGTAATGAAAAATGAAGCTCTCCCTGTCCTCTGAAGCTTCAGGGCTAAGATCATTTACACTTAGAGCTGCTGATAGCAACAGCTTGTACTTCGTGGAAAAAGCAATGGAGTCTTTAGTAGAATAAATGGTCTCCATGATCAGTGGAAGAGATTGAGGACAACGCACAGAGAAGACCAGATGGAGAGAGATGGAAATGTGTAATGATAGAGATCAAGATGAAGATGAAGAGAGATCTAGAGACAGCAGCTGAGTTTTCTGCAAGCAGCTGAGCCTGAAAGCAGCTCCACATCTGTGCCTCCACTTTGGGTGATTCGATGCATTTCCCTTTTGTTGGTTGATTTATTTGAGTCGTGTTTTCTGTTAAACCAGTTTGAGTTGAGGTGCTGCCACTTAAAAAAAATAGAGTCCCGATTAGCCAAAGGACAAAGGTATGGCAACAGAAGGACTCTAAAGCCCATTAGAATATCAGTTCTAATGTCACTTCTGCTGCTTTTGGACTGTGAGATACTGGAGGAGTGACGTATTCTGTCTCAATGTCAGTCCATTCGTTAGTAAAATGGAGATATTAAACTTTAACTCATATAATATCTGGAAAAAATCAAATATAATTTGAAGGAGGGAGGGAATGTCTAATTGTTCTGAAGTGAACTGAAAAGTCTACTGAAGTCCATTATGACAGAGATGGAGGAGGTCCTGTGGCCTGGTTTGACAAATATGACAAATATGGCCTGGTTTGACAAATATGACAAATATGACAAATATGACATATGACATATGACATATGACATATGACAAATATGACATATGACAAATATGACATATGACAAATATGACAAATATGACAAATATGACAAATACGACAAAATATGACAAAGTCCATTATGACAGAGATGGAGGAGGTCCTGTGGAGGACAAAGAGAGAGAGAATCGATTGCTAAGATGCTACTGGTCACCTAGGTTAGACTGCTTCATGGTTTGATGCAATTAGCCTTTTGAATAATGGTTACTCTTTGTATAATAATAGAAAGTCCTCCAGCCCAGAACAGCTATCTCCACAACCTCTTGTAGAAGTGGAGCCCAGTTGCCTCTCAAGTAATCCCATACTCTTCTTCTTTTCTCAATCCTGCTTACCTTTAATAAATCAACAAACCTAAAATAATCTTCATCTCAATAATTTTTATTCCTTTTTTGCATGCTTTGCAGCTTTTTATCTGAAAACGAGCCCTTGAGACCTACTTTTATGACTTAAGAAAGCTTGGCCTTCTCATTCATTTTCATTTGTATCCTGATCCACACCATTTGGTGACACTTAATGTGGAAACTTTCTTCTGTTTATTTATTTATTTTTGGTTACTGTTGCTAATGATTTCTGTTAAGTTCAATTCCCTAAGTGAATACAGTGGGTGGGTGTTTGTCATGTGTTTCTGGGTATATGTAATAAACCAAATATCAGTATGTTTTAAGAGCCTGGAGTAAATGCAGCTGTGACACTTAGGAATGGCATTTCACCTGTGATACTTATTTCATTGTTAATGGTTTAATAACTGCAATAAAGCAGAACAGCAATAAACACTAGCCTCTGTGTCAGCTTGGCTATCTTTCCTGTTTACCTGCTCTAACACTTTTGAGAAGAGGTGATTTCTGTTTTGCACTTTCAATCTCATTTTGGGGAAGGGCCAAGAATAGCAGGAGGAGAGGACTGGTGAAATAAGGTTCCCAACAGGTGTTCCCCCCATCGGATTACCTACTCTCATTTACTTGTTCTTCATTTTTTCAGAGTTCTTTCCAGCCCCCTCTGTCTGTCCTGAGGTATGACATCAACAGATGGAAGGTAAAACAAAATGTGATTAAATAAAGAAGGATGCTAATATGATCCTAAGATTACATTTCTAATATGATTCATTCTGGATGAATTATTTCACATCATATCCCTTTCCTAAATGGTCCTTGTTTGTGAAACCCTTATATAAGGACAAGATAATCAGGAAAGCAGAAAACCTCTAAAAACTAGATAGAATTCTGGTGAATAAGAAAACGTCTACATTGAGTAAACAGTAGGTGAATTTTCTATACAGTGAGTTACTAGTTCAATAGTCTACTGGCTAAAGCAAGTTTCCATAGGCAAAAAATCATACCCCCAAAGTCACAATAAATCTTGCAGTAAGCGATCATAGCTTATAACCAGTAGCTTAAACTAGAAACCCATCAAGAGCAAGTAAGTGTGGTCTTGTTTGTTATTTGATTTAAAGACCATTTCTATGTTTTTAATCCTTGTATAGTATATTTTTATTATTACTATTGTTATTTTACCTATTGCTATAACTACCTAAATTATCTTAGTTTTAAGTTACTCATGTGCAGAGGGTATTATGGCCTATTTTTCTCACTCAGTACATAGCAGTAAATACATAGAAAAACTTAAATAAAGCTGTAGGAGGAAAAAGAAATATGGCTCTTACAAACTTTGGTGAGGAAACTAAGACAGAGTTAAGTATCTTAGAGTTACCCTAATTGTTAGTAATAAAATCTGGATGGCTTAAGATCTAATTTTGTGCTCATGCTCAGTAATTGTTGATGAGGAGTGTAAATTTCACTGGTCTTTGTATCTAGGAAAAAAAGCCAAAACCTCCCTTTTTGACTTCTTGAATAATCTAAGCAGTCTGAGTTACGGAAACTTACTTTCCAGGTCTAGAATATCAGGGAAAGTCATGGCATAAAAAAGACATTTATTGCAGATTAAAGGGAAGTACTTTCTCATGTCAGGAGCTTTTCCTCTTCCCCATGTAAACCCAGTCTTCCATTTGGGATGACTCAGTACTGATGTTTACTATTTCCCACCTATTATACTCATATTGTCTATAATACTTCAAACCTAAGAATAGCCCTGCAGAAGAGGGACTCCCATTCCCACCTTATAGGACGATGCAGAAAACTGAGGAACAGAGAGTTCAAGAAAGAGCTTGAAGCCACAGAGCAGCACCGTGGAACCTCTCAGTGCTCAATGCAAATCTTCTAATCTCAAACCTTCTGTTTGCTTGTCCCTGTGGGCTACCTCCACACAGAAGAGTGGATCTCAGTTCCCACTGCACATCAGAATCACTTGGGGATCTTCAAATAACAAGAAAAATAAGAAAAAAACACTTGTGACAAGACCCCACCCACACCCAATTAAATTGCAGTCTCTGTTGCTGAAGCCTGAGCACAGGAGCTCGGCAGGTGATACTGGTGCATCGCTAGGTCTGGAAACCTTTGCTCTAGAAGATATTCAGGAGAAGCATTTGCTGGTGAAAGGAAAAGAGCCATAAAAGCAATTCCTCATTGCCATGGACATCTTAGAGTGGCCGCCTGATGTATCCGCCAAACCAGGCCACAGTAGACAGTGTAATGGGAGTGTCTTAAAAAAAATCAAAACAGGGACAATAAATATAATTTAGCCCTCTCTTGGGCTAGTGTATTTTCACTCTCTGTATGACCTCAATTGACTCCCGGTTTGGACTGTGAGTCCAACAGTAAGGACTATTAATACTTAATTTAACTCTGTGCTTCCACTAGGCCTATTAGGGAGTGCTGCACAAAGCATACGCACAATATCTACACAATAAACACATTCAAGGTTGTTTTTCCCCTCTCTATTTTACAGACTATCATTCATTCATTTTATTCTTAAAGTAACTGCTAAAATTCTATAAGGAGGATAAAAATAAAAGCCAACATTTCACCAAAACAGACCTAAAAGCTTAAACAAATTTTCTATTGTGAAATAGCTTTCTGGACTGGCGATAGCCACATGCTCCACCTAACTTTGCTCTATTGAGGAGAGTATGTCATTTACTCTGAGAATTTTCAGAATCATTCCCTCCTCCCGCCATGTCATAGATCTGGATTTGCAGCTAAGATAAATAGACCTATGAACTTTTCTTTATATATTTTAACAGCAACATAATTACATCTACACTCAAAGAAGAGAGGGTTGGTTTGGCATGAATAACAATTCTAGGCAAAGTAAATAGGAAATAAGGAAAGAAGTCTATGTTGGATAATGGCCTAGTTCTTGTCACACAAAGCAATGGTCCTTGTCTGATCTCCAGTCTCTAAATAGCAATTCAAAAGCAACAGTCACAGCAGTAATATTACCAATATAATTGTCTTGGGATCGTCTAATTCACCATAAGTAAGCTTCATAACATAAGATTTACAGCAAACTATTTATTTTGAATAAAAACATCAGAACATTTAAATGGCAAAGATTTACTGTGCACTAATGTACACTTAAAAGAAGCCCTGGGGCATGCACTCACTTGAGTCTTTTTTTTAATCTTTCAGTTTATAGTTTACACTGCTAAATTGACATAGAAGCAAATGAGATTTTCCTCTATACCATACAGAATAACAGATCATAGAGGACTTCCAGAGTCTATAGCTCTGTGAAAAGCTCTGAAACACATTTAATTCAAGTCTCTTTCCAATCATAAAAGCTGATTAACTCTCAGTTGAAAGCATAATTCTTTACAAAGTAATTCTAAGTAAATTGTATTTTGTTCAGCATATTCCAGGCGAATTTCTACCCAGGTTTATTAAACAGTAAGATTACAACAAACTTTTTCTAGGAAATTATTTTATATAATGTACTAGATTATTCAAGACACTACTGATGGGGCCATATTAGAGAAGGATCATATGATAAATCAAAAAATACTTATTTAAAAAGAGAAATATAAATTATTCATGGGCATTCTAAATTGAGAGCAGAAACTGAGAAATAATTTTTAAAAAATCTAATTCTGGTCCTCTACTGATTTCTGCTTTATGTTTCTTTTCCTTCCAGATGCCCCCTACAGTTTCTGAAGGTTTAGCCCTCCAATCTCTTTACTCTCCAGAGAATAACAGGCTTCATCCATCACCACCAAGCAGACGGTTCCCAGATCTATGCTTCAACTCCTCTTTCTTGCCACAGTCTCTTCCTTGTTCTGCAATTTCATGTTCCCAGGTGAAACTCTCACTGGCAACTGTTCCTTGCTAACATCAAACAATGCACCTACAAATGAATCCTTCATAAAAATTAGAGATGAACACAAAGGTCTTTGGTGATACTGACCAATATTTTACAGGCTGTCTCATTCCCTTTGCAGAATTAATGGACTTAATCTTTCAGCCTCTGCTTCATCCTCATTATTTTGCACTGACTTCTTAACCCCACAGCCTCCATTTTTCAGCCTCCTAAGCCAGTTTTTTTTTTCCTACAAACACACCCTAGAAACTCCCCTTTGGGCCATGGGGAACATTCTAGGTGCTCCTCTGTAATGGCAGCTTTGACCTCCCTGATTATGGTAAAGGCACCTTCATCGTATTTGTCTTCTGTTTTTCTCTGCTGGAAAAATTGCTGTCTCCTGTAACCACAACAACAAAAGCATGCCTTTCTCTGCCTCAATTTCAAAATTTCCCCTGAAGCCCTGAAAAAATAAGTAAGACATTGTTTATGTTTAGAAATTTGCATTTGAACTGTGGAAATGATGATTAACATGTTTTCACCACCTTACTTCTATTTACGGTGTAAAAATCTGTTTGATTTTTTTCCTTAAGAAATAACAGATACCTCATTCCAGTGGATCTAAATATCATTTTAAACCAGTTTTTACTTTATTCTTTTGAGTGATTTTATAAAAAGAAAGAAGTCTAGGTTTAGCCATACTCTAGTGGGGGTAAAAAATAAAATAGAAAGCAGAATAATGCAA
The DNA here is from genome assembly GCA_028533085.1 of Varecia variegata. Lineage (NCBI taxonomy): Eukaryota > Metazoa > Chordata > Mammalia > Primates > Lemuridae > Varecia > Varecia variegata. Next base: position 13,075,304 of record CM052445.1, read on the forward strand.
CCACCCATTAGGAAAAGGAAAAAATAGGCTTTTTTTTTTTTAAAGATTATTCAATCTTAAGGTTTTATAGATAGCCTAGTGTGCTGTTATTGAGGCACAGAAAGAAGTTCTTCCAGACAAAATGTTAAGTTGCACTACTGTATACTCCTTGTTCCAATAATGTCTGATAGCATGTGGGCATCAAATGCCTAAATAACAAAACCTCATTCTGCTACACTCCAAGGGGTAGCCAGAAAAGTGGCAATTCCTGCAGAAGTGGAACAACTTTTTCAGTTATGACAACCTGGAAGTTGTACTCCTTCTCCCAAACTAAGAACTATCTATATAACCTCAACCCCTCTGCACAGAAATATTAAGCAATGGTATTCCTGGGTAATAAGTTGTGGCAGCAGGAAATTTGCAGATGAAAGAGATTGAAACCCCTAAGTTTCTAGAAATACATTGACTTGTCCCGTATTTAGGAACATGGATGGCTAGAGCTACATACACAGTTGATGAAGACCTTAATAAGATAACTATTCGAACGCCTGTCTGTATCCTTTGCTAGACTGCACATTCCAGTAAGACCATCCTTATTCACCATAACATGTACCCCAAGGATTTATCATAGTGAATGGTACATACCAGGTATTACATAAACAACTCTGAGAAGGTACTGAGAGTTTTCTATAAATAAAGTAAAAGTCCTAATAAGAAGGAAGGACAATTCCTGGCATGGGTGAAATGGAAGATGACCAGTAGACAATATGGAAGTAAGCAACAAAGAAAGAAAATAGTAACAGGAAACTGTTACATAGCACTTACTATATGCCAGGTAACATTATATATGCAAATATATCCAATTCTGTCAATAATCCTCTGTGGTAGGTACTAGCACTATTGTATCATACCAGAGACTTCAGGAACAGAAGTATTAAGTGACTGGTCTTAGGTCATACAACATGCAAGTGTCAGAGCTAGAATTTGAATCCAGGAAGTTTTCACTACAGTGATGTCTACAAAAAGAGTATCTCAAAAGGATAAGAACACTGTATTTTCTCAATAGAGTGAAGTGATGAAAAACCAGGTGTGATGAGGAAAAACCAGAAGTAACAGCAGTGTTGCAATGTACACTTTTTGAAGCTTTGTATATGCATGTGCATCTGTATAGTTTATATATGCAAATGTGTGCGTAAATGCTTCAGTTAACTACTTATGTACTGGTTTGGGGTAGTTTATTACATATTGTGAATTTAAGAGTGCTCTACTGATCTTTTATGTTATCTTTATAAAAGAAAAAAAATAATTGAACTGGGTATACCCTGCTTATACCTTTGGTGAAAGCTGTAGTGTTCATAGTATCAAAACTGTATTATAGAATGTTTTCCAAAATGCTTTCCCTAAAATTTTAGTTCTGTGAGATATTATGAGGTGTTACCAGGAAAACAAGTTTCATAGTTAAATAAGCCTGGAAATTTTTCAGTTAAACAAAATTAAAACAGTTGCATTATAGCAAGACTTCACATTGTCCTTAACACACAAACGTGTATTGCTAATCTCCAAAGACCACCGGTTCTACTGAACAAGTCACAGGATCATGATTTCATAGAAAAACCTTTGAGCAACACTGCCTTGGAGATTTTTTTTTCCCTATGTGGCTGTTTTATACATTATAAGTAGGCCAGACTGTGTTTTGCAAACTTGGCCATCAACTTGCCTTCTACATTGGAGAACCACTAAAAGTGTTATATGGGGAATACTTGATCTGTTACATTTGCTATTTGAATACAACCCTCAAGGAAATAGGCTAACCCAATGTTTGCTGTGATGTTTTGCCATGGTGGTAAAAGATGCAACATAAATCATAGCAACTATTTAATTTTTATTTAGTTTACACACTTCGGTTCATTGGACCTTTATAACAGATTCTACTCACTTTATAGAAAACATGTTTTCTTGTTAATCTGCATAAGCTTAAGCTAAAAAAAAAAAAAGCTTTCAAACAACATTGAATATAATGTATTTCTAGGTTGCTATAACCCTGCTTCTCTCCTTCAAGATTGGTCCTGGAAATTAATCCAGTAAGCTTAGCCCCATCCTGTAAGCAACTTACTTTTTGGTGGGACAGGCAGTCAAGGACAACTGAGTTTGCTATAAGACCTAACTCTGTGCAGGAGTAGGCTTCACATAGGAGGTGCTGTATGAATTGGGTCTTGCAAAGTGAGTAAAAGTTTTTAGCTTTGTAAGTATTTCATGCAGAGTAATCAACATGAAAAACTTCAATGAATCATCACAATAATGAAAACAAATTATGGAGCACCTATCTATATGCAAGGTAACAAAGTTGATTTTCTATATATATTTTCTTATTGAGTCCTGACATCAGTCATCTGACTCCATTTTAAAGATCAAGAAAAAGGCTTAGAAATTTCAGTAACATGTGTAAGGCCCACTAGATCCCAGTCTTCTCTTGTGACATGAGAGAGCACAGTGAGCTCCAGCAGCAGTAATTCATCTCATACAGCAGTGGTATAGACCAGGGATGGTAATTACAAGTGTTAGAATTATGGAACACACACCGTGGGCCAAGCACAATTCTAAGCCTCTCACTCACTCATGTAATGTGTTCCTCAAAACTGTCTGATGGAGAAAGTAGTATGATCTTGCCCATTTGTCAGATGGAGAAACTTTTTTAGAGAGATTAAATAACTTGGTCAAGGTCACAGAGCTTGGAAACGGTAGAGCTATGATATGAACCAAGGCAATTTGATATGAGGGACACTTTTAACTATCATGTTGTATGGTCCACTAGCATAATGATGTGGTATATTTGGAGATGTGCAAGAGTTCCTTTATTATTAGAAAAATATTTCTTTTAAAAGCTTAAAAGTTTGGGCTTAAGTTGCAGTGCTGTGAATCAAGTGCAAATTCATTTCTCATCATGAGATGAAGCAAAATGAGGACTTTAAACAGCAGTGAGATCACATGAAAATTAACTGTCAAGGTCTTGCTGTAGAAGAATGATTTTTAAAAAAGTCTTTCAGAGGAGTTCAGCTGGAACCTGTTGAAGATGCATCTATAACTTTCCTGCCATATACTATAAGATATCCTTGAGCAGAAACTAGAAGTGAGAAGAAGTTAGAAGATATTCTGATTTCTTTAATAATGGCAATTTCATGATCAAACATCAGTCAAATGCAACAAATGCTAAGCATTTCGTTGTGACTAGAGTTTGCACAAAAGTAAGGAAATGACTTTGATTAGAGAACAACGAAGCAGGAAAAAGCACTTACTGTGCAATTCTCATGGGACCCAAGGAAGAAAGCACTAGGGCATCTTCAGGGACACGTAGTACATGGGTTGCAATCTGGTCATGCAAGCTTAAAGAGTTTGGGTGGTTGCTTGCTCAAGAGAGGAGCCATAGGCCACTTAAAGCCATCTTTCCTCAATCAATTTGAAAGAGGCAGACCATGTTGTTTCCTCATGAATAGGTTTTTCATCAAATTAGGTGACTCTCACAGGATGAGGCTTGTTGATGACTAGGTCTAGAAAACACATTTATTCCTTTAAAAATTTTACCTTCTAGATAAAATTAGCATCAAAAGTAAAAACTCATGTTAGGACAATATTAACATAGCAATGAGATTGTTACATATTTTTTTCCTCCAATTAACTGAAGTCTTTCCTCAATTTTGTAACACAATTAAAATGAAATCTATGAAATGTAGCTATACCTGACAACCAAAATTAGAGAACTATAATGTTGTAAGAGCTACATAGTGCATAATTTTGAAAATTCAAGATATTGGACATTTAAAAAATTGACATGTTCAAATTATTTCTCATATTTATTTGTTAGAAAATAGTATGACATCCAATAAGCTGAAGAACAACATATACTTCAGCAACAAACAATGTAGCAGTTGGGAGCATTGACACTCCAGTCAGACAGCCTGGGTTTAAGTCCCTGCACTGTCACCTGCAAGGAGTGTGACCTGGAGGAAGTTGTTGAACCTCTCTGTGTCTCTTTCCTCTTTTGTAAAATGGGAATTGGATCATTTTCATAGGGTAGTTGTATTAAATGAGTCTTTTTATTACTAAGAAATGGTTTTTGTCTCAAATAATTACACTGTTTCCTAGTAAGTGAAAAATATAATGCTGTAGAGATGATATTTGAGAGATGTAATTTAACATAGAAAATTAGGCAGTTGAGCACAAGGACTCTAACTGAGACGGACTTATTTTCAAATCTCCATTCATCTGCTTACTAGATGAATGTTTTCTGGCAATTTATTTAACCTTTGCATGACTTGGTTTCCTTATCTGCAGAATGCATCTGTGGTAACTACTTTGTGTGTTCTTGAAAGAATTAAATGGAATAATAATTAAATGAATGAATGCTTGAAGTAGTCTCTGGTACATGAAATGGTTTAAATGGATATTAGTAATTACTCTTACTGTATGTCATCTCATACAGTGTGATACAATTGATCATCTATTTAGTAATTTTTTCTACCTTAAAAATCACTATAGATTACCGTTTAGTAGTAATCAAGATGAATGAAAGAAAAAAAGTGTACCTCTAATATAGAGCTCTGTTCCAAAACGTGGTACATGGGTCAGGAAGTTATGTAAGATGATCCACTGGAATACAGGAAGAAACCATTAGAATTCTCAAAATAAGAAAAATAAAGTTTCAATAATATTTAATATATATATTGAATATGTTGCATACAAATAGGGATCAGTCCTTAAGAAGAGTTTATGGATTTGGTGTGAATTTTCAGGAAGTTTAAAGATAATTGATGTAGAAGGATAAAAACATTAGGATTAGGATAGATTGAACGGACATTACAGTGGGTTTCTAGTGCCGTTCTGCCATTTATTTAGTCTATAATTCTAGGCCAGAGGTACTAGATGTGAGCCCAGGATGAGCAACATTAGCATCCCATGGGGACTTGTTGGAAATGCAAATTCTGGAGCCTATTGTTGACCTACTGAATCAGAAATTCTGAACGTGAAGCTCAGCACTATATTTTAACAAGCCTTCCAGGTGATCCCGATGCATGTTGAAGTTCGAGAACCATCTTCACAGGCAATCACTTATCTTCACTGGGTTCATTCCCTCCAACTTAAAACAAAAGAGGTCGAAGTATTAATACTTCCTTTTCTGTCTCCTTTATTTCTTCCTTCCTTCCTTCCTTTCTTCTTTGTTACATGCATCTTTTCTGCCTTCCCTTTCTTTCTTCTTTCACTTCACGTGTCCAAGATTAAATTGATTTCATCAATCAAATGCCTCAGATTGTGGGCACTATAATTTATTAGTCCACAAGACACTATTTTATTTCACTAATTCATTCTATTCTGTCGTTTTTTACTTTCATTCTACACACACAAACCCATTTCCTCCCTGCCACAGGGGCATTCGTCTCTGTGTTTAAACCTGTTCTTCCAACCCACCTACCTCTTAACACATTATTAAGTTGTCATACCAGGTCTTGTTTCTATCTACCCTTCTGGCCAAAAAATAAATCACTGTCAAGCTGGCCATCTGATTAATTTCTAAACCTTTAACTTTTTTGGCAGTTATTTTAGTAATTATTTAATAGAGGCCAGAGAATGTTCAAAACATTAATAATTTAAATTTATGGGAAAAACTCATTAAAATTATAAATTCATCTATGATGGGGACATTCAGCCTGAGACTGTAAGTCATAAACTGAAAATCAAATTAATTTGTATAATGTAGACAGGAAAATAGGGAAATTATGACCTCAAAATTATTTGATATTTTAGTTTTGTTACATATTGATAAAAATGTCTTATTCAGAAAATTGTCACATTAAAGAATATCTTTAGCAATTCATAGTATTTCTGCTCTGTCTGAAGCATCTCATGAAATGTAAGGAGTGTAAATTGCTTTCTATGAAACAATCAAGAATTTTTGTCATCTGAGTAATTGTTTCTGTGTGAAAGATTACTTGCAAAACTATTTTCAAGAAAATGCAGAAGGCTTGAGAAAAAAGGTTTCAACAATAAAAGGAATTATTCAAAAAATTCATATGAGTCACTTAATTTAACTTTTGAATTACTTAATCCAAGTGCGAGTATTTTTTTCTGAAATAATCTTTTTTTTTTTTCTTTTTTTTTTATTTATTTATTATAGCTTATTATGGGGGTACAACCGTTCTGGTTAAGTATATTGCCCATGCCCCTCCCAACCCCCCGAGACCGAGCATCAAGGGTGCCCATTCCCCCAACAGTGCACATCGCACTCATCATGTAGGTAAACACCCGTCCCCTCCCCCACCCCCAACACCCCGAGTCAGATCTTCAAGTATGTCCATTCCACTGACAGTTCGCTTCGCTCTCATCATGTAGATATACACCCATCCCCTCCCCCCACCTCTGTCCGACACCCAATTGGTATCATTCCCAATGTGCAAATGAGAAGTGTGTAAGAAGGTAACATGAATTCAAATCATTTGGTTGATTGATTTCAGGCAAATTATAGTCAAGCAATATACACAGGCAGCCTTCACTTTGCCATGTTATATGGAGCCATAAACGTGTCTTTGTATGTGGATACCCTGCCAAGCAGTCTTAATAATCATTAATGTCCCATGATCTTTAAATTTTTTGTCAGTACATTAAAAACTTTCCTATTGTCATTTATAAATACATAAAGAAATGAAGCATAACAAATCCAATACTTTATTAGAATTCAAAACTTTAGTAATATTGAGAATTAAAATGTTTTATTTATTTGTAAAAACTTACCAGGGAGACCTGCTTCTGAGAACATGGAGGAGACATATTAATACTTTTCTCTGTTTTTCCCACTAAGAACAAATGAAAACCATGGACATTGCATTTAAACAAACATAAGAAAACTTGAAATTGGAGAGAAAAATGTAGATCATCCAGGGAATCCAGGACCTGAGTATCAATATGGAGGTAGATTCCTTGAGTCTTCTTTTTGCCTCATGTAGTCGGCACTTGGAGCTGAAGAAGCCAGCAACCCAAAAAGGCTGCTGCGTGCAAACAAAAACCAACGCCAATAAAAGCCTCTGTCTCTAGATAAAGGACCAGGAAAAAGGCAGCCTAGCAACACCTGAAACTTTTAGACAATAATCTTCTACTTCAAATATTTACCACTGGAAAAAACTGCAGCCCTTTCTCCACAATGTCAGCATAGGCTGAGCAGGGAGCCTGGACTTACACCCCTTGGGAGCATCATGTCAACAAACTTTATTTAGGAAAGAGCAGAGTATTGGGGCAATAGAGGGGCGTCTGAGTAGAAATCAATATTGTTGAAGAAATTCTGGGAGAACAAGATGCTTACCTGGATTAGTTTAAATGTGGGTTAAATAGATAAATGTGAGTTAAATAGAACAAGCAAATAAATTAGCAATGATTTTAAATTATGAAGACCTGAAAATAAAATCCTTTTAAAAGATGCAATAATGAGGACTTTGCTCCCTTTTTCTTAACAATTCCCTTTATTCCAAATCACAAGATTGGGTCTGTGCACCGAACCTAGGAAATCTTCATGTGTCTGTGCTCTGCTCTTCCCAAAGAACAAATTAATAATGTAGCTGAAATCAAGACAGCAATTAGGAATTAATTGTAGGGCATCTATTCTCCATGACCTTGGATAGAATCCTACCCCTTAGTACAGGAGACACTAACAGTTACATCTGCAGGCAATAACTTCCTGCACACAGTCCTGAAATTCAATTAAATCAACATTTTGAGCTCCAGCTGTAACATTTTAAGTTACCGCTGTACACCTGGTGTCCACCCACTGTGCTCAAACAAAAGGAAGTCACAGCTGACATTATTGGTATTGGAGCAAGCAAATAGCCTGTTGCCTTGGGGAAAGAATTATGCGGTGAAGCCTTGAAATATTAGAGTCGGATTAAACATGGACAGCATGGTGTAAAGAAATTTATTCACTTCTGGGAAGAAACTATGATAAGTAAACCAAAATGAAAGAAACACACTGGCAACACACTACAAAAATCTCGTACATTTTTTTCTTTTTGCAGGAGATATTTGAATAAAGAACATTTGTATAACTTAAGCAAGAGAGAAAATTAATAGTATTTAAAAATTTTGTATGGAAAACGCTCATACCTAATCATGCTCCTGTGTGTGCAGGTGGCTCTAACTTCCTTCTACAAATTTTTATTTAATTAACTTTGTACCAAGCATTCTTCTAGCACTAGAGTTACAATGTTGGACAAGCCAGATAAGATCCATGCCTTCGCTGAGCTTACTTTCTCACAGGCATGGGCAAAAATATGCCAGCAAACACAGCTTAAAATTATTTTAAAAATTATAAGTGCTATGAAGAAAATAACAATGGGCCTTGAAATTGGGGGTTATTGAGGTGGGTGGAAGACTATTTTACAATGGGTAGTCTAAGAAGGCCTGTTTGAGGAGGTGGATTTGAGCCTGTGTCATGAGTATGGAACATGCATTGCACTCTAGGAACAGGAAAAATGAGAACCAAGGTGCTGAGCCAGGAAAAATTTGGAACGTTTGAGTGAAAGAAAAAGGGGCAATGTGCCTAGGGTACAATGCATGAGAAAAAAAGAAGAGATGAAGTCAAAGACATACTCAGGCAGCAGACCCACTCTAGCTAGTCATTTATTCTTAGAGTTCAGCATAAAAATGCGAAATAATAGTTTTTCTCCATTAGAAATTACAAAAAAAGGGAAAGATGGCAAAATCTGTTCTTGGCTGCACTTTAGACCACAGGAAATTTCTGGAGTTGATAACTGTCTTCTCAGCAGCGGTTGGCATCAAAAGTAGGTGTCAGTTGCAAGCGGTTAGGATAAACAAGAGAGAAAAGTTTCAGTGGAATAGTCCACTCTTCTTTATCTTTCTATGAGACATTTCTACAATATTTCTTTGCATTGCAAGGCAGGGAAATTTTTCTTGACTATGAAAGCATTTAGAATCTTACCATCTATGTTAAAATTGTGTGTGCTACAGGAATGTTTCTTTCTAAACATTAGAAACCGTTTCCATGGGCTAATGCAGTTGCATCAGATTATTCCAGGTTCCAATGAACTCTCTCATGTTCTGTCATTCTTCAAAACCTGGATCTGGCAGTGATGGGATTGAAGCACGGAAGTGGTATAACTAGGGATACATCCGGAATCAAGTAACACTTCAGATTTTGCAAATAAGAAAATATCTTGACAACTTGGTAGAATAGAGCAACAAGATGATTTATGACAACCAGAAGGAAGATCCAGTGGGCACTGAGCTTCCAAAGATACTATGGTTAAGGAGAACTTACCTGTTCATGGACTCTCCAATTCCAGGTCACGATTCCAACATCAGAACTCAAAATAGAAGGACTAGCTGGGGGAAGGGACTTGGGATCAATATCATAATGGAAGTATTCCATGGACTATTTATCCAAATGGAAACTTTGAATGAGGTACCACAGTACAGACTATAATTGACCTAGTGAAAGAGCATAACAGGATTTTGGGGGAGTTTCAAAAATTCGCACATCAGTTGGAAAGGTCATTCCACTAAAAAGAGAACATTTATTCTCACACAAGTGAGGAAGAATAAATACAAAGACTATTTTTTAGGCTCATGATGGCCAAGTGGAGTGACTGTGCCATCTTGTTATTAGGGATAGAAAGTGAGGAAATTCTTAGATATTCAGGGTAAACCTCATAAAAATGGCTTTAAAATTTTGGTACTGGAAAATATAAGCTCATGGCCAGGCTCCAAATAATATCACTCAACAAGAATTAAAAAAAAACACACACATGAAAATACCAGTACTAAAGCTCAAGAGAAGCATATTGTATTAAATAAATAAATATAAACATATACATGCATATATATATATATATATATAAATTCAATATGGCAGCACAAAGAGAGCTCTGATAATGATGAATTTTAAAAAGATTTGTATGAAATAAAGAGAGTTAATTTTATAGACTCCAAAAAACAAGGCAATGCTCCAAACACTTACTATTAAGTCAATATTGATTATATTAAAAGGAAGAAAAAATTAAAATATATCACAAAAGACTATAAAGAAGTCTAAAACCAAAGATTCATTTTATTTGGGTGATCTGAGCACAGACAGATGTAGATCATGCCCCGTATTTCAGGTATAATATTTGGCATTTTCGCTTATGAGAATTTGTAAAAATCAATAAAAGTTGTCTTCAAGTTGTATCTGGAGAAAGACAAAACAAACATAAACAAACTGAGTTGTGACTCATCCACAGCTTAGGCAAACTAGTATAATCTTGTGAGAACAAGAAAAGAAGATGGAAATGCACAGCTACCATCTTTTTCAACATTGTTCTTAAAGGAAATCATTTTCAAACCGTAAAGATATGAACAAATCTAATTATTTGGGAATTGAGATATTTGGGGTAAATTATCATTTGGCAAATGATCTCTGATGCAAACATTTCCACTTTCTCTCTGAAATACTTATAAAAATAGAAAAAAAAATGCTCACTCCAACATCAGTAACACTGAATTCATTAAAAGAATCTTGGAAGAATTTCTGCAAAAAAAAAAAAAAGAAAGAAAGAAAGAAAGAAAAAAAATGGTATGAGACTGGAAAATGACAGAAATGGAGCAAACTTCCCAGGCTGAAAAATCTTTACAAAACCCCTTAGCTGTTGCCCATTGCCTGTCCACCTATTTCAGAAATGTGAGGTCTATCTTAACCACATCAAGCATGATTTCATATTTTGGATTTTAAAAATTCTTAGTGTTATTTTGTTGGTTTAAAGAGTGCTTTCTGGAATTTAACCTTCCTGATATACCATTACAGGGGAAGATATCACAGAGTATTATCGTTAGTGTGGTAGGTTGAAAAATGCCCCCCAAATATGAACACATTCTAATCCCTGAAACCTGTGAATGTTACCTTATATGGCAAAAGAGATTTTATAGCTGTGTTTAAATGAAGGATTTTGAGATAGGGAGATTATCCCAGATTATCCAGATGGGCACAATATGATCACAAAGATCTTTGTAAGAAAAACACGGTAAGGGGCAGAGTCAGAGGAGAAGGTGATGTGTTGGCAGGAGCAGAGGTTGGAGAGATGTGCTTTGAAGGTGGGAAAAGGGACCACAGTCAAGGAATACAGTCGTCCACCAGAAGCTGAAAAAAGTAAGGAAATGGGTTCTCCCCTCAGAGCCTCCTGAAGGACTCAGTCCAGCCCTGCTGACAATTCCACTTTGGCTCATTGAAACTCATTGCAGACTTCTGACTTTCAGAGCCATAGGAGAATAAATTTGTGTTGTGCTAAGACACCAAGCTTAGAGTAATTTTTTAAAGTGGTATCAATAAGAATCCCATAGTGTTAGTATAATCCAATGTTATAAATATATACATATGACCTTCAAATGTGAACAGTTGTTACTTCTAGTTGATGGGATAACTTCTTCATGCCTTTTTATGTTTTTTCAAAGTTCTGCAATAAACTTGTATTACCTTAGGAATTAGAATAAATGTAATAAGTTTTATTAACCAGTGGGCATATATAGGTTGAGTTTGTGAGTTATTTTCATTTCTACATAAAGTTTGAAACTAAGGCAGTATCAAGGTCAATCTTTTCCTCATCCTAGGTTTCCATTGGTAAAAAAAAAAAAAATGCTAGCTTTGTAGTTCATTGTTTGCTTATTTTTTATAGTTTCTTCCATCTAGTCATGATTTTAGCAACTATTGTTTATTTAAATATATTGTTACTGTTAATTCACGAACGTTTCTTTTTGTAATAAGAGATTCTCCCTCATTGCCCTAGAATAAAAGTGTTAATTGCTGATTTTCCACTTACACTAATCATAATTTTACAGCTTCAGGATGTCTTTCCTAAAGGACCTGTTATGACAATGCATGATTCTTGTGATTCTTTTTCCTATTATTATTAAGGTTTCTAGGTTAATTTCATATTCTGCCTTGATGATTATTCCTAGATCCTCCTAAATTGTATCCATATGTTTAGCTTATTGATTTACCATAAGTATTAACATATTCCTATGTGTTTATGGAAAAACTGTTGTAAGAGCTTTTCCAGATGTTCCTGGGCCAACATTATTCTTTCTGCAAGTTGCTTCAGTGGTTTCTTCTCAGCTTCTGTAAAAGTTACTTTACTACTGCTTTTTGCAATTCAATACTAATAATCTTACAATTTCCTAAAAAGCACTTTACAAAATCTACATAGCAACCTTGAAAAATTTCCTGTGTCATATCTTTTTCTTCTCTACTTCTTTAATCATATAAGTAAAAAAAGGACTGGGGTGTCTGTGCCCAAATAATATATTTTCTTTTGTGTTTTTATTTTCCATGCTTATGATTAGGAAAAAAATGAGGTCAGGTTTCTTAATTGTTCCTGACCTGTGCTGTGAGAGTCTCTCACTTAGATGAGAACTGAATATTCAAAGAAGTCAGAAATTAATTTAATAGACCAAAGTAAGGTGTTTATATTAGAAAATAGTTTTTCAGGATATTATAACTCTTCTTCAAAGCCAAGATTAGTGTCTTGGTGTCTTATATAAACACTAAATCAAATTAATTTGTTTTGAACTGATATGAGAAATTGTTTCTAAGTGGAAAAAAATTTTTAAGACAATTATAATAGCATTTGTTTAAAGAACTTGAGAAATAAATCTGCATCAAATAAAATAGATGGTGTTTTATAGAGTTTTTTATTTTACCTTTCTTCAATCCTGGATGGTTAAATTATTTTGTTTGCATGAAATAGTTTACATGACAAAGTTAAATGAAAATATATTATTGAGGCTGGGTACAGTGGCTCACACCTATAATCCTAGCACTTTGGGAGGCCAAGGTGGGAGGATCACTTGAGTCCAGGAGTTTGAAGTCACAGTGAGCTATGATGACACCACTGTACTCTAGCCTGGGTGACAGAGACAGACCCTGTCTCAAAAAAATACATAAATAAAAATAAAAAAAATTAGCCGGGTATGGTATGCCTGGTATGCTTTTAGCCTGTAAAATTTCCTTTACTACTTCTCATCAGATGGCTATCTGATAGCAACATATTCTCTCAGTTCTTCATTTCTTTCAAAAATGAAGGCAATATTTGTTTTGCCTTCACTTTTTAAAGAAAGCTTTTCTGTATATCGAATTCTGGCCTCCATTGTTTCTTCCAAGAAGTCAATGTTAGTCTTATTGGGGTTCCCTTCTAAGGTATGAGGCATTTTTCTCTTGCTCCATTTGAAAGTTTCTCATCTTTGATATTCATTTAAAACTCATTTAAGAGTTTTTGAACATGGCATGTGCCAAGCTCGCTCAGATTGTCAGGGTTTGTTTTATGTACTTACTGCATAGAATGGTAATGAAAAAAGTGCTATTTTGTAAATTTTTATCCATTGCTGTTGTGTGCCTGTGACAATCTGTTTGTTTTTCAGAGATTCTTATTTCATGGCTCTTTTCTCCCCATCTGATTTGAGAGACCAGGTTCTATAAAGGGGAAGAAAATGCAAAGATGCAGCTCAGGACCCCTAAGTGTGGCCCTCGGGGTCACTGGACAGAGGGGAGGAGCCCAGTGATGATAAACGCCGGAGAGTTTGGGACTTGGTTACTGATGCCTAATCAGAATGTATGAGCCGCTGCAATGCCTCTAGTCCTTTCATTTTTATTTCTTTTGGACTGATACTAATTTTCCTTTTGAAAAATAACATTAGTGGGGTTAGAACATTGCCCCACACACCAACTGTGGATGGCAGGGGGAGAAAGCCAACAGAATCAAAAAGGAATAACCCATTTCTAATGCAGGAAACAATGCTGGTTTGGAAATGCAGACCACCAACACTGAATAATTTCATCTCACTATAAATAGTACATTAGCTGAGAAGGAAAATCAGCTAGGCAATGACTGAAAAATATCTTCAAAGTGCTTGCTTTACCTCTTTTTTTGGAAATATATTCTTTGACTGCAGTAACTGGTAAATTAAGTAAATTGTTGACTACATGAACATCTAGCACCAATAAAGGAGATTTTTTGGTTATCTTATTTTTCAGTGCAGGAAATCAAGGTGGAAAATGCAGGTAAAATGGCATTTTTGTCCTAGGACAAGAATGAATTCCATTGGTTATTTACATCAAACCAACTTACTAATCCTCAAATCTGCATTTGGTTTTCCATAAACAAAGCTTAAATTAATAGAATTAATTTGAACTAGCATAGTAACAAGTCTCTTATCTAGAGAGATTAAAAACATTGCCTATGCTAATATCCACCCAGGAGCAGAAAGTAAGAAAAAAAATGAATGTTTTAATTTATGCATGGTGAAGCCCTCAGATTTTCATGCACAGTCTACCAAGCTATAGATTTAATATAAAAATTTAAAACAATGTTCACACTTATGGTTACTTAGGAGTAATTAGAAATTAGATGAGGGAAACTAGAAGGCTGTTGGGACAGAGATCCTGAGAGCAGCAGTGACACCCAACAGGGTAGGCTCTCACCTCTTACAACATTTTGACTCCTCATTCTATTTATGTGTTAAATATACGTCCTCCCTGGAAACTTCCAAGCTCACAAAGCAGAGATTCAATCTTATTCATTGCCGAGTTCACAGTTTTAAAAACACTGGCTCAAACATATCAGCTATAATGATTAAATGAAAAATATTCAAAGATTTTTCCAATGAAGAAGATAATATTTGGGGTAGTAAAGCCACAGGCCTTCATCTTTCCCTTAGTTTTGTAGAGTCAACAGCATCAAGGAAAGGCATGCTGGAGTCCAAGCAGTTCAGGGCGCCAGCTGTGTAGCTTGGGGCCAGGTTATAATCCTGGTGTTGTAGTTCTTAGAGCTGTTTGCAAATATTCTGCATTTTCTCCAGCTTGGTACATAGGAGGCTTATGCTTTCTCACTTTTTTTTAAGATGTAATTTGATTTTGCTGAAGAAATATGAACAGAAGTGCCACGTTTTACTTTTGAGAGCCTGTGCAGGATTCTTCACACTTCCGGTCATGGCCTCCGTCTGCCAAGGTCCCTGAGTGACCAGGAAGAGGAGGGTCGACTCACTCCTGTTCACTTAAATTCAACACTTTTAGAAGTTATTGCCTACTTTCAATTCTACAATGGAAAACACAATCATTTTCTGTGCTTTTTTTTTCAAAATGAAAGAAAAGGGAAATCAGGTAAACTGTAGAGAAAAGCTAATGAGAAACAGGCTGAAAATTTAAGGCTAAGTCTGACCCCAAAATCACTCTGGATAACAGCCAGAGTGTTTATTTGGCAATTTGGATGGTTGGCTGGACTGTCAAAAAGAAACACGGGAATCCTGCAATTCTATTCATTCATGTCCAGTTTCACAACTTATCTTATGTTATCTTACAATTATTGTCACAGACCTTAACCTGCAGTGTATTAGTGGACTCTCTAGAGAAGATTCTATAGTTAATAAAAATAAGAAATGCTTTATATATGAAGCAGTATGAGAATAAAAATGTCTATCATATAACAATATAAGATATTGGTATAAAATAGGATAAGATATAGGATTTAACACTTTCCTTACTCTATCCTTAGGGCATTCTACAAAGCTGAGAGACAAAGATGAGTATAAATATAATTACAAATAAAAAACCTATTTAAAATCTCTGTAGTAATAAAACAGTAATTTAAGCACTTCTTTTTCAACATTAATAATCAAATTCTTGGCTCCAAGTGGTGGATCACACACTGTAATACTAGCATTCTGCGAGGCTGAGGTGTGAGGATTGCTTGAGCTCAGGAGTTTGAGACCAGCCTTAGAAAGAGTGAGACCCCATCTCTTCTAAAACTATAAAAATTAGCTGGGCATCGTGGTATGCACCTGTGGTCCCAGCTACTTAGGAGGCTGAGGCAGGAGGATCGCTTTAGCCCAGGGGTTTGAGGTTGCAGTGAGCTATTAGGTTGATGCAAAAGTAATTGTGGTTTTAGCATTGTTGAAATTTTCCGTTTGATTGGAATACATTCTTACATAAGTGTGGTTATGTTATACATCATTTTAATGCACATTTCTCGCTTTATGTTTTTGCTAATGACTTATTACTTGCCATTTATTTTACATTTATTTTAGACTATGGAAATAATGTTAGACAAAAAGCAAATTTGAGCAATTTTCTTATTCAAGTTCCAAATGGGTCGTAAAGCAGCAGAGACAACTTGCAACATCAACAACACCTTTGCCCCAGGAAATGCTAATGAACGTACAGTGCAGTGGTGGTCCAAGAAGTTTTGCAAAGGAGAGGAGAGCCTTGAAGATGAGGAGTGCAGTGGCCGGCCATTGGAAGTTGACAACTACCAATTGAGAGCAATCATCAAAGCTGATCGTCTTACAACTAAATGGGAAGTTGCCAGAGAACTCAACGTCTACCATTCTACAGTTGTTCAGCATTTGAAACAGATTGGAAAGGTGAAAAAGCTCGATAAGTGGGTGCCTCATGCGCTGACCGAAAATCAAAAAAATTGTCCTTTTTGAAGTGTCATCTTCTCTTATTGTATGTAACAACAATGGACTATTTCTTGATGGGATTGTGATGTGCAACAAAAAGTGGATTTTATACGACAACCAGTGAGGACCAGCTTGGTGGTTGGACCGAAAAGAAGCCCCAAAGCACTTCTCAAAGCCAAACTTGCACCAAAACAGGTCATGGTGACTGTTTGGTGGTCTGCTGCCAGTGTGATCCACGACAGCTTTCTGAATCTCAGGGAAACCATTACATCTGAGAAGTATGCTCAGCAAATAGACAAGGTCCATGGAAAACTGCAACGCCCGCAGGCGGCATTGGTCAACAAACAGAAAGGGCCCAATTCTGCTCTATGACAATGCCTGACCACAAGTCACACAACCAATGCTTCAAAAGTTGAATGAATTGGGCTACAAAGTGTTGCCCCATCTGCCATATTCACCTGACCTCTTGCCAACCAGCGACCACTTCTTCAAGCATCTTGACAACTTTTTGCAGGGAAAATGCTTCCACAACCAGCAGGATGCAGAAAATGCTTTCCAGGAGTTTGTGGGTTCCCAAAGCACAGACCTTTATGCTACAGAAATAAACAAACTTATTTCTCATGGCAAAAATTTGTTGATTGCAATGGTTCCTATTTTGATTAATGGAGATGTGTTTGAGCCTAGTTATAATGATTTAAAATTCACAGTCTGAAACCACAGTTACTTTTGCAACAACGTAATAATTACAGCTATGAGCTCATCTTCTGTGTGCTATATTTAAGCTGTTTGCCAAAGCAATATTTCAATTCTTTTTATTCTGAAGCCCACATTAGATCTAGTCACATTTTACCACGAAGTTATAAAGTCATATAACATGAATTGCCTCATCTATAATATCAGCCATGTGCTAATATGCTAGTGCTCAGATTTCAAAGAAAAAAGGTTATAATCCATTTATAACATCTACTCTCAAAAAGTTAGGGTATTGTGGGGAGCTAGATAAGCTAACAGACAATTAGAAGATCGAGGGTAGGTGCAATAGGAGATTATGTATAAAATATTGCAAGGAGGGAGTATACTATACTACAGAGATTGAATAGTTAGAATGTCTATTAATATTACCTCCATTTTATGGAGAGGGAAATAAAGACTTAGAAAGATTATATGGTCGCAACTATTGAGTGTTAAAGAAGATGCTTGAACCTAAATTTATTTTTTTAATGGATACATTATGTTTTACATACTTATGGGGTCCATGTGATATTTTGTTACATTTATAGAATGTGTAATGATCAAGTCAGAGTATTTGAGGTATCCATCACTTTGAGTATATATCATTCACCATTTCTATGTGTTGATAACAATTCAATTCCTCTCTTCCAGCTACTTTGAAATATTTTAGGTCATTAAATATGAAATGTCCGAATTCAAATCAAAAGTGTAGTTTATTATCTCTCAAACAAGAAGCAGTACAATTAATCAAAGTGTGTGCCTAAACTATCGACACAGTTTTGCCATCTAATGGTAGCTTGTTCATGCCAGCAGCAAAGAAGCCTGGAGAGCGAGTGGTGATGAAATCACAAAAGGAGTTTTCCACAGCTTGTTGAGAATTGAATATTTTTCCTCGTAAGAAGTGGTCCAAAGCCTGGAAGAAGTGGTAGTCAGTTGGTGCAAATTTTGGTGACTACAATGGATGACAAAGGGTGTCCAAGCCCAGCTTCTGTAGTTTGTGCAGTGTTATTTTTTTACGACATGTGGTCTTGCAAGACGATTGGCCTGTCTCTATTTGACCAATCTTGGCTGCTTGATCTCAAGCATCCTCTTCATTTCATCCAATTGGTTGCAGTAGACATCTGCTGTAATAGATTGACCAGATTTCATGAAGCTATAGTGGATAATCCCAGCACTAGACCACCAAACAGACACCATTAGCTTTCTTTGATGAATAGTCAGTTTTGCACTGTGTTTCTGCACTTCATCTTTATCCAAACACTGTGCCAAATTCTTGTGATTGTCAAAAAGAATCCATTTTCATCACATGTGAAAATACGGTGTAGAAATGGTTGCCCTTTACATCGTGACTGCAAAGAAAGGCAAGCTTCAAGAGGATTTCTCTGCTGACGCTCGTTTAATTCACAAGGTACCCATCTATCCAGCTTCTTTAACTTGCCTGTTTTTTTCAAATGGTCCAATATTGCTGAATAGTAGTATCAAATCTTGCTGCTACTTCATGCTAGGTTGAGATGGATTTGCTTCCACCTCAGCTTTCATCTTGTCATGATCCACCTTTGTCTCAGGTCACCCATGTGGCTCATTTTCAAGGTTAAAATCACCAGAACAGAACTTCTCAAACCATTGACGTACTGTGTTCATTAGCGACATCCTCCCCAAACACTGCATTGATATTTCAAGCTGTCTGCACTGCGTTGGTTCTACAATGGAATTCATATTTAAAAAATAACATGAATTTTTTTACTTATCCATGGTTTCACAAAAATTGCTCTAAAAAAAATTTAAAAGGTAATCACAAGCCAAAACGTGCATTTGAAAGAATGAGGCTATACCTTTACAATAAAAAAACAAAGCAAAAACAAAAACCAAGAAATGTCAAAGTGAAATGTCAGAGATATCAACTGCAAAACTTAGTAATTTAGGAATTTGGACAATCCATACTTAATAATCTAAATATATAATACCTTGCTGTTTACTATAGTCACTCTACTCTGCTGTTGGACAGTAGAACTTATACCTTTTATCTGTGTGTTTGTACTTGTTAACTTACCTTTCTTCATTCCCGCTACTGCCCCTCCCAGCCTCTAGTATCTACCATTCTACTTTCTACCTTTATGAGATCAACTTTTTTAGCTCCCACATATTGGTGAGAACATGTGGTATTTGTCTTTCTAAGCCAGACATATTTCATTCAACATAATGACCTCCAGTTCCATCCATGTTGCTGCAAATGACATGATTTTATTCTTTTTTTGTGGCCAAATATTATTCCATTGTGTATATATACCACATTTTCTTTTCCCATTCATCCATTGATGGACACTTAGGTTGATTACATGTTTTTGCTATTGTGAATAGTGGTGCAATAAATATGCATGGGCAGGTATCTCTTTGATATTCTGATTTGAACATAAATTTCTAGCCATGGACCCAAATCTCTCCTTTACGTCATTTTGTTTCCAGTTATTTTTCCTCCATTGCTTACTCACAAATTTTTTTAATCTGATAAATCAACAAAAAAAAAAAAGAAAAGAAAACTGGAAGAAATGTTTCTTGTCTTGCACTAAAACAACCAACCTGTCTACATTTATAACCACGTATACTGGCAAGGATTCATACTTCCGTGTAAGGCCAGAGTCCTTGACCTGATTCTCTCTCTACATCTCAAGTACTTTGTTCCTGAAATTCTCCCCTTTCTTCCCTGCATTATTGTTTTCTCCTATTTGAATTGTTTGTGTCACCATACTAACATGCTACGCTCACGTTCCCTCCAGCTTTTGCCCTATATCTTGCTTTTTTATAGCAAGTTCCTTGAAATAGTTTGTAGTCACTACTCCCACTTCCTCACTGTTCATTCTCTCTTGATCCTGTTAAAATGAGTCTCTTTTCCCACTATTCAGTGAAACGGCTTGTCAAGGTCATTTATTAGATCTATGTGGCCATATCCTATGGTCATTTCTCAATCTTTATCTCATACAACAGAGTTGAATAAATGAGTAAATGAATGAAGAGTCAAGGGCCCTAGAGGCTACCAGATGACCTGTTGGCTACACAAACCTGAATCTATGAAACTGTATGATTAAGAAGAATACCACCTTGATGAAGTCAGTACACCTGAAAAGAGAAAGTTAGAAAGAGATACTCCTAGGGTTTGGGGTGGGGTTAGTCACAGGGCCCTTTTAGAGTGGAAATTAATATGTGCCGTCTAGGCATGGAAAGTCAGAATTTGTAAATTGAATGAGTTGGTCAGTCAGTATTCTTATCTTTGGAACACATGAGTTCATTCACAGTTTGTCTCTGGTCTTGTCTTGGAAAATATGAATCTGAAAGATTGAGCTACTGTTAAAATTGTCTGAGCTTAGATCATTTTGTTGCATGTTATGGTTTCGTGCATGCTATGGTATAGCATGTTTTGAGAATGATAGTATGTTTTGTTTTGAAAATTGAGGCTTCTATTTAATTTTTGAAGGGATTCTTTGCTCTATCACATGAAAGGGACCTGGAACAGTTGATCCGGCTACTCAAGGACTTACACAGCCCCTGAACAATGCTTTGGTTCTCATCCTGATACTTAAACTCACAATCATGCCAATCTACAAATTTATACTTCTGAGAATCAATATTTTTGGGCATATTATCATCTGTACATCCTTGCTGCCATGTGCTGGGCCTCTTCAGTTATATAACAAGCATATTGTCCAAAGTGGAAATATTGCCGTGACCTGAATTAACAATTGCAATTCTAATGTTTGCAGGCTTCCTCTCACCTCAGCCTTCCAGAACATTCCTAAAACCCTACAAGGAACTAAAAGACCACCAAGAGTGAAAGCAAAGCTAATATTTTATGGTTTGTATAATTTACCACATAGAAAAGATTTTTAGACCAACTGATGATTATATCACTATAATTATCTTATTTTAGATCCCTTAGAAGAGTAGAAGCTGAAGAGGAGAAACAACGGGAGGACCTGTTGGATACTGAGACTGTCAGCAGGGAGCAGCGGTTACTGAATACTCATCAGTAGAGAAAGATAGAAGAAAGAAAAAAACCCAGAAAGGCTAATTAAAAGCTCATTTGCCTTTCTGATGTGAGTTACATATTGTATGGCTCCTTAATAAGGTTGCATATGACATAATGCAATATTTTCTTGATGATTAAAAATTATTGTCAACTATTTTAATTATTATACTACAATACACTGAAGCCCTTAGCATCTGGCTTAAATTGTTTCATCTTACCCTAAATAAGTAGCTTCCAAAGTCTCAGTGTGCTGTGACATAATATGATAATAAACAAAAGCCATACATATATGGAATGTATTTGAAAAATATTTTAACAAAAATGAATATAATTTTAAAACAGACAAAAATCAGGGCTTAAAGAATTATGCATTAGTTATCTGTAAAATTTACTTAGGATTAAGACTTTATTTGCTGGTGTTGCCAGAGATTTGATTATTTGCTCTATGTGAGCATTTGAATGCATAATGCAGGAAAAACCAAGAATTTTGTATTGGGTTATCAGTATCTATTGTGATCTATTTTGGTCAAGAGCCAGTAGGACTATTATCGTCTTCCAGTAGTTTGAACATTGTTACACAGTTCCTACAAATAGATAGCTATTATTTTAATGCTATTCTAATTGTAGCATTTGCTGAAATAAGCTATGTGGGCTAAAAATATTGTCAACAAAAGTACACATCAGATGACAATTGTAACCACTGTATTTTAAGGTTCTTTTCAACTGTTCTGCAGCTTAAGAAACATGTGGCTGGCATGGTCTTTCTTTGCTAGTGGTAGGTTGCATTCCTATTACTTACCGAAGGACCGTAAGTAATGTGAAAGAAAGAGCTACACATCTTTGTGTTTTAACTTTTGCAACAGCTGTGTTTTGTTTAAAGCTTATATATTTATGAAGCAGTTCATGGTATCCTTCTCTTGTACCTGATGAACATATTCATACTTCAGTTAATAAGATGTCCTACTTTCATTTTCAACATTTAATAAGCAGGAGAGCCACTGCACGTATTATCTTTGCTCAGGTTATTTACTGGCTTATTGCTAATACAAATTTTATGAATATAATATTGAATTCATACTTTTATGTGATAAACTTCTATTCTTGTTTATAAATCATATTTGCCTATGTAGTATTTTGATTCTTCATGTGTTTATTTATAAAATATTAATAGTTACTACCTATAATTATAGAACAATACATTTTTATCATCTGGCATGGTGAAATAGTCTCAAGAATTTAATATTTCTTTCAGAAATTCAAACCTGGAGAGGAGAGCACTGATTCAAAATTATAAACATCTTTGTGAATTTTAGACCTTGATAGGAATAAAATTAGCTGGCAATCTATTCTTTGGAAGTAAATTAGGCACTTTAACAGAAACATTGTGTTATCTAACAATGAAAGAAATAATTTAATCTTGGACTATATATTAAAGTGGTGGTTTGTTTAAGAAACTCTGGTGACAGGAAAAAATATTACATCTGTAAAAATATGAATCTACAGTTCTGTTTATATACAATTACAAAACAGGCTATTTTAAATCAGTTTTTTTTTTTCCTGAGCAAAATTAAGAGGCGTTCTCTGTATAATCAATTGGACAAGCCCATAGTATGTCCAACTCAGCATTTACAATGACAAAATAAAGGAACCACTTTCAGGCCTGTTTGTTAGATAAAGAATGCCACGTATTAAGGTAAAATCCACTGGGAAGCCTGATTACTGTCTAGAGCTAGGTTTTATCTAAATACTTTAGTGTAGATCACAAATATTAAATACATTTTCTTCTAATTCACATAACCTATAGATTAAGAAAATTCTATATTCAGCCAAAAAGTAAGCCATGGGAAGTATGCCAAAACCTAGAAGAAATCAAGGGGTGAAATGAAAATCAAATAGGAGACCTAAAAGGATGTAGTGTACACTTTCTCTCCTTGTTTCACCTTTGTAGAAATTCATATTGGCTTCAGTTGGTAGACATTGCACAGACCCAACATCTAGCGTTTGACATTTGGCTTCAGAGCCAGTAAATACAACTGTCTTCCAACTTCCCTTCATTCTCCTAACCTTAAATATCTCAGCCACTCCACTATAAAAAGATTACAAAGATAATCTGAAGGACGAAGGAGCACATCATAAAAGGGTATCTCAAATCCCACCATTACTCTCCACTTCCACTGTTTTCCTAGAATCAGTCAAATGTCTTCATTTAATAATACTTCAAAACAGCTTCCAGCAGGTGGAGGGGGGAGGAGGAGATGGGTAAATTCACATCTAATGGGTACAACGCGCACTATCTGGGTGATGGGCACACTTATAACTTTGACTCAAATGGTACAAAAGCAATTTATGTAATAAAAACACATTAGCCCCTGTAATATTCTGAAATTTGAAAACATATATACATATATAAGCCCAGCTATCTATGATGCAAATTAAGGCCTATAATGTTGGGTTTTTGATTTCGCCAGAAGAAATAATTTTTTAAAGTAATGACTTGCATGATGAGTGCGATGTGCACTGTCGGGGGAATGGACACTCTTGAAGCTCAGACTCGGGGGGTTGGGAGGGGTATGGGCAATATACTTAACCAGAACATTGTACCCCCATAATAAACTATAATAAATAAAAAAAAAAGTAATGACTTGCAATGTTTTACATCATTTTATGTACCTCTTCCTTTAAATGTAATTTCAAGCAGAACTCCACTCTATAACACAGACTTACAGCAGATATACCATGACAGAGTCAGAGATGTTGGCTCCCTGGAACTATGTGGAAGCCATCAGCTAGTATGAAGGCGGTGGCATGGGGTAGCAGTAAGGAGAATGGATCCTTTGGACTTAGATTGCCTGGTGTTGAATCCCAGCTCTGCCATTTTCTAACTGTGATGCCACCTAAGTCACTAAACTTCTCTACGACTTGGTTTCCTCATCTGTAATAGGGAGTTGTTGTGAGGATTAAATGAGTTAAGATCTGTAAAGCTTTTAAAATGTGTTTAAAAAAGGCTTCCTTAATCCATTCATTTTATTATTGTCCTTTGGAATGAGTAGTAGGAACAACATACTGGGTTTATTGACTAGGATATGGTGCATCCTAACCAGACTGCCATTCCTAAATCTACTCTACATTGGTTGGTGCTATCCTAGAAAGATCACTCACCTCAGAGAAGCCAGTCCTGGACTTGCAGGTGTTACGTGCATAAATGTGTGTGATCTTTTTAAAGGTCAGACATGTCCCACTATGTTCCTTTTTGAAGATCAATGAGAATTTTAAAGATAACTATAAAAATAATTATTTCTAAATTAGGATCAGTTTCTTAATCTGTTCTTCCATACCTTTCTCTATGTACTAATTCAATTAACACCTATACTAATATAGATTCTTACTCTGTCATAAAAAATCCCAAGGCATTTTCAACGGCCTTGTGTAATCACTATGCAATTTCAGTCGGTCTGAAATAGAGGACGTCCAAGCGATAGTCCTTGACTGACAAAGCTGTATTTTCTACTTTCATGTACAAGGTTTGAATGAGCCATCATAAATCAGACAGGATTAAAAGTTAGGAAATGATCATAGGACTAGTTTTCATTAGATATTTAGGTGATAACTCTTAAGCTGTTTATTTAGATAAAGATTTAAAGCAGCCAGGTATGGCAGCCGAAATGAAGAGCACTGTCTGCTTGTCCTTACTAATTTATCTACTGCATGCTGGAATGTTCATTTATCCCTGGCTGACAACTTCGGCTAGTTGGGGTCTCTCTGGCATAGAATGTCAATTTTTAATTCTGACAAAAACACAGCCTGTGATGGGGTATAATATTTCTGACATATGAGAGAGAAATAGGGCATTTTATAGTATTTATTTCTGGGGGAAATTACAAGAATTTGCATTGAATTGGAGAAAATGACTGCAAAACAGAGAAAGCACACTGTGCTGCTGACAGCAAAAAGCACATTCAGTCCTTGAACATTCATTACCCACTGAGTTCAAACAGAGCACAGTTTTTGCCTTCAGAGCCACCTCCATGATTGGGGCTTTAAAGTATGGTGGCACAGGAAAATAAAAAGCTGATTGGGAAAATTACTAGTTGGTAGAATGCACATTTTAAGGTTTACTGTAGATACTGAGCTTACATAATACCTCCATTACTCGTGACTATATCTGAGTTCGTTTAGTTAGAAAAGATCATTTAATTTCTGAGCCATCTCAAAGGAAAACGAAACTGGCTGAAAGAGTAAGATGGTTAAATTGCTAAAGTAATGGCAATAAGCTATTCAAAACTGCCTGCTTTCATTTACTTTAATATGTGCGTTTAGGCTCAAAGGAAACATTTCCCATTTTATTCTACTTTAAAAGATATTTCCTGTTGGAAACAAGTAAATGGACAAGAAAACAAAATACTACGTAGAGATACTAGATTTTTTATTCTTATTTTATAAAATAACAGTTATTTTTCTGATAAGAGTGATATATGCTTACTGTACAATATGTAGGAAAAAGAAAAGTAATTGTAAGGAAATAAATGCAACCATTAATTTACTGCTAATATTTGAAGGAGATTCTTTCCCCCCCATTTATATGTGTATGTGCACAGACGTGTATGTAAGTGTGCATATGTGTACTGGGGATATATGAGAATTAATATTTCTATATCCTTTTATTTTGCTTATGCTATAAAACTTCCCCACATCATTGTATACACATACACACATGCACACACACAAACACACACACACTACCTTCTACTATATTTATAAACATACTATGATTGATGTATTTAAATAGATTTATTTATTTATTAAACCTTTTCCAATTATGGGAATTTACATGGAAAATTTTAAACAGTATTGTAGTGAATATAATGCATGACTACCTTATCCATAATCTATTTATCTAAGATAGATTCCTAGAAACATCAAAGTGAATGAGCATTTAAAATCCTCAGTAACTTGATACCAGTTTCCAGATATGTTGATCGATTTTTACTAATATTGGGAGAGAGGATGAATAGAGGTTGAAATTTTATTAAAGAAATATACAGTTTGATAGAAGAAATGAGACCTAGTGTTTGATAGATCCGTAGGGTGACTATAGTTTAAAATAGTCTACTGTATATTCCAAAATAGCTATAAAAGAATAATTAGAATGTTTCTAACATAAAGAAAAGACAAACATTTAAGGTGATGGATGTCCCAAGATCACTGATCTGATCTTTAAAAATTATATGAATGTATTAAATTATCATATATACATCTCAAATATGTATATCTACTATGTAATAACAACAAAAAGTTTTATAAAAGAATATAGGGATGTTAACACTAAATTGCAACATCATTGTGAGCTCACTGCCTCCCAAGACAAAAAATTATACTAGCACCAACAAAGTATGCTCTCCCTCTCTCTTTCTAAACACACACACACATCAAGTATATACATAACATTTATACATATGCATATACATTAGTTCAAATACATATATAAATACATGTGTATATTTTGAATTAAGTGTTTAATGAGTTAAAATTTGTGTATATGTGTGGGTTTGTGTTTTGTGTTTGTGCTGGCATTTGTGTGTGTATATATTTTATGAAGAGCAGTTTTTCAGAGCTTCAGAAATGTTTCTGGTATTCACTAAAGACTAGATGTTATAAAGAAGGTTCACTGCTTTTTGATTCATCTAGTGCCTTGAGTTATCTGTGACTCATCTTCAAGATGAACTTTCTTGTCCCTCATTAATTGCAGGATAAATATATCCAGATCACAGGGGTCTGTTGTGGTGTCAACTTATGTTGGGGTGGGGAGCGGAATGCCAGGTGGATGTTTGTGCCCAGGGCTCTGTCTAGCTCTGCCTGGCTGCCAATAGAGTCAGCCAATATAATTTGCATAATTAGCTCTCTGAGCAGTCTTTAAAGTCTCTGCCAGCAAAGATTAGAGACTGACCACCTAAGGATTGTTGCTACATCCCATTCATTTGAGCTCTCGGATCCTGTCCACTCAGCTGAACTGCTGACCCCTAATTTGAGGGCCTAATTGAGTGTGTATGGTTCTCTAAGAGATTGTTTTTAATTACAAAATTTTTACAGAGGTTAGGGGCAGGCTTGTAATTCTGAGAGATCTTAAGTGCCCGGAGCTTCCGTTATCTTGTTGACACCTGTACAATGTGTGACAGGAAGTCCAGCCGGGCTAAGTGGGTTAAAACAGGGGTCGCACATTAACTATGGGCCAAACAGGTATGGAATTGAATCTCAATGTTCAATAAATATTTGAGTACCCAATTTTAGAAAAGTGTTGACCAGGTAGTTTTGGAAAGGAAAAAGTACCAGAAAATGACCTAAAAATTGCCCTTCACTGTGAAAACTAGTCAATCTCCAGAAGTCATTTGAGTAAGGTAGATACAGAGACTTTTTTTTTTTTTTTTTTTCTTTTGAGACAGAGTCTCGCTTTGTTGCCCGGGCTAGAGTGAGTGCCGTGGCGTCAGCCTAGCTCACAGCAACCTCAAACTCCTGGGCTCAAGCGATCCTTCTGCCTCAGCCTCCCAAGTAGCTGGGACTACAGGCATGCGCCACCATGCCCGGCTAATTTTTTCTATATGTATTTTAGTTGGCCAGCTAATTTCTTTCTATTTTTAGTAGAGATGGGGTCTCGCTCTTGCTCGGGCTGGTCTTGAACTCCTGACCTCGAGCGATCCACCCGCCTCGGCCTCCCAGAGTGCTAGGATTACAGGCGTGAGCCACCGCGCCTGGCCGATACGGAGACATTTTTAAAGGCAAATAAGATCTGCTGTTTAGAAGATATTTTAAATTGTAATAATGTGTGTATAGAAATACAAACACAGATATAGATAACAATAAAATGAAAAGCTAAGGCTTTTCTTCTTTAGGAAAAACTTGTTTGTTTCTATTTAGTGCTCCTTGTAGTAATTACTCTGATAATGTTTAAAAAATTACTTCTTGATTTTAAACTCTTTAGCTATATTTGTTACTATCTATTATGAAAAATACTTTACTCACACTCTCTCCTGCAATCATACTTTCTTCTCCCAATGACTTTTTTAAAATTTACATAGTTGTTTTTTATCTATTGATGATTGTCTGTAAATTTAAAAATTAATATTTATTATCGATTCAGGAACTTTAGACAGTATCTCAACTTCCTCCTGTATAAGAAGAAACAATATCCCTTACTTCCATCTACCTCTTCTTTTCCCACCCATTGTCACTCAACTTCTCTCATCTGTGCCCCTATTCTTATGTATTCAAAATTTAGAACATTTAGATTTCTATTTGATTTTTAAAAAGCTGTCCACACTTTTTCTATTGCAGTGGTTCTCAACTGCAAGTGATTTTGACCCCCAAAGGAACATTTGGCAATGACTGGAGACATTTGAGATTGTCACAGCTAGATTGCTAAAGATACGTTGCTGTGGGTAGAGGCCGGGGATGCTGCCAGATATACTACAATGCACAGGACAATTCCCCAGAGCAAAGAATGTCAATAGTGCTAAGTTTGAGAAACTATGGGCTGTCTAGGATTTTTCTGAAAACTGTAATCCAAAACGGGAAGTTTTTAAAATACAAAGAAATAGGTTCTATGCTGTTCAAAGGAGAATTTTAAAATCAAGAATTTTGGATTGAATAAAATCCATTTTTTTAAATTTAATCATTGAATAAAAATCATACCACATTGCTTTCTATCTGGACCATAATTTTCTTGTACATTTTGTAACTCCTGGAATTTCTGATTGCTTATATTTATTTCATTAAAAAAAGAAACACATGCTTTCTTTATCACAGCAGTAGGATTACACAGTTCTTGATAAAAGGTCAGTTTTGGACAGATTGCGTATTATGACTGCTGCACAGCTGTTATTTGGGATTTTTTTTTCTTTCTCTCGCTCTCTTCTCCCCAATTTTTCTTAGATTTCTCATCTTCATTTCTTAGATTCCTTTTTCATTTTGCTGATATCAAGTCTATGTAATTGTTCCCAGAAAGATGTATGGGAGAGAAAAATTTTGAATAGATTCATACTTGATGGTTTAGCAGGGAGGTTATAGAATCCCAGTTTCAAAACCATTTATCTCAAAACTTTTGAATTAATATTCCATTGTCATTAAGTATCTAGTGGTCTTGAAAAGAAGCATCATGTCTAGCTCATTCTAATTCTTTTGGGATTGTCTTCCCACTCAGCTCACAACTTTTGGAGCATCTTCTTAAGTCTTGGTTGTACTAATTACATTCGTTATGGCTGCAAGTAAAGAATACAAGATTAAATTAACATAGAAGTTGTTTATATTTTTCACATAAAACAAAATATGGAGACTGATGATTGGAGGGTCTGGGGCTAGTTTTTCTGAGATCCTCTAGGCTCTATCCTTATGGCTGCAGGTTAGCTTCAACTACTTTAAGCACCATGTCCTTCTGAGCATGCAAGAAAGAATGAAAGAATTCTTCTCCTTTTCCTTCTTCTCCTCTACCTCTCGCTACTCCTCTTCTTCCTCCTCCCTCTTAATGTTCTTTCTCTTCTTCATCCTTTTCCTCTTCTCTCTCTTTTTCCTTGTCAGAAAGGAATTCTGTCCCACGGAATCCCTTTTAGCCAACTTCCCCTTTTTCATTTAATTGGCCACAACTACAAACATCTTCATTTAATCAATGAGAAAGTAGAAGATAGATGGCTTATCTCTTGTGATTGGATGGATGCCAACCTTCTCTTATAATATTGCTTCCAGCTAAATATCTGAGCAAATTCTGATTCCTCTGAGTAAGGAGAAGAGGATTATATATTGGATAAGTCAATGACAATATCTATTACATTCTGTTTTGAAGTTGGCTAAGTAAATGACAATGTCTGCTACACAGTATTTTAAAATTTTGTCAGTAACATCATGTATGGGCTGTTTTTCATCATTCTCCGTTAATATTCAATGGTTTCTTTCAGTTTAAATAGTCATATTTTTATATGCTTTGGGAATATTTTTCCTGCAATTAATATCCCTATAATTTCTTTTTTTTTTTTTAATTTCAGCTTATTATGGGGGTACAAAAGTTCTGGTTAGATATATTGCCCATGTCCCTCCCAATCCCCCGAGTCCGAGCCTCAAGCGTGTCCATTCCCCAGACAGTGCACATCGCACTCTTCCTGTAGG
>CM052445.1:13106158-13129439 GCA_028533085.1 Varecia variegata
AACAACAAAAATAAATAAATGGGACCTGATTAAATTAAAAAGCTTCTGCACAGCCAAAGAAACAATCACGAGAATTAACAGACAACCCACAGAATGGGAAAAAATTTTCACATACTACACATCAGATAAAGGACTGATAACTACAATCTATTTAGAACTCAGGAAAATCAGTAAGAAAAATATCCCTATAATTTCTGTCTCCTCTTTTTCTGAAACTACTAGTAGAGGGATGTTAATCCTCTGGGAATGATTTTCTTTTTTTTTTTTCTTCAAAAATTTTTATATCACTTTTTTGAACCATGTTCTAGAAAATTCTTGTAACCTTTTTCCTTTATTTCCCTTGATGTTTAATTGTAGTGACTAATTTCAATTGCATGAAGTCCTTACATTGTTCCTTTTTCAATGTAAGTAGTTCTCATGTTAGTGCAAGATCTTCTTGATTCTGTCATAAAATACTAATTAAAATTTACTTAAGTTCTATTTTTTTCCCTAAATTATGTTTGTTTTTAATAGGGTCACATATCTCGGTTGACTAACTTGGTCATGTTCTTTCATGCGGAGGATTTTTCTTACCTGTTTATTAATATCGAAACATTGATCACATGGATAGTTTTGTTTTTGTTTCCCCCCTGCTATTCCTAGCCTCAGTCATGAATCAGAATGTATGTATACCGCAAGCTCTGCGTACGAGGGCAGGAAGAACAGCCAGTAGACACTGTTCCCATACCACCCCCCTGTGACAAGAGCACAAAACTTCACTCTGAAAGCTTCATCCACTTCCAGAAGACCACTCTGTTTTTATAGAAGGTTTTCTCCACTTCAGGCTGAAAACAAAAGTTGATGTGTTTACTGGTTTGAGGAATGGTTTGAAGGATGTGACAGACAGTAGTTCAGTCAGTCACTCCCATTTCTACACTCTCCCGATGCTCACTCTTCATACCTTCTGAATCTAAGGACAACACTATGAAAAATGGCTCCAGCCTTCACTCAAGACCTCTCAGCTCGCTATGACAGTGACTTCCCCCACTATCGTAATCCATAAGTCATACCACAGTAGCCTTCTGTTGGTCAGAGATTCATCACAATTTTTGTTTCATTCACGGCCGTTGTCCCCTTGCACATTTTTTTTAAAGTACATAATCTTGTACTTCTTAATTATAATAACATTTCAATGATCACTGGGAACACGCAGAAAATAAAAATATGCTTTTCTGCAATATTGCAACGGAACTGATGACAAATTTAGCTTTGTTGGCTGCATACCAGGCTGTGAGAACAGATTATTGAATACATAAGTTACACAGTTTCGTATGATCCTGCAAGACCATATGTATTTAATAATTTCAAAGTTCTATTTCTTCTTCAGTTATTGAGCTCACATAAATCCAATCCTGGTTGTTATTGCTGCTCATGATATGGATCCATCTCTATATGCAACTTTCCTTTTCAAACTTTCCATGCATTCATGCAGGTATCCCTCCATTCATTTATGGACCATTCATGTATTGAACTCCTCACATGCACCTGTTTTGTGTTAGACCTTATGAACTTATACATGAATAAGGCATGCCCCTAATAAACTAGCACTAAAGTGTGGAAACTAGACATGGAGACAGATTATTACATACAGCATGATAAATGCTATAATAAAGTTATGAACAAAGTGCAGTGGGAGGGGAATTCTCCTTCACTTGTTATTGTGTAAATAAGGCCACATTACAGAGGGCCTTAGTAATGTTTTATTACTTAAATGTTTTCGTGTTCCCTAAAATGACAGCTAGTGGAAGGGTTTTATTTCAGAAACAAATCTGCTCTGATCGTTGACAAGAAAAAATGGGCAGACAGTGTGATCCACTGGAACAAGCTCCAAAGGGTTGAGTTCCACGGTGTGACTAATTTACTATGGTGCATAGAATAAATCATTTTACTACTCTTGGCTTCAGTTGTTTTATCTGTAAAATAAGGACTTGGCCTAAGTAATTGCTGATGATATTTTCTGGATTAGCAATTTATGGTTGTATATTTGGCCACATATGTGGTATGTGCCCTTCCAGATATCCAGGTAAGAATATTTATTACCAGTGTCAAAGAGATGGATGTAGCATTTGGGATCCTCAAGTAAGGGCAGTTTTGGAGCACACTTAGAGTGGGCTTCCTTACTTCATATGTGAGTTAATCAGCCAGAAGTAATGATGGAACTTCAAGTGTCACAAGCATCTTTCCATCTTGAGGTTTGGGCATAGGAGGCTGCAGTCTGGAGCACAAAGGGAACAGAGACCACCCTGAGATACATGCTCCTCTCAGGCCCTGATACCTGTCTTCCAGGAAATGCCACTGGCCAGATGAGGACACAGCACTCCTTGCTGGGAAAACTTTAAAAGGAGAATGTTCAATTGGAATTGGGAACTGTATTTGTCCCGGGCTTAAGACAAAAGTTTTAAAGCTGTTGGACATTCCACAAGTGACTGAGTCTGGCCTCCTCTACTCTTGCACTCCTTAAATCCTCTTAAAGCTCTCTAATGTTTTGTATATTTCACCCACTGACAGTGCCTTCCAAAGATAACTTGAGTTTCCTTATGAGTGTTTTTAGAGTCTTTTTCAGATCCTTTACCATAATCTTTTCAATAAATTTATGTTCAGTTCAACATTGCTCTTACATGTGAACAATGAATATTGCTGTCCAGATGCCAGGAATTCCTTTGTCTGTCACCAAAATTACAGCAAAGACCAGATATGCAGGTACACTCTCTCCATCTTTCTTATTAAAGACTCTCTAATGTGTTCTAGAATACATAGGTTATGATGGAAGAGGAAAACATAGAAATTAGAAGAAAGTACCTGATATCGCACATGTGGAGGAGGAGTTTATTTTCTCTATATACAAGTTTTGGAAAATGTAGTCGTTGAAATAAATTTGAGACATAGTGGTATCCACATGAGGTCTGTGTTTTTTCTAAGATTCTGGAGGCCATACTGGTTATCACTCTCATAAAGTCATCTCAGGAACCCCTAGAAAAGTATAACCCCTAATGTGACAGTGCTAACACTAGTAAAAATTCATGTGGACTCTGTTTCAGACTGATAGAAAGACCATGGCTAGTCTGGGTGGCCTGGATTTGATTTGGATGAGAAATGTCTCCTAGCTGGAGCTGGAGCTGGAGTTGAGGTGAAACTGAGAAAGTGAACAAATCCTAAAAGGCGTCTGGGGAGGCAGCAGGACCAACAAAAGTCAGGGCACCGAGAAAGAACACAGGGAATAATAGGCAATATGGGTTGCCAGCACTAGGGTGAGGCTCTGGGACATACCTGGAGTATGAATCTACAAATAACAAGACCAGATCCATGAAAGGCAGACCGAGCAGTTGGAATGGGCAAGTGGGAGGTTGTTAAGGTGAAACAGATAGGTTTGGGCTCTTTCCCAAAGCTATATTCATTTGCTCTCTTTGGCTGTCCAACTCCATTTAAAGGGCCAGGAGAGGTGTTTACAGTAATGTTCCAAGATACTGTGATGAGAGGACTGGACGCTAGCAGAGCAATTTGCATGAGAAGAGAACAGTTTCTGGAGTCTGAGTCATAGAAAGTTCTGATGGATAACATAGTTTTACTAAGTATACGTTTAAATCTCAAATGGAACAAAATGGCTCTAAAGATTATATAGATGCAGAGAACAATGCCTAAAAGAGACAGTACAGGAACGTAGCTAAAGCAGATAAAATATCAAGGAAATATCAGTGGCCAAGACAAGGCCCAACCTGAGTGCGGTCGGAGAAATAGCAAGACTAGAAATAGGGGCAGAGATGTCAGAGGTGAATTCTTTCCTTCTCTGTCTTTTATACTCTAAATTATGTGAGGAACAATGGGTTTATATTGCGGCAAGAGGCCAAAAAGCCTTGCACGTGTAGTAGCACTTAATGACAGGAACAAAACAGTAGGAATGAGGATAGGATTTTAACATATTAGAGATTCTCACTCCTGTGCTTGTGTGGCATATTTTTAATTTCAAAACAAAGACTTTACATGTGGATTTACTCAATAACTCTACTATATACAGATATTTTATATTTTAAAATTGTAATGTGGCCAATATGTAATTTTTTCTGCTATTCCTTTGTTTTTCCTAGCATACCTATCTGCCCCTACCGTACACTCCTTGTGGCTGTAGATGCAAACACTCCACCACCACCCCTAACTTAGGATCATCCATGTGACTCAAGAATATCCTATTTCTTTGGACACGTGATTGACACATGGATAGTACATGATTTAATCCAGGCCAGTCAGGATCCTTCCCTGGATTTTCCATACTAACACTGTAATGGAAATTACCCTGATAGCCCTGCCCCCCCATATCTCCAGGCAGAGTGGAAGACGCATCCTTGCTTAGCTAGGGCGATGCAGAGCTGGAACAGCCTACAGCCATAGTCCAACCTCGGGGTACAAAGCTGTCTGGAGAAGGGAGGATGGCCGATACTCAGTATAGAAGGGACAGAAATGGAAACTGGTTGGATAGAAGCTAAAACACTTTTAAG
The DNA here is from genome assembly GCA_028533085.1 of Varecia variegata. NCBI lineage: Eukaryota > Metazoa > Chordata > Mammalia > Primates > Lemuridae > Varecia > Varecia variegata. The sequence continues at coordinate 13,110,688 of CM052445.1, forward strand.
TCCCCAGGATCTGCTTATTATACCAACACCACTCCTGTTCTTCAGTTAATGGAACCCAGTATTACTCCTCCCCAATATTTTTTTAAAATAAAACTAGTAAATCAGATTTGAATCAGATTGTTACTTTTAAATGAAAAAATAATTGTGAAATATAGTACCTTTTAGGAAACTCATTGCTTCTGAAGAGATTGCATTTTGTAATTTTTAAGTAAATGATATGAGAGCTAAACAATTACAGTAGATACAGTAAGATGTCTTTATGACACTGATGTAGCCCTATTGGTAAAAACTTTAATTTAGTGCCTTTTATGTCTGAGGCTGAACATAAAAATAGGGAGGCAAACAAACAAATAAACAAATAAAATAAAAACAACCAGGCAGGGCTTGGTGGCTCATACCTGTAATCCTAGAACTTTAGGAAACCAAGGAGGGAGGATCACTTGAGGCCAGGAGTTTGAGGACAGCCTGGACAACACAGCAAGACCCTGTCTATAAAAAAAATAATTAGCTGGGCATGGTGGCATGCACCTATAATCCTAGCTACTCGGGAGGCTGAGGTAGGAGGATTGCTTGAGTCCAGGAGTTCGAGGCTGCAGTAAGCTACGATCACACTACTGAACTCCAGCCTGGGCGACACCAAGTGATAGCCTTTTTTTTTTTACCTATAAAATTGACTGTTTACCTCTGAATAAAAAATTAAGTACCAAAGTTCTTACTCTATTAAACTGGTTAATTATCTCATCAGGTGCTCCCATGATTTTTACATCAGGAATAATGTGGAAGATAGTTGAACCGTTAATTTATAATTACTCTTAAAATAGTAGTTTCCTTTGCCGTGGATAATGTATCTAGGCTTTCTTACATTGCCAAGGCCAGATGTTCCTTAAATCCTTTGTAGCAAGTTCTAAATAGCTATCTTGTGAAGTTTATGGGCATAGCTATTTTTGTGGGGGTCAATTCTGAAAATGATTTTAATAAAAAATTTTCTTAGTTTTGCAAGCTAGACTGATCTTCTGCAACCTTGAATCTCTGGTTTAAAAATGGAATAAACATTTACGATATGTAATGTTCCCATCAAATAAGAAAATATTTTCATCTTGCATTTTATCCATATATAATCAAAGAAATTGTATCTTGTCATTTTTTTAAATTGAGTGTACAAATCCTTTCTACTTCTTCAGCACCTGCTAAATGCTGAGCCTTCTTTAGAGGTCTTGGAGTTGACAGTGGTAAGGAATACTGGAGAAGAGAAAGAATGGGGAGAAGAGGTATAGTTTCCGTTTATTTGTGATAGCACATCATGGCTTGCCCAGGGGCTAGCATGTTGTCGCACATGTATAGGTGCTTAAAGATTTTTATCAGATCACATGGCCACAAATCAACTGCTACAGTCTCTTAACTTATATTCTTTCTTCTGCTTTTTCCCTCTGCTTTTTTTCTGACCAACCCTATCTAAGAAAGTCGCTCTGGAGAAGTGGCATTTCTGCACATAATGTATCCATAGCTAAAATGATATAGTATTTGTATTTATTCACTTGATTTTTATGAAGTGTAAAGTCATGAGAGTAGGCATTTTGCTTGGTTGGTTCATTTGCCATAGCTCTAGAAATCCACAGTGGCAATATCTTAGGAGGCACTCAGAAATGTATTAACAAATTAGCAAATACATAAATTGATGCATATAATTTGAAAGGAAAGGAATGAATAGGTGCAAGAAATATTAAGACTTAAAATTTCATAATGCTGGGTAACTTGCTGCGTATAATGAGTGAGATAAAGGAAGTTCAAGCTATCTCCAAAAATCACTAGAAGGCTGAGCAAATGAGAGGTCATAAACTGAGATAGAAAGCGTATGTAGAGGAGAAGGTGGGGGAAAGAGCAGAGGAGGCATTTATTTTCAGGGCCTGCCTAGCTATTCCCATGGAGAAGTCCATTAGATAGGTGTCAAGGCAAGGCTGAAGCCTAGGAGAGAAATAGGATTAGAACAGTCATTTGAAATATTACCAAATTCATAGTTTAGATTTTTACATATATTATTCCTTCTGTCTGGAGTGATTACCCTTTCTTTATGTCTTTAGAAATGTTCTGTTAGTTCTTCACGGTACAGATCAATGATGCCCTCATTTGGGAAAATCAATTGACAGAAGGATATTTGGCCATTTCTCCCTGGTACAAATATTATATCATTCCTTGAACATAGTATTACACTTAGGACACAACATTACAAACAATAAGTTATACTTCTGTCTGTTCCAATCCTCATCTCCAAATACATTTATGTAAACTTGAGTGCAAAAAAACAGTTATTTGTGAACAGTAGTAAGAAAAATCTAATAATAGCAATTAGCATTTTTATAGCAGATTGAAAGAAAGTAGTAAACAAAATTAATACACTCGAGATTGAAGAGAAGCCAAGATTGAAGACTAGGGAAGCTATATTAAAGCTATATTAAAATTGATTAAAAAATGGAATTTATGATTGATAAAATGAGAACAGTAAATAAGGTTGAGATGGAGCATGGGGTAGGAAATGAAGCAAGAAAGTTACTTGCCACTTTTTAGGGAAAGTGATTTCAAGAACAAAGTATCCTGCAGTGTCAAAACATGCAAAGAAGCAAAGAGTTCAAGTAGTACCTCATCAGAAACAAGACCCATGGTGCTTAGTGACTCAGGGCACTGGTAACCTGTAAGAGGACTTTTTGGTAGAATATAGGAAATAGAATCAAGATTTCCCCTTGAGGCTCAGTCTCGGGGGGTTGGGAGGGGCATGGGCAATATACTTAACCAGAACGGTTGTACCCCCATAATAAGCTATAATAAATAAAAAAATATATATATTAAAAAAAAAGATTTCCCATAGAATGGGAAATAAGCAATAATGAGCGCAGGGTGCTTCCAGTCTAGAAAGCTTAATGGCAAGATGAAAATACATATAATGATCATTCAGACAGCTGCAGGATCCTTAGAGATGTTTTATCTTTACTTTTCATTTTGAAGATAGAGGAGAATGGAGCTATTATGTCCATTAAAAGAAGAAATCCAATGGAAAAGGACAGGCCAAAACTGCAAGAGAAAGAGACACTTGATGGAGCAAAATTGCACAGGATATAGGAAAGGAGAAGGTCGTGAACAAAGGAGAGAGAAGTGGAGATTTGACTGACTTTGGAAAAGATGAAGAACAACCATGAAATGGGGAAGAAACAGGAAATTGTGAAAGTAGAGGGACTATTTAATCTGCTGGAAGAAAAATTTGGGAGCATTGCACAAAACAGTAGTTTTTAAAATCATTGTTGCTAGACAGGTACAATACCAATAAATTTCTCTGTGCCAAAAACATTGCCAGATGTGAGTAGAAAAGCACAACAAAAATAAGTCTTCCTATGATGTAATGGAAATACAGTGGAAGTTTTAATGACATTTGCAAAATCTTTCAGAAGCCTAGAGTACCCCTTTTGAGCTTTTGATTATCTTAGTATTTTAATATTATAATTACAACATGTCAGGACTCTATTTAAAATGTAATTATCAAAGCTCAGAGGAAACTGATTCTTATGCATCCATAATTTCATACAATGTAATTTTAGAGCTTGAGCTATTTTTATGTTATCATTTTAGTCATAGAAACATAGTTGAAAGTCTAGGGACTTGTACTTTTCATTGTTCAACAGGCTTTTAAACATAATCTTTGCTTTTAAAGTGGCCTTGTCACTGAGTGCACATTTATCTGAAATAAATCAAATTGCTTCTGGTAGAATAAAATGGTTCACACAGTTTTCATAAACATATCTTAACAACAAAACTATATCCTCCCCCAAAAAAACATGTTTTATCAATTTTTTTCATAGAAACAATTATTTTCCTATAAGAATTAGTACGTTTTAAGCTACATTGATTGACAGATGGTTTTATTGATGTCATTTGAGATTTGCTTAAATGTCATCTCAAAGAGGCCTTCCTCCACTATCCTATTTCAAATAGCCTCTCAACAATACATAAGCTCCTTAACACCTGGGGTTTTGCCTTTTTCACCAATGCATCCCTGAGGCCTGGAAAGAAACTTTCACTTGTGGAATCAACAACTGTTTTTACAACGTAGGGTATACACATAAGACAATGATTATTTTGGAGAGTTTGAAGTGGAATTCGGGATTTTAAAAACATTTCCTAGGTGTTTCACATGCTCTGTGGAATGGGAAAGCACTCAATCCAAAGCAATATCTAATTTCTTTTTTTAAAATAATTACATAGCTTATGTCTCTTTCCTTCCTTCCTTCCTTCCTTCCTTCCTTCCTTCCTTCCTTCCTTCCTTCCTTCCTTCCTTTATCCATTCATTCATTCATCTATTGAACACATTATTAGGCATACTAAATATTAGGCATTATGGATACTAAAATCAAATAAGTAATTTTCTCTGCCCTTAACATGCATACAGTTAAGTAGTGGAAGTTTTTAACCTTTGAGAGTGGGTACACTTTCTGCGAAGAGTCAAAGATGAACAAATAGTATGATGAAGTTGATTATTACAGTGTGTGTGTGTCTTATAAAATGAAGTGTGGATGAAATAGTGAAGCTAATCTTCTCATGAGATTTATGAAAGATCTAGCAGACAATACAAAAGACACATGGAAAGCATGTTGTAGGGAACAATATACTTTGCTGGGAATAACTATAAAAAAATTTCAAATGCCTTGAGCCATTCTGCTACCTAAGTACTGATTCTGTACACAAACAAACTCTTTGCCTTAACCAGAAACATATGTGGTGGTTAGATTCTTTGGTCAACTAAGTTTAATTAATTCATTAACTTCTTGAAATAGGTAGGACCCTGGAACCTAGCAACTAGGTCTAACGATATTTCCCAGCACAGTACATTCAAGGCACTGAAATAAGATGGAAGGAAGCTTGTAGTTTTTCTAGCAACTCTGGGCCAGAAGAGGGTTCTTTTCCCCTCCCTGTACCTTCCTTTCCCCTCCCTGAACCATTTTCATGACAGGTCTCACCACAACCTTAATAAATCGAAGCAGAGTTTACAGCAAGGTGATGACCCGCACCCAGTTAGGTGCAGCAGAGGGAAGAGATGTCCCTTTTGTTCCCTCTGTTACCATTATTTCTTTGAAGGCATCCCTCTTCTGACCAAGATAATGCACCCTAAATCAAGGTGAGAAGCGGGAACTAGGTCGGGCTAAAGAGAGTGGTGACTGGAGGTGTTCTCTGTTGATAAAAGGGAAGGTATGGTGATGGGAGAAATGGTGCGTTATTCACACTGATAGCAGGGGGAGTCTTCCATTTTTGAGTAAGGTCACAGGGAATTCAATATCTACTCATATTTGGTAGAACAAAACCCATTGGGACATGTGAGTTCAGGTGTGTATACTAACAACCAGCCTCATTATTATAACACCTCATTGTGGTATGGAGAATGGTAAATGATTTTCCATTTAGGATAAAATACACAAAGGAAAGCTAATTTTAGGTCATACAAAAGGGTAAACTATTTAACTAAAGAAGGGAGTTCTATCTTATTTGGTCTAGGGTTGCTGTGTAGTTTAAAGACAGATATGCCTACCACAGATTGAAATGGAATAACAGAAAATCCCAGGAGCATTTGATGTTTAAAGAATGTCAACTCAAGAGTCACAAATAGGTTTCAGTATCAAACTGGAAATCAGGGTCTCATTAACCTCATCTCTATGCTCCCCTATGGGTTCTTTATGTTAGTACTTGCCATATTGAAATAATATTAATTGCATCGAGTCTATCGGGCCATCCACAAGGCTGAGTCACTGCTGTGCTGATAAACCTGCTTTGGAGTGTGGGACTCCTGATTTGTGCCATTTACCAATTTTATTAGTGTAAGTACGCCCGCCATTGCTGATATCAAGTTTCCAAGGGTTTAACAATTGCCTCACATAATTCCTGAATAAATATTGCTCCAGCACATGGCTAGCTGAGGACGAGTCTTTGCACCATCATCACATAACACATGGCTCAGCCAGTCTGTTATGCAGTAAACATAGCAGTATGCTGAGTTCTAGCTGAGAGCGTTTTAAAATAATCCTCTTGAGAACATTGGACTTTCCAATACCTCCACTGTTTTATCTCAGGACATGCCACTTTTTTATGGAAGCAGTTTTACTTTCTCCAGCCTAGAGAACTACTAGAAACTACTAGAAAAATTCCCAGACTTGGAAATTGGGAACAGTGGTGGCACAGGCAAGGTGCTATTTTAGGAAAATTAGAGAAAGAATTTGGAGGCTGGACCAGTGCTTTGATGAATAACACTGCAGGGGGAAAAAAATGTTGCTTCGAGGATTTTTAAGAAAGATTTCTTGGATGTTGGTGAATTAATTCTCCCTACATCTTGCCTTCTCTGCTGCTTACTTAAGAGACTTCAGGATATATCTTTTCTAATTATTTTTCAAGGCCTTGGGATGAGAGGGATGTTCACGTTAAGATGCATCACCTTAACTAAGACTTGCCCAAATACAGCCCCACTTTATTCTGGTTGTTATGCAATAGGAGGATTGTAAATGATCAGTGCACAGAAGTAGAGAGAACTTCCACTTCCTGGAAAAGTGAGATGTGAAGTGTTTGATGCCAGCTAATTCTATGACTTCATACTTTTTTAAGAACATAAACATTGTTATAGATTATTTTTAGTCATTTCATTCTAAATACAAAGGAAAGATTTTTGTGAGACTTCAAAAATATAGTACTTTGGCAATTGTACAAGATTTATATATTTGGCATATAATTAAAAAGTAAAATGTACACAATTTCTCTTTCTTCCCTGAACAGTAGTAATATTTTCCAGTTTAGGAAAAAATAAAGTTGCTTGCCATTTTTTATTCTGCCAATGGTATATTTCATTTAACCTTTTTTAGTGCCTGTTAGTTCTTAAATATATCAGATTATTTATTGACTGGAAATCCTGGCAGTCATATCAAAAAAGGAATCCAGGCAAGTTTCCTCAAATATCAAAATTTCTAGCCTTGAGTATGTCAAATGCTGATTCTGATAGACATTGACCTTTGTGAAGCTAGTTCTTCTTTTTGATTTATGTGCTCACGTGCAATAATTTTTTAGGACATTGGTTGAAAAAATATTTTAAGTGTTTCCAAAGCATCACTTTTCAGTTCACAGACATTTAAAAATGTAAACAGAGCTTTGGGGCCAAAGAGTTCATGGTCTGTCAAATAGCAATAATCAGTGTGTGTGTTTTTGCTTTTACTGCAAAGTCCTGTACAGTAGTCTTCATGCAAGGGCTACTTCACTGTCAGCTTTTAGTGGCAGCACCAAGTGAGGAATATGCTGGTGGATTTGATTACAAAAGTGTTAGTATGTCAGAAAGAAATCATGAGACATTTGGAAACCTAATAATAAAACTGAAAATGCAAAACTTTGAGCAGCAAAGCAAACCAAATTTGGGGGTTATTTTCAGAATTTTCTCTTAAATTTTCAGAATTTTATTTTTGGGACATCTGGAGTCTATGATGAGAGAAGACAAAATAAAACCTTTAGGTGTGTAGAAATTTCTCATTATTATGGTAGGTTTGATGTTAGACCACAAAATAAATATTTTTGAATAAGGTCCATTTAATTATTATTAATTTGAAATAAAATATACATAGTTTTGTCTTGGATAAGATTTTTCTCTATCCATGGCACCCTCTTTTGTCTCAGAGTGTCCAGGTCAGTGTTCTTATAGAGGTGATAGCAGCTTATATTTACAAGGCTTCTGAGTCAAGTCCTGCATCCTTGCTTTTCTTTCAATATTTATTTAAATTATATAAATTGAATGTTTACTCTATGCCAATACCATGCTAGATATTTTAACACATTGCTATCCATTAGTTAAAGACAAGTTAATATGTCTCCATTATATCCATGATACACTGGTGGAGGAACAACAGGATATCAACAAATAATTCCCGTTGATAAATGGTAGATGAAGTGTATTCAGAGAGGAAACCCTGTTGGTGCCCAGAGATGAAACCATTAGCACTGCCATTACTTCTTGTACTTCTTGACAGTTGTGAAGACTGATGCTAAGTCACAGTAAAGGAAACCTGGAGTGAGTGCTAATCCACCCTGTCTGCAACAAATCACAAGGAGACTCGTAGAACTGGAGCACAGTGACAGAGAGAGAGAAGGAAATGAAGTTGGAAAGATAAGCAGGCATAATAAAAATTTAGAGTTTATTTTAAGTGTGATGGGAAGCCATTGGAGGGTAGGGGGAAGTATAGTTTCTGATTTATATTTTAAAGAGGTCATTCTGCTTCTCTCCGGATAATAGATGCCAGGGAAGCAGAAATGGAAACAAAGGGACCAGCTAGTAGGCTACTATAATGCTCTAGGGTTTGGCCCATTGGTGGCTGCGATTGGATGGCTGCAGTGAAGGTAAGACTTGGTTAGATTCCAAATATATTTTGAAGATGAAGCCAATAATATTTCTTTCATTCCTCATTCTCTGCAGGATTTGGGTATAAATAAATATATTCAAATAATAATAAAAATATACCAAGGTCTTATCTACACCAGTTCACAAAATACATCCTCCATTCTGAGATTTCTGGAGACCCCTAGAAGTGTCCCACAAATGCTCACAAATAAATCAGTTCTTAACAAGTGTTTCCATTGCTCTTTCCTCCCCTCCCTTCCCTTTCATAGGTGTTGATACCAAGGCTGTTCATTAAAGCACATTCTGTACATTAAACTTAATTTTATAGTTCCTTTCCAGAACCTTCAAATGATACCCAGTTAAGCAAAAAGGAGTGGAAATATCAGACCTCATAAAATTGAGAAGCCAGCTGGCTCTCAGAATAGAAGGGTGGGGAGCAGAACTGATCTGGTACAATTTTTAAGTTGCAGTAGTTTGTCACGGATGCTTTTTCTGAGTCTTAATTCCCAGTTTTTTTCACCTCTCATAGCTTTTCAGCATTAAAACAAAACAAAAAGCAAGCAAAACAATAAATATAGTAAAGCAGTTCAAAATAAATTCTCATTCTGCAGCCTTGAAATCTACAATTCTTCAATACATCTGTTAGAAAAATAAAGTTAGGGGCTTTCATTTGTTTGTAAATATTTCAGGTGTATGTCTCTCCAGGCAGAATACAGCAATTTACTAAAGTTCATTATAGTGCCGTGTATGTTTTATTTCTATTTTGTTATTTTATCACTCCTTTTGAGAAGTATTGCAAAGGTAGCTGATTTCACAGCCACATCTCCACTACTTCTGCCTTTCTCTGTACCTTCTGAGTGTTAGAAGCCCCTGCAGGGCCTTTGCTTGCTCCTGTCACATCACACAGAGGTTCAGCTGTCACCTTGGTCTCCTAATAGAACCTGGGATCAGCCTCCTGGAGATAGCTATTCTTTGCTTTTTACTCATAAATAGAACAGTTCTGCAGTGGATATTTGCTTCTTTCCAAAAGCTCAGTTTGCTGCAAGACCCAAATACAAAAAGAACTTTCTATCACACCATACGATATTCCTATATTGCAAGAAATTGCCCTCTGCTTTGCCGCTTGTGTTTTGATTAAAAGGTTATATTTTGAAAGTGCACAGACACACCAATACATCCTGGAGTCATGTCATCCTGGTTCAGGATGACGATAGGAGATAGAAGAGTTCTAAAATGTATTTATTTATTAATCAGAGGTGTTTAGATTTCAACAAAATCTTACATTGAATCTTTATTCCTTTTGTGTTTATTCTTACACTTTTGTGAATTAGAATCCTTGGAAGTTTTATGAAGGATACCTCTTTCCCTCATGTACCCTCTAGGAAAAGTTAGTTTTCTTAAGTCAAATGACTCAGATTTTAGAAGGCTGGAGGAAAGAGTTTGTGGACAGAGGGTCATCCAATCAATCGATCAATCGATCAAATATATGTGGAGTACAGAGTATGTGTGATGTATACTAAAGTCTTTTCTGTCCATAGAAAGAGAAATAGGTTAAAAGACAAGCAAAATTAGGTGAGCAAGAATATGTTCTGAGACTCCTCTGGGTACCCCTGGACGGCTTTCAACTCAGAAGAACTGATATGCTGGAGTTACCTTGGTCTAGCATCATCACCTAAGATAACTATCTTAGGCATCGTCACCTAAGATAATTCACCATCAGGTATTGAGAAGTAGGATTACACAGAAAAATGGATATAGATGCATAAAATATTAATTATACTAATTTACTAAAACTAGTTTGTTATTTGTGGTTTATGCATGTCACTAAATAAATCAGATTAATCATGTTTTAAGTTTTACATGCAGAATCCATTTCTTGCTTTAGCATATATGTGGTGAAAGTCTTGCTCTATGTTAGACACCACTCTGGGCAAAGGCTGGGGGTACACCACCAGTGAACAAGTCAAGCAGAACTTCAGCCTCATGAAGTTTAGTTTTTAACCACTCAATCTTAAAAATAAATTAAGAATTATGTAATTTCATGTGTTTTTTTCTTAGTCTCTTAAAATCTTTACAATCTACATTAAGACATTCAAAATATGGTAGTCTAAAGAGATAAGAGCTTGTGAAAAAAGAACATTTCAACATTAACTTTACCTCTAAGTCTTTATTCTAGAATTTTCCAAAAACTCTCAGAATAAAAGTCATATTCATAGCAGTCTGAATTTAAAAGACTTCTGAGATGTATAATTATTTTTAAATTATAAGACTTTAAATGATAATTAGATAAGAGATTCTATTTCTTATAAAAATTTGAAACAAAATCACGGGATAAGCAAAAGTCAGTTTTCATGTACATATGCCATAATATATGAGGTATTTATAAAATAAAGTTATACAATAGAAGGGACATTCAAGATGCATAGGCTGCCTTCTCAATTCCATCTGGCAGCGTTACAGTTGAAATGTGTAAATCTAATCTTGTTATGACCTAGAAAATTCTGACTTTGAGATTTACAGTGTAAATTAAATAGATTTTCTGGCCTTGCTCTATTCTTTAAGGCACTTTCAATTCTATCCTGAAATTCCTTATTGACAGGGAAACATTTTGAGTTCTGACTAAAGGGTCTCTAACCTGGCTTTAGGGAGACCTCTGCCCTTAGCACACATAGGGTAGTAACCTTCCATGCTGAAAGTATGTTTTCATGGTATGTGTAAATTTGTTCATTTATTTTTTAAAAACTTCAAAAATATTGACACATTTCATTGTTTTTTCTTTCTTTATTTTTTAAATTCAGGGTATAATATTGTGAAACATTGTGAGGTTTCTAGTTCACTCTCCATTTATGGATTAGTTTAAGATGGACTCACATCACATATGTCTATTTTCACTGACTTTCATTTATAGTATTTAAGTGTTTAAGTGTTTAGGGTTTAAGGAGGAGTCACAATAACTGTTAAGGTCACATTTAAAAGAAAATTGGTGGTTTTTCTTGGCAATAAGAATTCAAGGTTTCTATGTCCTGAGTAGAAAAAATAATTCAGTAAGCTTCTCACGGTGATATATTTGGGTATAGAAATAATGAAAATTCAATAATGCAAAATGATTGCATAGACCAGTAGCATAAGATTGAAAATGAAAAACCCTTTATGTAATTGGTTATCTTTAATTTCATTCTTTCTCTCTCTCTAAGAGTTTATGGTTCTTTCCCAATTTGAAATAGTTAATTTCCCCTGAGGCCCTTGAATGTAATGAGCTGTTAACTTAGTAACTGCTAATTATAAACTACTCAGCCTTACTTTTTTTTTTAATTGAATCATTGCTGCTTTCAGGCCATTTTAAACATTTTTAATTCCTATCCATAAGTGACTTTATTTCTAATAAAAAGAACAAGTAGCATGGAGTGGCTTATAAAGGCTTGTTGACCTTGAGACTTTCAGTCATCTATTATCCAGTCTTTCCACATTGCAAAAAATGGGCACAGCTCTTTGTCTCGTATACTACCTAAGTTTATGATGATAACTCTAATTTTATAGAGTTCTTGGCATATGCCAGACCCTATGCCGAGCACCTTTCATAAATTACTTCCTAGTTCCACAAATGCAATGAGGTCATTATTCTCACAGTGCCCATTTTAAAGTTGTGCTAACTGAGGCTCAGAACAGTTAAGCAATTCATTCAAGGGCACATGCTTATTAATAATAGGATCTGGATTTGAGCCAAGTGTGTCTGATTACAAAACAGGTGTGATACATCTAGAGTATACTGCCTTGTACCTACAATTACTTAGTCATGAAAGAATCCAAGTGAATTCTTATTAGTAAGTTAATTCCACCCCAAAGTTGTTATTGTTTGACTGGTCCAACCTTTACTGACAATTAACTTCCTGCCAGCAGCTTGTCAAAAAATCATAATAAAAAAATCTACTCTGTATTTTGTCTATAATTTTACCTACAATGAATTTATAGTATGCCATAGAATACAGTATCGTTAGATTTATATGATAGTTGTGAAGGTAATTCACCAATATATTCCTATTTAAAGGTAGTGATCTTTACCCTGGCCTCTTCTGTATACTCTGGGATCTGTCTTCATATCATATCTCCTATGTTCTCATACTGTAGATCTCTTTTGGGTCTCATAATTATTGCAGCTCTTCTGATACCAATCCTCGGCTTCAATCCTTTGCCAGACTATGCACCGCTCCATCAGAACAGAGCTGCTGTCTTTGTGGAAGGGCACACCCAATGCCGATCCAGCTCGGTACCCAGGACCTTAGCTGAGGTCTTGTCCCTGTGGACTGTGCTTGCAGAAATCAGGATTTGAGTAGAGATTCTAGTAAAAAGATGGGTGTATTTTTTGCTTCTGGAAGTGAAGATATTCAGAAAGTGAAGGGATAGACTAGATGGAGACAGGAGGAGGTAACAATAGAAATAAATGGAAACAGAGATCAATTATTGGTGTGGTAGGATTACAATTTGAGGAGACAGCGCCGAAGTGGGCAATATATCCACTGGGGGATATTTCAGAATATCTTTTGGAGCTTTTTATAAAATTATACTTTCATTCTTCTCACCTCATTCTTACTCTGCTACCCACACATAGATTCTCATATCATGAAGATTCCCTACTCCCAACCTGGGTGGAGTATTTTCCCCACCAGGGAATCATGTCATCTAGTGAAAAATGTTTTTGGTGTAAATATTTGGCAGGTGAATGAAGCAAACACTAAGCCATTGTTGAGGATCATTCTGCAAATAATCTAGCCTGAGAGATGGAGTTACTGAATTGAATGTTAAAGGCACTTACTAGAGAGACAATATTGTGGCTAAAAATACAGATTTTATGTTGACTTGGGCAAGTCCCCACTTCTGTAAACCTGTTTCCTTATCTAGGAAAGGAGTAATTATAATAATATCAATTTCACAGAGACATTGTGAGGTTTAAATAAGTTTATTATAAAGAGCATTAAGTATGACATTTGGCACAGTAAATATTCAATGAATGTTGATTATTACTATAGGAAACAATAATTGGGTCAGAAGAGGAAGATATAGAGCTTTCTTTTTAACTAAATTTCATTTTAAGTGACTTGACTTCATGAAGTATGCAATAGAAGAGAATTTAAACTGTATACAACATTTCACTTTAATATATAATTTACATTTAAAATGTTTGTGATTTCTCTTCCTCTCTATTGACCTGATTTGAAGATGGGGATGAGGAGGGCAGGGGGAGATGCTGACTGTTCAGAAGAGTGGATAACATACATATGTATGATGAGACTCTGCCAAGTAAAGTGGAATATTTCTAAAAACAGTAATCTGAACATTTCATGAAAGTAATGAATCAAGTTCCAGTGTGAAGGCTACAGAAGAGGGGTGAGAGGTGCCTTTCTAAAGAGCTGCTTTAGAATTCTGGATAAATTGCCAATCCTGATGGTAATTTCACCCATTTTTCCTTAAATTCTATTTCCAAATATGTCAATGTATAATAAGCTTAAATTAATCCAAATTTATATATAACTACATTTTTGAACTACATTAAAAAGAAGACATTTGTTTTATAGGAGGGAACTAACACATACATTTCCCTATGGCATTATTTTCATGTCGCTATGTCTTACTTCTTACTTCTAGTTTAATGTACCTATCTACTTCATTTACATGGATGTCATTTCAGAAATCTGAGTACACATATCTGATTACCCAGCAATTCCACTCAAAGCTGTATATATTCAATGAGTACAAATATCACCTTTTCAAACATATTTATTTCAGCATTATTTTTAGAAGCCCCAAACTGAAAAAATAGCCAAATGTCCATCAACATAAGTAGCTTAGTAAGCTAACCAGTGACCTCTGAGTTATGGCTATTGGGAACAGATCCTGTGGGTACATTAGTCACTAATTCTTTCAGGTGATTCTTTCTCCATTCTTGCCTAATTTCTTCACAAGCACATGCTGGTCAGCACTCAACTGAATACTTGAAGGGGACATTATGAAGATCTCTGGAATTATCTTCACGTGCACCTCTCTTCTCTGGTAGCCTGCCTTGCAAGCTCATACTAACTTGCCCTGCCCAGGTTCCCCATTTTATATTCTTCATTCAGGGAGACCACAGAAAGGCTATTCCCTTTCTGTGTTGTAACCTGAAAATTTTCTCCAGACAGTAAGCTGGTCAGGCAAAGGTTTTTCCTTATTTGTTTCTCTTCTTTCATGGATCAATGTCCTTCTTTGCCTGATGCTCTACAATTTGAGTGTTATTATTTCTTAAATTTTATCTGTCTCATTAGTTGTTTCAAGTGGGAGAATAAATCTAGTCTTTGTTATTCTAAATTTACTGGAAGTTGAAGTTTGTTGTTATGTCTTTTCAATCTCCTTTTATATGAAACAGTTTCTCACATTCTTTTTCTTTTATTACCTTGACTTTTTGATGTATCGGCCGGTTATTTTGAAGAACATTCTTTGAATCTAGTGCCTGATATTTCCTCACTGTTATATTCAGGTTATGAATTTTTATCAGGAACACCACAACAATGATGCCATGTCTTTCTCACTGAAATTACATTAGAAAGCACATGATAATAATTCTTCCATTACCTGTAATGTTAATTTTGAAAAGTTGGTCAAGTAGTCCCTGACAAATTTCTCCATTATATAGTGACTATTTTTCTCATTGTAATTAATACATATTTTGTGGAGATATAATTTTCTCCCATGGAAATATCTTGGTTTCCATCAGATTTCATCAACTAGATTTATTATTCATTGATGATTATTGCCCAAATCAAGGATTACTATTGCTTTTTGACATTATCATTTCTTCTTCATTAATCGGTTGGAGAGTGAGTATACAGAAGAGGTTTCCCTTCTCCTTTGTTTACTTATATATAATATAATTAACATAATGTATGTATTAATGTATTAAAGAAATTGTGATTGTATGTATTTAAAAGAAATTTGACCCAAGTATCTTTACAATTGGTTATAACTTGTTCTTATGAATATGATTACTTATTTTAATATGCAGGTCATTCCAAATATGTCATATTTGGACAGTAGGAGTCCCTTCAAGCCAACTTCCATTCCTTTTCCATATCCCTGGCATTCTTGGATTACTTGCTTATTTTCTAGCACAGCAAGATTTCCAGGTTTATTTTAAATTTATTTTCCCAGTTGTAACACTAGAATCAACATTTTCTCCAAGGAACTCTGGTTCCATTTAATGGAGAATGGTATTTAGAAAATTATCTCAGTGCTAGTTGTTCTCATTGCTTACTAGGTCCTCTCAGTGGGTACATTTAGGAATGATGGATAGATGAATAGATAAATAAATACATATGGATAGATAATGTATGCACATACATCTATATCTTCTATTTCTATATATTTATCTAATCAATTGTAGCATACGTTTCTTCCATTTGTGCTTACTATGGAGTCTCTTTTATTTTTAGAGAGGTTTTCAAATATTTCCTGGATTTTGCATTTCTCCAAGGAAGTAATTTTATTCTTCAAAATATTTCTCGTGTTGTTGCAGGTTTCTCTGGGCCCTAACAACTTACCCTAGCCTGATAACCACTAAGCTGCCTCATCATTTTCTAGTGCCATCTTTACTATATTTTTGTTTTACTCTGCTATACAAGAGATCTCAAAACTTATTCCTTTTATCATTTGAAACATTGTATCCTTTTCCCAACAACTTCCCATTCCTTTCCTACCCAGCCTCTGGTAACCACCATTTTACTCTCTGCTTCTATGAGTTCAACGGTTTTAGACTCCACATAGAAGTGAGATCCTGCAGTGTTTGTCTTTCTGTGCCTGGCTTGTCTCACTTAGCATAATGTCCTCCACGTTCATCCACATTGCCCCAAATGACAAAGTTTCTTTCTTTTCTAAAGCTGAATAGTATTCTATTGTGTGCGTGTGTGTGTGTACCACATTTTCTTTATCCATTCATCCAGTGATGGACACGCGGAGGTTGTTTCCATATGTTGCTATTGTGAATAATGCTGCAAAGAACGTTGGAGTACAGATGTCCCTTCAACATATTGATTTCAATTCCTTTGGATATATACCAGAAGTGGGATTGCTGTATCATATGGTAGTATTATTTTTAGTTTGTTGAGGAAACTCCATACCATTTTTCATAATAGCCGTACTAACTTACATCGCCACCAATACTATACAAGACTTTTCCTTTTCTCCACGTCCTATCCAACACCTGTTATCTTCCACATTTCTGATAAAAGCCAATCTAACAGGTGGTGGGTGATATCTCATTGTGATTTTAATTTTTATTTGCCTAATTATTAGTGATGCTGAGCATTTTTTCATGTGCCTTTTGGCCATTTGTGTGCCTTCTTGTGATAAATGTTTGTTCAGGTCCTTTGCCCATTTTTAAATCAGGTTGTTTTTATACTGTTGAGTTGTTTGAGTTCCTTATATATTTCAAATATGAACCTTTTATCAGATATATGGCTTGTGAATATTTTCTCCCATTCTGTGGGTTATCTCTTTACTCTGTTAGTTGTTCCCTTTGCTGTGCAGAAGCTTTTTAGTTTGATGCAACCCTATTTGTCTATTTTTGCTTTTGTTGCCAGTGCTTTGTCCCCAAAGCATGTCCCCAAAACATCCAAAAAATGTTGCCAGACTAGTGTCATCTTTAAGTTAATGAGATTCTGGTATGTATTTCTCTTTTTGCCCTTTCATACAGCTCTAGCTTCACATTTAAAACCGTGAATCTTCATTGGAAAACACCTTTAAGTACCCCCTTATTACTCCCACAGTTTATTCTCTTCTGCCCAGAGATAAAACTTTTTCTTGAGCAAAATCCTCTGTTCATCTAAAATGTTCTAATAAACAGCCACAAAGCAAAAATTTTAAGCTCTGTATATGATCCAGTTTCTGTAGCAACTATTCATTTCTGACACTGTGAAAGTAGTCACAAAAATATGTAAATGAATGAGTGTGGCTGTGTGCCAATAAAATTTTATTTACAAAAACATGCAGTGGGTCTGAATTGGTCTGCAGGCTGTGTATAATTTGTTGATCCCTAATCTAAAACATCTTGAATTTTTTTAAGAACTTTGTTTCTATGCAAGCATAATTCCTCAAATTAAGGTTTTGTTAGTACAAGCTTTACTTAATAATATTTTGGACCTTCAGAATCATTATAAATTTCAGTCAGGTTTCCTTCTGCCATATACTCAAATGGAAGCTTTATCTCCTGATTTAGTTAGCATACGCTAAGCTTGTAGAACAGAGTACTCAAAAAACAGTGGCTCAAAGAACCACTGGCTCAATGAATCCAAGTTCATTACTCGTTCATGTAAAAGTTTGAGGTGAGCATTTGAGCAGGGTGGGCTCCACCTAGTCATCCAGGAATCCATGCTTGTGTTGGATTTGGTATCCTCGACACATGGCTTCTAGGCATGCTGTGGTGGTCGCCATTCCAGCCGAGAGAGAAGGCAGAAGAGTGTATGGTGTGCTTTTTGTCTAACATCGTTTCCATAGTCTAAAATAAATATAAAATAAACAGTAAGCAATAAGTCAATAGCAAAAAAAAAATAAAGCAATAAATGTGCATTAAAATGATGTATAGCTTAACCACACTTATTTAAAAATGTATTCCAATATCAAATGGCAAATTTCAACAATGCTAAAACCACAATTATTTTTGCACCAACCTAATAACAAATTTTACCACATTTTTAGAGGGTGAAATTGTAAACTGCATCTCTAAGATTGAGGGACATGATAAACACCCGATGAAGGGAAGGGAACCAGAAAGTATACAAAGTCTAAGAAGATGCGTCAAGCTAGCCTCGGTCCTGGGTGAAAGTAAACTCATAACACCAAGATGCAAGGTGAAAAATAGTGTGCTATTGGTTTATAGTTCTGGCTGAGAAACATAATGAAACAATAATTCTACTTTACCTGGCAACAAGTGGATAACCAACATTCAGAAACTGTTCTAAAGTAGATATTAATATGAAAAAAAGAAAACAAACATACCGTCCAAAATTAAATGCATAGGTCAGCCTTACACTGGCCCCATCAAAAGCTCCTGGCATGTAAATTTGATCCTCAAATGCTCTTCAATCTCTCTTTCTTAATAAACTGATGTTGGGGCCATGATTAGTCATCGGTGCTGGTGGCTAGGAAAAATAGATGGATGTGAAGCAGAGGAGAATATAGGCAAGCTGGAAGCCATCAAAACTCTGCATCTGCTGGTCTCTGCATCTGACCCTGACAACCTTCAGAGAATGGCTGTCGCTTTACTTATTCACCACATATCTCTTTTGGGCACTTCTGATCCAGAACCGTAGAGGAAAACATATCCCAG
>CM052445.1:13129939-13147194 GCA_028533085.1 Varecia variegata
GGTGCTGGTGGCTAGGAAAAATAGATGGATGTGAAGCAGAGGAGAATATAGGCAAGCTGGAAGCCATCAAAACTCTGCATCTGCTGGTCTCTGCATCTGACCCTGACAACCTTCAGAGAATGGCTGTCGCTTTACTTATTCACCACATATCTCTTTTGGGCACTTCTGATCCAGAACCGTAGAGGAAAACATATCCCAGTAAATAAAGTTTCAGCCTAACAAACAGGACAATATCCAAACCTTCATAGCTGGGGACATGTTGAGCAGATTTTTTTAAAATTAAAAGTAAATATTTAAATTTTTCCTTTCTCTTAACTTTTTTTGCCTCCTTCCTAACCTACAAGAAATTTTGTAAGACAATTTTACAGGAATTTAGAATGCATTAGTGACAGTTGTCATTCTCTCACTAATAGGATCAGTATCTTTAGAAAGATGCTTAGCTTATCTACAATGTAACAGCCTTATTTGTAAAATGAAGAGATTGAGTGAATGATTTCTAAGATCCCATCTTGCTCCTTGCTTCTAACAGAACATGTGAGGTGTTTTTTTCTTTTGAATGAGATTTTCGCAGAGCTCAATTCTAAATTATAAATACCTTGATTTTTTTCTAAATGTTATTCCATTTAGAAAGTCTCTCCCATCATAAACACAATATAACTCTACTTTCAAATGTAAAAATTCATGTTCAAATACAACACTTTGATCTGTCTTCACATTAGATCTGCATAATAGAGTAATTGGAAAAAAGACAGAAATATAGTACATTATTGAGCTTCAGTTAATTTTCAGAGCTGAAATATGTACACAGGGAAATAGTCAACCACAATTTAATGCATTTCAAATTGCAGATGTCATTAGTGTTGTACATTAACAAAGTACAAATGAACTATCTCATGACATTAGCTTTTAAAAACCACTTCAGATGCATTTGTACTCAAAATCCAAATACATCCATTATTTTAAATAAGAAATTGTCTTCTTATTTTGGCTTATGTGAGTCAATATGAATATATTCTCTCATTCCATTTTGATGCTGCAAATATGACTTGATGTATATAAAACACTGAATGAGTTTGACTAAATGCTTTAGAGTGAACTATTAAAATAATAATTACATAACTTACATTTCCAATTGTAACAGAAAAGAAATTTAACAAATAAACAAGTGTTAACAATAGAGTTTATACTGGATTGTCCTTGTCCAAACAATTTTTTTGTCATTTATTTTTTGTTTGATTTAGTCAAACAAACAATGGAGTAATTCTTAAGTTGAGATCTTTGTATCTTTACTTTTTTATTCTAAATTATCTACATAATATGTTTTCAAAATTTGTATTTCCTTGGCCCTCCCTTGGCTCTTCCACAAGCTATTCTGTTGAACAGAAACTGGAACTCTGAACTGTGAACATGTTTCCCAGATAATCCTGACACACACCCAAAATTGGGAACCACTGCTCTCATATTTTCAAACACAGATGGATTTAACTGACTAATGGCAAAAAAGATTTTGAAATACCTATCTTCTGAATTTGCAGTACCTGTGTCCCTAAAGTCTCTCACCTCATACTGCTTGATTGGCCTGGGATCTCAATACGTCTTTCCTAGGCTGTGATGGAAACATTTCCCTGATATTGACAACTGTTGTCCTGTTTCACTTCTTTCATCTCCCATTTTTCCTTTTAGGCTAATCCTTCACATTGCCACCAGTATATATTTTTCACAAATGGAAGTTTCATCATGAGACAGCCTGTTTAATAGCCTGAATTGGTTCCATATAATTGAGACTGATTTTCTATTACCCAAGACTTTTCAAACTCAAGTTTTACCTCTATCTCCCTAGTCTGTTATTCTTACTACACTTCAAGGAGTTTATACTCTATTCATATAAAAATCCTCAGTGCTAACTAAATATGACATACCCTCACCACATTGTGATTAGTGTTACCTTTGCCTACAACGTATTATTTTCTCTCTCACTTTCCAGGTTTACTAATTACACTTCCTTTTAAATAACCTTGTTTTAGAGCAGTTTAGATTTATGGAAAATTGCCAATATAATTCAGAGAGTTTCCACATACTCTACACCCAGTTTTCATGTTGTAAAATCTTACATCAGTATGCACATTTGTCACATTGATGAACCAGTATTGATACATTATTATTCATTAAAGTCCATACTTTGTTCACATTTTTTTAGTTCGTATCTAATGTCTTTTTTCTGTTCCAGAATCCCATTGAGGATACCACATTACATTTAGTCATCATATCTGCTTTGGCTCCTCAGTGTTTCTTGTTTTTTATGACTGTGACAGTGTTGGAGTGAACTGGTCAGGTATTTTGTAGCATGTCCCTCAATGGTAATTTGTCTAAAGTTTTTCTCATGGTTAGACTGAGGTTATGAGCTAGGTGGAGAAAGAAAGACCACGTAAGTAAAGTGCATTCTCATCACATCATATCAAGGTATATACTATCAACGTGACCTATCCCTGATGACATAAACCTTGGTCTGATGTAGCTTCTTCTACTGTAAACTCACTCCTCCCACACATACACACATCCACTCTTTCCACACGGTACTCTTTGGGAAAAAATTACTATGCACATCCCACACTTAAAGAATGGGGAGTAGCAGGGCATGGTAGCTCAATCCTAGCACTCTGGGAGGCCGAAGTGGGAGGATCACTTGAGGTCAGGTGTTTGAGACCCACCTGAGCAAGAGCGAGACCCCGTCTCTACTAAAACACAGAAAAAAAATTAGCCAGGCAACTAAAAATAGAAAAAGTAGTTGGGCGTGGTGGCGAGTGACTGTAGTCCCAGCTCCTCAGGAGACTGAGGCAGGAGGATGGCTTGAGCCCAGGAGTTTGGGGTTGCTGTGAGCTAGGCTGACGCCATGACAGTCTAGCCGAGGCAACAGAGCAAGACTCTGTCTTAAAAAAAAGAAGGGGGGGGGGGCGAGTTATGCTTTATTTCCTCGAAGATGGAATTTCTACATTTCTACATAAATTATTTGGAATTCTTCTACCAGGAGCTTTGTCTCTTACCCTCCATTTATTTGTTTATTCAATCATTTTTTATTAATCTGAACTCATATATTCATTTTATATTTTGCACTATAATTCAATATGTCATTATTTATTTTGTTTTTCAGATTGTTCCACTTTGGCCACTGGGAACTCTTTCCATTGACTTTTGTGGGTCTTTGTCATACCCCCATCAATGGGGGGGGGTTCTTTACTTTTTGATGCTATAAAATGCTCCAGGATCATATTGTATATTTTCTGACCTGTCCTCAAATCAGGGCTGTTTTTTCAAAATTCCCTGGTTGCTTTCGTTGGAGAATAGTGTTAAAAACTAAGATCTTGGCACTAGGTATGCTCATTGCTAGTGGGTGTGGTTGTTTCCTGGCCATTTGGGCTGTCAAAACAAGGAAATACATATGTATACTGTATATACATATGTATTATACATATAATTTCCTATTGTTGCTGTAACAAATTATTATAAACTTATTGGCTTTAAACAACACAAATTTATTCTCATTTTTCTAGATGTCAAAAATCTGAAATAGGTCTCAATGGGCTAAAATCAAGGTGTCAGAGGCCTGCATTCCTTTTTGGAGGCTTTATAGGATAATTAATTTTCTTGTTTTTCTACCTTCTGGAGGCTGCCTTCATTTCTTGGCTTGTGACCACAGGCCATCTTCACAGGCAGCAATGGCTGGTCAGTGTTTCTTACAGTGCATCGTTCTGACACTGACCTTTCTTGCACTTGTAAGGATCCCTGCGATGACATCTGGCCCCCTCAGATAATCCAGGATAATCATGGTCAGCTGATTAGCAATCTTAATTCTACCTGCAGATTAAATCCCTCTTTACCATGTAATATAACATATTCACAGGTTCTGGGAATGAGGAGTTGTATATATTAGGGGGGGTTATTATTCTACTCATCACATGTATTAATCCAGTATGTGCACATATTTATTAATATTTCTATATGCAATCTTCTCTATCTATATTAAACTAATCATGAGTTCATACCTAGCCAAACCTAACCAATTACCATGTGGATTCTTCTAGACTCCTTCCCTTCCTTGTGCAATGTAACCTCTCACTCCAACAGTGAGAAACCTGCCTCTCACTATTGACCATCCATTTACTTAATTTTTCAAGCTCTGCATACATGTGCAGCATTTGCAGAATACTTAACCCTTACCACGGTAAGAAAGGATGAGAGAGCAGTGCTTACGTGCTGTTTAGTCTTAGATTCCACTCAATTCCAAATGACTTAGGTTAACACCATTTTCTCCATGGCCAGTGAAGTGGTTTCGCACATTTGTTATACCATTACTTTGTTTTATCTCATTTTGCATTCCGTCTTGGCATCCCTAATCCCCTAAGCGATTTTATAAATTGGCTTCTATTAAGATTTACTCTTAGCAAGAAAACACGCACAAAAAAAAAGAAAGGAAAAGAAGATTCACTCTTTGTGCTTTGAAGTTTTATGGGTTTTGGCAAATGCATAGTGTCATGTGCTCACCATTATGGTATTTGTAAAACTTAAAATTCACCTTTGTTCTGAAGCCTTATAGGATTTTCAGATTTTTGCTTTTTTTTTTTTAAATGTGTTTTTGCTTGTTTGTTTTGGCAGATGGCGTCCTTCCTTTTTGTGGTCCCATGTCACACCACTCAAAGCTTTTGATAATTTTTCATTTATTTTTAAAATTATCTCTTTTCATATTTGAATTCTTAAACACTAGATTATATGATCATTGACACCAAGGGTTAAATTTTGTTCCCTGTGTGTTCAGCACTTGACATGTGGATTTCTGAAATTAAACACTCATGTTAAATAATAAATTAAATAAAAATATATTGGAATTATTAAAATTGATTTCAAATAAACTAAAGGAATTTATCTTGTTTTTTTTCCTGAAAAATGATGCATCAATATTTTTATTTATAAGGCACTGGGGACTCTTAGAAATCAGTAAGAAAAATATGTACCTTAGTAGAAAAACAGGCAGAAGATCTGACCAAGCAGTTCATTATTAAACTGTAAAAAAATTGTTATAAATCTATACAAAAATGTTTAACCTCATTCATATTTTAAAAGATAGAAGTCAATATAATAACTATAAGATTGGCAAACATTTAGAAATTTGATAATACCCAGGGCTGATGTAAAGTGGGTAATATACTTCTTTTTTTTATTTCAGAATATTACAGGAGTATGAATATTTAGGTTACATATATTGCCTTTGCCCCGCCTGAGTCAGAGCTACAAGTGTGTCCATCACCCAGACAGTGTGCACCACACCCATTAGGTGTGAATATACCCATCCCCTCCTCCCCACTCCCACCTGCCTGATACCGGATGAATGTTACTACCATATGTATGCATAAGTGTTGATCAATTAGTAACAATTTGGTGGTGAGTACATATGGTGCTTGTTTTTCCATTCTTGTGATACTTCACTTAGTAGAATGGGGTCCAGCTCTACCTAGGATAATACAAGAGGTGCTAGTTCACCATTGTTTTCTGTGGCTGTGTAGTACTCCATGGTACACATATACCACGTTTTATTAGTCCACTCATGTATTGATGGGCACTTCGGTTGTTGCCACATCTTTGCAATTGTGAATTGTGCTGCTATAAACATTCGAGTGCATATGTCTTTTTTACAGAATGTCTTTTTTTCCTTTGGGTAGATGCCCAGTAATGGGATTGCTAGATCAAATGGTAGTTCTGCTTTTAGCTCTTTGAGGTATTGCTGTATTACTTCCCATAGAGGTTGTACTAGTTTGCAGTCCCACTAGTAGTGTGTTAGTGTTCCTATCTCTCTGCATCCTTGCCAACATTTGTTGTTTTGGGACTTTTTGTTAAAGGCCATTCTCACTGGAGTTAAGTGATATCTCATTTTTGTTTTGATTTGCATTTCCCTGATGCTTAGAGATGTTGAGCATTTTTTCATGTTTGTTGGCCATAGTCTGTCTTCTTTTGGAAAGTTGCTGTTCATGTCTTTTGCCCACTTTTTAATGGGGTTGTTTGATTTTTTCTTGCTGATTTTCCTGAGTTCTATATAGATTCTAGTCTAGTTATCAGCCCATTATTGGATGTATAGAATGCAAATATTTTCACCTATTCTGTAGATTGTCTATTTCCTCTCATGATAGTTTCCTTGGCTGTGCAGAAACTTTTAAATTTTATCAGGTTGCATTTATTTATTTAATCTTTATTCAATAAATGGTGCTGGGAAAATTGGATAGCCACATGTAGAAGACTGAAACGGGAACTGCACCTCTCACCTCTCACAAAAATCAACTCATGGTGGATAACAGACTTAAACGTAAGGCATGAAACTATAAGAATTATAGAAGAAAATATTGGAAAAACTCTTATAGACATTGGCCTGGGCAAATAATTTATGAGGAAGACCCTAAAGACAATCCCAGAACTGTTCATACTCAAATTGTCAGATTCAAGAAGCTCAACAAATCCTAAATATGAGATACTCAAAGAAAACTATGACTAGATATATCATTAATATCAATAGTTTGGAAGCACCAAGAAAAAAATAAATGACACATTAGATATAGGAGAATGATGATTTTGAATAAATTGGACTAGGTTTAATATATATTATCAACCCTACAGTAACCACCAAAACTAATATGAAAAGAAAGACAAAAAAGCTAATAAATAAATTTACATGGGATGCTAGAATACTCAATACAAAAGAAGGCAGAAAAAGAGGAACAGAATTTTTAAAAAAGTGGAGGGCAGCATAAAAATAAAGGTAGAACAATAATAATGCAAGTTTTAAACGTTCCAATTCAAAGACATGGGATGTGATATTTAATAATTGATCTGAAAGAGCAGTTGAAACAAGTCAACCACATAACACAGTACAAGTTTGTTAATTCAACTACGCCTCCTTCCTGATGCAACAGAAAATAGACTAGGCTGAGTTCTGAAGGGCTAGATGTAGAAGGTCGAACTAGCATCTCACAAGAGTTGCACAATGTAGTTCTAATACAAATTTTATTTAGAAGCCAAAATTCAACCATAACATTTTCATGGTTTGAAACTTAGAGTCATTCTTATAGTTTTCTACTACTAAATATGTTTTGAGGATAGTCTTCTATATACTGATTTTATTTTGCCAATGGCCATCATGGCATAACTAGGCATGCGAAAAGAAAAATCCTAAAATCTGCAAGCTTACTTTTTGTTTTGTTTTTTTACATAAAAGAATGTACAGCAAAATATCCTAATAATTTTTATTTCCTTCTGGTTTTGATTCCAAGTAAATATGTTTTTCCACCAAAATCTGAGCAAATCAGTCATTTCCATGTGTTTAAGTTCATTTAAGTTGTCTAAATGCCTTCTTCCTAAAAGATTAGAAATATAGGGCATAAAAAAATCTAGATACTCTGATATACCTCTTTGCAAATTATTCTTTCCTCCTATTTTTCAATGCTCATAGTTTTCAATGATAAAGGGCAACATATGCTTAATTATTCTCTGATTGTTATCTAAATTGTTTAGTTTATTAATAAGTACATTTTAATTAGAAAATCAATTTTAATTTTCTTATGAAATAGAAATTGGAAGAATAACATTTGTTTCTTTCTTTCTTACACAGAAGCTGCTACCCTGAATCAATACTTCCTGTTTGCATTTGAGAGCTACATCATCATTCTCTTTGATGCATGACTTCGCTTCAGGGAGCTATTTTGAACGCTTCTTTCACCATGAATTTAGATTAATTTTTTTTTAGAGGTTACATTTTTAAGACTAATCTTAACTGAAATTTTAACCTTCTGAATTCTATCTGTTTGCAATGAGCATTATCTATTTTAATGATGTACTCTCCCATGTGCTCTCAAATATTAACCTTCATTTATGACTAGAAATGCAGAACTAGAAAAAAATGTCATTTTTCCAATGTATGTAGTACATTATTATTTTACCTGAGACAATTTCAAGAATTGAAAAATTAAGAGTAAAATATTTCGCTTTTAACACAATAATACATTGTGGGGAAAATATATATCCATTCAGAAATTGATTTGAAAAAATAACTTCTGAAACATTATTCATAGCACGTATCTACTTTTACCTCAGATTCCCATTTTCAAAAGAAATCATCAGAGAAAAGGAGCAAAGTTTACGATCCTGATTCTCTGGGTGTCAATCTTTGAGCTGCCACTTATTAGTTGTGTGACCTTGGGCAAAATAGTTCATTTTTCATGCAACAGATTCATCATCTGTAAAATGGGGTATGTGATAAAATCTAATTCTAAATGTATTATAGTTATGATATTTAAAAGAATTAATAACTGTAAGCACTGAGAATGCTGCCAGACATATAGAAAATGTTCTAATAATGTTTATTTAATAAGATAGTACTGTCAGTTATTTCCAAACACCTGTCTTCAGACAGGCCGTGGTCTGTATTGAAGTAGACTCCACTTCATGGCCAAGTAAAGTACAAAAATGGGCACTTTTTACATAACAAAATTTATTCATTTCATGGAATTTTTCTTCATTATGAAACGGTATATTCGTTTAGACCATTTTGGTGATTATATAACCTTCCTTTTATGAATAGTAATGCTAGTAGATTATTATTGATATTTTCTCTATAGATGTGTTTAATATTTAGGTAAATACAAACAGCTATCACCCATATGTTATTTTCTACAAAGTATTTGCAATTTTATTATCCCAAGAACTGAAAAGCTTATAAACCATTGAGTTAGAAAACCTATCCCAACCCATATTTCCCAAGTGCTATTCATTTGCAAAGCAACTGTGATGTAGTAGCAATGCCCTGGATATAAAATCAGAGCACCTGGGTTAAAATTCATTTCTGTTTATCACTTACTTGCTCACAATAAGCAAATATCTTAGCCTTTCTTAATTTAAATTTCCTTATCTTGAAAACAGTTAAAATGTATCTCTATTTTGAACAACTAACATATTTCCTGCTAATAAGGAGAGACTATGGTAATTAACATTTAGATAATTTATATATTAGAATTAGCTCAAGAAAAATATAAACCCTAAATCTGCTGTTATAAATACTTTCTAGGACTTAATTAAACATATGGTGATAATGAATAAAGAGGTGAAAATATGAAAAAGAAAAACACGGAAGTGTGAGAAATTCAAAATGAAATTGCTGTATTAGTCCATTTGTGCTGCTATAACAAAATACCTGAGAATGGATAATTTATAAAGAATAGAAATTCATTTCTCACAGTTATGAAGGCTGAGAAGTGTAAGATCAAGGCATTGACAGAAATGATGTGATGGGAGCCCTTTTCTCACAGGTGCCCCCATCTAGGCTTCCTCACATGGCACCGTATGTGCACATATAGTAGTAACATTCATTGTGTGTTGGCAGGTGGGACGGGGGAGGAGGGGATGGGTACATTCAAACCTAATGGGTGCGGTGCACACTGTCTGGGGGATGGACACGCTTGAAGCTCTGACTTGGTTGGGGCAAAGGCAATATATGTAACCTAAACATTTGTACCCCCATAATATGCTGAAATAAAAAAAATAAAAAAATTAAAAAACCCTGAATATACAAAAATAAAAACAAAATAAAACATTGCCATTTTGGCTTCCCCTTTCTCTCTGTCTGTCTGTCTCTCTCAAATAAAAAAATAAAAATAAAAAAAATTACCATTTCATACATAGGTGAAGGGAATAACAGCTTTTAATAAATTAGTTTGTAAGTGATATCTTCCTATACCTATTTCCTTAACAAATATCCACATACATCTCTTTTTTTTTTCTAGGCAGCCATACATATGTTCACATGTATAGGTTTTTCTGTCTTTTTTTTTTAATAAAATTAGGTCATGCATTGGAAAACCTGCTTTGGAACGGTTTTAAGATCCCAAATAATATATGTACAAATGAATGTCTTTCTTATATCTGTATTACATTTCATTGTGTAAGAATGCTGTAACGTATCTCACATCACCCTATAGAGACTGTCTCATATTGTCTTGATTATAAGCAATATAGCATTGAACTTAGGTTTTTGCACATTTTTAAAGTATCTCTATATATCTAGATTACTAGATGTAAGATTGTTGTCCCAAAGAAAGGTGCACTGCCCTAGTCAAGGTTCTTCATATCAATAACATGAGCCAATGTAGCTATCTTGGGAAGAAAAATACTTTGGCACAAGAATACTGTATGGTTTGGAACATCATCAGGAATTATAGAAAACCAAGTATAGAAAAGTCAGAAAATAAGGAAAGGAAAAGCTAATGTTCATCACATCACAGTCTTGTGCATCTTTTGACAATTAAATGATAAGAATATAATTATTACTCTAAACATAAAGTGTTACAAACATTATGGCTAAATGACAATGAATGACCTTCACTGTAGTACTAGATTTTATTCTCATCACTGCCACCACAAATGACCTTTCGCAGTCCCTACACATCTGTCAATTCTTTCTGGGCTTAAATTCCTGGGCAGAAGTTTCAAACTGGCTAAGGCTCAATTCTGCTGTTAAAGAATTTCGAGAAGGGACAGCTGCTTCACGGAGGCTTCTGTGCAGGAGTTGTAGCCCTGGGTTCCCCACAGTCAAGAAGCTTATGCAAATAGTAAGAAACCTGAAGCAAATTTCTTAAAGCATACAGACATTTTTGGTTTAAATAAATACCATCAAATTTTATTTCAAATAAATTGTATCAATTTTCACTCCCATTTATTGCAGAGTATATTTTTCCCAGTAAATACTAAAAATGATCAATTTTTAAACAATTGCCAATGTGACAAAAAATGAAAATTGTAGTGTTACAATTTGGATTTCCCCGATTAGTCGTTGAGATTAATATCTGTATTACTCAGGCTTCTCCAGAGAGACAGAACCAACAGGATACACACACACACACACACACACACACACACACACACACACACACATGCGGATGGATAGATACTCAGATTTGTTAGGCAGATCAGCTGACATGATTATGAAGGTCCCACGATAGGCTGTGCACAAGCTGCAGAGCCTGGGATATCAGCAATGTGTCTCAGTCCATGCCTGAAGTCTTCAGAGCCAGGAAAGCATATGGCATAACTCTCAGTTTGAGGCCAAAGGCCTAATAACCTGTACAGCCACTTGTGTGTATAAGTCCTGGAATCCAAAGACCAGGAAGCTTAGAGCTGTTTTTCAAGGACAGGAGAGAAAGCTGTGTCCAGCTCCAGCAGATAGCTCAACATATTTGCCTTTTCTCAGTTTTTGTGATGGAGTCCAGCCACATGGAAGGATGATCTTCCCTACCTACTCTTTTTGTTTTAGGCAGTTAAGGCTATGAATTTTCCCCTTAGGACTGCTTTTGTTGAATCCCACATATTTTAATAACTTGTGTCCCCTTTGTCACTCAGTTTGATGAATCTTTTGTTTTCTATGTCAATTTTGTCATTGATCCAATAATCAGGAGGTTGTTTAATTTTCTTGACTTTGTGTAAAATTGGATGTTTCTGTTGGTGTTGCTTTCTAGTTTTTTTCCACTGTGATCTGAAATAAATTGTATGATTTCGATTTTTTTGAATTTGTTGAGGCATGATTTGTGGCCAAAAATATGATCAATCTTGGAGAATATTCCATACGCTGATGAGAAGAATGTACATTTAGTAGGTTTAGAGTAAAATATTCTGTAAATGTAAGTTAAGGCCGTTTTTTCTAGAGTCCTGTTTAAGTCCAGTGTTTCTTAATTTATTTTCTGCTTGGAGGTTCTTTCCTGTTCTGTCAGTGAGGTGTTAAAATCCCAAGAAATTATGATGCTGCTGTTTATCTCCTTCCTTAGATCTCGTAGGGTTTGCTTTATGAATCTGGGAGCTCCTCTGTTAGGTGCATAAATATTTAGGATTGTCATGTCTTTTGTTGAATTGTTTCCTTTACCATTATATAATGATCAACTTTCTCTTTCTTTAAAATTGTTGATTTAAAGTTATTTTTATCTGATACAGGAATAGCTATACCTGCTTTCTTATGGTTACCATTTGCATGAAATGTTTTTTTCCATCCCTTAACCTTGAGTCTGTAAGAGTCCTTGTGGGTTGGATGTGTTTCCTGGAGACAGCAGATACTTGGCTTGTATTTTTTTATATCAGTTCCGCCAGGATATGTCTCTTGAGTGTTGATTTTAAACCATTCATGTTGATTGATAGAATTTATATGTGGGATGGTGTTCTGTTCATCTGGTTGGGTAGTACTTTTTTTGTTTGTTTTACCTCTTGTTCTATTGTTTTATATGAGCTCTGGGCTTTAGCTTTTGGTTGGTTTTACACTAGTGGATGACCACTGTGCTGATCCATGTATAATGCAGCTCTGAGTATTTCCTGCAGAGCAAGTGTGGTCTTGACAAATTCTCTCAGTGTTTTCTTCTCTGGAAAAGTCTTTATTTCTCCTTCATTTGTGAAACTTAGTTTTACAGAGTACAAAATTCTAGGCTTGCAGTTGTTCTGTTTACAAAGACTGGAGATGGGGCCCTTAATCCCTTCATGCCTGTAAGGTCTCCATTGGGAAGTGTGCAGTTATCCTGATTGCTTTTCCTTTGTAAGTTACTTGATGCTTTCTTCTTACAGCTTACTGGAGTTCCTCCTTCGTGTTGACTTTGGCCAGTCTGATGACTATGTGTCTTGGTGATTGCCTCTTTGAGATGAGTCCCCCAGGTTTTCACTGAGCTTCTTGTATCCCAATGTATAAATCTCTAGCAAGGCCAGAGAAGTGTTCCTTGATTATTACTTCAAATATGTTTTCCAGCCCTTGTGTGTTTTCTTCTTCAC
Source organism: Varecia variegata (assembly GCA_028533085.1). Lineage (NCBI taxonomy): Eukaryota > Metazoa > Chordata > Mammalia > Primates > Lemuridae > Varecia > Varecia variegata. Next base: position 13,142,771 of record CM052445.1, read on the forward strand.
CCTCAGGGATACCTATGATTCTAATATTTGGCCATTTTATATAATCCCACAATTCTCATAGGCTTTGTTCTTTCCTTTTAATTGTTCATTATTTTTGACTGACTGAATTAATTCAAATGAGTTTTCTTCAAGCTCTGCTATTCTTTCTTCTGTTTTGTCTAGTCTATTCTTAAAACTTTCCACTGTGTTTTGTATATCTGTAAATGAATTTTTCATCTCCAGAAGTTCTATTTGGTTCTATTTTAATATGTCTATCTCACTAATGAATTTTTCATTCATTTCCTGAACTGTTTTTCTGGTTTCTTTGAGTTAGTAACTACTATTCTACTCTTTACTATGAAATCAACTAATTTGGATTTCACATATGAGTGAGATCATGAGATATTTTTCTTCTGTGCCTGGCTTATTTTATTTAACACTATGTCCTCAAAGTTTATCCATGTTGCTGCAAATGACAATGTCTTTCTTTTTTATAGCTGAATAATATTACATTTCATATACATACCACATTTTTTCCCATTCATCTGTTGATAAACACTTAAGTTGAGTCCATTGCTTGATTATTGGGAAGAGTGCTTCAATAATCATGAGATACAGATAGGTTTTTGACATACTGATTTCAATTCCTTTGGATATATACCTAGCAGTGGAATTCCTAGATCATATGGTAGTTCTATTTTTTATTTTCTGAGTAATCTCCATAATGTTTCCATGGGTATGCTACTTTACATTTTCACCAACAATGTATAAAAGTCTCCTTTTCTCCACATCCTCTCAAGCATTTGTTATTTTTTGTCTTTTTGATAATAGTCATTCTAATTGGGATAAAGTAGTATCTCACTGTGGTTTTAATTTATATTTCCATGACAATTAGTAATGCTGAGCATTTTGTCATGCATCCATTGGCCATTTGTATGTCTTTTTTGGAGAAATGTCTATTCATGTCTTTTGCTCATTTTTTAATCAGATTATTTTTTTCTTTTGGTATTGGGCTGAGTTCCTCATATATTCTGGATATTAAACCCTTATTGGATGTATAGTTTGCTAATATTTTTTCCTGTTTTGTAGGTTGTCTCTTTGCTGCAATGATTATATTCCTTGCTGTGCAGAAACTTTTTATTTGATGTAATCCTATTTGTCAGTTTTTCCTTTCTTACCTGTGCTTTTGAGACTCCATCCAAAAAATCCTTGCCCAGACCAAAGGATTTATCCTATGTTTTCTTCTGATAGTTTTATGGTCTTACAGTTAAATCTTTAGTTCATTTTGAGTTAATTTTTATATAATGTGAGAGATAAGGGTCTAGTTTCATTCTTCTGAATGTGGATATGCAGTTTTCCCAGCACTATTTTTTGAAAAGACAGTCTTCTCCAATCTGTGTTCTTGCCACCCTTGCCAAAAATCAGTTGGCTATAAATGTACAGATTTATTTCTGGACAATCTATTCTGTTTCACTGGTCTGTGTGTCTGTTTGTATGGCAGTACCATGCTGTCTTAGTTACTACTGCTTTGTAGTGTATTTTGAAGTCAGATAGTGTGATGCCTCTAACTTTGTTCTTTTTGTTCTAGATTGTTTTGGCTATTTGGAGTCTTTTTTGGTTTCATATGAATCTTAAGATTGTTTTTAGTATAGAGAATAGGGATGATATTTTCAAGAAATCACTTTCTTACATGCAAAGATCACCACTTTTTTTTCCCCCATAGTACATACTTATTTTTTATTTTTTTGAGACAGTCTCACTCTGTTGCCCAGGCTAGAGTGCCGTGGCATCAGCCTAGCTCACAGCAACCTCAAACTCCTGGGCTCAAGTGATCCTCCAGCCTCAGCCTCCCGAGTAGCTGGGACTACAGGAATGCGCCACCATGCCCGGCTAACTTTTTCTATGTATTTTTAGTTGTCCACCTAATTTCTGTCTATTTTTTTAGTAAAGACAGGGTTTCACTCTTGCTCAGGCTGGTCTTGAACTCCTGAGCTCAAACGATCCACCTGCCTTGGCCTCCCAACGTGCTAGGATTACAGGTGTGGTACATTCTTATTTTATGGTCTTTTTTATAGAATACTATTAGGAGATTTTAACTAAAGATTTTAACATAGTTGATAGGTGATGGACTTAATAAACAATTACAAGTGGCAGTAGATCATGCTGAAGTAACATTTATATAATGTATAATTTGGGAATTTAAACTTTAGAGTATTTTAATTACATAAGAATCACAAAAATAGACTGTTACAATATGAAATAGGTGACTTAGCACAATAATAACAGAATGATATAAAGAAAGAGGGCTAAATTTAAGTAATTAATTAGAATTGCTAGGTATAAAAGTATTTTAGGAAAATATTTTAGGTAAATTGTTTCAAAAGATACACATTCAAAACTCCTATGGATTTGGATATGTATCATACATTGACAGTCTCTGCCATTTATTATTCAGAAAATCTATTTTCTCTATCTTCACATGGTCTATTAATTTTTTCACTTCATATCAAGATTTTCATTTTCTAACGTTTTTAATTATGTCAGATAAAATGATTTGTTGTAATGCACAAGTTTTTTTCTTTTATCACTGACGCATAAATGCCAAGAACAATTCATTACAGCTTATACAGAGATTACAACTCAGTTTGTATTTGTGAAAAGAACTTACTACCTTCCCCACTCAGTTTTCCCTTTGAGAACACTGTTAACCCAATTCCTAATAAGGAAACTGCTCTGCACATTTACAGGAGGGTGAGGGGGGGGAACACACGAGTTTCCTTGGCAACTGGAGCCATGTGCAATCTCTCAGAACAGTTCCTCCTACACTCAAGTTTCCTAGGTAGCAGGCTGCATATAATTTATAAAGACAATGGGATAATGGGACAGATATTACCCTGTTCAACCTTGCATGTGAAAAGCTTCAATTGTAAGGATGCATGTGCTATAATAACTGGCAATTCAAGGGAAAATATTAATTGTATAATGAGGTTGCTTCCTCTGTCTAATTCAGAATTTAATTCAAGATCCAAAATATATTAGGTGTTCATCATCATTTTTTATAGGTGAAAATAACCATCTTCCATTCTACTTCATCCCCATCACCCCACTACCAAATTAGCTCATATATGTTTGCAGCTAAAACTAAAAGTGAGTTGTAGGTGAGCACTTTCAGGATAAATAGAGGTTACTTCACAGTACCCCAAAGTTCTGTCACTGAAACAGAAAAACTAATCCTTAATATTACACGAATGGGAGAAACTCAACTTATCTGAAATTAACTATAAAGTGTCACAAAAGCTTAAAATATCTAATCAAAACTTGTCTGTAGATCTAGAAAATATTAATATTAGGAGATAAATCATGTTTGACCTAGAAGAAACAGATAATTTTAGTAAACTAAAAAATTAAAAGAGAAAATATTGAGAAAATTTTCTGATATTTTCTATTAGAAAATATTTTCTAATAGAAAATTTTCTATTATTAACTGATTAAATACAGTTAACACACAAGGTTTTTTTCAGAGCATAGGAGTGAATGAGGGAAGTTAAATGAATACTTTTGCATTATGGAGATTCCTCTGTTTTTCTAACATAAAAATATTTGGAAGAAATCAAATTAAAGAGCAAATGTGTATTATTATATGTGGACAGAGCCAATACAAAATTTTCTGGTTAATTAGGAACTTTACAAGTCTAATATTGTTTTAAAATTATTTTTGAAACCTTTTTAAATTCTTAATTTCATATACTAGAAACTCCTGTTCTCTGGCATGCAAGTCCCATTCTTTCACAAGGCAATTAAATCTAATTATCTATTGAGTTGCACACAATGGAAAATATAATTTATATGTAATTAATCAGCTCAGGAGCATGGTGAATTTTAAATTCTGTGCAACTAGGAGTACAGATTACATTGTTTAAAGGTGTTTTGCTGAATACTTAGCAGAACAGCTTTACAGTTAGAACCTAAAGGAGAGAAGACCACAATATGCTCATTTTAATACTCTTCTTGCAAAACAAATTATGCTATATTCTATATATGACTATGATTTGAAACAAAAATTAGAATAAATTTTTAAATAAATATTCAAGACATAAATATTTTATGTTGCTTTTTGAAGACAATTATATTTAGTTTCTTTCCCTGTATCTCCTTTCTTTCACACATACACACACATTCTTTTCATTAATCACTTTTATTGAATTAATCAAAATACTATGTTTTCAATTGCTCCGGCAACCAAAAACACCCGAATGTTTATAGCAGCACAATTCACAATCGCTAAGAGGTGGAAACAACCCAAATGTCCATCAATTCATGAATGGATTAGTAAAATGTGGTATCTTTATACCATGGAGTATTACTCAGCTATAAGAAATAACGATGATACGACATCTCTTTGGTTCTCCTGGGGAGAGTTGGAACCCATTCTATTAAGTGAAGTA
>CM052445.1:13147694-13186942 GCA_028533085.1 Varecia variegata
GGGAATGGGCACGCTTGAAGTTCTGACTTGGGGGGGACGGGGGTGGGGGCGGGGATGGGTGTATACCTACAGGAGGAGTGCGATGTGCACTGTCTGGGGAATGGGCACGCTTGAGGCTCGGACTCGAGGGATTGGGAGGGACATGGGCAATATATCTATGCAGAACTTTTGTACCCCCATAATAAGCTGAAATAAAAAATAAATAAATAAAAAATAAAAAAAAATAAATAAAAAAAAAAAAAAGCCAAGAAAAAGGTAATTGAAGATACAGAGTGAAAACAAGTGAAGGAGATCCAGAGATGATCCAAGTAGTGCAATTAGAATAAAATGTCTTCCAAATAGCTCAGATTAATATATTAAAGAAATTTGAGGAAATTATAAAAAATTTGTAAGAAAATATGAAGAAAAACAAAATATGAAGCCATTCATTCATTGGATTAGTTTAACAGTAGTTTAGGTATAGCAGAATAAAGAATTAGTGAACTGCCAGAAAGGTTAATAAAAATTATACATACTGAAGCAGAGAGAAGAAAAAAACAATAAAAACGAGAGAAAATAAGAGATTTGGAACATGACAAAATAGTTTAAATTACAGTTATCTCTCAGAAAGAAAGGAGAACATGGAATAGAAGCAATATTTGGAGAAGTATTGGTCTAGAGTTTTTCAAATCAGATAAAATCTATCAATCCATCTGTTTTTAAAGCTAAGTAAAACCCATTTGGATAAATACAAAGATAACCACATCTAGACATATTATAGTCAAATTGCTAAGTATCAAAGACAAAGGAAAATATTTTAAAGCAGAAAAAATGTCATGTTATCTACAAAGGAAAAACAAGACTTACAGTTAAATTTTTGTCAAAAACTGTGGAAGCCAGAAGATAATAAAAATGACATCTGTAAAACACTAAAAGTAAACATCAACACCTGGAAATCAATACTCTACTAAAATATCCTTCAAAATGATGGAAACAATTATATGCTAAAAGAATTCACAACTAGCAGATCTTCTCTAAAATGAATACTAAAGTACTAAAGAAAAGGAATCTGACATGAAAGTATGGAACTGTCAGAAAAGCATGAAGGTTATCAGAAGGAGTAATTATGTGTTGGCATATGTAAATTAATTTTGGGAGATTAAAAACAATAAGAGAAATATGGGATTTATAATACGTATTGCAAAATATAAGACAAAGGGGAATGATAAATAGTATTAAACTGTTTTCCCATTTTAAAGGAAGTGGAAAAACACTGAAACTAGACTAATAAATCAAGTATCCATTTTTTCTTTTTCTTTTTTTCCCTGTATTTGCTACATTTAATTTGCACACATTTTTTTTATTTCATAATATTATGGGGATACAAACATTTTAGTTACATATAATGCCTTTGCTTCACCCAAGCCAGGACTACAAGCGTGCCCTTCCCCTATACAGTGCACTCTGCATCCATTAATTGTGAGCTTGCCCACCCTCACCACCCCCCTCCCACCTGACTGGCACCCAGTGAATATTACTTCCATGTGAGCACCTTAGTGTTGATCAGTTAGTATCAATTACATTACCTTGTTTTATGTGTGTTTCTGCTTAAAGACATTTTATTTAATATATATTATTGGTTTATGGTCAACAGCACTTATAGCTCATGCCTGAATGGAGTTTATTTAATACACATTTTCTCTGTAAGACACATCACAGGCTTCTTGTGCTTAGGGACACTAGGCAACACTTCAGCACTACCCTTCGGGGGCCTTTTAAATAACAAAATCACCACCAAAAAGCAAGATAGGAAAAACAGTACTAAATAGATTGCCAAGAGGACACTTTATAGAATGAAGATGAAAACAAGAAGGTAGAACACCCCCTTTCTTTAACTCAACTGGTAATGTGCTCATGGGATGCCTCAAATTTTTTGTCACTTTGAGTATGTCTATGTGTAAAACAAAAGCACCATGAGCAGTATTGATTTTGGGATTTCAAATAAATTTTAACAAGTAAGTGAATTCACAAATACAGAACTCAAGAAAAATAAGAATCAAACTGTGTATGTGCATATATACAAATCCACCTATTTGTACATATTTTTTAGCTCTAGCTACTAGGAGGCTGTATAAGCACTGATGGTAGGTAGATGTTTGATGGAGAAGAGGATTTTAGCATAATTGAATAATATTTATTCACAAAATATTAATCAATACTTAATAAAAATGAAATCATGGCATAGGATTTTTAAAAATAACTCAAACATTTTTTCAATTAATATAAAATAATTTCTTTATGTTTTAACCTTTTGTGGGTATGTCTCAATGATTATTCTATTAAAATATTTATTTATATCAATATTCTTGCCCTAAAAAATATGAAGTTTTTACTTTATGTAATGTTTTAGTATATTTTGCCTCCTGACTAGATTTTAATCAACTTGCAGATAGGAAACATTCTAAATCTCCCTGTGTATCGTTCTCAGTAGCAATCATAGCAACGTGAACTAAATGATGCTGCACCACCACCATTATTGTCATCATCACTGTCAATATCACAACAGGTATGCATTGATTTGTTATCCCAGTGTCCTTGTTCTTGTATTGGGAAGATCAGGTCCCATTTTTAGGCACTCTTTCTTATATTATTCCAGTCCTCTGGTTCCCATGGGCATTTCTGTTTTAATATATGATCACATTACATGGGTTCAATATCCAGAGCTGAGCACCAGACCCAGCTAAAATAATCATGTTGTTTTCTGAGTATTTTAAAACTGAATCAGGGACCATTCCAAGGTGGCAAATGCTATGAGGCATGACGCCTGAGAGTTGTTAAATATGTGTCACTTAACACATGGAAGATGCCCACCAGAATGAGAGATTATTAGATGATATCAAAGATGTAGGTAGATGAATGAAAAAGAGATAGATTCCTATGGTGTCTGAAACTCTTGTCTAAGTGATACTGAAGCCTAATTGCATCCGTATTCTTCCCATGATTTGGTTACTTAATCACTCCATTAACTTTGTAAGTTAATAAGTTTCTTCTTTGCCTAAACCAATTAAGTCTCTGTCACTTGCAAAAAAGAATTCTGGTTAATAAAATTATCATTTCCTTCATCATTCTATTTATCATAAAGAACAAGACTGTCAAATATATTTGAGGTAATAAAAAATCTTCAGAAAGAATTGCCTTTGTCAAAATAAGGATATATAAAGTAACTATAAATTGTAGTATTTTTATAAATATTATGTAAAAATGTAAAATAAATATTGTCACTTTTCATGGACAAAGAAACAACAATTTAGAGAGATTTCAGAAAGAAGAAGTATAAAGTTAATGATCTGCAAATTTTATTCCCATTGGAGTCTAAAAAATGCTGAGACCACATGAACCTGGTTTTCATAGTTTTTATTTGGCAAAGGTAGAAATGTAAAAGATATTTTAATGAATTCACCCTTTGGTGTATGTGTAGCAGAAATACCTGTAAAGTTTTATTCTAAGGTTTATGGAATTTGCATTACTTTACTGAAAGTATAAAACGTTAAAAGAATACAAAACGTTACACAAAATCGTTTCCAATTTCCTTTTCAGTAAACCAAATTTTAAAGTATCAGTCACTGTTCATTTAGTTATTAAATCTCAAAATCCATAGTTTATTAATGGAACAGACTGAAAATGAAATGAGAAGATAAAGTAAACCGAGAGCAATAAAACAGAAATATGTCTAAAATTCAGATAGTAAAAGCTAGTTAATGTAAAATATATTGTTAAAATCTGTGTAGTAAGTTTGTCACTTGTAAGCTCAATGATCTTGGACAAATTACTAAACTTTTCCGCCTCAACATTGTTATCTGTAAAACAGAAAATATAATGTGGCCAACTTCATGGTGTGAATATAAGTATCAAATAAATTAATACATGTAAAGCTCTTAGAACAGTCCCTTGTATCCATTACATTCTCATTTTAATATTTTTCAATAAGATCAATTTTTGTTTATTATGCTAATGTTTTAAAATGTTTTGATTATTAAAATGCTCTGAGAGTTTTCAGATTGTTTAATAAAAAAAAGTGATTCTCAAATGTCTAAATCTGTTCTAATGTTATAGCATCTTACATGTAGCACACAGTATTCAGTTAAAGACGGGTTATAAAACAGATTTTACAGACTAATATGTATCTATCTATTGCTCTGTGTCAAAGGAAAGTGTATCTCTCACATTTATGTGGCAGAATTAGTTTTCTAAATTAGCTTCTGCACGAACTCAGTATCATTTAGTACTTCCCAAAGGGCAATTTATTGCTCTGTGATAAAGGATCCCACAGATACTTAAAACTGGATTCACAGTTTTAATATACTCTTTTATTACTGACTGGTTTTACTTTTTGAGGGGAAAGGCACATATATTTTCATTTCTTTGACTGAAAGTGTTGAGAAACTTCATTTATTATTGGCCATTTCAGCATTTCCTTTTGTGAAGTGCCTGATACGTTTTTGCCCATGTTCCTTTTGGCTTGTCTGTCTTTGTATTTTTTCGTTTGTAGGTGTCTGTCTGTGTTTCTGTCAATCTTGTATCATCTATCTTTTGTCCCATGTATGAATTGAAAACATCTTCCCCCATATTATGCTTTCTTTTTCACTCTTGTAATGGTGTCTTTTTTAAGAAAAATATATTAGTATCATTTTGTTTATTATTTTTTCATTTTTAGATAAGTACTTTTCATCTGGTTTGAAAAATCTTTGTCTCCCTCAATGTCATGAAGCACGTCTATGTCATCTTCAAGAAATCTTAGATTTATATTTCATACTTAGATCTACAATCCATCTTACATTGATCTTTGTGTATGGTGTGACTGTGAGGGAGACGTCTATCTCTCTCTCTCTATACACATACAGATATGCATACACATATATAAAATATTGCATTACTGTGTAATTCTATTTAAATATCAAATTGACGGGGCACCATTAATTGAAAATATTATGCTATCTCCTTTGGAGCCTTATACTACCTTTGTCATAAATTGACTGTATTTTGAGTGTTTCTTTATAGATATTATATTCAATTTGGTAGCATCTCTAGCTTTGCATCACTACCACACTATATTAATAACTATAGCTTTATGTATCTCCAATCCATATTGCAATACTTCTACATTCATTCTTCTTTATGATTTTCATAATTATTCTTGCCTTTGAATTTTCATGATTTTAAAAATCAATTTGTCATTTCCATCCAAAGAACACATGCTATAATTTCAATTATACATACATTGGTGTGTGGAATGATTTTGGAGGTAGTGACATTAAAAAGGTTGAATCTTTCAAGCAATGAACATGTTATAATCCTCTGTTAGGTAGTACTTTTGTACTTTCTCTGAATAATATTTTGTATTCTTTAGCTCGTCATTTATTAGATTTATTCCTAGCTAGAGATGTTTACTGATGCTAGTATAAATTGTATCAATTATAATTTTCAATTTTTTGTTTCAGGTGTACTAAATACATTTCTAATTTTAATCTTAATATGATGATAAATTTATTTATCTCTCATAGTTTATCCAGGAAGTCTTTTGGATTACTACACAAACCATCAGGCTTTTGTGAATAATGTCAATTTATTTTCTTTCATTTCAATTATTATAAATTTAATTATTTTTCCTGTCATATTGCTCTGATCATGCTGACCACTGAAATGTAAAATGAAGGCAATTACAACATTTTCTAATTCCTTATCTCTAGTGAACTACTTTCAATAATTTATCATTAAGAAGAATTATTCCTGAAGAATTCTTGTAACATAATCCTATTCAGATAGATGAAATGCCTTTTTATTCCTGGTTTGTTTATATTATCATTTTCATTATATTTTATAACATGAATGAGTGCTATTGAGTGGGAAATTTTGTCAAATCCCTTATACTCAATGTTTTAGGGCATGGTTGTTGTTAGATTTTTAACCAGTGTAACAATATTTGTCTTATACTTAAAGTATTTTGTCCACTTACATTTAAAATGAGTTCTATATTGAGCTAATCTCTATTATCTTGCTATTTGTTTTTTATTTGGTATATCAGCTATGTATGTATTTTGTCTCCTTCCTTTTCCTCTTTTGATTTAATCAAATATATTTCATTATTTCTTTCCTCCATTAGCATGTTGATTATACATTCCTCTATTTATATTGTCTAGGAGTTAAGCTAGATATTGCATCATATATTCTTGAATAATTAGAGCCTAATACAAATCATTATTTTAACAACTTTCCTGATTTTTAACCTTTTGTATAATGATGGTTTGGTCTAAAATACTTTTTCTTTTTTCCAAAGAATCATTTTAGTATTTCTTTTAGTGTTGGTGTGCTAGCAATAAATTCATTTTGTGTTTGTTGTTAATTGTTTTCTCCAAGCTCTTTAAGCATTGCATTCCATTAGTTTTGAATTTTCATTATTGCTGTTAAAAAAAATAGTTTGTTATTCCCATTGTTACTTTGAAGATAATAGATTTCTTTTTTCTGGCTGCTGCTTTTGCTTTGAGTTTTTGGTTTTATAGTTTATCCTGATGTGCCTCAGTAAGGTTTACTTTATGCTTATTCCACTTAGGGATTATAGAGGTTCTGAAATCTGTACCTTAATATCTTCCTTAGCTTTGAAGAATTCTTAGTGACTTTCAATATCTCTTCTGTCTTTTTTTTCCTCTCTTCTCTTTTTAGAACTTAATTAACATGTGTTAGATTTTTTCATTGTGTCCCATATATCTCTTACATTCTGCTCTGAATTGTCTACACAAGTTTTCTCTGGCCTGGATTCTACATTTTTTTGAATGTCTTGTCTTCCAGTTTATTAATCAACTCTTCTATTTTTTTCACTCTTCTATTAAAAACAACTATTAAGTTCTTAATTTCAATTATTTTATTTTTAAGTTCTAAAACTTCCATTTTATTCATTTTTATAAATTCCAATTATCTGGTGAAATTCTCCTTCTTTTCACCTCTGTTCTTCATTTTCTTTCATTTTCTTGATCATGTTTATTATAGTTACCTTAAAGTTACCATCTATTCTCTTCATATCTGGATCATCTATGGACCATTTATTTTGTCTTTCCTTTCCTTTATTTTTAGTTATTTGGTTCTGTCTTTTGCTGCCCCTGATAAGTTTTTTATGAAAATTGTAATATTGTGTATAAAAATTATAGTGTTTAGATAATGTCATCTTATTCCTGAAAGAATTTTTTAAATTTCAGCATACTATGGGGGTACAAATGTTTAGGTTACATATATTGCCTTTTCCCTGCCCAAGTCAGAGCTTCAAGCGTGTCCATCCCCCAGACAGTGTGCACCGCACCCATTAGGTGTGAATGTACCCATCCCCTCTTCCTCCACCACCTGCCAACACACGATGAATGTCACCATTGTATGTGCACATAAGTGTGGATTAAGTAGTACCAATTTGATGGTGAGTACATGTGGTGCTTGTTTTTCCATTCTTGTGATACTTCACTTGGTAGAATGGGCTCCAGCTCTACCCAGGATAATACAAGGAGGTGTTAGACACCATTGTGGAGAGTGGAACAGAGTGGATGTGGCTACAAAAGACTGACATGAATGCCATTTGTGGTGATGAAAATGTTCTGTATCTTGGCTGTATCAATGTCACTGCCCCAGTGGGGATATTATACTTTAATTTTGTAAGATGTAACCATTGGGGGAAATCAGTAAAAGGTACAGGTACATATGACCTATGTTATTTCTTATTTCTTACAACTGTATGCACATTGACAATTATTTCAAATTGAAAGTTTAATTTAAAAAGTGACACAAATCTCTGTACACATAGAGTTTACATGCTCCTGAAGGTAATAGACAGTAAACTAAATAAATCAATAAAACACTTAGTATGTTAAAACACAATAAGCAATAAAGACTATAAAATATGCAGAAGTGAATTGAGGGGTACAGGAAGTAGAGCACAATATTAAATGAACAAGAAACATTTTATGAAGAAGGTAAGATCTAAGTAATAAATTCAAGGAAATGGAAGAATGAGGTCTAGAGACTTATCTGTGGGAACGGCATTCTAGACAAAGGGAACAGTATATAAAATGATCATAAAGTGGACAATGTGGTTGAACACATGTGAAGAGAGAGAGAAATAAGATTGGTGGTCATGAAGGAAGCCAAGGGTGGATTTGATAGGACTTTGTCGAACACTGTAAGGACTTTGGTTTTTACTCTCAGTGAAATGGGACAGTTAAATGGAGAGAGGTGAGAAATTCAAACAGGGTGCTTACAATTAATTTTATCCTAAACCAACTGCTGGGTCTCAGACTAAGATCCAGTCTACCTTTGTGATGTGAATCTCTGCTCTTGCCACTAGATTCCTTTTCTACTTATTTCCATATGTATCGTTATAAAATCCACCACAAAACCCTCCCTGAACTTGCATACTTCAAGTAAATCTCTGTGTCTCTGTGAGCATAAGGACTTAAATAAAAACAAAAACAAACAAAAATACTATGCAAGGGACATCAACATGTACAAGACAGATTTTTTTTTTCTAAGAGCACTCTATAGATTGGTAAAAAAGAAAATACAAATGGAAAAAAGAGATAGAACAGATTATAGCAGTGACCTAACAAACAGAAACCTTTGTTCCAAGGTGGAAAAAATAGGAAAAAGAAAATGATTAATTCTAGCAGAGTAGAATAGCAATTTTTCATGGGAGAGGCATTCAGACTGAGTCTTGAAATATATGTAGGATTTCACCAGGCATAGATAAGATAGAAACATATTAAATGCAGGAGAAGTTTTGCAGAGACAAGGTTGGAAATACAATTACTTTGAAGAGTAAATTTGGCTGATATTAATTTTGCCATACATTTTTGTCAGTATTGACATTTTCAGGATAAGATTAGTATGTGGACGTTATAAGTAGAAATAATGACAATTACAAGAAATATTACTTTACTGAATTGTTATGTTTGAGAAGAGGAAATTTAGAAATCTTTACTTAAGAATAACTGTTTTTATAATATGGATAATTTTCAAAACGTTTACCTTAGAGAAAAAAATTACAGGAAGAGGAGACCAGACCAGAAGACACTGGAGAAGGAAGAGGAGACCAAACTGGATGAGGAGGGGAGAGTAGACCAGACCAGAGGAGGAAGGGGAGACCACACCAGATGAGACTGGACGAGGAAAAGGAGACGAGACTGGACCAGGAAGGGGAGACCAGAATGGATGAGGAAGGGGAGACCAGAACGGATGAGGAAGGGGAGAGGAGACTGGACCAGGAAGAGGAGACCAGACCAGAGGAGACTGGACGAGGCAAAGACCGGACGCCGGATGAGGAAGAGGAGCACAGGTGGGAGGAGAAAGGGGAGAGAAAAGTGGATGAGGAAGGTAGAGAAGACCAGACCAGAAGGGATAAGGAAGAGGAGACCAGACCGGAAGAGACTGGATGAAGTAGGGGAGAGGGGACCAGACCGGAAAAGGAAGAGGAAACCAGACCAGAGAGGACAAGGAAGAGGAGACCAGACCAAAAGAAGACTGGACAAAGAAGGGGTGAAGAGACTAGACCAAACCAGAGGGGATGAGGAAGAGGAGACCAGACCAGAGGGGACCGGAGCAGGAAGAGACCAGACTGGATAAGAAAGAGAAAAGAAGAGAAAGAGAGAGAGAAAAAGAGAGAGAGAGAAAGAAAGAGAGGGAAAGACACACATACCCACCCAATACATTCAAGGAAAGATTCACTGAAGAGTCAGGCCTTGGAGGTGAAGCTTGAATAAATAGAGCCAAATGGTAAAAATATAAAAAAATTAAAATATTACAATGCATAGTCATTTTTATTAGCTCCGCACATTTATGAAATAAGACTCCCTATATTATAGCAGAAATATTGTGCTGTTTATGCAATAAATACAATATACCTTGTTAGGACAATATAAGTTAATTTTTACATAGCTTTAGGAAGTACTTTCTAAACTGCAAAATACAGAGAAACACGGAGATGCTATAAATCTGCTTTATGGAATGCATTACAGAATATAGCAAAAATATACTTGACCAAAAAGATTATAATCTTAAAAATATAAAGTGACATCTAAACTTATTCCTTTATAAAATCATTCATTCCTGTTGCCATAGTAATATGCCAATGCATTACAAAAAATATACAGAAGAAAGTTTTTCTTTAAGTTTATTTCAGGACGACCACCAAATCTGATGATATAAGATCTAGTCCAGTAGACAAAAACAAAAAAAGAAAGAAAAGGAAAAAAAAAAATCTCTCTCAGTCTTGCTCTCATTTCTGCACATCTGTGAGCAAGGCAGTAGCTGCTGTGTTCTGGATGATCACTTCAAAAATGTTTGTATAGCAAATGATTTGGGGAGGAGTAACTAATGCCTCCTTCCTGAGCCAAGGTCAGATTTATCTATAGCCTTAGAGGTATAGTGCCCCCCTCTGGAACAAAGGGCAGATGCACTTATTGTTCAGACTAATAAAAATAATAATTTCCTCTGGAGAAAAGTCAGGTATGCTTACGGTCCATTATAAAAGATTTGGAGGTAGCTAAACTCAGGATTTCTGTCCTGTAATATAGAACACTGTGTATGCAGGTGTTAATTGGCTCTCTCCTTGCTGCCTTATGAGAATTGGGGCTTGACAAACTTGTACAAGGAAATTTTTATACCCTGGCCATCACTATTGCTGGGAGTAATAAAGTCATATGTCTGTCAACCACGAGTCTTCTACTTTCTGCCATCATCCATGAAACAATGGCAGACTAATTTGTTAGTCTGCAAGTAGGGTAAAATCTCAGACTTTTCACAGTTCTTGACAGTATGATGGTTTCTGTCTTAGATTGAGGGTTTTGTTCTTGTTCTTGTTGTTTGGTTAAAGCATTATCTTGCATTTATCACAATGGTTTTTCAGTCCAGTAGTACTTCTTAAATTGCAGAAATATGCCCTTAGATTTCTCTGTCATTCAGTGTGTTAGTGATAGTAGTGAGAGCTATACTGCTCTGGAATTGGTAATACTGAAGACAGGCACAATTTAGTATTTGCAATATTCTTTATCTAAAAAAACCCCCAAACATTGCTACTTCCTTTTTCCTTAACCAGCGCTCTTATGATGCTGTAGGAATTAAGTGTTTTATTCTGGGAACAATTCTATTATTGAAAAGTCACAGGCTTGTGAAGAAACTAACAATCTGGTTATCAGAGGTTGATGCAATATTTATTAGATTTTTAAAGGTACCATAATAAAGGGAAGCAGCATTCTTGCTTATATTTTGAATGCTAAGAATCTGCTGATAAGTAGTGTATGTTTAGATTCATTAATCTTTTCTTGATTTTTTTAAAAAAATCAACCCTAAGAGTATATTAATATCCCTCAAAGGACCCCTCATAAGACGATATATATGAACTTTTTGATACGTCTAGTGTTTTTCTTTATGTTTTTTTCCCTGATAAAATAATAAAGGTATACAGGTTACAGAATAAGAAAGTCACAGAAAACTCAACAAAAGCACAACTTCTGAATCCAGACTGTGTTAAAATCCCGATGTTCTTATTTACTAGCTACATGACCTTGAGGAAGTTTCTTAATATCTCTGGGATACATTTTTATTTCTCTCTTGCAAAATGAGAATAATAGTACCTATTTTGTAGTGTTATTACACGAATTCCATGGGTTAATATTTGTAAATGGCTTAGATAATATTGGATACATAAGGGTGTGACATTGGCATGTATCTGACAAATGTCTGACATAAACATTTTATAAATAAAGGTGACTTTGAAAATCTTATATGAAAGTTTGTTTCACGATGATAGGCTAAGCATATTATTCCTCCACCACCTCAAATCTATTGAAAAGAAACACTGTTTTTTTAAAAAATAGAGAATAAAAACAAAGGGAAATCAAGAAACAGAATTTTTTAAAGAACAAAAATAATACATCATCATATCTTATGAAAAATGATTAGAGGCAACCACAGTCAAAACCATGTTTAGAACACTGCTACGGAAATGAGAGCTCCTTGGGGAAGCATCAAGTTCAGGGCCTAGTGCTGATGTCATATGACCTGTACTATTACTGCTCTACTATGAGTTGTAGTCCTAGTGGCTGTAGATTTTATGCTTTGCAGGAGCGCAAAACCTCTTTCTGTCTCATTCTTTCACTTTATCTACTAGCAACAAGTATCTGGGTTGGCTGTAAATGTTATTATTGAATAATAAACTAGGAAGATAGAGTCGGGGAAAGGCAGGTGACGGTGTTCATTTCCCACCAGCCTTACTCTTTGATTGCAGCCTGGTCTCCCACCACATTTATGTTGACTTTCTCCAGTTTGTCACAAATGCCAGTCACTTCTCAATTTGGTTTCCTAATTTTTATATAGCCTTCCTTTCCCTTGGTTTAGAAACATGCAAAATAGTCCAGAAAACCTTTGATTAAGTTTGGCCTCTTTGATTCCTGCCCTATACTCTGCCTTACGCTTAACATCCCCATTGAAGAGCAGCTCAGCACCAAGAATCAGAATAATTGTGACTTTAATTTTATCTCATGTTTGTCCTTACTGTTTAAAAACTAAAGAATCAAGAATGATACAAAATATTTCAACTAAAAATCATGGAGATACGTTTATTTTCTGTACTATGCATGTATATTCGTGTGTGTATATATAGTGTGTGTGTGTGTGTGTGTGTGTGTGTGTGTATATATATATATATCTTAAAGAAGAAAAGAGTCTGATTTTTGTTATGGTCCTAGCCCTGCCAAAAAAATCTTTGTAACCTCAGGCAAGTCATAAAACACTCCAGATAGTTTCCTCATCTGTAAAAACAACAGTCCCAAAGAAACAAAGATGTAACACTGGATAATTTCCAGTTTCTGTTCAGTCGTGAAATTCTAACAATCTATTGAAAAATTATCTAAAGTATTGTCTCAAATTTCCCCAGTGTTCTACTTAATCAAAACAGGAATCACATTGTTATTCATTTACTCCACATTTACTCCACTTCATTTGCTCCTCTAACAATTAAGCATTTATATGTGATTACATTTTATGATTTGTTATGGTTTTGCTTGATAGCTGGATCCTGGGTCAGAGACCTTCGTCTAATTTATGGTTGTTAACACTGAAGTTTATTTATGGCACTGAATAAATGATAGTGTAACAACACGTTTGAAAATAACTGCCTAAGAGACAAGAGTTATTGCATTAATTTGCATTTTTCTTTCTAAAATTTAGATAAATGTAAGTATTTATGGAAAGAACAAATGTTGCTTGTTGGCTCTAAGATCTCTCTTCTCTGTGTAACACTGGGGTGTTTATCCTTCATGTTCTCTTTGTGCTGAGCTTTTTTTGGAGTTGTAGTGTAGTTAACGTGGCAGATATAAAACCAATGTTTATTCAATGTAATTTTCTATATTTTTTTCCTGGTAGTTTGCAAAAGAAAGAGCAAAAAGAGCTAAAAGCAAGCCAAATTCTAAAATTATGACAGTCTGTAAAGAAATTAGTTATTAATTATAATTCAGGTTTACAACAGTATTTGTTTTTGAATGAAGTAAATTTCCATGAAAATGTAAACCGAGAGCAACGAATGCAAAATAAAAATCTTACCAATGGAAGAATTTGGTATGTGTTTGGCAAAGTAAATAATTGTTACAATTTCTGAAATCTTTGGCTAGGAAATATATAGTGAAAATAATCTGAAGGTAGTATTGTAGTATTTATAACTAAAAACAAAACCAAAACTTTAATTTTTAATTCTCTTTCTTCCAAAAGTCTCAATTATATTCTCTCAGTTACAATACACATTAAAATATTTCTCTTTGTGAGGTACACAGTGTTTTGAAAGAAAATTAGCTTCTTTAGTTTAACTATACAATAGTGGGTGCAGTTCCTGGCTAGGCCAGCTACTAGCTGCATGACTCTGTTTAAAGCACTTGGCCGTTTCTTCCATTTCTATTCACAGCCTCTTCACGCATAAAATGTGAGTAATAATGCCTACTTAGTGGGATTGTTGCATTGATTAATTGGCATCCTATGTGTAAAGCACCTAGGATAGAAACTGGCATATAAAAATGTGTGTTCAATGCTCATTCATTACATTTTTTGCTTCTCTTTTACCCCCATTTTCCTTTCAGTCTAGCCTTTTGGGTTATTGACTTTGACTTGAAGATTATAGAAACCTCTCATTGTCATTATTTCTGCTTTTATGCATTTGTTAAATTTATTATTTAAAAACTTGTGACTATTTAACAGCAGGTCAAAGTATCTAAGTTGAAAAATAGATAATGAATGACTGTATCTAGTGTTCCGATGGATTGGGGCACAAAATGAGGGAAATGGTAGTTTGTTTATTTAGGCTGTTGGGATATTTGCTAGATTCTACTATTAGTTCTGATAGCTTGAGAATTTTCTTGCATTTTTTGAGACAATTCTCTAAAAATGGATTATTCTGTTTTGCCCCATTAATATAGTGAATTAATTATATTAATACATTTTAAAAAGTCAAGGCATCTTTGTATTATATTTTTGTATGTCTAGAGATAACCATATGAGGTCAGAAAGTATCCCACATAAACACATTTTTACTGAAGTCAATTTACTGATATTTTATGTAAGAAATTTGAAGCTGTAAGATTCATTAAATCTTAGATGTGTCTACTTTAGGTCCTCTGAAAGAACTGGTTTTGGATTTTGTTACTCTATTGTTTCTATATTGCCTGTTTAATTTGTTCTCATTGCTATTCTTGTACTTGGGCTTAATCTGCTAAGCATTCCCTTATTTTTTGAGTTGGACATGTTTTCTAACACATATATTTAAATAAAACTGATTTTTGCTAGTAATACAAAAGGCCGTAGCAATTTTCAAAATATTTAAATCTTTCTATTCAGATATATCGAAAGCCACTATTTTGGGATACCACCCTTCAGTGCTCTTCTAAGTCGCTAGCCTTTCAGACCCGTTTCCTGGACTCTCTCTTTCTTGACTTCCAGATATGGCAGTGATTAGGGTGAGACAAGTCACATAATTGCCTAGGGAACCATATTTAAGAAGGCTCCAGAAAAATCAGTAATCAAGAAAAAAAACATTTCATGCACTATTTTAAAAAATCAAAATTAATGCAAAATCCCTAATTATTAAAATTTCAAAATTTTAAATTAAAACAGTCTATTGTTGTTTGCTTGTTTTAAGACCTTGCTACAGAAACAGTCATTTCCAATCAGCCTGCAGTCCTCAGTCGACAAGTCACCTCTCAGGTGAGTTTATGAGGGTTGACAGTGGCATGTAAAACAGATTGTGCAACACGAGGTGTATATATAGTTATGTGTTTTGATTATAAAGCTTTTTTTATTATCTATTTTCCACTTGGTTCAAAATATGGGATCATATTTTGATAAGTGTATGTAGCTGCCACAACATTTCTCTTGGCTCAGTATGGCACTGCTTTCAGATCTACCTTCTGCAGTGCCAACCATTCTGATTGCTCAGTGCCCTGGCAGTCAGCACATTCAATTCCTACTTGCTAGTCATTGCCACTTTTATTCCTCAAGCACTGGAGACATCTGGCCCCAAGAAGCCATAGGTGGGCAACATAGGGGAACCCCTGGCACCAGCCAGCTCACCGATGGTCCTAACCACCCTCCACAAACCCTGTAAGACTACATAGTCAGAGTGACACTTGTCAAGACAGGACAGGACACACCTGGCAGCAGAGCTGGCACCCCTGGAGGACAAATGCCTCTCTGGCTTCCCCACTCAGTTTGGTTCTGAGAGTTCTAGGAGGGACCAGGAAAGCCCATGAATGCTATTAAAGGGCCACTGCTGGCTCTGGCCAGGCATTGTGGTGTCCACTGGCATAGTGAGCACACCAGCAACAGGAGGAAGACCAAGGAACCAAAGGAGACCTTGGGGTGGTTTGGGGCCATGAACTGGAAGGACGTGCCTTCCTGTTATATTTCATCTTCATTTAATTGCACTGGCTCTTGAAAAACCCTCAAATATGCATCCATCATGGATATTATCTACATTTCTGTTACCACAAATACAGCTAATGCTTATATATCATTTACCCTGTGCTAGGCATAATTCTTGATGCATACCGTTATAATCTTCATCAATATCTTCATTGTAAAGGTGAAGAGACTGAAACTCTGAGAGGTCATTTCCCACTTCCACGGTAGACTTGTAATTCACAGCCCAGCAACCAAGCCCATCTTCTTAATTATCCCCCTATGCCACGTGTCACCTGCCTACAGGATTAAATGAATGGGAAGCCAATTCATGATTCTCATGACTTGGTCGAAAATGGAGATATTAATTAAATAAATATCTTGGACAGTATTATAAGTATTATAAAAGTAATGAAGACTTCCATCAGTCTAATTGTTTTATAAGTAACCTCCTGTTCCTTTCCAGATGCTTTTAGGATTTCTTTATTTGTCTTTAATGTGTTTGTAGTTTGGCAAAAGTAGAAAGAAGAGGCAATAATGTCAACAATGTCATTGATTTTAAGAGCAATTTTTTCTTGAAACTATTTATGGTGTAATAACTACCAATTTAATTAGGGAGAGGTCATGAAAGGAGGTCACTGTTTTTCCTTAAAAATCATGGCAACAATGGAAGCAGCATTCAGTAAGTAAAAGATTCTTCAAACAAAATGTCATAGCAACAATTTCTAAAAATCAGCAAATGATTTGGAAATGGTAAACAGATTTGAATAATTTATAATTCAGCTTACAGTATGGAAAGTTTATATATTTTGCATTTTAATTCATATGTTAGCTTTAAATTAAAGATACCTAATTAGTTATTAAATAATATGAATATCACACCAGCTTTTAAGGCTAAAAATCACCTTACTATCTATGAAGGTATTATTTTCTAGTATTGGGCAATTTTAAATACTCCTCAAATTAGTCTGTGTTATTTACCTTATAGATTTTTAATCAATTTTTTAGATTTATATGTATGCACAGACTCTCTCTCTCCCACCTCTCTCTCTCTCTCTCTCTCTATATATATATATATATATGTATATATAAGCCCTATGTGTGTGTTTCTTGCATTTTGCTGCTTTCTGGGTTCAACTTGCATTTTTCTGAAGTATATATTGTATTTCCTTTATGAAATGATAACATATACCTTGATTTCTTTTTTAATCTCTGCTTCATTCATCAAAATTATTTGTATTTCATTCTCAATCAGTGATAGTTTAGTTGCATTCTACCACATCATTCAAAATATCATTCCATGTTTTTCTAGCTTCTTCTGTTGCAACCAAGGAGTCTTTCATTAGTCTCATTGTTATTGTTTTGTAGGCAACCTCTTGTTTTTTTCTTGATTTTTTTTTTTTTTGGTTTCTTTATTTGTCTTTAGTATTTTACAGTTTTATTATAATGTGATTATGGCAATTTTTAATTCTGCTCAAAATATGGAGTGCTTTAAAATATTAAGAGTGATGCTTCTCTTCTATCATTTTTATTCTTTTTCTCTTAAGATCTTTTAATGGGTAAGTTGGACATTTTCTTTTATTATTTATTTTTCCTTTCCCACCTCCTTATTTCTCTGTGTTGAATTTTGGGTAATTTTTCAAAGGCTGCCTAATTACACTTAATTTTTTTTTATAAATTCTGAGTGTTCTTTATGTCTATTTTTTTCATTGCTTCACTATTTTGTGTGCTTCATTTTACACGTAATTATGTTTTAATCTACTTGAGATTAAAATTTTTAAATCTCAAACTTTTACAAAACAAATATTACTTCTTAGTAATTACTGCTCTTTGTTTACAATGGAATAATTCCCTTCTTACTTATAATATGTTGAAATAGTCTCATGAATAATGTAGGTGATTTCTTTCCTTATGGAATTCTTATACAGCTTGAGTTGTTAAAGTTTCTTTCCAAATAGTTTTTTTTTCCTTTCTTTGTTTTTCCTTTGCTTCTGTCAAAGGCTCCAGCACTTGACCAATTTATGCTCATTTCTCAGTTTGGGTTTTCCTACATTGTGCTGTTAGTGTAAATTCTGGTTTAATATTTAGATTCAGATCATAGATGAAGAGTTATGTTTTTCACAGGAGAAAAATAATTCTTAGCTAGGGCCGGAGCAAGGCAAATCTAATGCTATGTCACTGAACAAGCAGGTGGAGTTTGTTAGTTCCCTCTCCCTGGGGTTACAGGCTTTAATTTTCCAGCTTTGTAATGACGTCCTCTTCCAACTCCCTTCTCATGGTGGCCTGACCACCCTCCAGGCCTGCCATGCCATCGTCAGCTCCTGCTTGTACTGCTGTGGATCACAGTTTTCTCTTCATTTTTAGATCCTACAAGTTTCCTTTTCTTTATTGTGAGCTTAGACAATTATTGAAAATGATATAATCATTTTTCTCAGAATCTTTTATTGTTTGTATGGTAAGGATTCTGGCCAGCCTCATCTAACATTTTGCCAGAATTAAACAGATTTCTTTTTACATTGTTATTTCAAAGCAGGTTTTCTTCCATATTTGGGTAGAAGCCATCCCTAATTACAGAATAATTTGCAACAAAGCTTATTTCTGCACATGGGCCTGAAACTCTCTTTACAAAAAAAAAAAAAAAAAAAAAAACCACAATAACATACACGTGCAAAAGAGAGTCAGATGGAGAGATGAGATGCAACTTAGTATATTTGTTACTTGCTCCATACTAATGGGGACAGAATTATGTTAGTGAAGCCTGTGGCAATTACCAAGAGTGAAGCTGTTCCAGAAGTGGGGACTCTTATACGGACGTCTGTGGGAGAGGCTCTTGTGGGCTTCAGAGGCTGGTGTGAGGTGAGTGCATTGGTAGGACACAGTGTTCTCAGAACAGGAAGTATTTAGAATCACTTAGGGAGCCTCTTAAAAATAACCATTCGTGAGGCCCGACCATTTACTCTCATGTGTTTAGCGGAGCCTAGGAATCAATACTGTGTCGAGTGACCAGTACTCTGGGTGATTTTATGCAGATGGTTTATGGTATATTGGGTGGCTTTGCTGAACCATTGGGAAAGGGCATAGTTAAGAAATTAACAGTGGGGGAAAGGAAACTGGCTAATAAATTGTTTTGAGGTCTCCATAAGGGATCTATGCTTCATCTAGATGAATGACAGTATGGACATTTTAATAATATTGAATCATGAGGATGAGATGTTTTTCCCTTGTTTTGTGTCATCAATGATTTCTTTCACCAGTGTTTTGTAATTCTCCTTGTAATGATCTTTGACCTCCTTGCTTAAGTATATTCACAGGAATTAAAAAAAATTTTTTGTAGCTATTGTAAATTGTATTGAGTTCTTTATTTCACTCTCAGCTTTGCTCTTATCAGTGTATGGAAGTTCTATTGATTTTTGTACATTAATTTTGCCAGCTGAGTCTTTACTGAATTTTTCATCAATTCCAGGCATCTTTTGGAGTAGTCTTTAGGGTTTTCAAGATACAAGATCATATCATCAGAAAACAGGGATTGTTTGATCTCCTCTTTTCTGATTTGGATACCCTTTATTTCTTTCTCTTACCTGATTGCTCTGTCTAGAACTTCCAGTATTATGTTAAATAGAAGTGGTAAAAGTGGACACCCTTTTCTTGTTCCAGTTTTTCAGGGGAAAGATTTCAACTTTACTCCACTCTATATAATGTTGACTATAGGTTTGTCAGACATGGATTTTATTATTTTGAGGTATATTCCTTCCATGCCTATTTTGTTAAGGTTTTTTATCATGAAAGGGTGATGGATTTTATTGAATTCTTTTTCTGTATCTATTGAGATGATCACATGGTTTTGGTTTTTAATTTGATTTATTTGGTGAATCATATTTGTTGATTTGCATATATTGAATATATTGAATGATCCTTGCATCCTTGGGATGAAAGCCATTTGATCTTGGTGAATTATCTTTTTGATATATGTTGGGTTCAGTTTGCTAGTATTTTGCTGAGGATTTTTGCATCTGTGTTCATGAGTAATATTGGTCTATAGTTTTCTTCTTTTCTTGTGTCTTTTCCTGGCTGTGGTATCAGAGCGATATTGGATTCATAAAATGAGTTAGGGAGGATTCCCTCCTTCTGGATACTATGGGAACAGTTTCAGTAGGATAGGTGCCAGTTCTTTGTAGTTCTGGTAAAATTTGACAGTTAATCTGTCTGGTCCTGGGCATTTTGTTTGGAAGATTTTTTATTATTGATTCAATCTTGCTATTCAGTTTTGGTCTGTCCAGGATTTCTGTTTCTTCCTCACTCAAGTTTAGGAGATTGTGTGTTTCCAAAAATGTATCAATCTCCTCTAGATTTTCTAGTTTGTGTGCAGAAAAGTGTTCATAGTAGTCTCAGATGATCTTTTGTATTTCTGTGGTATCATTTGTATTGTCTCCTTTTTCATTTCTGATTGAGCTCATTTGAATCCTTTCTCTTCTTTTCTTGGCTGATTTTGATTTTTTTAACTTTGCTGAGACTTGTTTTGTGGCCTGACATATGGTCTATCTTGGAAAATTTTTCATGTGCTGCTGAGAAAAATGTATTTTCTGCAGTTTGGGGATAGAATGTTCTGTAATTGTCTGTTAGGTCCATTTATTCTAGATTCTTGTTTAAGTCTAGTGTTTCTTTGCTGATTTTCTGTTTCAATGATCTGTCTCATTCTGTTGGTGAAGTCTTGAAGTCCCCCACTATTATTATGCTGCTGTTTATTTCATTACTTAGGTCTAACAGTATTTGTTTTATGAATCTGGGGAATTCAGTGCCCCAGGTGCATATATATTTAGGATTATTGTACCTTCTTGGTGAATTGTTCCCTTTGTTATTATGTAATGACCATCTTTGTCTTTTTTTTTTTCCCTGTTGTTGATTTAAAGTCTGTTTTATCTGATATAAAAATACTCCTGCTAGCTTATGGTTTCCATTTGCATGAAATATTTTTTCCACACCTTTACCTTAAATCTATGAGACTTTATGAGTTGAGTGGGCTTCTTAGAGATAGCAAATATCTGGTTTGTGCTTTTTTATCCATTATGTCAATCTATATCTTTTAAGTGGGGCAGTGGTGACAAATTCCCTTTGGGTTTGTTTGTCTGGGAAAGATTTTATTTCTCCTTCATTCATGAAACTTAGTTTTGCAAGATAAAAAATTTTTGACTGACAATTATTCTGTGTGAGAATATTAAAGATGCTTCCCCCATTTCTTCTGGCCTATAAGGTTTCTCCTGAGAAATCTGCTGTTAGTCTGATGGGTTTTCCTTTCTGAATTACTTGATGCTTTCATCACACAGATTTTTATGAATTTTAGTTATATTTTTTCCTTTGTTTCCTGCATTATCTTCATTTCCTTGCCTTCCCCATGCTGTTTGTTGTTTATTTGATTTGTTCTCTACCTTTCATGTTGGACTCTTTCCTCATATATCTTTGATTTCTTAGCTACTCATTCATACTTAAGAGTGAGATATTAAAAATTCTGTCTAGAATACCACATGCAACTGTGGGCTCCTAGTGGATTTCACCACAGAATAGACAGAAAGGAGCCCCTTAAATGATATGCCTTGCATCAGTATATATCTGTTGTTCTCTCCCTTTGGTAAGTTTCTAGAGAAGAATTCTTTGATAGTCTGCCTGAGGGAATCTGCCACACATCTAGGAGGTGATGTGGGGAGTGGATTGTGGGGGTGAAGGAGAGTCTCTCACCATCCAGCCTGCACACTCTCACAGACTTCTCCAGTATTAAGTTAGGCTGCCTTCTCTCACCCTCCGTTGTACCTGATGCTCCAGAGACGACATTCCCTGTTTCAAATTTTTCAAAAAGTTAAACCTACATCTCCTTCTGAGATGCCTGCTACAGAGTAAGCTCTCACAAAAATTTAGGGGGACATATAATAATGGAAAATAATAAGCCAGTGCCAGGAGGAGATTGTAGACAGTTGCATTATAACTAGGAAAATAGAGTATGTAAAACAACAACAGATAAGAGCAGAAAGGCTAAAAACAAGATCACAGATTTGATGGAACACTATGGATTCTGGTCCATGAGCAAACGTCAGACTGGAGACAGAGGAAATTTGGTTCTGCCAAGATATATAGACATCCCACCTGGATTGATCAATAGAGACTCCTCAGTTCACTAAATTTGCTCCAGATGGTGATAGAAAGGGTTGAAATATGAATCAAGGCTACATCTGATTCCTCCTATAACATGTGATCTTTTAGGCTTCATTGGCTCAATCACTGTCCACCAAAGGTCCTCAGAGTTGCCACGATCTGTCATGAGCTAATTCTGTAATCACTAAAATGTCAGCTGAAGGAAAAAATTAACATCAATAGGAGTCAGAACCAGAAAATGTAGAGGAAGACTAATTCTATATGCCAACAGATGGGAAATTATTCTGGAGTAGGCAGGATAATCATCAATCTTCTGATCAAACAACCAATATAGTTTATCTTCCTTGTTTCTAAGATTTCTAGTACAATGCTCACTCTCTAAATGTTAACAGCAGTTACTGAAAGGTGATCTGGAACAATGGCTAGAAAGGCTACCACCTTAATCTGAGAATTTTTCTGAGTTATGTCATTTAACCAAGAAATTTTATTAGCCTTTGGCATTCAAGGCCATTTTAAGTTACATCTTTTACTTTTGGGGGATAGAAGTAATCTCTCTTTCAAAATCTGCAAAACCCCAAGTTTCTGGGCTCCCTTCATTCCCTTTCATTTCTGATTTCAAACCAGCCAATTCCTTACCAAGTTCATTTCCTCTTTCTTGAAATACCTTGCCAAACACAGCCAACAGTAAGCAATACACACTATTATAATGCTGTTTCCCAATTTTTTCCCCTATAGCTACAGAGTAGGCATATTATCTGCATTCCAAGTTATATCAGGTGAACGTTTTATTAAATGTTTTGTAACTACATAACAGGGATATTCATCTATCTTTTCTGCTACATCTCTTCATTTTCCGTCTCCAAGTAACTAATGCTGTATTTTTTATCCAAAATGTTGTCTATACCAAATGCTGTATATTTTACTCTTCTTTTTTCCTACAGTAATGTCCCAATTCAAGGTAGCAATTACTGTATTGGTCATAGTAGCACATAATCTATGTTACAGAAGCAAATACATACTGAAATATCAGTGGTTTATTTCAACAAGGTTTATATCTGATTCACATTACAAATTGAAACAGTTTGACCAGCTCATTAGGCCAGATCTCCTCCAACTGCTGACTCAGGAATCTGGAATCACACCATCATATGTTCCTAAAATACTGAAATCCTTTATATCTAGCTGTACTGATGAGGGAGCAATAATGTGCCAAAAGTTACTCAGAGGTCTCTGGAGGCCAAGCATAGATGTAACATACAATAATTACACACATATTCTATTGGCCAGTATAAGTCAAATAACTTCCCCCTGATTCCACAGGCCCAAATATGTGATTTTAATGTGTGTACAAATGCAAAACAAAAACATTTTGTTGAACACATTACGTAGGATACACAGCCAATAAATTAAATTGTACTTGGGAAAAATACTATGGACTTTGAAGTTTGCAATAGATATGAAAAATCCATAATTTTTAAGATTGGATGAATTGTTTATAGGTCTTTATATGTCTCTTGAACCTCCAGCTGGTTTAGAGATGCTAATTTCCTAAGAATATCATTATTTGACAATTTATTTGTCTTTTCACTTTTGAATAAGTTTTTATCTTTCCCCTAATTTTACTTTTACAAAGATTTTAATCACTTTTTGAGAAATATTGGCACACCTGTCAATTAGATATCAATAGAGACACAAAGTACTGCTAATATGTAGTTA
Organism: Varecia variegata; assembly: GCA_028533085.1. Lineage (NCBI taxonomy): Eukaryota > Metazoa > Chordata > Mammalia > Primates > Lemuridae > Varecia > Varecia variegata. The sequence continues at coordinate 13,171,500 of CM052445.1, forward strand.
TTCTAATACACGTCATGGACTTCAGATATTTCTAATAAATGAAAATATTGGTTTGTTTTAAATCTGTGAACACAAAGAATATTTGGGGCTGGGTGCAGTGGCTCACACCTGTAATCCTAGCACTCTGGGAGGCCGAGGCAGGAGGACCGCTTGAGGTCAGGAGTTTGAGACCAGCCTGAGCAAGTTGATTCTAAAATTTGTATGGAAATGTCATGAGTATGGTATCATTGAAGAACCAAATGGGAGACCCTGCTCAATCCGAGGTATTATATATATTTTTTATATTTAGACTAATTAGGAAAGTTTGGGATTACCAACAGGATAGGCAAATATCTAACGAAATGAAATAGTATGCCTAAAATTTGATTGATTCATATTTGGACATTTGATATATGAAAAGCTGATCAACATACACCAAATAAATGATGTTTATTTGGTATAAATTGAAGATCCACACTGTATGCCAATTAATTATTTTAAAAATCCTATGATTTGAAGACTTAAATGTAGAAGGCAAAACTATAAAGATTTATGAAAATTAAATAGAAGAAAACATTTGTGATTTCAAATAGGGAAGGATTTCTTAAAAAACATAGTAAAAATGCTAATGTTAAAGAAAAGTAATAAATTCAACTATATGAAAATTAGAGATTTCTCATCATGAACACAATCACGAAGAGAGTTGAAAGACAAGAGAAATGAACTAATCTGAATATTTAATTTATTAAAAAACATTTAAATGCTAAAAACCTACAAGAAAATATGCTCAACTTGCCTAATTATTCATGGGTATGAAAATTTGAAGCACATCAGATAGACAGGCAAAAATTTAAAAGTCTGACAATTCGCAAAGTTGACAAGCATGGAAATGAGCTCAAATACACTAATGGTGTGAGTATAAATTTATATAAATACTCTGAGGAATAGATTGTCATTATTTAATACAGCTAAGGAAACACATGTGCAATAAGTCAACAATTTAATTCCCAGATACATACCTTAGAAAAAGTCTTTTTCCTATTGTACCTTCTTCATACATATGTAAGAATGTTTTGGCAGCATTGCTTTTATTCACTAACCTAAAACTGGAAAAAAACAAACCACAAGTCCATAAATGGAAGAAAGAATATTAACTATTGCATATTTATATAATAGAAAATTATATTGCAAGGAAATAAACACATCATGATCACCTAAAACACCATGTATTCATCTCCCCAACATATTAATAATATTAAATGAAAGAAAAACAAAAAAGCACACATTCATATAAGGTTTAAAAACAGGCAAATTAAATTATATAATTTTGGAATCCATAGATTTAATGCATTTGTTAAAACTACAAAGGAAAGTGATAAAACAATATTTGCTACATTCAGAATAGAGAAGTCTGGAAGGACATGATGGATGCTAAATCTATTCTCCTTCTTGCCCTGAGTACAGTAACATAGATTTTAGTTTCATCATTATCTGTTAGAACTATATACATATGTTTTAGTTACATTTTTGATATATACCATATTAAGCTGTTAAAAATGGGGAAGTAAAGAATCCTAAAGACATAAAGAAAAAAGCTATTTTTTTAATGACACAATTAATTAACAATTTAATTCCAAATGAGCAAAGCAAACTATTGCAAATGGGAGTGGGCAAAATGATTGACTTTTTTTCTTTGCTTTAGTCAACTTTCTTTGTTTTGCTTGGTATTTTGTGTATAGGTATTTATACTATTAATATTTTCCAAAGAACTAACTGTCCTAACACAAAAGTTATGTCAGCCTGTTTTTCTAGGGTAGTGTTTCTTAAATTTTATTGTACATATGAATCACATGGGGATCTTGTTAAAATGCAGATTCTGACTCTGTAAATCTGGGGTGGGACTGAGATTCCAACAAGCTATCATGGAATGCCTATGCTATTAGTCCAAGGACTGCTCTTGGAGGAGCAGGGCTCCAAGCCATGTAGGTAAGTTGGAACTAGGTTATTTGGAATTCAACTGGGGATCTGTAAGTGGGGTGACCACGGATTTTTCACTCAGCTGGGACACAGCTGGGAGTGAAGGAGCTGTTATTAATTGTGCTTGGACTCAAGGCATCAACTGGAACTTCCCCAGCAAACTTGGGACATCTGTTTTTCCTAGCTTTGACTTACAGTGACCTTTTACGCACTCTAGAAATTAGGACCATACATTCTGGAAAACTGAGCACCATAAATCTCCCTGAATGACATACCTAACATTGTTCCAAAAGGGAAACAACTTGAAATGCATAACAAGCATTCTAAGGAAAGGCCTTTGAGTTAGCCAGCAAAGGTTTTTATTTCACAAAATGCATAGTAGAGAAAAAGTTATGCCCCAGTTGAAGTGGGTGTAGGTCTCCCATATGCTGCTAGCTAGACAGTCTGGACCCCAGATTCTTTTTGCTCCTGAACTACTTGTAAGATATGGTTTTTATTCCATTTTAATGATATAATCTCTACTTCGGTGATGAGATACTGCTTTATCTCTTTTGAACTTTTATTTTTTGAACTTAAAATGATTTTGTTTTGTTACTCTACTGTTTATTCTTTCTATAATTTTGAAATTACTTATAAATCAACTTTTTAAAGCAAAACAATAATTGTCTTGGCTTGAACAAACTCAACATATTTAGATTCCATAATGAATGACTTATGTTTTTATAAGTAACTCATGATATATTCTGGAAATCATTTCTTTTAGAGGTTTTAATTCTAGTATGAGTATGAAAAATAGATGTTGAAATTTTCAATCATTTGATTAATTTATTTATATGGTACTTGCATTGAAAATGTAAATATTTAAAACAGTGATCCAAATCTCTAAGAGAAAAACTTAAAAAGCAACCAAAACAATGAAAAAGAAACATTTTTAATAAAATAATAGAAGTATCATACATGTAATCTGAAATTACGCTAAAAAAACTAATGCATAAGTTTTCAATATATGGAAAAGTCATTTACACAGTATTTCAGAAAATTGACATTAGAAAATAAAAGGGGTTAGAACATGGCAACCAGAATTAAAGTGAAAAAGCTAAGGATTCTTTTTGTCTTTTGAATGAACAGCCTTTTCCTATCTTATCTGCAAAATGTGGCAGTGAAAACTTCCCTTCTGCCAGTATTAAATGGGATCTTGGTGAACCTCATTTAATTATTCATACTCATACAAAATGTTTTTAAGTCATGGAGATGAATATTATGGTTTTAAATCATAAAAAAGTTCAAAATAATGAATCATATTCAGCACTGAAAGCACCTTAAACTTGAAGTATGATTCTTTTCATAATGACATATGGTTTTCAGAAAAATAGCAGAAACTGACATTCTAGAAAAACAAAATGAGTGATTCACACCCCAGCAAAATTTAATATCACTTCCAGGATATTAAATACTTCATGTGCCAAGTTAGTCATAGATTCTGGTCTTGCTTTAAGAGGCACTACTGACGCTCTTGGTTGTTTTTTTTTTTTTTTTTCCCTTAATCCTAGTGAATCCGTGAAAATTTATCCACATATGAAGAAACCATAATGAAACAGACTTATTGTGTCAATCGATTCATTGATTCTTCATGAAATGGACGTGGAGATTTGACTTTAGAGAGCTTCTAGAACTTACTCCCAACTAATACAAAAAGAAATCACTTCTAAACTATCTGTGTTGTTTGCGTTTACAGTCTATGTGATGATTGCCAGTGGGGATATTCTACCTGCAAATGCATCTAGTCATGTTTTTGGATGTCTTCATTTATTAAATAATCCATTCTACTCAATGTAACACACATCTCTTAAGTATGTGTATCTACCTGGTTTTATGGTTAACTGCAAAGGGTTAACAAGACAAGAAAATACAGTTGATCCTTGAACAACACAGGTTTGAACTGTGGGAGTCCACTCATATGCAGATTTTTTTCAAAAAAATTTATACTAAGTGTGCCCAGTGCGTTTGCCTTTTCTACCTCCCCTTCTATCCCCTCCACCTCTTCTGCCCCGGCCACCCCAGAGACAGCAAGACCCCCCTCCCTTTTGTCCTTCTCCTCCTCAGCCTGCTCAAGGTGAAGACAAGGATGAAGACTTTTGTGATAATCCACTTCCACTTACTGAATACTACATACATTTTCTCTTCTTTATGTTTTGTTAAGAACACTTTTCTCTAGCTCACTTTATTGTAAGAATACAGTTAATACTACATATAACATACAAAATATGTGTTAATTGACCGTTTATGTCATCAGCAAGTCTATTTGTAGTGAAGTTTTTGGTGAGTCAAAGGTTATACATGTATTTTCTACTGCACGGGGTGGTGGGTCCCCTAAACCCCCAAGTTGTTCAAAGATCAACTGTGCAATCTCTTTCCTCAAGAAGCTCACACTCAGGTTGAGAGACAGGAAATTACACTTCACAACAGAGTTTGGCCAGCCCTATAAAAGTAGAAATAGGATTCTAGGAAAGAAGGAAAAGGGAGTTCAAGTTCTACCACATTTAGCTACAATCACCATCCCCAAAATGAATATTCTTTGGATCTAGTCATACATTTTAGTCCAGAGGAAATAAAACATCCCTTCCATACCATGGACCTTTACATTTTATTTTATTGTTGTTTGCTTGCTCATGCTTTGTCTTTTGGCCTAACAGGCATAACATCAATGCCACTATCTTCTACTAAATCTCATCAACTGTTGTTCAGATTAAAAAAAAAAAGACTTCATCTCATCTGTCCTCTTCTGAATATACTTTTTTTTGTTTGAATATCCTCCTCGAAACATGATTATCAAAAGTAAACACAATACTATGTTATGATGTGTATAATTCTATAAACACAGTTAAAGATATTATTTTTTTGATAGAGTTATAATGCTGTACTCAACAAATTTTTCTCTCTTCATTTATTCTTCTAAATATAGCAAGGCCATGTAAATGCAGCAGTTTTTGTTTGCTTGCTTGCTTTTAAAACATAATTATTTTTAAAATGATGGGTACACTAAAAGCCCTGACTTTACCATTATACAATTCATCTATGTAACAAAAAACAATTGTACACCTTAAATTTATTGAAACTAAAAAAATAATAATTATTGACTGGGCACAGTGGTTCACACCTATAATCCTAACGCTCTGGAAGGCCGAGATGAGAGGATGGCTTGAGCCCCAGAATTAGAGGTTGCAGTGAGCTACGATGATGCCACTCTACTCTAGGCAGGGGGACAGAACAAGAATCTATCTCAAAAAATAATAATAATAATAGTAAAAAGTATTATTATTTATCCCTATTGGATTATGGCACACGTTTCAATCTGTTTAAACATTTTACAACCAAATTGTTACCAAACATCTTAACCAGATTCTGAGATTTGTTTAGCTTTACTCCTATTTTCATCCAGTCAACAATAGAAATGCTAATCTATATGAAGTAAAGAACAGGGTCTTCTGGAATGCTGTTGTGGCACAAAATAACTGTCTCCAGAGAAATACTTACGGAATGTTGGGTGTTGAAGAACCTGCTTCTATGTGGCTTCTGCCCCGTTTAGAGTCTGTATTTCACCTGGAAGACCCTGCTCTGTTCTACCTCTTCATCTTCTGAACCTTTTCCTTCCTATCTATGCACTAAAAATATGTTTATCCAATAGGATTTTTTCTTTATTTCCCAAAATTGACTTTGGATTTCTTGTTCTGAAGACTGGTCTTCATACGTGTGAATGGTCTTGAATCCTCAGTCCCCTCATAGTTGTTGGCCCCAAAAGTACAAATGACAAATGGTAATAATTTTATTTAAGAGATGCTGAGTGCTTGACATGTGTCAAGCACCCTTTTAAGTCTCTCGTGGGCATTTTCATTTAATCGTTATTATAAATCTACGAGATGGGTCTATTATTAGGCCATTTCATACAAAAGGAAACTGAACCTGGGTAACTTGCCCAAGATCATGCAGCTGATAGATGGACTACAAGAATCAAAGGTGATAACATTAATTTTCATTCCTAGGATATAATTATTCAACCAACTGTAGTTCACCAGATTATTCTGTCACTATCTGTCAGTGATGTTTTACGAGACCTTAACACTGCTTTTTAAAATCAGTACCTATACTACACACACACACACACACACACACACATCGCTAAAATTAAGAAGACTGCTAAAACCAACCACTAGCAAGAACGTGGAGCCACTGGAACACTCAAATATTGTGAGTGGGAATGAAACATAGTATATTCCTCTTCACTCTGAAAAAGGGGTCAGTGATTTTATATATGATATATAAAATCATGCATATCATATATTTTCACTATAACCAAGGAATTTCATGCGTAGGTATTTGCCTAAGAAAATTGAAAAACAATTTACAAAAAGGTTTGTAATGAGAATATCCATGAAAGCTTTATTCTTTGTAATAAAAAACTGGCATTGTCCAAGTGTCTATAAATAGAGCAATAAACTGTGGTGTACTCATACTGGAATATGACTCAGTAACAAAGTGGAATGAGCTACTGATACAAGAAAAAACACTGGTGAATCTCACAAATACCACACTGAGTAAAAGAAGCTTTTCACAAAAGTTAATGTATAGCAAGGGAATGATAGTCCCTTATTTGATTGAGAACAAAGGAAGTTATACTTCATACCATAGTTTGAATTCACACTGGCACCTAGTATGTGCTTCACTCTTTTCTAAGTACTAATTTGAAACAATCGAAGGAACTGACGTCAAGTTCTCACATGTGTCATTTACCATTTTTTGAAATCTGAATTATTTCCCTGATCGTAGTCACCTATCTCATTCTTCACGGCTTGGGGGGACTGTTGAACTTGGTTCTAGACATTCTTCCTTTCTGCACGTTGGTATTGCTCTGGCCTGGAGGAGCTCTGACGTGGAGGTGCTGGGACTGAGCACTCTTTCACTACCTCCTCAGCTATGCTGACACTTGAACAGCATCTTGTCCTCCTCTAAGGGCTTCAGTGAGACAAACTCCCTTCACGAATAGGACAAAAGCAAAACAGCAGTTAAGTTGTTCTGTTAACATTACACCATCTGCTCCAAGGAATCCAACTCTCTCTTCCTTATTCCTCTTCCTGTTTTTAACCTAGCAAAAGTGTTCTTTTTATTGTTCCTAGCATATTTTTCAAGGCTCACATTTTTTTTTATTAGCCTTCCTGGCACTGTTACAGTTTCATGCAACTCTTAACATTTGTATCTAGGTGCAAGAGCCTTTTCCTCTGTTTTTCTCCTTTCTGAATGCATAATCACCAGTCTTCCAAAGTCATAGAACTTTCTTTAGATAATATTACATTTTCTTTTTTTGAGACTGTTTTCTTATACAGACTTTAACCAGACAATTCCCCATGATTTCTCTATATATTTTTACCTAAACAAATAAACAAACAAAAAAACAACTATGGTTAGGGACTTAAATGGGTATATTTAGTCAGAACTGGAATGAACTATGATAAATAGAAGACGACTTTCATACTATGCTTGCCAGCACTCTTACCTGTTCAAACTAATAATGTGATGTTTTCTCTCTAAAACAATAAAATATTCTATTAGTTCTGTGATTTCTCATTGAATTTTTTCTTTCTCTGACAATGACTAAGGAATTTTTCACATAACTACAGGGGAATTAACTATAGGTCCCTATGAAAATGGGTCTTTGGAGTGTCCTAACAAAATAAATGCACAATATTTTAATATAATTTAAGCAACAAAAAATAGTATAGTGATGTTAAATTTCTGTTTTGTTTACCTTAAAGTCATAGTTGTTCTAAATACCTTCTACCAGGGCAATAGTATTATTTTCAATGATATGATGTATGTTGCATTATTTTCAGAATTAAACATTAATGTTATAGGAATTGTTCAGAATTATGTAAAACAAAAAATTAAGTAATGAACTAATAGTCAGTACAGGGCAAGGAGATGTAAGGCTCCTTCCTTTCCACTCATGCCAACAGAGACTTAGCTAAAACACGTGGGTAGGATTGAGACCTTCACCTGTTAGCAAATTCATCAGTCAGTTTGGAACAAGGAAATTTTGTTAAAACTTGGATGAAACAAGTCCCTCCCACCCTCATAGTCACATATTCAGTTCTGTGTGTCTCGAATGCACCATCAGGCTCTCCTTATAGATAACTGAAATCACCACTGATAGCTTCCTAATTGGTGTCTCACTCATCAGGGTCTCCCTATTCTGTCCCCCATAGTGCTCTAGAAAATGTATATGAACTGAATTCCCAAATAGATATTCAGACCTTTATGATCTGATCCTGGTCTATCTTTTCACAATCTTTAAAAACTTTCCCATCATTTTTAAACAATTCCATTCCACATAACCTTCTCTATAGACACTCCAAACTTTTTCCTTCCATGTGGTTATACGTAGTTAGACATACACATAGTTAAACATATACATACTTAAACATGGTTATATCTCCTGACATTACCGGGGTAGTGATGTAGTAAGGAAAAACAAATCCACATTGTACTTTGGAAGGGTGAAACACTTATCACAAATGCTTATGAAGTTTTCATTATTTTGGGCAACAACATTAGTGTCATCAACATAAATGCACTGGATTTTCTTCAGCCTTTCTCCTTCCCTCAGAAGTTTACTAAGAACTTGGGAGGAGAAACACGCACGTGCAGCCAAGCTCCTTCCACACGGGAGCTTCACTCATGGGAGCCTGGGTGTACTGGAAAAAACACACTTTCTGCTCTGCTCTTTTAAGCCATTTGTTTATGAAGTTAGTTCCTCACATAGTGGTCCAATTCTACCAATAATTTGGAGAATACGTCTATATACCTTTTGCTTTCTATATTAGGAAATCCATTTTCCTGCAAATAAATGTTCTACTTTGGCACTCCCTTAGTAATGAAAATGTAATTGCTTTTCCATGCATCTTCTATTTTAGTCATATTTACTAAATGGCTCAGAAATTAAATGAAAAAAAAGATTATTTAATGGATTCTCTTTCAATCCCCATTATATTTCTTAATAATTTTCCATGAATGTTGCAGACAGAAATATTGCTTCATACATTGTTGTGTGTTCCTTAGTGATGTTTGAATTACAATGTTCTTCCAATTTTGGTCTTTTTTTGATCTCCCTTTTTTTTTTTTGCCACTTTTCCTGACCCTTAATGAATAGTTTGAATGGCATGCATCAGCATGGCAAAGTCTGACACTCTAAAATATTATATCTTGATTCTTCCTGTATGAAATACAAAGTATTTTCAGATTTATAATTATGTGAAAGTCTGGAAGAAGTAAATATTACTTCTTATTTGTTTATTTCTTCTATTTTTTGTTTGTTTGTGAAAGTCTAAAGGAGAGGTGATCCAATTTAACTTATCCCCCAGGTGATATCTATATTAAAAATGTGCACAAAGTGAGTTCAAAATAAAAAGTTGCCTATCTGTAAATTGATAAAGAGTAGCTGCCTTAGCATTGAAAGTGTCTCAGAACAAAGAGATGGGACATCAACTTCAACCCATGAAAGGTCACATGAGATCTCACTCCCACTACAAACATCAAAAAACATGAGCGAAATGTTTTCAGATATTAGAAAACAGACCATACCGTGCTGTACTTTCTGAGGAAAGGGAAACAAGAAAAATGAGCTCTGTGATTTCAGTTTCTAGGTTTTGACACAGTTTCTAGTTTGCACACAAAGCCCAATGGTCCCACTGAGTTGAAGAGACTAAGATGGCAGTTCAGGGAGGATGTGGCAGCTAGAAATTGCGTGACAGTGTACTGGAGAGGAAGGAACTGCTCCAAGGAAGAGAGAGCTTTGGGTTCCTGCAGAGGATTCCAGCAATTTTTTGGCTGAATGCTGATCTGCACATATGTGGGATAAAATTTCATGGCATTGAGGAAATAATCTCTAGAAAGAAGAAAACTGAACAACTTCTAGAGCTCAACTAATCTGGGAATGAGTTGATTTCCTGCCAGTCAGAATAGATGGACCACATTATGTAAGGAGCCCTTTTCTCAGCATTATGCAATGCTCAGAAAAGCATTGCCTTAGCAGGCTAGGCCTTTATTAGGCTTAAACTGAAGGCTACTCTGGATAGACTTGTAAGAGTCAAACTCCAAAGAATCAACTGTGAGAAGAATCAAGCTCACCCCAAGCAACTTAACCACACTTCAGAAAAAATTCAACAATCTTTATAAAAATTGCAAAATGCAGCTTGCAAAACAAACAAACAAAAAAATTGTACTAGACCACATCAGAAATTACTAGAAATGCAAATAAGAAGGAAAATATGACTTTTAACCAGGATAAAATTCAATTAACGGGAAAACTCTCAAATATTCATTCAATCCAAGGTACTTCCAAAAATAGTGATAAGGGAAAATCTCTGAAAATAACTCAAGATTAAAGACATCAGAAGTTCTTCATGTAGAAGGAAAATGAAATAAGATGGAACTTTGGCTATGCACCAAGGAATGAGGTTATAGAGAATGGAAAATATATGGGCAAATATAAAAGATTTATTTTCTTTTAAGTTAACCTATTTAAAAGATTATAAGATAATTGACTCTGTAAACAAAAATACCAATGTAGTTTATGAGATTTATAACATAAATTTCAACATATGTTTAAATAAATTTTTTTGACAATGGTAATAATACAAGGACCTGAAACAGAAAATGGAAGTATATTCTTATACTATAGATGAAATGCATAGGAGACAGTCACTAAGACAGATAATATTCTGGGCTATTAAAAGTACCAATAAATGTAAAAAGACTGAAATCACACAATGAACTGAACAGCAACATCAATCAACTGGATCTACTTGACATTTATAGAATATGTCATCCAATAACAGCAAAGTGTACATTCTTCTCAAGTTCACCTGGAACATTCACCAACATAGTCATACTTTTAGCCATAAAATGCACCTTAAAAAATAAATAAAACAAAAAAAACCCCATGAAATATGCAAATTATGCTATCCGATCACAATAGAATTAAACTGAAATCAATAGCTGATAGCCGAAAAAATCCCAGATATTTGGAGACAACACACTTCTAAATAATACATGTGTCCAAAAAAGCCTAAGAGAAATTTAAAAATATTTTGAACTAAGTGAAAAGGAAACAACAGCTTATCAAACTTTGTGGGTTCCTGTGAAAGCAGTGCTTAGAGAGAAATTTATAGCACTGAATGCACATACGTTTTTAAAAAAGATCTAAAATCAATAATCTAAGCTTCCACTTTAGGAAACTAGAAGAAAAGAACAAAAAAAATCCAAATTAAGAGAAAAAAACAATAAAACTTAGAGCAGAAATCAATAAAACTGAAAACAGGAAAATAATAAGGAAAATCAATGAAAACAAAATCTGTTACTTTTTAAGGAAATCAATAAAATAAATAAATCTAGCCAGGGTAAACAATAAATAAAAAAACAAGACATGAATTACTATTATCAGAAGTGAAAGAGAGGCCATCACAACTATCACATGAAAATTAAAGAAAAATAGAAATATTTTAATGACTCAAATGACCACAAATTTGATAACCCAGATGAAATGGTAAAATCCTTGAAAGTCACAGTCTACCAAAACTCAAAGAAGGAGAATTAGATAATATATAGGCTTGTGTCTATTAAAGAAATTAAAATAATAATTAGTAACTTCCAAACCAGAACACACCAGGTCCAAGTGCATTCACTGGTGAATTCTACTAAGCATTTAAAGATAAAATGATACCAAATTTCTACAATCTCTTTCAGAAAACAGAAGCAAAGAGAATGCTTCCTAACGTATCTATGAGGTCAACATTACCCTAATACCAAAATCAGACAAAGATACTATAAAAAAGGAAAATTGCAGAGCAATATCTCTTATGAACATAGATGGAAAAAACTCAACCAAACATTAGCAAATCAAATTTAGCAATGTGTGAAAATCATCATATCTCCATACAATGAAATTTTACTCAGCAATAAAAATGAAGAAAATTCTGATACAACAAATTGATAGATATCATAAGCATTAGGCTATTTAGAGGAAACCAGACAGAAAAGATTATCTACTATATGGTTACATTCGTGGGAAATTGCAGTAAATGCAAAACTGGTCTGTAGTGGCAGGGTATGAATTCCTCTGGCCGAGAATGGGTGAAGCAGATTGATTATAAATGGACATAAGGGAGCTTTTCAGAGTGATGGAAATGTTCTACGACTTCCTCGTGGCTATGGTTACGTTGCTGTGATACATTTGTCAAAACTCACCAGATAAGAACTCTTAAAATCAGTGAATTTTATTATACAAAATGTATGGCTATAGATATAATTACAGTAATATAGATTTAAAAGTAATAGAAGTTCTGGAATCTAGCCCTGCCTGTTAACCAGCTGTGTTTTAAAATTATCACCCATCCTTATATGCTTCATCTATAAAATGGTAATAGAATTGCCTGCTTTATCTGTTCTACCCATCTTTAAAAATCTTGTATCAATTTTTAGCTAATGTACCTTCCATGAGTGTGCCTTATAAACTATAAAATATCCCTTTAGACATGTTCTGATTACTGTGTAATATGGGTTTAATGAGTAGTTGAATAAGATACTTTGGGCTACGTTTGTGCTTATGGGAAAAGACGACTATGTGGCAATCATTTATTTTCCACTTTTTCTCACACTTATAAAATTGCTCTCTGTATTACAGCCATGGGCATTATTTTCATATACCTTCATCTCTAAATACCTGTCATTATTTCCTTTCCAATTGATTTGAATGAGGCCCTTGTTTTAAAAAGCCATCCCATTCCTGATTTATACACCTTGCATGCAAGTACCTGCTGCTTTTCCTTAGTTACCAACAGCTAATCCACTGCTTCCTTTTTGTTCAATGGGCAAACGTTGAGCACCTATGGACAGGCACTGGGCATGGTTCAGGGAATACAAAAGAGGATAAAATGTTTTGTGCATTTGTCTATTCACAAAATTGTTTATACTACACTCTCCTTACTTTGCTACTCCACTGCTATAATCTTTGTGCAAGCTTCTGTTATTTTTGCCATTTCCTCTTAACAGGATTCTCATCTCAAATAATTTTCCTGAAGGTCACCTAACACATCTAACTAAAGCACTTCTCTGATTATTCCATTTTTCTGTTCGAAAGTGTTCAAAGAATCTCCCCTGCCTATTGATGCATAACGAGTCAGGGAAAAGGAAACTATCTTTTGAATCAGATAAACCTGGATTTAAATTCTGATTCCTGCTTAATGACTCCAGACAAGTAACATATCTTTTCTAAGCCTCAGTTTCCTTATTTGTATAAAACCAATAGCATTATACCTTGTAACAGACATTATACATTTAAAGAGCTTGAGGCAATGCCTGGCCTATATGGTAACTATCTGATAAATCATAGTTATTATTAAAAAATAGTTACGATGCAAATCTTAGTTTACCATTAAAATCTTGCTTGGCCAGGTGTGTACCTCTGACTAGTCCTTATGCTCAGGGTCTTGAGTTAGAAAGAGATAATATGGAGTATTTCATATCAGCAGCAAAACTACAGCAACACAGCAACGTGCTGCATCATGGCTCAAGGGCTACTTAAGATCCCAAGGACCTATATAAAAGAGGCGAAGTGGCAGCTATGGGTAGCAATATAAAACACACTTCAGAAAAGAAATAAGAGCTGTGCAAGCACTATCTTTCTATCTTGAGGGTTTTTTCTGACTTTGCTTATGATGGGAAAACTCAATTCACATTTAAATTAAAATTTGATTTTGTGAAGTAGCTGAACTCTTTAGTTTTACATTTATATTGTCACATTATCACATTATTCTGTGGTCTGAATGAAGATGTTTTAAGACTTAAAAACTAAGTTTCTGTTTGTTAAAGTAAATTGATGTGTGCGCAGATAGGCTCCGTTGCATCCGTACTCTGTTGCTTCTTAATGACATGTACTTAATTGGCTGGAACACAGTGTGTCTATTGGAAGGGTGTGTGTATGTGTGTATGTGTGTGTTGTATGTGTGTTTGGGGATTACTAGGTAGAAAATGATGGGGAATGAGGAATGGATACTGAGACAATAGGAGCTGGAGAAACACTACACAAATATGAATTCATCTCCCACTGGAAGAGAGATAGCTTTAAGGAAAAGAAATTTCATATGTAATTGTCTAGTTTTAAGATACATCCTTACTAAGAAATCATTAAATCAGAACGCAAAGAAGGGTTACCTTCTTTGTGGTAATTGTGTTGCTAGGACCGTTGGGTAGGAAATGGAGTTTATCCTGAGGAGTGAACATCTCCATCAATCACGCTGTGAAGAGGTTGTTCCTAAGAGAGGCAGTGATTAAGGGAGAGGCTACAAGTGAACGGAAAGACAGAGGTATTTAGCTTGTACCTTTCATGACTGAGTCTTGGATCCTAAGGCAGAAACAGGGTAGCAGGCATTCCTGCTTGTAGCAGGCACTTCTAACAGGAAAGAAAGCACCAACCAGCAACCTTGTCAGTCTGGACTCATTATCTATGTTTTCCTTCTCCATTACCTCTTAACCGTACCTACAGCCTTGTCAAATTACAACCTTGTCTCCACTCCCACTGACCCAGTTCTGCCAGCTTTTATGTTTCCCTTCTCCCTAACAAGTCCTCTCTGACCCTTAATGTAATGTGAAATTCCTTTATTAGGTAAGACTATTCAATTCTTCTATAGGAAATAATAGAAACAAACAAATGATGATAAAATTAAACATAGAAACAAGTGCCTTGTGAAGCATAGACTGAATTCATGAGGCATGTTAACTATACCTAAGTAAATCAGTAAACTCTGCAAAGGGTTAGGCATAGATAACATATGTAAAGCATGTATGTGCTAAACAGAGATACAAAGATCATGATATGCTTCATGTACCTGAAGCATGTAATAGTCTTGATACATAACAAATTCATGAGGCTTATGAAAGTACCCGATACTTATGAGTTCTTACATTGGCCAATCATTGGTGACATCCATTCTGGCCGTACCTGGGGTTTCCTAGGAAACATCAATAAGATCTACAGCTGCTCATCAAGTTAAATGATGAGCTAAAGCTTGACCAGGCATACTTCCAACTGTGTCTCTCTTGTACAACATATCTGAGGCCTCGAGTAGTATGTTCTTTCTATCCTCCTTGCACCCCATCCTAAGTAAAATCCCCTAACTTGGGATTTACAATGGTGTCTGTGAGTTCCTGCATTTGTCTGGTGAGTAACAAAAATATAAAGAAGAGCTTGCCAGAGCCTTCCATCTGTCTGTACCCAGAGCCTGCAACAGCCTTGCTCTGGTTGGATGGAGCTCATTGAGCATTCTTCTTTGGCTGGCACGTTGTCACCCTCCACGCACCTGTGTGGACCCAAATATAACAAAACCTCCAATGTACCACATGCATCGCTTTGGCTTAGCTTTACCACTCACTTTCATTTT
>CM052445.1:13187442-13206710 GCA_028533085.1 Varecia variegata
TGTGAATATTTTTCTGTACTTCATTATCTGTCTTGATCTTGGCTAGTGAAGCTAGGCTTCAGTAAGCAACTGCTGAAGTGTTACCATCACTGGGGAAAGACGATACAAGACAAACTATAACAGCTGCTGAATCCAACAGAACCCGAATCTTACACAAACAGGCTTTTGTTTTATCAATTTATTTTGTTTACTCAAATGTGTCATTTGCCCCTGCTGCAACTTAAACATTTCAAAGTGCTTTAGTGCTACTAAATGACATTTGAGGCAATTGGTGGAAAAATTTCAGACATCTACTAGATTAATTTTTTTCCTCTTTTTTCTGTTCACTTACAATTTCTAACAGTTTTTCTTCTCCTCCTGTCACTGCCTCTCACAATTTCTAATTCTTTTTCTTCTTCCTTTTCTTTTTACCTTTTCTCTTTTTCTTTCCTTCTTACATCCCTTCCCACTCTTTTTTTGCCTTTCAAAATATTGATTTATTTATTTTGTGGGTGCTTTCTAGTATCAGGCAAGTCCTCTTTATAGACTTTTTGGTGTGAACTCTTAAAAAGACCAAGAACTAAGCATACAAAAGAGATGAAAATGTGTAGCATTTTAGAATAACATTTATACAAATCTCAAGAAAAGTAAGAAAAAAAAATCAAGTGGAAAAGGCTTGCCTTTGTGCTTGTCTCGTGAGCTTAGCTTTTTAGAGACAGTGATGGTTCCTTATTGACAGTGCATTTGGACAGGTAGAACTGTGTAGCCAAGACCCTGCAGGAAATTTAATCGTATGAGCATTGCTTTCAGTTCTAAACACCTCATTGATAGACCTCCATAGTGATATAATAATTAGCAAATTTATTATTTTAAATCAATCCTTCCATGAGGAGGGGAGGAATAAAACATAACATACTAAGTACTTTGCATGTTAAAAACTGTTGGTCCTAGTGATGGTGATTTACCTCTAAATGCAAAGCCATTGATTGCTGTATTTGCAGCAGGTGTTTTTCCAAGAAGTTTCTTTTAAAGTGATGATAACCAGCTGCTATTGTATCTTAAGTTTAGGCTTTGACCAACTTGCTAGTCAGAGTCTACAACTGGAAAAATTGGAAACAAGGCCAGCTTCTTCGTGATTTCGTTGGTTCATCATCCCTTCTCTTCCTTCATGGTGATTCAGTATACTCTGTTTGTCTTGAATCCATCTCCTGTATAATAAGAATACTGGACCAGAGGATCTCAGGGCTCCTTCCAGCTCTAAATATCCGTCTTCCAGGACTCTGTGGCAATCTCCTTTCCAAATAAGTACCACTGTCATGGTCAAAGGCGGAGAGTGCAGGTTCCTTTAACAGAGGATATACAATACCTGAAGCAAGGGGTCTTACGTAATGCTATCTCTCCATTGACCCCATGGACACAGAAAAGGCTTTGGTGTTGCTGTTTGCCCCACAACCGATTCTTTTATTGAAATAGTGGGAGTCCTTAGGGATCCCTTATCTCTGCCTCCCCACTGCAGCCCCTACAACATCTCTTACACACCTTTCTGACTCTGAGGAGCACAGTTTGAAAATGATCGGCTGAGAGAAACACTAACATTTTGTTGCAGATCTTACTGTAAACCTGGCTCACAATCTTCCAAAGGCAGAATAGAGTGATCAGAAAAAGAGCCCTCAGGAATACATGGTATTGAGCATGAGGCAAAAAGAGTTGAACTGACTGTTATGGATTTATCTATATGGTGTGTGTGTGTGTTTCTGTGTGTGTGTGTGTGTGTGTGTGTGTGTGTGTGTTGGGGGAGTGGTGGGAAATATTAATTCTTGTTAGTCAGTTAAAAAATAAAAGAATAGTAAAATATTCACTGCCCTGGATAGCACATATATGTTACTACTAGAACATCTCCATTTGGACAATTCGTCTCCATCATTGGTTAAGAGTTTAAGACAACACAACTAAAATAAAGTGCTGATGTACTTTACTTGCTAAAATTCACCAATTATTCTGATTTGTATTTTACATTGTAGTTTTGAAATGTATGGTATCTCTGCTTTTTTTTCTGTAACTTATGAAATTAATAATCAAAAATAATGAAACTGAATTCAATGTGCAATTTTTATTATTTAAAACTAAAAAGATATTGGTAGCTATGATTAAAATAGGATGGGTTTAGAGACTGTGCCCCAAATAAAGACACAAGTTAAAGCAATGGCAAATTTTGTCAAAACATTGAAAAGAAGCCTATTAAGGCAAAACTCACAGTTCCTGTGACAGAATATATATTACTTTTACAATAACTTTATAGAACATTTTCACAGCACAAGAAGTAAGTAATAGGGCCATATGTCTTTAAGCCTAAAAATCTGATTCTATCTAATGCTTATAATTTTGAAATATCAATGGGTCCATTTTTGCCTATATTTAAAAGCTCTGAATATTTCTTTTTTATTTCTGTTTATATTTATAAACTACATCCTAAGAGATTCAAAGGTTAATTTTTTTCCCAGTATGAAAATGTGGAATGTATTTTTAGTGATGCTTAATGTATAAACGTGGAGAATTCTGCCAATAATATAGATTACACTACAGCAGATTGCACCCTTATTTATAGGACAACTGTCTGAGGGGCAAAATAAACTCTTCAAAAGTTGCCACCAAAATAATTTAGCTATGCTGAAGTGCCTCTATCTAATAGATAGAAAAATAGATAGATAATGTGAAAATCTATCTATAGGTCTATAGATAGAAAATGTGAAAATAGATTTATATTTTTTTTATAGATAATTTATACTTGAGGCAGGCACCTTAAGTGAAAATGACCACCGAGACCACTGAATTGGCAGGCATGAGCCTTTGTTGAGGACACAAGTATCAATGAGTTACCCTGGCTGGTGTCTATTGTGCACATGCTTACTAGTATAAATTGATAATGAGGTGATAAAGGATGTTCTCATGATATCTGTCACTGATTATAATATTCTAAGCAATTCGCTAGCTTTAAATAATGTCCTCTTAATGTGTATACACACATGTTTTGTATCTATACACACGTTATGTATGTATACAATGACTGAGCAGCCTCTCATGTCTGAGATTTTAACTTTGTATTTTCCCCTTAAGCATTTTACTAAGCCTGTGTATTTAATAGTCATGTAAATGAAATATAATGCAAATACAATTGTGACAGGTATGTTTATTGTCTCTGCTCTAGAGCTTTTTAAAGTAGCAATAGGTGAAAGTAAAGCAAAAAAAAAAAAAAAAAATCCAAAGAATGAAAGGTGGGGGAGGTGCTGTAGAGAACTGTGCATACTCTTTCCACACAGCGTGGATCCTCCGTGGCTATTGCCGAAGGCACTATCTCTCTTGCTGAGAAATCAATGACTCTGCCAAAAACTGGAAATGTGCACTCCCACTGTTTCAGGATGTGCTCATCTTGTGGGTATACAATTGTGGAACAAGAGCCCCGTGACCACCTCTGAGAAGGAAGATGTCGCAATATGATTCTCTTATAAAAACCAATGGTGGCATTTAGTTTATCATAAACCCAAAATGCATAGCTCTGGACCCATTTGGTGAGTTATTTGAAAAGGAAAACAGCTCCAATAAGTTAGTGTTGTAAGATAAATTAGTATCAAAGTTGCCACTTGCAAGAGTTTTTAATTTTTGTCAAAGAAGAGCAGTCAGTTTCTGTTCAATTTCATATATGTTCACTGTAGAAAATTTAAATATTTGAAAAATATAAAATATTGAGAAATATAATATTCACATCATTCTACCATCCAGATACATAGGTACTATTTACATATGAGTGTGTATTTTGTTAATACTATTTTGTTCTATGGACTTATGGATAATGAATGTGTAAAAATAAATAGTTATTTAACAATGTATATTTTGTCAAACAGCTTTGGTTCATACTCTCAATACAGTTTTACATTCTCCATTTGTCATGTGATAATAATACTTACTCATTTAACCTTAAAAAAAACCTCCTTTGAATGCTATATAAACGTTCAACTTATGTCTGCATGATGCTTGGTTTAAACAATCCCTGTTGCTGAACTTCTAAATTGTTGCCTATTTATTAATTTTTGCTCTTATGGATACAGATTTACTAAATGGGTCTGTATAAACTTTCTGTACAAATGTCTATTTCCCTAGGGAATTCTCTTAATGTGGGAATTATAGGATTAAAGAGTTTGAACTCTTAAAAAACATGTGTTTTTTTATTCCTTTGTTACAGATTGGACCAATTTTAATTTGATCAGCAGTGGATGGGAGTGCCTATCTCACGATCTTATGAATTTGTTTGATGAATCTTAGCCAACTTAATATGTGAAAAATGATATTTCAGTGTTGTTTTAATTATTTTGCTTGTTAGCCAGGTAGTACATTTTTCATATATGAATGAGTATTTTTATTGATCTTTTAAGTTATTAATATATACAGTTTTCTATTTTCTCTTTAATCTTTATGATGTCTTTACATAATGTTACTTTAAGTGTGTAAAAAGTTGATTTCTTTACATTTATTTAGAGGGATTAGGTATCTTATTTTAACAACAAAGTTTAGAGATCTAATTTTAAAATGGGCAACAGCAAAAAATCAGGAAAATGCTATCAAAGCTTTGTGCTTAATGATAGTAATGTGAATAATGGGACTGCCTAAGCAATTCTGTGTGCAAATATGATCATGCTTCTTTCATTTGTCCAATTAAGCACTTACACATTCATCGCTCTTTTTGTTTTTTAAAGCAGAAAGCCCAAACTTTCCCTCTAAGGCCATCTCGTTCTTTCCTTGAATTGTCCAAATATCACGGGCACTTGCTCACTCACACTCATTTGAAAGAGTCCAATCATGTTTCCAAAAGCAAAGTGAAATGAGTGAACTGAAATGCTTCATCAGTCCACTGGGATTTTTTAAATCAATGGTTGCCACAGTGAGTAATGTAAATCATCAGCCCTGCATAATATATAGTTGCTGTGCTTTAGGTGATGCACATACTATGTCAGATGATTGCTGAGCTCCGAGATTTTGGTTTATTTACTTCTCACTTAGTATGTTGAATCGCATCCCAAAGCACTACCACTTGCTGGGCAGACGGGTCTGCAGAAGTTTGCAAATTTGTTTGCATGTGGGTCAGGACAAGCCTTCATGAGAGCGTTTATGTTAGATCCTATCATAGTGAATTAATTCCTCTTTGGAGTCTTTTTATGCTAGAAAACTTTGAATATGACCATACCAGTTCACTTCCAGAGTTTTCCTTAACTTTCAAACGTGGAAGGAAAGGCATTGGATATCTGGAATCCATCCCTCCCAAAATGCACATGACTCCTTATACTTCCCCAAATTATTCTTTGTAGGTGATAGAGAGCTTTTAATAAGCTAAACTAATATTTCTACTACACAGTTTCTCCAATACGAAACGTTTCTGCTTGTCTTACATGTGTATAATCAAGAAACACAACTGAAGCTACTTTTTCTAGAACATAGAAATTTTCTTACATGTTTATTTTTGGCAGCTTGTTTCGCTAAAGAATAACAGCAACAAGGTTTTGCCTCATTGATCATTCTGAATAGAAGAATATGTCTTAAGCAAATTTTAAGAACAATTTTAAGGTCAGGGCTGATTATCATATATTCTGGTCACGTTAATATTATAGAATTTATAAGATGGAAAATATTCTAAGAAACCTAATTATCTGTTTAGAACATCTTATCTACTTCCTCCTTTCATTCTCTTTAATTACAGTGATCTTTCTGACCTTTGGAAATGGTCCTATCTGTGGTGTTCTTATCAAGCCAATTCACTCAGAGTGTGGATGCAAACTACTTTCTTCTCTCTTTAATGACTTTACCTGTGGAGTTTCAGGTGGCTGAAGTCTGGTCTGATTTAAGCCACCTGGGTCATTATTCCTTCTCTTCTCAAGCCACAGCATAACTAAACCACCCAAAAAAGTACAAAATAACGAAATTGTGGTTTCTTAATCCATCCATTTAAGAAAAATTTATCAAGCATCTACTCTACAGCAAACACTGTGCAAAATTCTAAAATAACAATGATGAACAATGCAGGTAAAATATTACAACCTCCAAAAATTTGCAGAGAATGACAGTGCTTAAGGAGTGACAGTCACCTAAATGATAATAGAAAGATAACTGAAAAAAAAAATTCTAGTTGTGGTTCAGGCTCTAATGTGGATGTGGATGTGAACATGTAACTTACCTCTTTGGGTTTCAGTTTCTTTATACAAAAAGTAGGGAATAAATTTTTAAATTTTAAAATTCTATAAATGTTTTGCAGGATAAGTGGCAATAAATAAATTGAATTTTCAAATTAAAATGAAAGTTAAGATAAACATTTTTGAAAGCTTTTGTTTGATTGTCTCCTTTGATTACTGTTACCTCCTAACTTCTTCACATTATGTTCTCATTGTTAGATTTTATGTTGTAGTGAAAACACCAATTTGTCATTTCAACCATTTCTAAGTGTACAATTCAGTGGCATTAATTACACTTATAATGCTGTGCAAACATCACCCTTATCTATTTCTAAAACTTTTTCATTGCTACAAATAGAAATTAAGGAGTCACTAAGCAATAACTCCCCATTACCCTCTAGCCTGATCCTTGGTAACCTCTAATCTACTTTCTATTTCTACAAATTAGCTTTTTCTAAATATCTTACATATGAAATCATATGATTACATTTTTGTGTGATTAATTCACTATGTGCATTTTCAAGGTTCATCTGTGTTGCAACATATATTAGAAATTCATTTCATTATATGACTGAATAATATTCCACTGTGTGTGTATGTATATTTGTAAGTGTGTATGAGTTTTTCTATCCCCATTCATCTGCTGATGGACACTTGAAATGTTTCCACCTTTGGCTATTGTGAATAATGTTGCAATGAACATTCAGTACAAGTACCTGAGTCCCTGCTTTCAATTCCCTTGGGAATTTACCTAGAAGTGGAATCTCTGGATTATAAAGTAATTTTATGTTTAGCTTTTTGAGAAACTATAAAACTGTTTTCCATAGTGGCTACACCATTTTACCTTCCCACCAGCAATTCACATGGAATCTAATTTCCCCACATTCTCATTATTTGTTATATTCCATTTTTTTTGATATTAGTCATTCTAATGGGTGCAAAGTAGGATTTCATTGAGGTTTGGATTTGCATTTTTCTAATGACTACTGTTGGTAAGCATACTTTCATGTGCTTATTAGTACTCTGTATATCTTCTTTGGAGAAAAGTCTATTCAAGTTCTTTGCTCATTTTAAAAAATGGATTGTTTTTCTTTTGTTGTTGAATTGTAGGTGTTCTTTGTATATTCTGGACATTAAACCCTTGTGAAATATATGATTTGAAAATGTTTTCTCCAGTTATGAAGGTTATCTTTTCATTTTATTGACCATATCTTTTGATACACTAAAGTTTTTAATTTTGATGAGGCCTAATTGATCTATTTTTTGTTTGATTTATTTTTTTGTTGGTCACGTTTTCAGTGTCATACACAAGAATCCATTGCCAATCCAAAGTCACAAAGATTTATACCTATGTTTTCTGAGTTTTATGATTTTTGGTCTTACGTTTAAGTTGTTGACCATTTTGAGTTAATTTTAGTGTATGGTGTGAGGTACGGGCCCATATTCATACTTTGTTTGACTTGCACACCCATAGGTAGGTTGATTATCATCCGACTGTAATGCTGTTCCATCCTGTACGTGTTCTTTCCATCTCGGTTTCCAGTGCCAGAGCCCTGGCAGAGCTTCACCGGCTCCAGTCTGTGTTCCTTCCTTCCTCGTTCCCAGGTGGCCTTGATGTCAAAGTTGCCAACACACCTCCAGAGAAAAAGGATCTAATAATGCAACTGCTGATGTTAGACTTTGTTCTCACTATTAACCCAAATGTTGACATTTCATATTTTAGCCTTCTACAGTTTCCATTTTGCATAAATGAGCATGTATAAATGTTTATCTCTTAATTGTGAATTTTCTCACTTAAGATTTATGAGGCTGTAAAGAAAGTTATGATTTCTTGGCAGATTTTTTTCCCTCTTTTTTTATTTTATAGTCTCTAAGTCATATTTAGTCTTTAAATCTGATTTAACTTCTGAAATCTTATTCAGACACTGCCATGGCTAGTCTTTCCATTATTTATAGTTTTTTGCCAAGGACACTGTCTTTTTTACATTTTGTTCATTTTCTTTCAGAGACTCTATGAGATTTTTCTAGTTTAAAAATATTTTTCTTGGAGAACTTTTTGAAGTTTTTTTTTCTCTATCACTTTGGATGAATCATCTGATCTCCGATCTCTTTAAGTAT
The DNA here is from genome assembly GCA_028533085.1 of Varecia variegata. NCBI lineage: Eukaryota > Metazoa > Chordata > Mammalia > Primates > Lemuridae > Varecia > Varecia variegata. The sequence goes on from CM052445.1 coordinate 13,195,755, forward strand.
TGTTTCAAAATTTAATGTTCTTCATATGACTAATATTCTGTGTAATAGTAGACATTTATTTCACTGCATAAGAAAAAAAGAAGAAAGCATTGTTCTGGTAATAATACTTTGTAACTTAGACTTTTGATTATGTTCATCTGCTTGTTTGTGTACTTTCTATTTCATTGTAACCTAGAGTGCAACATTCTATGTAAACATTGTATTCATTCTTTCATTCATTCATTTCTTTACTTATTCAACAATTTTTTAGTGGGTGCCTATAATGGTCCAGGAGCTTTTCATGCACTTGGCATTTGTCATACAACAGACAGAGACATTGTTTATATTCTTATGGTGGACAGTGAGGGAGAACAACAAATTTTAGAAGGAAATACAGTTTGTTATGCCAGAGTGTATCTGTATATTAACATTATATGTATGTGATAGTCTACATGAAAAACAAAATGGACCAGTAGAGTAGGGTAGAAGATATATCAAGTACAAATGTACAATAGGGCATATTAACATCATAAATAAGGTCACCAGTGTAGAACTCTTAAAAAGAAAACATTTCAAGGAGCAAGGGAATTAGCTAAGTGGATGTCAAGGAGAAATCCTTCTGGCTATAGAGAACAGGTTCAGCAAATTTTCTATTACTGTGTGACAAATTATCACAAACTCAGCCAGTTAAAACAATACCTATTTCTTACCTCATAGTTGTATAGCTCAGAGGTCAGGGTAGTTGTGACTGGGTTCTCTGGTTAGGGTCTCACTATGCCAAAAGCAAGGTTTGGGGTCAGAATAGGCTGTTATCTGGAGGATCTGAGGAAGAATCCACTTCCCAGCTCATTCAAGTCATTTGTGAAATTCAGTTCCTTGTGGTTGTAGGACTGAAGTCACCACCTTCTTGCTGGAGGCCAGCAAGGGAGCAGCTCTTAGAGGTCACTCTCAGACCCTTGCATGCAACCCACTCCCTTCTAGTAGCAGAGAATCTTCCTCAGGACAAATCCCTCTCATGTTTCAAATCTCCCTGGCTTCCTCTTCTGCTACCACTCAGAGAAAATTCTATACTTTTAAAAAGCTCATGTAATAAAATTAAGCCCACCTGGATAATCTCCCTTTTAATTAACTCAAAGTCAACTGATTAGTAGCCTTAATTACATCACTGAAATCCCTTTTCCCAGGTAATGAAACAGTTGTGGGAGTGATCTCTCATCATAATCAGTCTGGGATCAGTGTGGGATATTTTGTGGAGCCATTTTAGAAGTTGCCTTCTACAGGTTCTAAGACAGTCATACTCAAGAACATGAAGAAGACAAGGACAGCTGGAGAGGAGTCCATGAGGAGGGTCTGAGAGGTAATGAGGATTCCTCATGTAGGGTCTGAAATTTGTGGGAGAAGTTCACAGAGTTAATGGGGGAGTGGTCATGTCAGCTGTTATAGGTTAAGGACTTTGAATCTTACGTGGAGTAAAATATGGCGCCATTACAGGATTTAGGACAGAGCTTTTAAACATTTTTCTTACTTGAGAAACACACTGCACAGAAGGACAATGTATATTTTTTAAAATGTTGCTAAATAATTTATAATAATAAGTACTTTTTAATTATTTTAATTTATTTCTTACATTAACATTAAATAGGCTTCTTCCTTGAATTGAAATCATCAGAATTTTTTAAAGATTCTATACCAGTGGAAGCAGATAATAATTTCTAAAGCAAATAAGTTTGACATATTTAGTACTCAAGAGAAATTTTTTCAGTCTTTATTATCAGATTCTATGTCATAATTTTCAAATCATTTTCTTTATATTTTAGTTTTAGAGTTCCTTTTTATTTGATTAAATGTTAGTAATAATGGCAATGATAGTGACAAAAGTGACTAGCACTTACTGAATGCCTTCTCTTGGCAGACATTTTTCTCAGTGCTTTATTTCTTTAACTTCTTCTTTCCCCATTTGGATACCCTTGATTTCCTTCTCTTGCCTGATTTTTCTGGCTAAGACTTCCAACACTATGTTGAACAGAAGTGATGGTGGTGGGCAACCTTGTCTGGTTCCAATTCTAAGCAGGAATGCTTTCAATTCTTCCCTGTTTATTATGATGTTGGCCGTGGGTATGTCGTACATGGCTTTAACAACATTGAGGTGTGTTCCATCTATTCCTACTTTGTTAAGAGTTCTTATCATAAAAGGTGCTAAATTTTGTCAAATGCTTTTTCTACATCTATGGAGAGTATCATATGGTCTTTGTTTTTACTTCTATTTATGTGGCGAATCACATTTATAGATTTGCATACGTAGAACCATTCTTGCATCCCTGGGATGAAGCCCACCTTGCTGTGGTGGATTATTTTTTTTGATATGCAGCTGAATTCAGTTTGGTAGGATTTTGTTGAGAATTTTTACATCTATATTAATAAGGGATATTGGTCTGTAGTTGTCTTTTTTGTGTGTCTTTTCCTGGCTCTGGTATCAAGGTGATATTGGTTTCATAGAATGAGTTGGGGAGGATTCCTACCTTCTGTATGTTATGTAATAATTTATGCAATATAGGTACCAGTGCTTCTTTGTAGGTCTCATAAAATTCACCTGTGAAACCATCTCTGGAACACTTTTTTTTTCATTGGGAGATATTTATTGCTGGTTCACTTTTGTAACTTGCTATTAGTTTGTTCAGGAGATTTATTTCTTCCTGATTGAGCCTACGGAAGTGGCTCCAATAGTGTTTCCAATAATTAATCCATTTCTTCAATGTTTTCAAGTTTATGTGCATAGAGATTTTTATAATATTCAGGGGTGATATTTTATACTTCTGTGGAACCAGTTGTAATATCTCATTTTCCATTTCTGATTGAGCTTATTAGGGTCTTTTCTTTTCTGTTTCTGGTTAATCTAGTGAGAGGCCTGTCAATTTTGTTCACCTTTGCAGAGAACCAATTTTTTTGTTTCATTAATCTTCTGTATAATTCTTTTGTTACATATTTTATTCAGTTCTGCTTTGACCTTAGTTATTTATTTTCTTCTGCCAGGTTTGGGATTGGCTTGCTCTTCCTTTTTCAATTACTTAAGATGATTCATTAGATTGTTGATTTGTGATCTTTCTGTCTTTTAGATGTAGGCATTTAAGGCTATGAATTTTCTTTTTATGACTGCTTTTGCTGACTCCCACAGATTTTGATAACTTGTGTCCCCTTTGTTATTTAGTTTAAGAATCTTTTGATTTCCATCTTAATTTCCTCTATGACCCAATAACTAATTCAACAGTAGGTTGTTTAATTTCCATGACTTTGTGTAGAGTTGACTGTTTCTGTTGGAATTGATTTCTAATTTTTTTCCACTGTGGTCTGACAAGATACAGGGTATAATTTCTATTTTTTAAAGTTTGTTGAGACATGTTTTGTTGGCTAGGATGTGATCAATCTTAGAGAATGTTCCATGACTTGATGAAAAGAACATGTATTTGGTGGTTTAAGAGTAGAATGTCCTGTAAATGTCTGTTAGGTCCATTTGTTCTAGAGTTCCATTTAAGTCCCTCATCTCTTTGCTTAATTTCTGCTTGGAGGATCTATCCTGTTCTGTCATGGGGTATGGAAGTCCCCAGCTATTACAATGCTGCTGTTTATCATTTTGTTTACATCAAGTAGGGTTTGCTTTTTGAATCCAGGTGCACCTGCGTTAGGTGCATAAATATTTAGGATTGTTATGTCTTCTTGTTGAATTGTTCCCTTCACCATTATATAATGACCATCTTTGTCTTTCTTTACTTTTGTTGATTTGAAGTCTATGTTATCTGACCTGAGAATGGCCACATCAGCTTACTTTTGGTTTCCACTTGCATGGAATATTATTTTCCATCCCTTCACCTTGAGTCTGAATGAGTCCCTGTGGATTAGATATATTTCCTGGAGACAACAGATACTTGGCTTATATTTTTTTCTATATTCAGCCAGCCTATGCCTCTTGATTGGAGAATTCAAGCCATTCACATTTATTGAGAGAATTGATAAGTGGGGTGGATTTCTGTTCTTCTTGTTCAATGGAACTTTATTGCTTTGTTTTACCTCTTGAGCCATTGTAGTATCCAGGCTCTGATCTTTAGCTTTTGGGTGATTTTACACGGGTGGGTGTCTATTGTGCTGATCTGTGTATAATACAGTTCTGAGTACTTCCTGCAGGGCAGGTCTGGTCTTGTCAAATTCCCTCAGTGTTGACTTATCTGAGAAAATCTTTATTTCTCCCTCCCCTTACAGGATATAAAATTCTAGGCTGGCCATTTTTCTGTTTGTGAAGACTGAGAATAGGACCCCAATTGCTTCTGGTTTGTAAGGTCTCAGTTGAGAAGTCTGCAGTTAGTCTGATGGGCTTTCCTTTGTAAGTTACCTGCTGCTTTCATCTTAGGGCTCATAGGAGTGCCTCTTTCATGTTTACTTTGGCCAGTCTGATGACCATATTTAGAGGTGATTGCTTCTTCACAATGAATCTCCCAGGGGTCCTTTGAGCTTCTTATACATGGATATCTAGATTTCCAACAAGGCCAGGGAACTTTTTCTCAATTATTTCCTCAAATAGGTTTTCCAGTCCTTGTGTATATTCTTCTTCACACTCAGGTATACCTATGATTCTAAAGTTAGGCCTCTTTACATGATCCCAGACTTCTTGTATTCTTATACTGCTATTGAGAGATGCACATCTCTTAATCATATCACATCACCATACCTACACATCTACACAGCTTCATATTTAGAAACAGCAGACTTGCTTTTAAGTCTGCTCTACCTGACTTTTTTCTTTAGATACTTATTTATATTTTTACCAGATCAGAAAGTACTACCCAGACTACCCTACCTAAAGAGACCTTCCCACCAGTCACTTTACAACTTGCGAGATAGTTAATTTCAGTTTGTGTATATGTTACTGACTCTACTTATTTGTTTAACTATTTCTTTATTATCTGAAACTATGAGGATAATATGAGTTCAATGTAGCCAGACACTTGTCTTATTTAGCCCTATATTATACCTTTCAATGTGTTAGGCAGTTATCTGGATTCAAGAATTCAAATATTTCTTGAACCCAGGTATGAATGAATGAATGTTCCTAAATAGTCACTCCATAGGTATATTGTCTGTCTAGGGGTATAGGTTTAGGAGAGACACTTTTTGAGATATTTATTAAAAAATTTTATCAACTGCTTGCCATACTTAAGATTTGAGTAAGTAATAAAATTTTGTCTTAGGGATTATGAAGTCTTTGGCAATTAAAGTATTCACAGGTGGTGTTTTAATCATTGTTCTCACTGGTAGTTGGAACTCTGGAAGAAAAAGAAATATATGGGAACAAAAATATTGGGCATGAAAATGGAATTTTAAATATGTGCATTTCAAATTATGACTCAAGGTACCAGATACATTTTATCCCTTGCCAATAAACTATGCCATTTGTATGGGAAAAGTATTGTTCCAAAGATAGATGTCTTGATAATGAGGGATTTAAACAGAATTTGTAGACAGATGGGAAAAAATACTTCTGGGTAAGCACATGAATCTAGTCTCTATGCAAATAATAAGTTAATATGGCAAGAAAAATGGAGGAGGTGGTCAGAGATTCACACAAAAAATATTAACTGATACTAACTGAGCACCGATAGGCAACCTAAATTCTGGACAGTCACAGACTTAGAAGAAGACAATGGATCATAAATAAACTGAAGAGTCCATCATACCACTGCTCACAATGTCCTCTAGAAATCAACAAGTTTATTTGAGTTAGACTGTGTACTGGGATGTGGAAAGGAGAAAACTTGCACTGCTATGAAAAGGCATACTTGTTAAGAAAGAAGTGAATTCTTGGACAAAAAACATGGCTGTACAGTAAAATTAATGAACCAACACTAAAATCATTATAGAAAGTGTGGATGAAACTAAAGTGAAAGGGAAACAAAGGATGGTTTATGGGAATATCCTACCTCACCAGATTAAAAGAAATGGTGTCGCGGAAACAACAGAAGAACCGTTGGAAAAATCTGTATTAAGTCTGTAAATTAGAAAATAACATTGTATCATGTGTTTTTGATTTTGTACTGTGGTTATGCAAAGGAGTGTACTTATTTGGGGGAAATGCACCCTGAAGTATGCGTGGAAAAGGGGCATCATGTCTACGACTTATACCTACATGGTTCAGAAAAACTATATTGTGCAGAAACACATATATGGATATATGTTTTTTAATTATTGCTGCAACTTCTCTGTCTCAAATGATGTCAGAATTTTAAAAAATTGAGCACATTATTTAGAGTTGAAAAAACTTTCATATATTAGATCATGACTAGCTAGCATGATCGTGAATAAATTGTTTCATGTCTTTGAAATTCAACTACAAAATCAATTTAATATTTATAGATTCATTGTGATGATGAAATGAAATTGTACTGTGCTTTGTACATTATAAAGAATAATGTTAACAACATTGCTATTATTATGAGTATGTTGGAAATTATAGTAAGCCTAGAGGCAAGATAGAGCAGCACTGGGAAATTTTCATTCCCTAAGTATCTGTTAGAAAGGTTTTTTGTTTTTTTTTTTTTCAGCTGAAAGAAGTTTTGCCTTGTGTGGTAACAATTTAATCTCTAAGAAATGAATAAATGACTAGGGGAATGGAATTCTGAATCAAATGTGTTAAACTTGTAAAAAAAAAAGTTAAAAAAGCAATAACATTCATAAGGTGGAAAGACAAGCACCTAATCACTTAATATGGGAAAGGAAAAGGATGCTCAAACTTGTAGGTCATTTGTAACAAGGCAAAGTTTATAAAATAATTTAGACTTTGCAACATAAAATGGGATTATGGAAAGGTGTGCTTATCCATGTGCATACCACAGCTCTTTCTGTGCAATATTTAGATGAGGGAGAGTGATACAAAGGAACAGTGATATAAAAATCTTCTGGCACCAAGAAACACATTTATTTAAGTGTTAGATCTCTAGCACCTACTGTAAGCCAGGATATGTGTGAGGTGCAAAACTCCAAAGGTGAAGAAGGTGGATGTTGGCCCTCACAGGGCTTGCAGTCCTGTCATCATATCATATCTACCTGTTAGCTTTTATATCCTTATGTTTCCAGATTTAATAGACAGCTCCAAAAATCTTAGTTTTTCCCTGTGTCAAACTCATATAATTTTAAATCACAAAGAATTACATTTAATATGTGCAAATTAAAAAATAAAGCAGGAGAATAAAATGTAGACTATGACCAAATAATCCAGCTACATTGCAAGTTTGACATGACCTCTCCAAAGTGGGCTAGGAAAAGAAGTGCTGATGTAAGTGACTTCAGAAATGACTGGAAGCTAAGATGAAAGAGAAAAAGAAATGGACATGAGTGCTATACTCTAGTTGGTAAAGTAGTTTCTTACAGGGGCAAATGTTAACTATTCTGGAACCACTGTACATATATACAGAAACTGACAGGTAAGTAAACTGATGGTGGTGGGAGACAGGTTTCTAATTGCTGGAGTGGGAGGTCAGAGATGAGCAATAGCGAAGAGGTTAAAATGGACCATGTGATACTGGATTAGAGTTTGAGACATCAGTATTAACTCTTGTTTAATTTAACAGAGATGCTGATGATCAGATGCAGGATAAATTATAGGCATGCATATATACGTGGATTCTGTGCATATCATTTCCTAGCTCTGTCTGCTCAGATGTCCTGGAAGCAATGGTGCCTCAATAATAGCAATGAGTACACCAGTGCCCAGATCTTGATTTCTAACAATTCTTCGATAAAAAACAACCATGGTTCCATGGAGAAATGGTTGATTCTATGTGGGTCTGGTCCAAGAAATGTACAAAATAAACCTGGAGTATCTTGTAGTTCCCCAAAGTAAGGAAGTACTCAAAAAATAAAATGAGGGAGTATGTCAAAGGGACACAGGATTTAACTGAAAGTGCTCCCAATGGTCAAAGCAGAAAAAAATTAAGGAACAAAATAAAGTATTGGATTATGGACCAGGATATAAAATAAATATCTACAAGTCCATACTGATATAATTAAATAATTAAAGTAATAAATAAATGAGGGACAATAGAAATTTTTTCACACAGAAGAATTTCAGATAATTATGTAGGTAATCCCCCCACCAATAAGGTAGAGTACAACTCCCCACCTCCTAAATTTGGGTTACATGGAGTGACTTGCTTCCGAAGACTACAGTATGGAAATGGGGATGGTGTGGGGTGATCTTTTTAAAGTGTAGAAACCTAGAAAGCATTGCCTGAGCCAGGTGGTGGAGGTTAGCTCCATCAGTGATAAGTCGTGTGGATAGCATGTACCCTTAACATGATGTTCTGAGAATGGCACTTTCATTTTTGTGGTCTTCTCCCCCCACAACCCATAACCCCAGTCTATCCATAAGAAAAAAAAATCAGAAAAATTCAAACTGAGGAACATTCTATAAAATGCTCAACCAGTATTCCTCAGAGCTGTCAAAGTCTTCAAAAACAAGATAGTGTGAGAAACTGTCACATCCCAGAGGAGCCTAATGATGCATAATGACTAAATGTAATGTGGTGACTTAGATGGGATGCTGGAACAGAAAAACAACAGGGAAAACTAATGAAATTTTAATAAAGTAAGGACTTTAGTTAATAATAATGTATCAGTATTGGTCCATTAATTGTAACAAATGTACCATGATGTAAAATGTTAATAATTGGAGAAATTGGATGCAGAGTATACAGGAACTCTCTGTATTATCTTTGCAACTTTTCTGTAAATTTAAAACTATTATAAAATGAACATCTATTTAAATACAAAGAATCACCCAGGAATAACTACCTTTTTAAAAAAATAAAAGTATCTTCTCAGATTCCACAGCAAAATTATCTTTTCCAAGGACTTAAAACTTAATAAACCTGACATATGTGAAACAAGCAAAAATAACAGCAACTCTTTGTAGTTAATGGCACAATGATGGTAATTACTACTGAGGGCTTCAGTTCTATTAACCACAATGTTTGTACACAGTTATTTCTGTGTGTCTGTGCACACACTTGCTCATTTTAGTGTACAGCAAAATAGCTACTATAAGACTCTCCATGGTGTTTTTTAAATATAAGAAAGGGTTGGTTGGATTTGATCATTTCTAAGCTTTCTTGCACCTCAATGATTCTTTGATCCTGATCTTGAGAGCTGTGAACTAATCTTGTGACCTTTATATGCTCTGGACTCTTGCTATAGAATCATCATCTATCAAGTAGCTGAGAACCTAAAATTCTTGAAACAAAAATGCTATGCTGAATAAATAGGAACTTGGGGTATTAGATACAACACATAATTATACCAAAGGGTTTGTGGGTTAGCACTGGTTTGACCACTTATGAACCACATGCACACTGGCTCACATAGCCTTTCTAAAATGGAGAAAAATCTATTGAGTTATGGCAAAACCCATGAAGAAACTGGTAAATATTATTGATAAATAAGACATGATTATGTTAGCAAGGATATTCTGTGCCATCATGTTTTCAGATATTGGAGTATTGATTCTATAAAAGGAAATGAGATTTTAAATAAAGAAGTGTTTTGTTTGGGATTATCACAAACAAAATGCTAATAAAATAGGGAGAGGAATTATTCAAAAAATTTAAATTTATAAGGCTAATAATATGCAGTAAGTGCAGTACCAGAAATAGAGAAGAAAGTTTGTATGCAATATTAATCTTATCATTTCAGATGGAAAATTAGGCAACGTTTTCTCAGATTCATAATAATGTATGCATTTTTCTTTTAAAATCATTCTTTCTTCCTGATAATAATTACTTCACTGAGCTCTGTAAATGGGATATAAAAGCCCTGTGTTTCCAAAACAATCAAAAAAATTTCATACATGAAAATTTCTTTAAACTTACTAGATAATTAAAAAAAAAAACCATTAATGTTTCTGCCTAAACTAATTACCTCCAACAGTGATTGACCCTGGCTCCCTCCTCACAGGTGAACTAGATGATGATTATGCATTAAGTCTGGACAACTGCAATAGGTTCTTTATTGCCCTTTCCTACTGCCTACTAATTCTTTCCCAAAGCTATTTATGTGTTATTTTCCCATTAACAGTTTCAGTTTCATGCTGCATGAGGAACTTTGCTCTAATTAGTGCATAAATCAGATCGGATCACACACCTGGTCCTTGTGCCTCTCTCCCTTTTCTAGAGACTGAAGAAAAAAAAAATGAAATTAGATTCTTTTTTTTCTCAAAGCCAAATTGAAGGCTCTATGGGCTTTGTAAAATTATAGTAGTTTAAAAGGAAACATCAAATGTATATTCTAATTCTATAAATTTGTGAAAAGTACAGAAATATTTCTTTAGTGCTCTGTCAAAGTAAAATTGCACTGAACAGACTTATACAGGCAAGAAAGACTTTATTCAAGACTGTTGGAGAGAGAGAGATGGAGAGAGAGATGAGAAAGCTCAGCTGCAAGAAACGCAGGACGATTTTGAGTTGCTGGGATGAGCTAGTGGAAAAGTGCTGGAGAACACCAGGGGTGAAGTTGGTCAGTGTGTTTAGGCCATGTGTTTGCTAATTAGGGCTTATCTAAGGCAAACTCTTACTCTCCCTCAGAGCCTGGGAGATAGGAGTGCTATTTTTTTCTCCTTTTTTTCATCTTTATTGAGGTATAATGGACAAATAAAACTTGTATATATTTAAGACGTACAACTTGATGTTTTGATATATGTATGCATTGTGAAGTGATTACCGCAATCAAGCTAATTAACATGTCCATCACCTCACATAGTTACCTTTTCTTTTCTGTAGTGAGAACACTTGAGATCTACTCTCTTAGCAAACCGTAAGTATACAATACATTATTATTAAGTATAGTCACCATACAATACATTAGGTCTCCACAACTTATTTACCCTATAACTGAAAGGCTGTACCCTTTGACCAGTATCTCCCTTTTATCCCGCCCCTCCAC
>CM052445.1:13207210-13285624 GCA_028533085.1 Varecia variegata
CAGGATTTCCTTCTTTTTAAAGGCTGAATAATAGTCCATTGTGTGTATATATATTTTATTGTATAAATTTTTATAGACATACAATGGAATATTATATGAATATGTGTATATGTATACACACACACATCTCACATTTTTAGCCATTCTTCTGTCTATAGACACTTAGCTTGTTTCTTTATCTTGATTATTGTGAATAATGCTGCAATAAACATGGGAGTACAAATATTTTCAGGATAGTGATTTTATTTCCTTTGGATATATACCCAGAAGTATTAATAGAATTGATGAGTCATATGGTAGTTCTATTTTTAAGTGTTTGAGAAACCTCCATACTTTTTTCCATAATTAAGTACTATATTCTTGATGTTACATTTTGAAGAGAAGGCTTCCGTGTCCTTAAGAAAGACATTCCCAGGTTATAAAACTGGAAAGAGGCTAGGAAAAAATTTACATCTCAATGGGGCAGAGAAAAAATTTGCAATTGCAAGTTTTCTAACATAAATGCTCTAGGAAAAGATAAATCGATGGCCTATAGTCAGGAATAAACCTATCAAAAGTTTAGTGGAACTGAGGGAAACATCAGTTCCTATTTAATTCCACTCTATCCTATATTTTAATACAGGGGAGAAAGAAAGAGAAAATCTCCATAGAAAGTATGCCTTTTACAAATGTGAAGAAATGGAGTTGGTTTTCTTGTTCCTGAAGGTAGGCTATTTCATTACAGGAGTGGTCCTTAGACAGGGTTTGAGCCACAGCCAGAGAATCACTTGGACTACTCATTTTTTAAAAGAATAAAAATTCACAAATTACAAGTAACACTTCCACAGATTATACTTTAGACCTACTGAATCAGTAATTCTGAGGAAAGTGACTGGTACTTTATACTTTTAAGCTGCTCTTGTGTCCCTAACACAGCATGATGAGAGCCATCGTACTATCAGTATTGAACATCTTTCATTCTTAAGAACAGCAAACAGTAGAGAAAGATGTTTGTTGTTGTTGCTTTTCCAAATTGAGTGCAAAATATAGTAGGAAAACTTATGAGGTAAAAGTATGAGGGTTTAAGCTTCAGACAGCTGGCATATCTTGCCTTTCTTTTCATAAATACATATTCACTTATAAATACATCATGGTATTTTTATTTTTTAGCAATAACAATTAAAGAACTACTGTTACAGCTGACCACATTTATTAATCTTATAGACATGAACTTAAGTGAATGAAATTAGGCACAAAGAAGTATATATGTTATAATTCCATTAATAAAATTTCAAAAACATGCAAAACTAATTTATGCTGGTTACCATTGGGAATTAATAACTGAAAGTGAGCAAAGTGGAGGCTTTTGATGTTCCTTATAATTTTCTATATATTTATCTTGGCCGTGATTACACAGATATGATTACATTGTAAAAGTCCCCAGTGTCTATAAACTTAATATTTGTGCACTTTGTGTATGTATACTGTCAATGAATTAGAAAATGTATATACAAACACAGATCAGTCTGAGAGGTACTCCTCTCAGAGCTCCTTCAAGACAACATGGTGTTCAACTGTAAAGGTTACGGTAGTTAGCTAACTGCTTCCAGATGTTGCACCTTTGGGTTCTGCCACTATTTGAATGGAGGATGTGCTCTTCCTGGGCAGTCCTGAGCCACTGACTTAGCATGATGGTGCTAGTAGGGCCTGGCCACGTGTGCCCAGTGAGAGTCTTGTAATGAATAGTCTCTCTTCTGGAGTTCTCTGTTTGGCTACCCAAGACCTTGTCAGGTCTATATTGCAGTGTGAAGCTTTTTCTGAAAAATTCTACTTTGGGGCTCCTTTTTTTCCCAGGTGTCAGATCGGCACTGTGGTCTGAAGACTCAGCTTGCCCAGTCCTGCTTCCTCCGCCTCCTCTTTCATAGACCTTACCTCCAGCTCTCCCACCAACCCAATAAATATCTTGCATTCCTAACTCCTTCTCCATGTCTGCTTCCCAAAGAACCCTAATCGACACAACATATATTCAGAGGAAACAAGAATTAAAATGACAATGGATAGAAAAATAGTGTAGATTAATTAAAAATCAAATAATGATTATATGTTGAGTGTCTTGGTGTGTCAATCATTATGCTTTATGTACTTTACCTCATTTAATCTTCCCAAAGACTAAAAGATAAATATTTTATTATCCCCATTTACATATAACTGAGATTTATAGTGGATATTATTCAGAATTCAAATACAAATTTTTCTTACTCAGAGAGTTTCTCTTTCTATAATTTACACCATTCTACTAGAAAATACAGATATTAGTATGTAAATATAGAAAAATATAGCAAGCTATAAATTACACATAATAAATGATGAGCTAAGGTATGCTATCCTAAATCAATGTGTTAAGTAGAAAATAGTAAGAGGAAATATTAACTTGGACCTTATCTGACACCACACAGTAAAAGAAATTTGAACTGAAATTAGTGAAATAGTCAAACTAATCAAGAGAAAGAAGACAAAAATTGCTAATATCAGTAATACAAGAAGTGACACCACTACAGAATCTATAGATATTTAAAGGAAAATAAGCAATATTATGAACAATTTGATGCCAATAAATTCTATAATATTGATAAAATGGGGGAAAATATCCTTAAAAGACACAACCTACCAAAACTTACCTAAAAAGGAAAAGATAACATGAAAATCTCTGTATCTATTGAAGAAATTGAATTTGTAGGTAAAAACCTCCCCACAAGGAAAACTCCAGGTCCAGATGGCTTCACTTATTAATAATATCAAATATTTAAGTTAAAAAGGAATAGCAATTCTCTAGAACTTCTCAAAACCACATAAGAAGACAATAAACAATCTAATTTTTAAATGTGCAAATTCTTTGAACAACCTTTTATTTTGAAAGATATATAGATGACCAATAATCTCCTAAAAAGATATTGAACATCATTAGTCATTAGGAAAATGCAAATTAAAATTAGGTGCCATTATACAAGTTTTACAATGGCAGATCATACAAAGTTTTGGACAGGATATGGAACAACTAGAACTTTTAAAATTGTTGGTGGGAATTAAAAATGGTATACTACATTAAAAACAGCTTGACTTTTTTTTTTAATTTCACCTAGCATATATTAATAACAATTCCAGCCACAGGTATTTGCCCAAGAGAAATGAAAGCATATATCCATACAAACATTTTACTAGATTTATTTATAATAGCCAAAGCCTAGAAACAATCCAAATGTTAATCAACAGGTGAATTGAAAAAAAGAATTATGGTATATCCATAAATGGAATCATATTTGGTCATAAAAATAAATAAAGTAATCATACATGCAATAGTAATGAATCTCAAAAAAATACACTGAAGGAAAGAAGCAAGACAAAAATGTGTACATATGGTATGATAACATTTATAGACAATTCCAGAAAATGTTGACTAATCTAGAGTGACAGAAAGCAGATCAATGGCTGTCTGCAAATGGGGGCAGAGGGTATTTGAGGAAAGAATTACACAAGGGCAGGAGGAAATTTTGGGAACTGAAAGACATGTTCATTTTCTTGATTGCAGTGATAGTTTCACTGATTTATCAACATGTCAAAACTTATCAAATTGTACATTGTAAACATTTACAGTTGATGGTATGTAAATTATATCTTGACAAAGTCATTAACATAAAATGCATTTGAAGGAAAAGCAGTGTTTCAAAAAGACTATTAGAAAGACTATGCATTGAAATAATGGCTACCTACAGAAAGATTAACCAAAAAACACAAAGGTATAATATATCCTTCTATATATTCATGAAAAGGCTGACATAAATTGCATTCCTAAAAATTTAAATAAAGAAGAAATAAAATTCTAGGAGAAGTTTTATTTCTAGAATTAATGAGAAAAACTAGAGTCTAACATAATGAAACAAATTACCTTTATGCTATATATGTATCTATGTACTATATACACACACACCATATATAACATGTATTATATATACTACTCTATGTGTGCTATATATAATCTAACTTCTTTTCCTTTTATAAAACTTTGTCTAGTTTGTTTTCTATTTAGTGCTTAGCTGTTGCCACTTACCATCTGGCTCTAGTTGGTTCCTACAGTGCTAAAAACATGGACAAATAGAAAAAGATTTTTTTGTGTGTAATGCACCCTGTTTTGCAGTGAGCAGGTCTGTGCAAACCTACCTCATAGAGTCTGAGGGAGCTGAGAGGCCACAGAAAGATGCTGAAAAATACATTTTCTCAAAAAGAAACTTTTAATAGGCACTTACTATCAGAAGCCATGTCTTCAGTGTGAATCCCCACACTGTTACCCTGAGACTTAGGGCTTATATACCATAGGGAAGGAATATGTAAGACAGTTGAAGGCAACCCCTCAGGGAAAGGCAAGAATTTGCCTAAGGGCAAGATTTATGGTATGTGTTTACAATAATTTATTTATGGTAAGCACATGAAGGTAGAAATCTTAGAGGCATTCCTGCAACTGAGGTTAATTAGAAGTCAACATGGCGAATTAACATCTAAGATGGAGTTGCTTTATCCTCCATACTGCCCCTGTGTTTCTCTAGAACTGGTTTATGGTCATGCCTAATACAATGTCTACATATCACTTCATTGGCATGGATTCAATATAGTGCTTGGCACACGGCAAATTCAACTTTTCTTTTTGGAACTTTGTGGATTTTTTTTCTGGATCTTTACAAGCCATGAATGATGGAATCCATGGATGTGGAACCTATGAATATGGAGAGCTGACCACAGTTGTGAAGGATATGAAAGAATGCCTTAGACGTTTATGAACACCCTACACGTTGGTGGGTGGAAACAGAAGACAAATGAAGAGTAAACATACCGTGCGCCTAGTTGATAAAAAGGAGATTGTGTTTTGTCTGCACTGTTCTCTCATAAGAAGGTTTGTACTTGGCAGACTAAAAAGGAACTGCACCTATTTTCTGTTGCTTTTGTAACAGAATTACCACAAACTCAGTGGCTTAAAATAACACATTTATTTCCTCACATTGTTGGAGGTCAGAGGTACAAAATCAGTCTCCGTTGGCTAAAAATCAAGGTGGTGTCAAAGTCGTGTTCCTTCTGCAGGGACTAGGGGAAAATCCACTCATTTCTTGACTTTTCCAGCTTCTAGAGATTGCCCCTATTTCTTGGCTCATGGCCCCAACAATCAATCTCTGCTTCTGTACTCACGTATCAGACCTTCCTGCCTACCTTTTGTGAGTACCCTTCTGATTATGTTGATAATCAGGATAATCTCTCCATTGCCAAAGCCTTAATTTAATCCTATCTATACATTCCCCTTTGCCACGCAGGGTAACATATTCACAGGTTCTGGCGATTAGGGCTTGCACATCTTTGGGGGCCATTAACTTGCCTATCACAGGAACCACCTGTTTCTCAACTATGATAACACCATGTATCTCCAACCTGTTTCTCACTAGGGTGAATATATGACTTCATATACAGAAGATAAGCATGTTTTTGTGTTAAAAAAAACCTTGTTCAGAAAACAGGCAGCTATTTTGATTTCACCTTCAGAATATTGAAATGGCTGGGACAACTAACCACACTTCTATTAGAAAGCAAGTGGTGAGTGGTGGTTGGTTAAGCATCAGACTTGAGCTCAGATGATGTGGACCCAATTTCTGGCTCTGTGAGATTCCTTAGCATAGTATTTGGGAAACAGTAAGTGCTCAATGAATATCTATTGCATGAGATTAAAAGGCAGTATCAAAATCAGCCAATTTGTACTGTTAACAGGGTGAGCACAGTGGGTGGAAAAAGAGAAGACAAGGGCACAATTTATCTTGTGGCTTCATTAAGACATAGTGTGTTTCCCCAATAGAGCTTTTACCCAGTTTATAAATTTTCCCAAATATTAACTATAATGAGACATTAAGATATGAAATGTGAAAATGGATTTTATTTTATTGTTCAGTATCTAATGAACTGTGCAAGTTACGGAAATTATTTTTAAAAATAATTTTCTATATGCATCAAATAATAGAAGTTTTGGCTCTTAAATCAAATTGAGAAGATCTGAAAGGAAAATGAAGAGAGATTAACCAATTAATATTATAGGCATTTTCCAAACAGGAACATAAAAATAAGTTGTCCATGTGTTCTTGGATTGGTGACTGAAGCAAATGTGGAGCATCACTACGCTGCGTAACTAGATGTGAACAACACAATGTGCGGAATCAAGACTGCGTCGGTATTTGTCAACTATGATCATTGTTGCCACCGTCCTTCCCTGACCTCATCCTGACCTATTCTTGTAAACTGCCATTTTCAGAGATTATTACGGCAGCTTCTCATAGCTGTTTTTACCAGTGGCCCGCCTGTTATTCCGATTTGCATTTTCTCAAGTTGCCTATAGGTGTCAGTATAGGTAGACGGCTCAACACCGCAATTTTCAGCATCACTATTTGAGGACAGCTAAAAGTAGATTTCCCTATTAGGCTACCGTAGCAGCTCACATATATTAATATTTGCAAATAATCCTTTAAGAATATTGTACAAACCTCAGGATTGCTTCTTTAGCATTGAAAAATGCAAATTGTCACATTATCATCATCTTTTCCCTCTCCATTTTGGAGTACCTGAGGCAAGGTACATGACCTCATCTCTTTTTTTTTTTTTTGGAACAGACAGACCCTTTCATTTTTTCCCAGCAGTGTGTGTGTGTGTGTGTGTGTGTGTGCATGCTTGGGTGCATGTGTGCACTCCAGTCAGTGGAGGGTGGAGTGGGGAAGGATTCCAGAGTTTTACAATATAAAGTTCCTCAACATCTTCAAGCAGTGTCTGATTTCAGGAATTTTGACAGAAGTCCTCAAACATGCTCACGTCTACCTGCCCCACCAGAGCACAGGGGCAAATCTACAAATTACTTCCAGGAATAGTCCAAGTCTCTTAGTTCTCCAGTACAAAAATTCAAACTTGAATCTATTCCATTAGGCAAATACACATGCATTTATTCTAAGTATATCTTAACTGCCAGCTGCCTAAAATGTCAATCAGTACTTAAAGTGAAAAAGTAAACATATTTTATATAACTTACTATTTCTATTAGGTCATTAAATATGAAATGTCCAATTTCGAATCAAAAGTTTAGTTTACTATATTCTCAAACAAGAAGCAGTGCAATTAATCAAAGCATGCACCTAAACTATTGACACAGTTTTGCCATCTTAATGGTAGCTTACTTAAGCCAGCAGCAAAGAAGCCTGGAAAGTGAGTGGCGATGAAATCACAAAAGGTGTTTTCTATGGCTTTTTGAGAATTGAATAATTTTCATTGGTCCAAAGCCTGGAAGAAGTGGTAGTTGGTGCAAGGTCTGGTGAATACAGTGGATGACAGAGAGTTTCCAAATTCAGCCTCCGTATTCTAAGCAGTGTCGTTTGTGTGACACATGGTTGAGCATTGTCTTGCAAGAGGATTGGCCTGTCTCTATTGACCAATCTTGGCTGCTTAATCACAAGCATCCTCATCATTTCATCCAAGTGGTTGCAGTAGACATCCACTGTAATCTGTGGACCAGGTTTCATGAAGCTGTAATGGATAAGACCAGTGCTAGACCACCAAACAGACACCATTAGCTTTTTTTGATGAATATTCAGTTTTAGACTGTGTTTTGGCACTTCATCTTTATCCAAACATTGTGCCAAACCTTTGAGATTGTCAAAAATAATCCATTTTTCATCACACATAACCATGCAGTGTAGAAATTGTTCGTCTTTATGTTGTGACAACAAAAAAGGCAAGATTTCTCTTCTGATGCTCATTTAATTCATGTGGTACCCATCTATCCAGCTTCTTTACCTTTCCTATTTGTTTCAAATTGTCCAATATTGTTGGAATAGTAATGTCAAACCTTGCTGCTAATTCACACATAGGTTGAGATGGATTCGCTTCCACTACAGCTTTCAGCTCATCACTATCCACATTGATCTCAGGTCGCCCACATGGCTCACTTTCAAGATTAAAATCATCAGAATGGAACTTCTCAAACTACTGAAGTACTGTGCATTTATTATCCACATTCTTCCCAAACACTTTGTTGATATTTTGAACTGTCTGCACAGCATTGGTTCCACGATGGAACACATATTTGAAAGTAACACAAATTTTTGACTTACTCGTGGTTTCACAAAAATTATTCTAAAAAAGATTTGAACAATAATCACAAGCCAAATCATGGGTTTGAAAGAATGAGAATGTACCTTCACTATAAAAATAAAACAAGAAGTGTCAAAGTGAAATGTCAGAGATATCAAATGTCAAGCTTAGTACTTAAGGAAATCAAACATTTCATACTTAATAACCTTAATATTTAAATTTTGAAATTATCCATTAAATCTATTTAGGTGAGAGGTCAAGCCTGAAAGACACTAGTTAGACCAAGATAGAGTTAGAAGGCAGGAAGAGCAGAGGTAAATGTTTTGACCTGCCTCTCCTCCTGCCCTTTGATATTCAAATATCCTCCTGGTACCTGCCATTGGGCAAATCCAATTGGAAGTCAGAGGGGAAAGGAGTCTTGGTGTTGTCAACCACAGAGGGCAGCCATAGAGTCGGGCAGACAAGGTCAGAGAATGGATAGGGATCAACTAGGGAATGAAGAGAAGTCCCTTGTCTTCCTTGTCCTTTTTGTTCCTCCCCAAAAGCAATCACTAGAAACTCTTTAACTTCCTCTTTAGAACTTAACCTCTACATCTCTATTAAACTCACTTATATTACTAGTTCTTGGTTTTTTAATAGTAAACATTTTCTATTGACCTCCCAATTTCAACCGCCAATCCAATCTCATACAAACACACACACACAAACATATCTAATATTTTTATCCTCTCAATATTGTTACGTGGTAAGTTTGGTTAAATTAGTTTTCTGTGTTTTCATTGCACACATACTATTCACAGATGACCAATATTTTACACCATGACTGGTATTTCTTTCTTTTTGTTGTTGTTATTCTCTAGGTCTAATAGTTTTGCCCATGTTATTTCATTTTTTTTCATTTGTTTATTAAAAATTTGTTGTTAATTCAAACACTGACTTTCCACCAATTGTGTAAATTTGCTTTTAATCCATTCAGATGTAGTAGGTATTGCATCAATTTCTTCTTCTTGGAATCATCTCTTCCAGAGGCTCTGACATATTCCAGTTTTGACTGGTTGCTCTGGAAGTTAGATGCATATCAGCTACCCTGGAATATGCCTTCGCTATATCCATAATCTGTTGTTTTGCATCCCCTGTTCTATGTATCTTATGTATGTCCCATTTTAATTTACTTTCTTATTGTGGTGGAACACAGTAGAAGGAATGTATAGAAAGTAAAATTTCTGACACCTTATGTATATGAAATTGTCATATACCCTCATACTTGACCAATATTAGTTTAGTATAGTATTCTAGGTTGGGAATGTTTTTAACTAAGACTTTTGAAGGCATAGCTCTATTGTCTTCAAATTGTCAGTGTTGTGAGTACCTAAGCCTTTCTGTGTGACCTGTTTTTCCTTGACTCACAGCTTCTTTTGTCCTCAATATTCTGAAATTTTATGAATATATACCTAGCATTTTGTAATAATTTAACCATCTTACATTTCCCACAACATCTCACCCAACATAGGTGCTACTCAGTTATACTAGAGGTGCTTGGGAAAGTAGATCAGTAACCCCCACTTATTATCTTTCCATAGCTATACCTGAGAGAAGGAGGTTCACACGCATCACATTTATATTAATTAGATTTGGTCACTAAGTGATGCTATTAATGCATAGGTAAGATGACTAAAATTATATGCAACTACTGACTATCTACTATTAATGTAGTGTCTTCCTCTGCTCCCCAAATCATTGTCACTATACTGTACTTTTTTTAAAGTTCTTTGGAGAACTTCTTCAAGGTTAAAAAGTAGGGATCCTGATAGTCATTGAGATTAATTTGCCAAAGTCCATGCAATTATCATGTGGTAGAATTGCGATTCCAGTCCACGTACATAAATTTAAATTGTGTTTTCCTTAACCATTTGGGGCACAAATGGGATGGCTATTACCTACAACTTCTCAGCACCTATGAATTATTTGACTATTTTCTTTGAAAAATTTCTCATATATTTAAAATTGTGTATTCTCAGCTTTTAATACCTCCTAATGTGCCCTTCACATATAATTGAAGCATAATGATACACTTGGGTAAATGAAACCAGAACATGTTTTAGGTGTCATTATATAACCTTTAAAGTGAATGCATTTTGATATTTTCCTCCTAAACCAGCTGTATTTTTGCTACAAGACTACCTCTCAAAGAACCATTGAACCACCTCCATTTGGCTTAGCTTCACAATTAACACTATCCTTTTTGGAAACAAAAAAGAATCAAAAATTTTTATGCAATAGATGTCTAATGGCAGATAGCAGATGATGATTTACTTGGCCTGAGGCTAAAAATTATCATTTTATTGTCTGCAGGAGTTTGAAGAATGCCTATATGATTGAGACTTCCTACTGAATATCATTGTCTGCTTTCAATACATTATGAACACAGGATTTGGTTTAAACACGTGTTCTTCCCCTGGGATGAAAGTGGAGTGATCAGAAAGGATATGCAGAAAAGAAAAATAAATGTTTTGTTGTAAATTTGCAAAGAACTCATTATATTCAGAGTCTTCAGAGGAGTGTTTGGGAATGTGTATCTGTGTGTGATTGTGTGTACGTGTGTATGTATATATTTCTGAGCTAGCCCTGTGGAAGGTGCCAAAGAGGGCACGTTGAGTCTGGACTGCAGCCTGTGATGCACTTGTCAATCTCCCATTCATGCAAAAGTGCTTTATGGGCTACAGGAAAGGACTGGAAGCAGAAATTCAGGTCTGCTTACAAACACGGGCAAGAAACCAAGCCTTAACACTCTCAATCAAGTTGTTACTCCTGTTGAATTATATTCATTGGGAGTGATACATGCTCTTGAATTTTAGCTTAAATTTGGATCACTATTTCTTAAAATGTCTTCAAAAACATTACAAAAAGATGTAACTTAACACAAAGAAGTTATTAGGTATGCGAAAGGTTGCCTGTGACAGATAATTTAATTAAACGTAGTAGACAACAGGAAGTCTCTTAGAATAGTTGTAGAAAATGTCACAGCCAGGAGAGGTGGGTGTGATTGATTCCCTTGCCAAGTACTATCAGTTAATGTCTCATAATTACCAATCTAAAGTTTCCAGATGATTTCCAGTAGAAACTGTTTAAAATCCTTCCAAAAGTAATTAATTCAGGATGAAATGAAATCCTAATATTTAAATATTCTTTCATATGCCTCAATAGTTATAGGACACCGCACAGGGTCTAAAGTGTCTGAGAGGATGACCCTGAGTTCAAAAGACCAAACAGTCTCTCTGCTGCTCTGCTGTTACCTGAAGCCTCTGTGGATCTGGAATGAGAAGAAAGCTTAAATTAATTCTTTAGTTCCACAAAGTTTTTTTTTTCTAATTGGACTTCTTGATGTAATGCATCTTTCTCATTCATGTTTTATTTAATATTTTAGATCACTTGTAAATAAAATAAGTTCTAGTTTTCTTCAGGTTTGGTCATTATAAATATTATATAATGTGAGTATTATTTGTTCCTTAATTATATTTTAAGATCATCAGCAGCACAAAATGGGTTTGGACTCCTAAGTGTTCCTTTAAGAAGATATGAGGGGAGGTGGTGTATGATTTCCTATTTCCTATTCCTTCCCCCCAAAAAAACTATATATAGTGATTCCAAATCTGATATAACTATAAAAGTACATAAAATCAGCTACTGATAAAAAATAATTACCAATAGTGCAAAAAGTTACAAAGACAGAATGTAAGAAAAAGATGTTTATTACAGAGATACAATGGATAAGAAGAAATAATCATTTACTTACCTCCTCTGGTGATTAAAGTCCAGTATTAATGACGTTGGGTATGTGTCATTGCCCTCCTCATAAATATTATTGTCAAATTATAACTATGCTTTAAGCTCTGTGTGCTAGTTATTTATAAACTTTCTAAATGTCTCTCTTAGGTGTAAGTATCAGATTTTCTGCAAATTTTGACAATTCGGCAGTTTGTTTTTGAAAAATCATTCTAAAAGACTTTAAAGTAAGTATATTAATAAATTTTTTTTGTCATCTATTACACCTCTTGTTATATGTCCTTATTTCTCCTCTAATCTCCTGGAGTGTAAAAACATACCATTTGTATGCACATGTTGAAATAAGTGCAATTTTATTCTGTCATTGGTAATCTAACATTCAACAACAAACAACATCTGTTCATCTGTAATGCACCATACAAATTTCCCCTAAATCCATATTCCACGAGAAAAGCATGTTCATAACCCCAACGCACATCACATGGACTGAAAGAAGAATTTATTTTATCCACTCTCAGAATTCTAAAACTATAAGAATCATAGAACTAAAAGAAAACATTTACATTTCCCTACATTCACCAACATATTTCCCAGTTTTGCCAATTTATTAATGAGAGTTTATCATTTTCTCAGTTCTTCACATGCACTGTGCTTGAGTGTGACCCTTGATTACCAGTGTCACAAAGAAGACATTTCAGTTTAGACAAAAGCTCTAACTGTGTTTTAAATCTGCTTTATATGCTGTAACATGGGTGGGAAACTTAGTAGAAATTTCTACCTTGCTGTAATGCATGTCAGGAAACTTGTATTATAAGTTTATTAGTTGTGATGTATCAGTAACTGCTGTGACCCCCAAATCAAAGAAATATAATTGATTTTGAAGTTTTCTAGATTGTTACATGCTTTGTGACTAATGCAAGGAAATCAAATCCTGTGTTGTATTTGTTCTAGTCATTTCTATTCAGGCTACATATTGTAGTCTAATTTTTATTTGGAATTCATTTATTCAAACCAAGTAAATACTTTCCAAAATAGATATGTGAATTTGTCTCTGTGAGTTTGTTTTTGCACAACCAAGAATAGGAAATCAGAAGTGAAAATTGTGGACAAATCTCCACACTCCAAAAAATATTCATTTGAAATAGATGAAGAGTTTGCATTTACTGTTATACTTTAGGTCTCTGGTTCTCTTTGGAAAGCATCTCTTACTTATTAATAAAGGAACTTTGTTGAGCTTGCTTCTTCAAAACCAGCAAGGGATAGAGAGAGACAGATGAGCAAGATGAGGACTATACTCATGTATTCGAGTCCACAGAATCACACACATTGGCCACAATCTATTGATTATAAACAAGCCACAGGTCCCTGCACACACCCCTACCCCCCCACACACAAGGACAGTGGATTACATAAAACCATGGACACCAGCAGATAGAAATCATGTGGGCCATCTTAAAGTCTGTCCACCACGGTGCTCAAGTGGAAAATTATTCTGAGCATTTTATTTCTTTGCTTTCTAAAATTGGAATATCTCTGGTTTGCCATATGATACTTTCAAAAAAATTAGTGAGATCAGCTGGAGCACCATATTATTCAAAGAATTTGTGCTGATTTGCATAATTATGACCTACTAACTTGAGGATTATAGATAGAGCAACAAGTTCTCTGAATAAAGCACCACAGAAATAGTACATAATGAAATAGATAGAAATATCCTTCATAGCTGGTCATAGATTTTGATAATTTCATGCCACAGGGAAGTAATTAATAAATTAACTAATATTTAAATATATAATTAAATTCCAAAATTAGTTCAATGTAATTGTTAATTATCTTTGGAGGTAAGCACCTATCTTTCCTTTGTTATTAGTATCATTTCCCTATTTTATAAACTAATTTAAAAATTTAGACTGTTTTTCTTTAATGCCAGCATAAAATAATTTCTAAGATTTTAAATTAATTTTGAAACATTATAAGTAGTTAATAAGTGACGTTAGTCACAGTTAATGTGAAGAAATATTAACTAATATGGCCTCTAAAATAGTACTGGGAAAATTTGAAATTCAAATTAATTAGGCTTTCTATGAGAAAATTAACACAAGTCTCATATAAACTTAATGTTGTGCTTTTATAACATTCAAGACTGAGATAAAAACTGAGGAGAGATCATATAGTTGACTTTTAAACAAAAATGAATAAAGTGATCTAATTTGCCCAAGGAGTTATCTTGATTTGCGGTGTTCATGAACTTGGATGTGTATATAATTCTTTCATATGGAATTGGTATTAAATGTCTTCAAAGCAAAACAAAAAAATAAAAAAAAGAAAAGAAAAGAAAGGGAGGGAATAAAGGCTTCAAAGAGTTTTATGCCTTTACTGAAACTTTCTTATTTCCTTTTTAAATTTAGTAATTATTAGCAATTAGAATGAAAACAATTTGCATTTCTTTGCTTCATATCATAAAACCAGCAATTGGCTAAACCAATGCACAGCTTGATTTGCTGGGGCAAAGTTTGGGTGATGCAAGCAAAATAGAGAGGAACAAGTTCTTTCTCTCTTCTAGTCTCTCTCTAGTGCCTGTTTTTGTTAGACCCTAACAGGAAGCCATTTGATAAAGAAAAAAATATGGTTTTCTACCTCCAGCTTCACAAAGCCAGACTTAAGGGTGCTGGAGGGTAATGTGTCTCCACTGGTCAGACTGGCTGGGTGTGTCGTAAGCAGTCTCTGTAGCGCTCACCCTGGCTGCTGAAAGCTGCCTCTTTCAAGAGCATGGCCAAGCCTTGACGCCTCGGATCTGATGACTCTTCTCTACCAGACTGTAAAGGCCTGGTCATTTGGCCAACTGTTGGACAGGTCTGAGGGGCCATATACAACCCCGAGCTTCACACGGCCCTAGGCAAGGTTTTGTCATTTCTATGTTGTGATTATTACAGCTCAACCTCTCCCTCTTCCCAATCCTGCTTCCCGCCTTTCACTCTATGAGTATTTCCAATATGCTCTGCTTTCCACACTCAGTCTCAGTGTCTGCTTCTAAAGCACTTAGACTGGGGAAGGTGGGTGTAGACCTGACACCATAGCTTGATAACCAGAAGAGTCCACCCCTTTAGCTACTCAGTATCCCATCTAAATATATTCAAAGATCTCTGTAACAATAGCAACTTCATACTTTCAACCAATAATTTCTCCTAACAGTTATCCTTTGGATACATCCTCACCCTTTCCTCCTAAGGGGGAGACACAAAGTCTCAGTCACTGCACTCCTTGCTGGATGACAGTCACAGGGTCCATCTCTGGGAAGTGTGAATTATATCCCAAATTCAGTAACAGTCCCACCTGAATGCTCTGAAACTAATACAGAATTATAAAGTCAACCACCACCACAATCCTTATTCAAGATAATGAATGGCAGAAGGGGGCAGAAAGAAATAATCGTGTTAGTTAATAAAAACAAAAATACATGCATAATAATGGCAGAAGAAATTCAGAACTCTACTACCTTCATTCCTATAACCCATCATGAGCCCATAACTGAGATTAATAACTTCATCCCTTATAAGTACTTCCTACTTCCATCTGCACTACTCATTCCATGATTGATTTTTGTTTGTTTGTTTTTTTTAACCTCCGTGACGACCTCATCTTTTCCTAAAGTTCTTTATTTTGGGAGGTGACTCCAACTTTTATTTTTGAATGGTCTGACTCCACAATGACTTTGCCTTTTATGATTACTACGGGGCACAAAAGTAATAAAAGAAGCCCACCCCAGAGAATACTTAGACCCTCTGTCCTGTTTCACATTATATAATAGCAGCTCAATTTCTCCTTGGTAATTAGGATCGATCACTTCAACCAGTATGTTAACTCTCTTCTTTACATATTGGTCCAGTGCCATGAGGAGAGCAAGGTGGTTAGGTTGCAGTCTCAACTTCCAATTCAGTGGGGCCACTGTTAGATCCCTTGGTGGAAGTATTCCTCCCTTGGCAAGTAGGGCCTCCAAACAGCAGAGCTCAAAGTTGTGGGAACAAAACAAAAATCCTGTGAATGTATTATCAGGTAGATAAATGAGGAGAAACCCTTTCTTGATTCCCAGAACCATGTATTCTGGCCACAGGATAAATAAATTGGTCACTTTTAAGGTAAGAACAAATCTTCTCTGCAGAGTTATAATAAAACCTCATCTATTGGGTACTCTCTTTACCATTGCTGTAGCTACAGAAGTGCTTACATAGACATGAAGACGTCTTCAGAAAGCAGTTTGAAAACTACTGCCCTGGGAGGATCATAAACTGCATCTTGGATGACAGCCGGAGTTTTAAGGTGCTGTTTTCCAATTTGTGACTATTCCACTGCACTACCAGTCCAGTCAGTAAGAGTAATCTAACTTGCAACGTCCCATCTCCAGCATTACAAAGCAGAATATAGGAGAGTGGGTTTGAAGCCAAGAAACAATAGCTTATTGCCCAGTATAATACCCCTGCAGGAAAGGTAATGTGCATACACTATATGCCTATAGATTACAAG
Source organism: Varecia variegata (assembly GCA_028533085.1). Taxonomy (NCBI): domain Eukaryota; kingdom Metazoa; phylum Chordata; class Mammalia; order Primates; family Lemuridae; genus Varecia; species Varecia variegata. Next base: position 13,223,654 of record CM052445.1, read on the forward strand.
TAGAGTTTAAACTTAATTCTAAGTGTTATGGCATTAGAAAGGTCTGAGTAGGTCAATAACACAGTATGAGTTCCGTGATATGAAATATCACTCTGACTACTCTGTGGAGAAGCAGTGTACTCTTTGGATGTGTGCTGGATGAGATGGAAAAAGTTGAAGATTTTGTGAGGCAGTTATTAATCATCCAAGAGAAGATTTTGAATAGGCAGTTGGATGATCTGTTGCTCAGCGAAGTTGTCCGCATTCTTCATATAACTTCGAAAGTCATCAGCATATTGAGAGTACGTAGAAAATATGATTTAGGCCAGAAAATGGTTAAGGTCATCCAGGGAAAAAGTGTAGCTAGAAAAATGGAATGATCTAAAGGCTGAGTTCTAGAGCTGTCCAATATTTATAGGTCAGGTAAGAATGTACACTTCTGGGGAGTCTAGTTTGGTAAAGATTCTGGAGGCTAACTGCTCTAGAACATCTCCAAATACCAATTGAAAATAATTTCCAAACATAAAATCTGGTAAGAATAGGTTGTCCACTGGTTTAAGTCATGGACAGGAGCTCAGTGCCCTGAGCTATGTCTATGTGACACTCTTCTCAATATTGACTGTGGCTCTGAGGCACTCATGCAGACTTGTAGCCATCTGAAAAAAAAAAAAAAAAAAAAAAACCAACAACAACAACAATAACAAATCGTTTAAAAATTCCAGCTCTAATAGGCAAGTGAAAGTGTAAGTTTGGCCCCTTGCATGGAGTGGACATTGATTGGTCTCTAACAATGGTGATGCTGAGGCCCAGTAGTCATTACAGAGTTAACACTTCTGAAACATCTATGCAAGCAGAAGGCTCAAATTTATTTATTAATATTTTAAAGGTCTTTTACCTGCTCCCTTCCCTTTTTTTCCCCTGAATTATTTTAAAAGGGCCCATTGTTAGGGCTCATCTAAGAAGCAAAATCTTAGGCAGTGGGATTTTTGTCCAAGTATCAATGAAACAATATAGTCAAAATTATAAGGCCGTGGAGAGGTTTTCATTTGTAGTGTATTTTCACAGGTTCTGTTGATCATCAGAATCAAAATACCGTTTCCTGAGAGCCTCTCCAGGACATTTATTCTATGTGCCTGGAGCAGTGCCCAGGATTTGACATTTTCAAAAACTCTACAGATGATTCTAGAGATCAGCTGCATTTGGGACCACGTGAATGATAATAAGGGGACCTTAATGACAGCAAATGTATGGCAGTGCCTCACAACTGAATTACCTGGTCGGTGAAGGGCAATGGCACAATCATGACAAAAACGATATCACAATTATTTTGAACCATGAAATTTCGTACCAAACTAAGGATCAAAGAGAGACCTATTTAATTAATAATACTGTTGAACTACCTAATCATTGTCATATCAAGAAGGCCTGCTGCACTTAGAAGATGCTTCATTCTTCATATGGAGCAATTTGGTTGCCTCTGATCACTGCCCACCTGTGACAAGCCATCCACCACAGATGTTAGAATATTTTATAGACACCCCTTGCTGGAGGCATCCAGGAACAAGAAGACCTAGCTGACATCTGGATATCAGAGTGGGAAACTGTCAAGCGCTTTCAGTTTTGTCATTGTTACTTGATCCCTTTCTTGACCCATACCATTTCCCTCTCGTGGTCTGGACAATTCAGCTGCAAGGTTTTGTAATAAACAAACTCTCATTAAGGCCCTTCTTAGGGAAATGTAGACAACGAGAATATTAGTTAAATGGTGTTTAGATGCAATTTTTTCCCCAGTTGGCAATCCAACTAAATGAATAAATCTGTTCTGTAAACACAAGTCTGTGGATGTATATGCTAAATCAAACAAGTGCTTGTTAAGCACTTAATCACATTTTTAACACAAGTAAGTTTATGCTTTCTGGAAGAAAATATGTTATAAAATGATATCCATTACTTTGGCTGTTTATGAATATACAAATTATCATGAGAGTCTTTAGGCACTAACACCTCTTGTAGAATAGTTGATACCCTTTTCGTATCTTCATGGAAGAAAAGATTTTGCAATGCTTCCTAGAAACACACACAGTGGGGGATCAGAGTAATAAAGCAATCCCCACATCATACAAATATTAATATTCCATACTCAAAACTGCCATGAAACAGAGAGAAATATTCAGAGTGTGCAGAACTGTGGGTCTTATTCATACAACATAAAATCAAAAAGAGCAGGATAAATCTTTCCCCTTCCTTTATGTTGGGAAAGATGCCTTTAGAAATAGTAAATCAGGAATTTGAATCAAAAATAATAACAATGAGACAATAACAACAAAAAAACCACCAATAGTGGCATTTATCATCACAATTAACATTGTAGCTTCTGTTTATAAGAATCTCTAAAATGTTATGTAGAGTGTTAACACTTTATATTCATGTTAAATTTTAATTACACATCATCATCACATTGGCTCTATAAAGTAGATATTATTATCCCTATTTAACAAATGGAACATTGGAAAGATAAGTAGTTTGCCTAAGGTGATGCAGCTGGGAAGTGATGGAGTTAGGATCCTAACCTAAGCTTTTCTTGAACTAAATTAGACCTGAAGATGGCTTTGGATTGACTGGCACAGAATGGCAATGGACTTTTATTTGAATGTGTTTAGGGTAACACTAATTCCCCTGAATCTTTTTGTTCCTTTGTTCCTCCTTGACTGCCATATTCTATGTTCAGTGTATATTTTATAGTGTTCATTCTAATTCCTTTGCTTATTTTTTTGCTGATTTTTTAACTATATATTTTATTTTCTCAGTGGCTCCTGTAAGGATTACAACATGTATCTTAATTTATCACAAACTACTTCAGAATAATGTTAATTCCACCAAAATATACAAATTTCATTCCAATATAGCATCATTCCCTCCTCTATTCTATATGCTATTATTGTTTTAAAATTTGCAAGGAGAAGAATAAACTGTGCTTATTTCAAAGTAGTATGACCCTCTACAAAGAAATCTGAGAGGTTTGAAAAAAAAAATCCTTAGAATTTATAACAAATATTAGGATACAGTTTTGCCAGAGATGAGGTTGCTAGACAATAAAACCTTTACACAAAAATCAATAGTGCTACTTTACACCAACAACAATCAATGAGAAAATAGACTTGTTAAAAGATAACATTTCCAATAATAACAGAACTTGTTAGAAATCTAGCAATAAATCTTAACACCAGAGGGTTAATGGAACAAGGAAAAAAAACTACACAAAGGAGGAGTTTAGGAAGAGACCCTCCTCTAAAATATAGCAGAATATTGCATGTAACAGGCATATAAATCAGTAGGGGGATATCTGCTCATTAGCAAAGCATGGGAAGTTATCATTGGTATCTTAGTTCCCATAAGTATCTTAATTCATATTATTAGCAAAAATCCATTTCAAATATATAAAGATATTAGGTCTAAAAGCAAATTGTCAACACATTTAGAAAAAAATATATATGTATATAAGAGACAATTTTTGTAACATTATGCTAAGAAAGATTTCTCTTGATTCAAATTTAAAAAGCACAGATCACAGTGGAAAATAATCTACATTAAGATGGAAAGCAAAGACACTATAACAAATCTTTAAAGTGTTATAAGCTGATACAAAATTGGTGTGAATCAACTTTATCATTCCTTCTTTGTTTAATTATATTTCTAAATGTAGACTTCTCTCCAGTCTTCATAACAAAAGAGTAATCAAAGCATTGTATTGGCCATCCATAAAACTGAGTCTTCATTGTTTACTTTCAATTTTAAATAGAAAGAAGTAGAGAAGTTAAAATAAATAATTGGGGCAAAAAATACACTTACTTTGAAAATACCAAAAATTTAAAAAAGCAAACCATGGTGTTAGCTAAAATTTCCCAACATTAGGTTTTATAATTGTTATCTTCAGTGAGAAAATTGAAACTGGAAGTGGTTAAGGAACTTACCCAAGAGCCTATATTGCCAATTTTAGAATTAGCATGAATCTCCAGGTCTGTGTGACAGGACATCAGATTTAAAGAGACTGTTATCTATTTGTAGAAAGACACTCAAATTTAAAATTAATAGTAATAGGTAATGAAAAACTTATGCATGATAAACGACCAGGGAGTAGAACAATCATTGTATTAGTTCCCTATTGCTTCTCTAACAAATCACCACAGACTTGGTGACTTAAAAGCACAAACTTATCTTACAGTTCTGGGGGTCAGAAGTTCAAAATAGGTCTCACTGGGCTAAAATCAAGGTATGCACATCACTGTTGTGTTCTTGCTGTAGGTTTAGAGGACACTGTTATATTCCTTTTTCCAGCTTTTAGAGGCCGCCTGCATTTCTTGATTCAAGGTCTCCTTCCACCTTCAAAGCCAGCAATGATCGGTTCAGTCTTTTTTACCCCACATCACCCTGATTGTCATTCTCCAGCCTCCCCCTTCAACATTTAAAGGATCCATGTGATTATATTGGGCCAACCTGGATAATAAAGGATAATCGCCTTATCTCAAGATCCTTAACTCAATCTCATCAGCAAAGCCCCTTTTGCCATGCAAGGTAACATATTCACGAGTTCTAGGGAGTTTGAAGCAGACATATTTGTGCTCATTGCCCTGCCTGCCACACTCGGAGATTTTTTTGAGGAAGATGAAATACAGGACTCGGCCTTCAACATCAGAGCGTCAGAGTCAGGACATTGCCATCCGGGGAAACAACACAAAGACAAGGCGTGGGGAGAGATTGTTATATAACGGCACAGGCTTCAAGCCAGGACCACAGGGTCGTCTATCCACTTGCTAGTTTTATGACCTCATTCAAGTCACCTGAACTTTCAGGGTCTCAGTTTCTACATCTGTGGAATGAAAACATTGGGATACATGGTCTCTGTGTTTTCTTTTTCCAACTATATAAATACATATTTACATTCTGAATGGGTATATTTTTAAAAGGTGGATCCATTAAGTTCAAACAATATTCATCAAGCCTCCAGAGGGTGTATGGCAGTGACCAAGCATGAGATGGATCTTATGTACCTTGTGTTTGGCTTCATCAAAGCCTTGCATTTTCCTTTTGCCAGCTAGGGCCATGCATTTTTATTTTCAGCCCTATTCATTCTGAAAAAAATGAAGTTATTTTGTACATTTGCTATTCTTTCTTGTTCTATAATTTCTTATTTTATGGAACTTTTATTTAGTCTTCCGCAACTTTTTTACATTCGATTTAATTCTTACTAAAATATATTCTGTATCATACTTCTATTTATCAAAATGAAGAAAAGGAAAAGATACAGAGACTAATTATGTATATATGTTTATTAGTATCTTTTGTCATCTTTCTGAGACTTATTGTGCTGTTTCTTTATGCTGTACCATTCCCCCATGTGGAATAATTCTTAGGTCAGAGTCTATTTCACGACAGCAAATTGACCTAATGATCTAAATTCAAAAACAATCCTTAGACTTGCCACAGGCCTGCAGTTTGGCCATTAGTGCCACTCCTTTGAAATTACAAAAAACAAAACAAACAAAAAAAAAACCCAAAACAAAAACCAAAAACAACCCCTTCTTTTGTAAACTCCTATTAAAAATCAATTATTTTTCCCTAAAAGAAGACACATATTACTGAATATCATCATAAATACATTAGCAGAGAGCAGGCCCCAAGTAAACAGGTCAAAGAATTTCCACAATTTGGACAGAAATAAAGTGGAGGAGGAAAGGCCCAAGAATAGGAATCTGCTGAATCTCTATGACTTTCACACTGACTTCCTGCTTGTTCTCTAGACAATATCCTGTTGGGTCTTTGTATCTCCTATTTGCTGCCTACACTCCTGCATCCAAACCCTTCCTTCAGTCCATCCCACATGCTACTTTGCATGTGTCCTCACCCTGCTCTGAAGCTTCTGTTTGTCCCTATCAGGCATAGATAAAATTCAAAGGCTTCCACAGCATGGACTGCACCTATCTCTTCAATGTTAACACACTTTTTTTTTTAATAGATGCTCCACTGTTGTCAAACATGTCTATTCATGTTTCCTTGAACATGCACACATACATACCCAATTCTACCTCCACCCCTCAAATTAGTTTTCTTGCCAAGTAATTCTGGACTCCTTTTTCTTTCTAAATCCTATCTACCAAGAGATCTTTTCTTATTTCTCCAGATTTTATGTGTTGACACTTCCCTAAATTCCAAGGCTCTTACTCTGCATTTGTCACAGAACTAGCCATAAGTTTGCTTTTTAAAATGTAGGTTGCTATTTTTAATGTTAATAGCCTATCTCCCCAACTACATTCTAAATCCCTCACAATAGGGCCTATAGTGTATCCTCACACTCAGTATTCTCAACCCGTAGCACACAGCCTCACTTATAAATGCTTCTTGGGAGAAGTTGGTAGGTGATTATGATGATTATTTTATGTTTTTAGTTTAAAGGATCTAAAATATATGTAGACAAAAAGCCTACTCGTATTTGGTTATTTATACATAATAGAGATATGGGGGGATTTGGGGTAGTTCAGAAGCTATGAGACTGAGGAGGTCACCATGATAAAACCCATCTTTTAAAATGCAGGTCAGGACTCTGAAATAAACCCATATCAAGAGCTAACACAGGCCAGGCATGGTGGCTCACACCTGTAATCCTAGCACTCTGAAAGGTCTAGGCGGGAGGATTGCTTGAGGTCAGGAGTTCGAGACCAGCTCTCCCAAGAGTGAGACCATGTCTCTAAAAAAATTAGAAAAATTAGCTGGTTGTGGTGTGTGCCTGTAGTCCCAGCAACTAGGGAGGCTGAGGCAGGAGTGCTGAGGCAGGAGGATGGCTTGAGCCCAGGAGTTTGAGGTTGCTATGAGCTAGGCTGATGCCACAGCACTCTACTCAGGGCAATGGAGTAAAACTCTTGTCTCCAAGGGGGGGAAAAAAAAATTAACACAAGGATTTAAGATATAATGGTTAATAGTCTTTCCAAAATTGTCATGTATGTTAAAATATTTAAATACTCATTATGTTATAAGCAACTTCTAGATAAATTTCTCTGAGATAAAGCCTTCTGCTTTATTGTGAAAATTTAAAAGCTCTGATATATCATTCTTACATCACCAAGAGGCATCCCACAGTTTAGAATGTATAATACCTTTCTGAGGGAGTTTTATTTTTTGTTTATTCTTAGCTGACAAAAGATATGAAGTCACTTTTCAAGAACTGGCTCAAATATATCTTACTCTGGAAAACTTTCTCTAAACCTTTTCAGACTTAGTCATTCCTTCCAATGTGTTCCCAAAACACAAGCTACTTTTGTCTATTATCACACTTAAATTATTTCACTTTGTAGTTTGTTTACCCTTCTATAATTTTCACCAGTCTAAAAATTTCTTGAAGATACTTCTTTTGTTTTCATTTTTATTTGTTTTCTTTTTTAATGCTGGGAGATTTGCACATTAAGGATGTTCCATAAATGTTTATTAAATGTGTGTTTTAAGAACATATGGAAGTTTAAAACTTCTACCACCTGATTCTGGAGATTTATTTCCTTAGCGACATCTGTCAAGCTTGGTGCAAACAGAAGTCTATAGCACCAAGAAATAAAGCGAGCAGTGACAATAGTCAGACTGAAGCAAACTTCTTGAAAGGTGGGCTCACAGTTTAACTTTATAACCCTCACCGTAGCTAATAGGCCTCCTGGAACATTTCACATGCTCAATAAAGATTCACCAAATTGATGTTCGATCCTATGCTGGCCATGATAATTGCAGAAGCAAAAAAAGAATTAACATCAAATATTGGATACTACCTTGCCAGTGAAAACGTGTGTTAGAAAATAGGGAAGCTATAGTATGTACCAGACAGTCCAGCTTTGTTCAATTTCTGATGATCCCATCTCTTCTAAGTTGCTGAAACTATTAGAATGAAACAACTCATAAAAGTTTTTGAAGACCCACTCAACTCCTGATTCTTTTTCTGGTAAAAACACAAGTTATATATAAGTCCATGATTTTTAGCAAAGGATATAAATTTATGGGTCTTATTACAATAAAATGACCATATTACAAAATACATAAATCCAAAATTCAATGATATTGCAGATGTTCAGAGTATTGTCGCATTTGTAACATCTTTGTATGACGAATGTGGGCAGTAATAATTAACTGATACATCTTAATAGGAACATCGACATTTATCTCCATTATGGGGGAACTTTTTCAGACTTACCACTGGCATGTCTATGATACCAGTTTATTCTCCAATAGCGTAAATGGCATTCTATCTAACAGAATCATGAATAATGGTAAAGATTCTGGTACTTAGATGTACCAGATGGTTTAACTATAGAGAAATTCAAATGAATGGTATTATATTTCTGAGACATCTGTGAAACTTCTAACAACATATGGAGCCTAGGACTAGCACTCCCAGTATTTTTTAATGGCAAAATTATTAACATTTGGAAAATTCTGATATGGTAGCATTTTGCCACATTCATTATTTTTCAGATTTTCTTCAGCTTTCTTAATACCAACTTTTGTAAAACATTTACATATATACTGAGTAATTACCAATCTATATATGGGATGAATTTTTGCAGCACGGGGGGAAATGTGTGATTTGAAAGAGAAAAGAAGGCAAAAGAGAGTAAAGTGTAATTTAACCTTGTTATAAATATAAGCAGTTTTCTCAATGGCTGAGTGTTCTTTTAAAAAATCAGATGGTGTGCTCTCCCCAAAATCATAGTAACTGACCATTTAACTCCCATTTGATATATTATAGCTCTGTTTCCACATTTAGTGTTTAAGAGAGTGGTTTGGGATATACACAGTCCTGATGCTGCCTTTCTCTGGAACCCTCCAGTTTGTCCTCTTTGATTTTTTGTTTGTTTTTTTGAGTCCCCAGAATTTAACCTACTGAGCAAGTGTAGAAGAATCATGGCGCTAATATCCTTGTAGATTGCTAAACAAACTCTTATAGATAAAATTTGTTTAACACCATTCAAGATTCTTGCAAATAACTTTTGTAAGAATTCAGTAGGATTAAAAATAATCTTTAAAAATGAGAGTGACAGAGTTCAATTAAGATAATATCCTAGGAATTATCCAGTCAATATATGTTGTCTGACTAAACACTTGCATAAAACAATTTTCACATTTGCAATACATTTTAAGTAATGAAGATAAAAAGATAAGTAGAAAGAAAAGAATAAAAGAAAGATAAAGAGAAAAGGAAAGAGAGAGGAAGGAAGGGGGAAGGGAGGGGGGAGACATAGAAAGAGATGGGACAGAAGGAGAGAGAAAAGAGGAGAGAAAAAGATGGAGGGAGGGAGCAGAAGAGGGCAAAATAGGCGTTATAAGCACCTCTCAAAGATATTGTGGGTTTGGTTCCTGACCACTGCACTAAAGCAAATATCTAGGTCAAACGCCAGGCAGCAGGGCAGGCTGCTAGCACAGACTCAGGGTCCATGCAGCACTTCTCCAGCTGGCTGTGGACTTTGCATGAAAAAAATTTTAAAATAAAGCAATTATCTCAGTGAAGCAAGTCCCAGTACATATAAAAGGTTATGTTTGTACTATACTATAATCAATTAAGTGTGCAACAGCATAACTAAAAAGCCAATGTACATACCTTAATTTTAAATTATTTCATGGCTAAAAAATGCTAACGATTTTCTGAGCCTTCCAAGAGTGGTAATCTTTTTGCTGTCGGAGAACCTTTTCTCCATGTTGATAGCTTTCCATATACCTATTGGCATATATAGCATATCATCCAAATGTATATTATATCTACTAGTAGAAACAGGATATTCACATGCAAAGATTAGTAGCAACATATAGTATCAATCATTAAGGGATGTGGACGGTGGCATAGAAAATAACTGCCAATGTGTAGCTCCTACAAATGTTGAGATATATGGAAACTACTCTCTCCCATTCCCATACTCAGTTCTAACTTCAGCCTCGCCTGCAACAACCTCAAACAGTTGTTTTGTGAAATACATTTTACCAACTTTTATAATCCTTTTACAAAAAATTTCTCTGTAGCATGCAATGCTGTTTGATAGCATTTTACCCATGCTAGAACTTCTTTCAAAATTGGAGTAAAAACTCTGCCACTGCTTTATCTACTAAGTTTATGTAATATTCTAAATCCTTTTTTGGGCATTAAATTTGTAGCACCTTCACAAGGAGTATATTCTATCTCAAGAAACTGTTTTCTTTGCTCATCTGTGAGAAGCAACTCCTCATGTGTTCAAGTTTTATCATGAGATTGCAGCAATTCAGTCACTTCTTTAGGCTCTACTTATCATTCTAGTTTTCTTGCTATTTCTACCACATCTGGAGTGACATCCTCCACTGAGGTCTTGAACCCCTCAAAGTCATCCATGTGTGTTGGAATCAACTTCTTCCAAACTCCCGTTAATTTTGCTATTTTGACTTCTTCCCATAAATCATGAATATTTTTAATGACATCTAGAATGGTGAATCCTTTCCGGTAGCTATTCAATTTACTTTGCTCAGATCCATCAGAGGAATCACTATCTATGACAGCTACGGCCTTGCAAAATAAGTTTCTTAAATAATAAGACTTGAAATTCAAAATGACTCCTTGATCCATGGGCTATAGAATGGATACTGTGTTAGCAGGCATGAAAACAATATTAATCTCCTTGTATATCTCCATTAGAGCTCTTGGGCTGCTAGATGCACTGCCAATGAGCAGTAATATTTTAAAAGAAATCTCTTTCTCTCTTTTTTTTTTTCCAAACAGTAGCAGCTCTCAACAATGGGCTTAAAATATTTAGTAAACCATCCTGTAAACAGATGTGCTGTCATCCATACTTTGTTGTTCCATTTACACAGTGCAGGAAGAGTAGATTTAGCATAATTCTCAAGGGCCCTAGGATTTTCAAATGACAAATGAACGTTGGCTTCCACCTAAATTCACCAGTTGCATTAGCCTCTAACAAGACAATCAGACTGTTCTTTGAATCTCTGAAGCCAGGCATTGACGTCTCTCTAGCTATGAAAGTCCTAGATGACATCTTCCAAGAGAAGACTGCTTTGTCTACATTGAAAATCTGAGGTTTAATGTAGCCACCTTCATCAATTATCTTAACTAGATCTTCTGGATAACTTGCTGCAGCTTCTACATCAGCACTTGCTGCTTCACCTTGTACTTTTTTGCTATGGAAATAGCTTCTTTCCTTAAACCTCATGAAATGATGAGGATGTTTGTGATTAAGCAGCTGAGATTGGTCAACAGAGACAGGCCAATTCTCTTGCAAGACCACATGTTGCAATAAACAATGCTGCTCAAACTACAGAAGCTGGACTTGGAAATTCTCTGTCATCCACAGTATTCACCAGACCTTGAACCAGCTGACTACCACGTCTTCCAGGCTTTGGACCACTTCTTGCAAGGAAGAATACTCAATTCTCAACAAGTTGTGGAAACCACCTTTTTCCACTCTCTCTCCCACTTCTTTGCTGCTGGCATAAACAACCTATCGTTAAGATGTCAAAACTGTGTCGATAGTTTAGGCACATACCTCACATACCTTGATTAATTGTACTGCTTGTTGTTTAAGATATAATAAACTACACTTTTGATTCAAAGTTGGATATTCCATATTTCATGACCTATTATTATATCTATTATGGTAATCTATAATCAGTGATCTGTGATGTTACGATTGTATTTGCTTTGGGGTGCCATGAACTACACCCATATTAAGAAGGTGAACTTAATAGATAAATGCTCTGTGTGTTTTGACTGCTCCACTGACCAGCCTTCCTCCATCTTTCTTCCTCTCCTCAGGCCTCTCTATTTTCTGAGACACCACAATATTGAAATTAAGCCAATTAATAACACTACACTGGCCTTTAAATATTCAAGTGAAAGGAAGAGTCTCATGTCAAGCCAGAAATGATTAAGCTTAGTGAGGAAGGCATGTGGAAAGTTGAGATAGGCTAAAGCTAAGCCTCTTATGCCAAACAATTAGACAAGCTGTGAATCCACAGAAAAGTTCTTGAAGGGAATTAAAATCGCTACTCCAGTGAGTACATGAAAAGAAAATGAAACAAGCCTTATTGCTCTGAGGGGGTGAGGGGTAAAAACTTACCTGTCAGATACAACGAACACTATTCTGGTTGATGGGCATGCTAACAGCCCCAACTTAAGCATTATATAAGGTATCCATGTAATAAAAACATTTGCACCCCTTAATATTTCAAGATAAAAAAAAGTAGTAATAAAACTTATGACTGACTTTCAATAAGAACTGTGAAGTCCTGCGGGCAATAGAATAGCATTTTTAAACAAGCAGATATTAAAAGAGGAAAAATATAAACAAACAAAAATGAGTGCCATATAATTTAATATCAAGTGAAGATATTCCACAAATATTAAAGAGAAATGTAGATGTTTGTACACAGATGAAAATGAGAATTTGTTTGCTTCAGACCTTTAGAAATACTTTAGGAAATTCTTTAGGCTTAATGAAAATGATCCCTGATTAAAGCACGGAACTGCAAAAAAAGAATAAAATGTACCTTCAAGATAAAATATGACTACTTCTTAAATCAACAAAAAATAACAGCACTTGAAAATATTTTATGATGTTTGTAAAAGCACGTTAACTATTACGTAAAAGGCAAGAGCAGATAGATAGAGATATACTCTTGTAAGGTTTGACATTGTTCAGTAAGTGAAAAAAATACAGATTTCATCTGTACTATAGTATGGTGTTTGCCATGTCTGTAGGGTAACCAATATAAGAAAAAAAGAAAAATGTGTAAAATAAAAATTAATATAAGACATAAATTAGAAATATTAAAATAAAAATTCTTGAATAATCACAAAGAAGGTATTTAGAGTGGAATTTAATAGCAAAGAACAGAGGGTATAATTAAAAACCAAATATTAAGAATTAAGCTCAATTATATCAGAAATTGCATTATATATAAATGGACCAAACACTCCAAATAAAAAACAAAGTTAATCATATCAACAAAGCAAGTACCACCAACTACATTCTGCTTTCAAGATATATTCACTTTAGACATAAGATGAGAGGTAGGTTGAATATAACAGAATGGAAAAAGAATACTATTCAAACACTTACCAAAAGAAAGCTAATGTGGCTTTTTAAATATCGTACAAAGTAGATATTGAAGCAAGAATTATTACTTGAATTTATGAGAAAATATCATAATGATATATTTATCAATCCAATGAAAAGACATAACAATACTAAATGTATATGCACCTAATATAATAAGTTCCCAATGTACTAACCAACAATTGACAGAAATAAAGGGAGACTAGACAAATCCACCATTACAGTAGGATTTTTAAACGTATATCTCACAGTAACATAGATAGCAAAAATATATTATACGTATACGTAGATACTTACTGATAGCATTGCTGTTAGCATTATTAACACCATTGACACTGTTATTAAAATTATTAACACTATTAGTGCTATTAACACTATCAACTACACTATTAATAACACTATTAACTACATGAGCTAATTGACAATTACAGAAAACTATGCTCGATAACTGCAAGGCACACATTTTCAAGGGCACATGGAACATATACCGAAATAGACCATAAGCTGGACAATAAAGCAAGACTCCACAAATTTCACACAATTGAAATCTCTGACTACAAGAGAATTAACCTGGAAGTCAAGAATGTAAAGACTACTAGAGGCTGCCCAGCTAGCTCAGTGGGTAGAGCATGAGACTCTTAAAGACAACTAGAAAATCGCTAAATAATTGTAAACAACACACTTCTAAATAAGGTGTGGGTCAAAAAAGCAATCTCAGTAGACTTAGGAAAACATTTTAATTGAATAATAATTAAAAGATAACAAATGAAATAGTATGTAATGCATCTAAACGAGTACTCAAAGAGAAATTGATATATTACAAAGAAAAAGGATTAAAAAACAATGATACAAGCTTCCATTTTAAGAATCAAGGTAAAAGAATGCCAAAGTTAACCAAAGAGATGAAAAGCAATAAAATAATATGAAGACCAGCACAATGAATTATTAAAATAAAAACACACATGCAATAAAGAAAATCAATAAGGAGATGGCATCAACCCAATATGAAACATTGGCCAAAGACTTGAACTGGACTTTCACAAGAGAAGATATCTAAATGGCCTCAGAATAAATATGAATAATTCCTCAACTTCTTTAGTCAGGAGTAAAATTCAACTAAAACCACAATGTGATGTCACTACACACCACCGAATGACTAAAATGAAAAATACAGACAACAGAAAGCAATTTTGAGGATGTGGAATATTTTCAGACACTGCTTTATGGGAGTGGAAATTAGTTCAACAGCTTTGGAAAATTGCTCCAGTACCTACCAGAAAATGGTTCTGTGACCCAGAAAATTCCACCTCATACTAAGACAAAGCAAAAATGTGTATATGCATTTGCCTACAAAGACATGTACAAATATTCATTACCACACTACTTACCTTAGCAAGAAAACTGGACTTACCTTAGCAGAAAACTGGAAACTACCCAAATCTCCCTTCATGCCCTTTCCTTACATTTATCCTCAGTGTGAGTTCGATGTCAGGGTATGATAATGAACAACAATAATAAATAATAAATCTATGGTATATATGCTCACAAAATGTATTCAGAGATGTCCAAGACTGTGGCAAGCAATTTTCTGCAGATTAGCTCTCTGGGAAAACTATACTATCTTCTACATCTCTAAAGATAGGTACTTAGCGAAGTTCATGGTCAGTTTCACATGTCAGATGTAAAAGCAAGTAAAGCCATTGTCAAAGTAAGAAGCTAAAAAATAAAGCCCAAGGAACTTTAGAAAATAAAGTGTACTTTCTTCAGGCTTCACCTGCTCTGAGAGAAAGGATCATCAATAAAGGAAATAAGTCTTGAGTTGAGACCTAAAACAAAAGTAATAATCTTAAGGGAAGAAAGGAGAAGGTAAGAAGAGAAGGAAAACAGAGCAGGCATGGAATATGACCAACAGTTAAGAGGCAAACAGAAAAGAACAGTATATTTGGTTAACAAAGTACCTCAGGATATAATATTAGATAACTTACACCATCTATTTTTGCATGCTCAACCTCGTGGTTTCAATTGAAGTGTGTAGTCTCATGAATAAAAAATGTTTTCCCAGTCTGGTTCTCTCTAAAAGACTGCAGAGGGATTTCTCCAAGTGCCTATTGCCTACTCCAATTGCTGATCTCAAAGGAATCTCAAATTCAGCATGTCAAAACCAGTGTCCCGTATCTGCTTCCTTCCCAAGCCTCTCTCCCTCCTAAATGTGCTTCATATTTTCATTTCTTCGGTTTGGGCCCTGATGATTTCCTCTATTACAGTGACAGCCACCTAACTGCCCTCTTTACTGCCAACATCCTTCCCTTCATTCGGTGGGTCTTGACCTTTATTGGACTCACAGAACTGCTCTCTTTAATGAGAGTAATGAATGCTTTTCCAACAAAAATGTACATAAGTACTTAACACAGGACATCTTGACAACAGTTTTAAAAGGATCATGTATCCATGAATCCCATCCGTAAGCCCTCTGCCAGTTCTCATACGCCAGATTAATAGTTCCTGTGCTTAAACCGCTGTCAAAACTTCTACCAGAATAATAATGAAGACGTAAATCTGTAGTGACTTTGTTCTATATGATAAAATCCAAAATCTTCCATGTAGCATAGAAGGCCTGCCATTTGCCACTGGCTGCATCTCCAGCCTCTCATTTGCCACTTGTCCTCTTCTCTGGTCTGAACTACTTTAAGATTCTGGACAGCAACCCCCTGATAGTGCCCCTGTTTTACTCATGCTTTTCTCACTGCTGGAAGCATCCTCTGTCTTCATCATCTGCACACCTCTCATGACTAAAGATAACTTAGCACTGTGTTCTCCAATTAAATCTTATCACATCTCTTCCTTTCACCTCCATTCTGCCTGGAATAGTTGTCACTCTTACAAGCACCCTCTGTTCCAGTAGTAATTCCTGCAGATTTTCATATAAACTCCCCAAAACCATCAATGATTAACTGGAAGCTCCCTGTGTTCATTTTGCATGGGAAGGGAATACTTTGATGGGGAAAAGTATCCCTTCCCTTTCTCCTTCTCTACAGAGAGTAAAGGGAAATTTTATGACCATGTCTGACACTGTTTTTCCCATAAAGCCAATTGATAATTCACCATTTCCTCTTCCTTCCCTCTCTAGTAAAGAACAGGGGAACGGTCTAACAGGGAGAGTTCTCCGGCCTTATACTAAGTCCTTCAAGAGTTATCTCCTCCAATTTGTAGAAGCTGTCTTTAGCACGGGAGTACCAACTACCTTTGTGTGTTCAACTATATCATTTGATCCCCCAAACCTCCCTTTTTGGTCCCTGTGTCTCATTGAGTCCTTCGTTAATGTAGAGGTTTTTTCCTCCTGCCTGTGACATGCACCTTCATAAGACTCACATCTAATTCATAAGGCTGGATAGAGAACATACACCAGGCCATCCCACTCCGCTGCTCCACGATTCCTACGATGTGCAAATGTTTCCATACCCTCTAGGTTAGGTTTAAACCCCAAAACTCATGCACATTAACTTGTCAGGTTTGTTCTGGTTTTCCAAGCATTCCAAAGCATTCCTGAACCAGCAATGGAACACACTCAAACCCAGATACTCATTACAAAGCTGTTAGATAATTTGCCGCAATGCAATGTAATATCTGTCTGCTTCATGGAGTATGACCTCATTATGGCTAACAACTTTATATATTCAATTCGATACCCTAAAGCTGCAGTCCCCAATCCCCTAACCAGAGACTGGTACGGGCCAGTTAGGAACCTGGCCGCAAGCTGCCTGAGCTCCATCACTCCTCACCCTGGTCCGTAGAAAAATTGTCTTCCATGAGACTTAGGAACCAGAATGCACAAGAGGAGGTGAGCAGCAGGCTAGGGAGTGAAGCTCCGAAGCTTCATCTGTATTTACTGCCACTCCCATTGCTCACATCACCGCCTGAGCTCTGCCTCCCCTGCTCTCCGCTGTGGAAAAATTGTCTTCCATGAAACCAGTCCGTGGTACCAAAAAGGCTGGGGACCACTGTCCTAAAGCATACAGCACATGGCTGGCACATAGGGGTTAGACTATTGGTTAGAAGCACACTGTTGCAAAAATTAAGATAAAGCTTATAAAACCAGTGCCAGGCACATAGTAAGCATTCCGTAAATGTTACTTTATTATTATAGTAGGCAATGATTAAACGCTTGCTGATTGTCAAGGGTAAATATAAAAGAAAAAAACCTTAAAGTACCTTTCATCTCTTACAAATTGTTATGTAACTGTGACAATATCCAAAACATATTTTTTCCAGTTCTAGTTTCCAGATTCCTTATGCTTTTTAGGACTCCAGGTGTCCATGTGCCTTAAACAAAGACATTTCTCAGTAGGCATTCTTGTAAAATAAAGAGTCTCACTGAGAATTACAAAAATGTAATAGCCTACACCTTTTTACAGCTAGGCACAATTTCCTGAGGCTATACAGTATGTACTGCACAGAGAGGAATAGAAATAAAGCTGACATTCTTAAAATTATATCACTAAAGCATTAACAGCCTCAGGCAATGGAACAAATGGAAATTTATAATGCATGTAAGAAATATAGTGAATTGGAGACTTTAAGAGCAGTAATAATAAAAGTATGAGTATTATAGACCAACTTAGCAAATACCCATGTTATCTGATAGAGAAAACAACTACGATAACCTAGGGGAATGCATACCAGGATATATTTGGGTAGACTGATCAATGTGTTTGGGAATTCTTTTGATAAAACTACTATAGACCAGAACTGGTCTAGCAACACCATCTTGAACAGTGCCCGATATAGTATTAATAGGTACTGGCTGAATGGATGAATACAAGAGTGAATGAATGATGAATGGAGCTCATCTCTTTACCTTTGTAGCCCGTATTCTCTTTAGTTTTGGCCTCCTTGATTTTATTTTCCTACCTCTACAATCTGTCAAACAAATCCTTTCAAGCACTCTGAAGAATTTTTTTAAGTGCCCACCTTTTCCAAATTCTTCCACATAATCAGCAAGAGGCATGCTAGTTCTATAAACAGAGAACTGCTAAGTTTATTTGTTAAAAGGAATCGGTTTCCATATTAAGACACAGCACATCCCACAGCCATGTGTACTCATTCCTTCTCTTCTATATGAAAACATTTTCTGTTATGTAAACACAAGTTTTCAACCCTATCAGTAGACAAAGACTGTGATCACTGTCAGTAGTCTCATCTTCACACATTAAGGATAATGAGAAATTGATTTGCTCCAGCAGATCAGTTTGTTCCTTTAGCTTTACTGAGATAGCAAGATGTAGAAGGAAACCAGATGGCTGTGACTAGGAGGGAAGGCTCTGGAAAATAAAAATGCATCAATGCAAATTTTGTGAAAAATACTGAATATTTGCAGATGATTTTTTTTTACCCCTGTCTCCAGTTACATCAAATTTCAAGATATATATAATAGCTCTGCTATTTCTATATTCTAAACAATTACTCGAAATATATAATGGGATTTTATTCTGAAAAGTGTAAAAGACACTTTACTGATTATGGTATATTTATATTTTCCAACATTCTTGAAATTTAGAAGGGAAACTAGAATCATGCATGTGTGAATCTTTAGCTCTTTTTGGCTCCCCTTTTAGTCTTGTAACCTTGGGTAACTTAATGCCTCTTCACCTCATTTTCTTTTCATCTATAAAATGAAAAGAATAATAGTTCTTTTATATGGTTGTTTTAAGTTGTAAATAAACCAAAATAAACATCTGGACACACAGTAAATGCTCAGAAAGTAGTAAAGAATTCCCGACTTTTAGATGGAAAAGTAAGGACACAGAATGTTTAAGTCATAATGTAGGTTGTAGTACACTCATGAACCAATAATATCTCTATGCTTCTGTGCCCACATTAGGAAGAATACAAGGGTCTGGGGACCACAGATGGATGCAACAATAGCCCTTCCTACCATCTCTTCTCATGACCTAACTGGGAGAGTTTGAGTATCCATTTTTTTTTTTTTTTCAGCTCTGGGCTCTACAGAATTAGAAGTCTTTTTCCTCGAAGGTGGTAGCAAGGGTTCAATTGAACTATAAGCTTTGGCTGCTACCTGGTAATTTTAACTTTTGGGGCTCAGGACAAGCATATGAGGATAAGAGTCACCAATAGTCATGGACAACTGATGTTGATCAGCAAGAGATAAGATAAATTCTACAAAATAGAGCACTCACTGCAGGAAGATGGAGCTTCCACCATTTACAATGTAAGTGGTTATCATGACAGTATGAAAAAAGTATGAGTAAGTTTACACCAACTCTTTTTTTTTCTTATCTTTTTTCCACAATCTTCTCACACCATTTTCATACACCAGCTCTTAAATATTTCTCTCTGGAAGTGTTACCTTTAAATTACACTATCATTTCTTAGGCCAAGGCAAGTAATGAGGAAATGTGAAACCTCCAAACACGTGGAAGTAGAGGGGAACTAAATAGCTGTTAATAGTTATAATACTCTCCACAATGCCTAACTGGAGTTCCTTATTCTAATATTGTAACTGAATGAAAGACAATGCACCAAAAAAATCAGTTTGAGGTATATGAGCTTAACCTACTAAACAGCAGGGAATCGTTGCAGTTTTGAAAAGGAAAGGCATATACAAGAGCATCCTTTTTGCCCTTTTATCAAAGAGCTGGTGATCAGATAATCTCATTTTAAATGTTGCCCATGGTAGTGAAAATAATAATAACAGAACTAAAAATATTACTAAATATTAATCCACAGTGCTAAATAAGTTTTTGATGATAAAACATTTGCAACGTACCTGTTACTAATCTTTAAACAACAGTTGTCTAATGATGGACTGCTTTGACAGTGTAGACAATAGGAAGCACATAAATGTATCTTGAATAACTCCTTTGTTTTGCTACTTAATTCAATTAATGTATTTATTGCACTTTAATATTTGAATTTAAAAATTGTTTGGTTATATGATGAGCCCAGTTCTTTATTCATTCATTGAATATATACTTAGTTGCTCCTCTATGCCAGGCATTTCTCTTGGTCTGAACTGGGGGTTCAGTGGAGGCAAAAAACAGTTCTGCATCAACAAATATATATTCTCAAGGTTAACCAGATTTGGGATTTTTTTCAGAAACAATTACATTTTCTTTCAACATCAGTATTCTTGCCTTGAACATTTTCAATAGTCATTTCGTTACTACATATATATATATATATTTAAAAAAGAGAGAAAACTCAATATTGAAGATATGAGAAAGGTTTATTGTCAAAATCTTTACTTTCTTTTCCTTAAATAAATTCATCTTCCTAGCACTATTCAGAGTCCAAAACATGTTATTTATTTCTTTTTAGTGGCATATACCTAAGGAGAAAAGGAAAACATGCTGAAATTTAGAAAGCAGTAATTTTAGTAGCTTTTAAAAAACTACCCCTGAGTGGCTTTACTTAATCACTTAACTTTATGATTAACAAAGGCATTTAGAAACATTCATTATGTCAAATACATAGAATCAAACAAAACAAAATTTGCCTCCTAGTCTGTTGATGTAGTATAAAATTTGAATAGAAAATTAATAGTTACCAATTAAAAATATGTCTTGGTAACAAGCCATTGAAACTAAAATAACCTTCTAAATTAGAAGCTAGAAAATAAAATAAGTGAAAATTCAACTGTAGCTATAATATCTCAGAAGGAAATACTTACGTACTTCAGACTTCAAGCCCAATCACACTTACCTGTGATATCAAAGACATTGCTAAAGGTAAGAAGGGAGGAAGGGGAGGAGTAGAGTTCACTTATTCAAATTACAGTATCCAGAGATCATGTGGAAGAACAATCTTAAAAAGATTTATGTCAGTTTCTAAGTGAAAGTGATCATAACTTGATCAACTTTGGTCACAACCACAGGAATCTATAAACAGAATCAATAATTTTGTAGCCAAGTGAGTGATCTTCTCCTGATTCCAAAAAGAAAAAAATTATCTAGGTTGGAGAACGACCTTGGGCAACGCCAGGAGGTAATATAATCAAGAAAGAAGCTTGCAGAAGCTTAGCTTAATAAAGGATAAAGCCCACCTAAATAGGCTGGGATCCAGAGGAAATTGCATTAGAATTTTTTAGTATACTTTGGGAACTGATGGATAATTCTGGCCATAAGGCACTAGAATGTACATGTGGAATTATAAAGAAAACTCTAGACAAGAAGCCTAATAAAGAATGGGTATCCATATCCTAGAATGGGTATTTAGGATACTCGACCTAGGACACGAAGTACCTGCTATTGAGATTTAATCATGAAGTCATGTATTGTTAGGGTTTTAAATACGTATCAAACCTCAGCTGTACTGGTTTAGAAATGGCTGTAGTCCAATATGAACAGTAAACATGAAGCAGAGACAGAGCCACGACCTAGGAAGGCTAGGAGCTGGGAAAGAGGACGCCATTACCACAAACCAGAGGCAAATAGAAGCTGTGAAGGTCTCTACCTGGAAGTCACAACAAAAGAAAAGAAAACAGAATAGATAAGGGTAAATCCAATGCATGAGCCCAGTGACTGCCAACGCAGAAAACCTATTTCAGCAGCAATCATGTAGATATAAGACAGTTTGGGTCTTGTTTAGATAATATTTTACTCCCTGTGAAAAAGCACTTGCTGACAGTGACTTATTTTTTACCCTATTTAGGAATCCTTCGTGTCCCCTCACCACAATTGTAAAATAAATATAGAAGTAATATCTAACAGTAACAACCTCAAACACACCTCCTCAAAACTACCTCAGTTTTCCTCCCTTTTGAGACCTTCATGATTAAGAGAATGAAATTCTTTATGAATGTTAGAGGGGTAACAGAAAGGAGATTCTAAGTTTCTAATGTCAATATTTATGAGGGTTACCAGCGCTGCTGGTAGAAGCAGAGGTGGTACTGTGGAAGTAGAACGTGGTAGTGGGAGCTTCCAACCTACTCGTATTTCTCGGGGAGGAGGGCACGGCAGGTATTGATTGCTTGATCTAATTTAGACAAGCATCAGATTAGAAATGTAGACAATAGATGAAAAAATACAAATGGATAGATCCTAGAACAGAATTTATAACATGGGAAAGACAAATCACTGATTATTAACATCCCATATTTTTGTTAAATGCCTGCAAAAGATCCCTAACTAGAAGACATTCTGAAAGAATTTATGATATATGCCAAGATACCATCCAAATGGATAATGACACAATAATCTAGAAAGCCCTCTGCCAAAGGAAGTTGTATCAGCCTTTGCTAAACCAAACTACCGCCAGACATAGTAGGTTAAAACAGCAACCATGTATTTAGTTATGACTCTGTGGGCTAGGTTCAGTTAGGTGGTGGTTCTTCTAGTATCACCTAGCTCACTCATGTGTCTCCTATGAGTTAAGGCCAGTTGCTAGGTCAGCAGGAAGGCCTCAGCTAGAATGGCTTGTCTCTGCTCCATGGCTTCTTATCCTCCAGCAAGTTAGCATGGGCTTATTCACGCCGCAGTAGATACCCTAAGGGCACAAGTTGAAGTGTGCAAAATTTCTCTGAAGCCCAGACTCAGAATTTCAACATCCTCACTCCTATCACATTCTATTGCCTCAAGCAAGCCACAAGACCTGTTCAGATTTAAGGACTAGGGCAGTAGACTTCATTTCTTCATAGCAGAAGTAGCAAATAATTTATGATCATTTTTAAAAATTTAACATGGAAGTTAAAACTCTTCTTATTAATTTAAAAGACTGTCAATCTTCCTCAGATTTCCATATGTCTCCTGGGAGCCAGCAGGTAAGAAAGACAGCAAACTGAACCTCCACTATGATTCTTTCTCAAAAATTCCCTCAAAGCGCGTGTTTCAAATTTAGAAAGCAAGTAGTCCTGCCACAGTCATTTTTGTGTCCTACTAAAGCAATAATACATACGTAGTTCTTGCAATTTTGCATGATTGTCATTGTCTTAAAGGAATAGTCTGTTGGTTGTGAGTAACTTTTCAGAATAGCATACTCCACATTAGGCATCTTGAAGGACTAGTCTCAGCTATTCATGAAATTATTTAGGTACCTCACTGGAAATTGGAATCTGAGCCATCATGCAGCAAAATGCATGGACTGCTATAAGGAAATACTCCATTTAGAATGAAAGCATATAACTTCACATGGTTGTTCATACAAAATTGCATCTCATGTATAACAGTTTTCTTTATAAAGACCATGTTATTGTATTTCCTGTGGAACTGGCACCACTTTTTTATGAAGCTGCTTATGACGCATTTATAAATTACCTGTAATCATTGGACTAGCTGGCAATGTCTTTGCTACAATGTTTAAACATGATATTTTTAATGTTTTAACATGCTTATAAAAAGAGAGAGGGAAAATTCTCCAGGAAGTAAGCATAGTACCACCCAAAAGTGCTTGTAAAGATAGGTTGACACATTTTCTCAAAATGCAAGGTAAGACCTGAATACAGAAGTCCTCAAGAAGGTGATCATTTTGTCTATAGCATTTTGGTATGGTCATCCACTCGATGGTTTCTGGTAACCCCCCACATGTATTCATTTGAGTTTAGAGAATGCAATGAAGCCTTATAAGTGGTCTCTGGATTTATGATGGGGTCCACAGTGCTTGGTCATCTGCAGCGGCAGGACTAGTCAAGACTGTTACACATGCCCAAATGCATTATGAATGAAACATAATGAATCTGGAGAAAGTGGCAGCTGGGAAGGATTTGTCAGCTTGTCATAAAAAGAAAGAACTTTTCCAAACTGTCAATACGGAGATACCATGACCAGCCTAAATCCTATGCTAAGGAAAAAAAAAACAGTCTACAGAGATAGCGATAGTGACAAAGACTGAGATGGCAAGAGAAATATTCTCTATATAGAGTGCCATGTGTTCCATACATACCATGGCGCTTTTCCTGCCTTGTGATTAATCTTCCCCAAAATAATGCTGCAGTGTAGATAATATTGTATTTATTTTACATGGGAGTAAACTAATTCTTTAGAGTTTGTTCGTCAGATAGACCAATCTGACCCCAAAGTTTGATCTAGTTCTACTACAACTTGCCACCTTCCTAATTAAAATTATCACTTAATACACTAACTAATATAATAGACTTCTCCTTTCTCCATTTAATGTTTAAATCATGACTACATTTATTTTAATAATATCCTTCTTTCTAAATCTCAAATTGACTAGGCTAAAGAAACAAAAAAATCCTATTAATACTTTCATCATGTCTGTCTTGAAACACTGAAATGAATGTTGAAATCTTAAAAGATAAAATAAAAGCTCCATATACTAACTTTCTGCATTCTGAGATCAGTCATTATCTTAATCTTTTACTACTTTCTGGAAGTGACAATCATTCTCTGCTTTCCCCCATAATTCACTTCTTAAAGAACCTTCTTCTGAGAGATTTGGTTCACCCCTCCTGTTTGATCTGTGAACTGCATAAACACATTCCCATTTGTGTCCATAGTTGATTTAGTTGGAGGAAAACACCACACGAAAACTGGGCCCCTAGAATTCTATTTCCTAGAAATTTGGAATTGGAACTGAGGCTCTGAATCTGTCTCTTAAGAACTTAGACTATAAAGTAATGTGAAGCTATGACCAGGGAAGGCACATGTTCAGAGAGAAGAAGAAAGAGAAGTGGCTGTTTAGAGAAAAGTAGGAATGGAAGACTATTGGGAGGAGAGGAAGAGGGAGAAGGAGAAGGATGGGGACAGGGTACTTTATTCCAGTTCCTTAGGGTTTTTTTTATTTCTTCAAGTCCCTCTAGCCCATGCATTCTCAATAGTGGCAATATCATTTCCAAGGGAACAACTGGCTCTTGGCAGGGAGGGGCCAATAAAATCTTGCATTTTGCAATAAATTTTGGCCCTCTAAAGCCCAAACTTACCTTAAAAATTCTTATTCATTAGTATTTAATTTCATAGGGAGGGGAATAATTAGGAAAGAACCTCTGAAAAAGCTCCTTAAAGATGATAACAAAAAAAGTTGAAAAATACTTCAATGGTCCCTTATTTAATTAACAATAATTATTGAGCACTATTTACATGGCAAGCACTATCCTAGGCACCTGGGATATAGCAATAAATAAAGCAGCAAAAATCCTGTCCTGGTGAAAACATAATGTTCCAGAAGATGTCCCAGTATCTTTTAAATAAATTTTATTTTTTCTTAAGCAAGCTTGACTAGATACTCTCAGTGAAAGCAAATTCTTGACTAAGGCAATGAACCATCATTCTAACCAACCAAGAAGATATTTAATTTGATTTTACAGGTAGCTTCTTTGACTCTGATGATTACAGCTACAATTTATTAAACACTCTCTATGTGTCAGATAATTAATATAAATTATTTTCAATCATTGCTAAAAGTCAAAAGTTGGGTATGCTTTTTTACTATTATAAATGAGAAAATTAAGATTTAAGGAGACTAATTTGTTTAAGACTTCACAGCTAGCCAATGAAGGAACTGGGATTTTTCACTAGTACTGGCTGGCACTAAAACAACATTTGTTTTTCATACCATACCATGCTGCTTTTTGCATACCTAAGCACTGTGCTAAAAAATAAGACAGCTAGGTTTTCTCATCTCCTCTGAAACTTTGACGAGTCATCAAATTTCTCTGTGTTTTAGAAGATTTATCTCATCTATAAAATCTGGGAAATAATGTCAAAATGTAGTAGATGATTTCTTAACCTAAAATTATTATTATTCGCTTCTTAAAAGTCTGTGATACTACTAAACAACTAAAGCATAAGAGACCTCATTAACAGTTGCTCAGTATAATACCACTCATATTAATATGAATGTCACCTAGCAACTTAGGAAGTTCCCTTCTAAAGAGGAGTCCAGTGTTCTTACTTTAATTGTAGAATTTTATTACTGGTATATTTTTTTCTGCTGTTCAGTGAATAAAAATAGAATTCATTGTTTTTTTGTATGATGTAGATAATTGTTTGATAAATCTTGTATAGTTATAGATATTTCCATGAGATATTACTACATTTCATTTGGTTTTGGACAATATTTAAATTATGTTTTTAAAAATTATATTTTTGCTTTTCAATAAGAAATAGAAAAGCTCAGCATAATCATTTAAAGAAGCAGAGAAATGGATGATGGAGAAGAGAACAACACACTCTCTCTCTCTTCTCTCTTTCTTTCCTTCTTTTTTAACCAAAATATTAATGCACACAGTGATCCTCTCTATTTAACAATGACAACAATGGAACACAAAGGCATTAAGACACAGAAAGTTAATCTGCTAATGCCCTAATTATCAGCGCCAAGATTTATGCATATGTGTTTGTGTAGCTTAAAGCCCATGTTTCTTGCCCACCAAAACCCATGCCTCCTAGAACCCCATCGTGAAATCCATCCCCCCGCAAAAGGGAGCCTTGCCTCCTTTTGTTTAAGTCTTATAACATCAATTCTTTAGGAGACTTGAATTTATGATAATAAATTCTCTCCTGTGCCTACATTTTCATTCCTTTTTTATTTCATTCAGCCCTCAAGCAAAGCAATTTATGGTAAAGGCAAAAGTAACATTTACCCTTATGTTGTTTTAGGACAGAGTCATTTCTTTTAGGAAACATATAAGATAGTGCAGAAATTGGATATTCCAAATGAGTTCATATTTGTGTTTAAATACAAATATAAGGTAAATTTTAAAAGGAAAAAAAAGTGTCTTGACTGTATCAAGCCTTCTATGGCCCTCCTCCCTGCAGAAGGGAGAAGGTTCTCCAGTTGCTTATACAGTCCAGTTCTGCAGGTTCCCCACAAGAGGATTGCTCTGCCTCTCTTATATCTTGTCTCCAAATCATATGGGTATGTAACCAACAGTACAGCATGTTGGAAAGTCAGGTCCAAATTTAATTGTGAATTACCTCTCGTACAATGCCTGTCTAAAACACACGTGAGATGACAGAAAAGAACATGTAGCAATCCCTTTCTCTAGGGCACTATTTTTTTTTTAAGTAGGCCCCCTGTATCATATTCTCACGGAATCCTTCTCAAATAAAAATTAGATAATTAGTGGATTATCTAATTTATCCCACTTCACTGAGTCAGAATTTCTGGGGATTGGGCCCAAGAATCTGCTCTTGAGAGGAACAAGGTCTCTAGGTGATTCTGGTGCATATTCACTTACTCGAAGTCTTTGGTGTTTTCTTTTTATACAGTGTTAGCATTTATAGAAAGAAGTATACCTAGGTTCTATTAATTCTATAGGAATGGTATCAGCTAGGTAATAATTTATTATGCAGATTTATTTTGTAAACTGCATAGCTTTAAGAAATATCTCCTAAAAATAATTTTCAAAAATACGTACAAAATGATAGCTCAACTCACCATGCATTGTATTACTCATTTCTCTTTTTATGAACATCCTTTTGATAAGTTTTTTCTTTAGTTTCATTTCCACAAAAGCATTTTGTCTCTCAAAGAAAAAGAAAGTATGAATGAATCCCTAAAATATGCGTCAACTATTATTCTGGGGAATAGTTGACAAAGTAAGACACAGGGCCTCTGTGAATGATATATTAAAGGCATACGCAAGGTACAAAGGAATTAGAAAGTGTTTCTTTTGGCTTTAATTATTGAAAATCTCAAACTAAATTGCAGACTTCCAGTTGCACCCCCTACATGTAAGAGGCTTTGCATGCCTCCCATTCTTGCAACAAAAAAAGGCTAGATAAACTAAA
The DNA here is from genome assembly GCA_028533085.1 of Varecia variegata. NCBI lineage: Eukaryota > Metazoa > Chordata > Mammalia > Primates > Lemuridae > Varecia > Varecia variegata. The sequence continues at coordinate 13,251,462 of CM052445.1, forward strand.
AATCATGTTTTGGACCCATCAGAGAACTGAATTTGCAGGATAAATTTCTCCCCCCAAATTCTAGAAAGATGAACACATCTAGAGAATCATACCTGAGACCTACTGGAGCAGAAGCTGCTGGAGCCATAAGCTGATAGGAACACTTAAACGGTAATGCTGATGGACTGCTGGTGACTGGGTGTAGACTAGCTTGAGAGTGAGAAACTTCTGGGGCTCACAGTCTTAGGGATCCTCTACAGTTTTGTAGCCTTTACCTCTAGGAATCCAAATCTCATCATGAAGATCTGAAAAAAGTCCCCGACTATCCCTGGCAGAGGGGAAGTATAATCATTGTAGTATACACTCTCAGAGCCTACTCCATAACACATACCTACTCTCTAGAAGAAGCCACTTTGCCAGAGCCTTATTCTATCTGGGGGAAGGGAATTCTTTATACTCTAGCCCCCCTGGCTTTTCTGCCTCACCTGCCTGAACAAGAAGATACAATCAACAGGGATCAGGGCCTCAGGAAAATGCACTAGGAACACTGCTGTGGGAGAAAGATACTCCACTGGAGAAACACTTACAAAGGTTCCAGGGATTAGTGGGCCCTGACACACAGACCCACCAAAAGACTTATATTTATTTGTAAGATTACACACTGCTCCCCATTCCCTACATCTTACCACCAAACCAACAGGGCTCCAATATGATAACGATGGATAACAGCAAGTCAGGATAGGAGATAAAAACAAGAAAACTAAAGACACTTGAAACCTCTGGAAACTCTTAGTTTCTGTGACAAGATGATTTTTGGATTTGTCATTGTCTAAGACAGAATGTTTCTAAGGTGAATTTGGTTACTAGTGTGAATATTGGACAGAGATCAGAGGTGAGGCTCAGAGGAAGCTATTGGGTTGGTTCTCAGCAGGAATATGAGACATAAAATTTACCCCCATTATATGTGGGTCTTTGTGGTGACCCAAAGTTCCCCCATTCTATAGTAATTCCAGTCAGCCCATGTGATTATAAATGGGACTTACCTCTTCTCACCCTTCAGCTCTAAATGTGTGACCCTGGCCACAGTGATTTATTCAGAAACAAGTACACAACCTGAGTGGAACCAATGAGATTTTCCCCCACGCTATTGCAGTAGCTATCAGGAAGGAGAGTTTTTCATTCTCTGGTATTTGAAAGTTGCAAGGAAATTGTGATGTGTCAGGAGCCACCCTGCCACAGCAAGCAGACAGATTCTGTGAGAGGGAGCACATTTTAACCCTGATGGACCCTTTAGCTTTGCAGCTTGCTTTGCTTTTCTTTCCTTTCTTCTTTCTTTTTTTTTGCCTTTTCTCCTTCTCTCTCTCTTTCTCTCTCTTTCGCCTTCTGTAAGGTGAATATGATTTCTGTCACTTGTAGCTGAAGAAGTCACAAATAAAATAGATCATTCTTGTACTTCAATAGAAGAATTTCGACAGAGTGGCTAGAACAATATTCACAAGAATGAATGAGGGTAGAAATATGAAAACATTAAATATGTGGTAAAGATTTTGGGCAGTAAGTGGGAGAAATTGTATGGAGAAAGGAAGTACACCATGTTCTGGGGATTTTTTTTTAAGAACACTTTTCTTTTCCTTAAGACCAAAGAAATGTTAAGAACGAAAGAGATCTGAGTACCTGTTAAGGCTGAGGATAGGGAAAGAAAAAACTTGAGATTGAAAGTGCAAATAAGAAATATAGATTGATGTACTTATATTTATATTGTCTTGAACTGCTGTTTTTGGAGGCAGCAACTCTAGAGAGACTAGAACCCCTTCAGAGTGACAATCACCTCTCTTGATTCATGAAAACAATTTCACAAATAAATGCGAAGAGGAAAAAAAGGCAATTCGGAAAGAAGGAAAAGGGGAAAGAAATACATTGTAGTATCAAACTAGGACAACTAGTACATAATATAAAAAGCAATGTTATAATCTATATATAATGTGTATTTTTTGAGTCTCTAACTAGTGGTAATTTTTTAAGGCTAGAAATCTTACCTAATATTTCATGGTTTTCATTCCAATACCCAGCACAATGCTACAAACAGGTATTTCATAGTTTTTCAGAGAGTGTGTGTGTATATATGTATACACATATATACACACATACATAAAGTTTATACTGTATCAAATACACTTATATTAGAAATTGAATAGTTAATAAAAGTCCTACATTTTAGTGTCATGATTAAAAGATCAAAGCTTATGGACATAAGCTTCTTCATCAAATCTTTACCTTTCTCTCCACTCTTATTTCTTAGAAAACTTTATTAGATCCTATTCTGAATATATAAGAACCTATGTAGTAAGATTGCTCAAGAACTTCCTTGACAGACACCAGAAATAGTTTTGTTTTTGTTTCTATTTGTGTGTCTGCGTGTGTGTTTTATTGGCGCCCTATCCATACCTTATTACCAATATCCTGAATTTATTTCCAGGCTCCCAAATATCCATTTGGATCAGAGGGGCCTAAATACATATTCACTACAGGAAAATATGAATTAGGGCATCTAAAATGTGAGCCCGACTTACTCAACAGCGCAGGTGCCAGGAAGAAAGGCGCACTGGGATGGATTCTGGATCCATAGCGGCAGAGTCCGTGAATCTCCTATGTTAGTGAATCCTCTCATTGACTAGTCTCTTATCAAACAAATATTATTCTTCTCAGAAAGCTTATATATTAAGGCTTGCATATTAAAAGCAATCCAAGGCATGCTTTTAGGTAAATCACTGTATTTCAGACAGATTTCAAGTTTATCTTTAGTCTTATAAAACATACAACATCCTAACTGTAAAAAAAAAAAAGTCTTCATTTACTCTACAGTGAAAAAAGAAGTATTTGGATTATATCGGCCCAACACAAAGAAGAATGTACTTAACATGCCTTTGAAAATTGTGATTTTCAATGCATGTAACCATTAAAACACAAAATCGAGATGAATTGGATTTCCAATATGACGTACATGTTGCTTTGTCAAAACCACCTCAGTGTTTATGTTCATACTCACTTCTCAATTTCTTTTATGGTGCTAGAAGAACCCTGATACCAAAACCTGACAAGAACATTAAAAGAAATAAAACTACTGACCTATGTCCTTAATGAACAAAGACACAATTATCCTCGACAAAATATTAGTAAATTGGATTCTGCAAAATATACAATGAGTGCCACATCATGGCCAAGTCAATGATGACTTTCTCTCAGGTGAAGAATAATCAACATCCTCTGTTATGTTTATTTTTTCCTTCTTTAATCTGAATTTATCAGAAGCACTTTAAATTGCCAAAGAGAGGCATGAGAAATCAAAGAAGCCATCTAAAAAAATACAAGTTTTTTTAGCTTCTTACAGATTTTTGAAGAAGAACAACAGCAACAACAAAAAAGAACCACCCTGATGTATATCACTTATAATATGAACAAAAATAATCAGGCATGGGTTTTATGAATTGAGACTATTTGTTTTTCATATTTTATTATTCTAAATAGTTTGTTCAAATTTAGAGATTAAAAGCTTACATGTCAGGTGCCCATAGTCTACTTAGTGAAAGCTTTTTAATAATATTATATAAATGATAACAACTTCCATTGTTATTACTTTACATTGAATGCAAAGAATTCACACAGAAAGGAAAGCTTCACAGCTGAAATGATGTTTTTGAAGGATGTAAACTTACTTCACTTGACTTAATTAGCCATCAAAGTTCTTTATTTAGTTTTTAGATTCCTTTTAATCAAGGCTGAGACTTGCTTACAGAATTCTTAAAGTTTTCTCTTAAAAAAGTACAAGAAATATTATGTATCTACATATAATATATAAATACATATTTGAAGCCCATATGTCTAAGTCTGCTTACTAAGAAAGCCAAAGTGCTTCCTGTAATATAGTTTGTAAGAAAAATTCCAAGAACTGCTATTCGAAACCTATAACTAAAAATATTTATTACAGGAAACCATTTTGTTAGAATGTATGTTGCAAAATACAGTGCTTGTTCACTCAAAGTTGAAGAGTGTGTACTTTTATGGAGGTTGATTTTACCCCAAAACTTTGGGTAACTTTTTTTTAACTCATTATGATCTTGTTCTAATTAACTCAAGCATGAATAAAAGAATGGTATATTTTCTTAAAATTAAAAACATGGTTAAACGTATCCTACTAGTAAAATTTACATGCCAAAAATGACTCAAACGAAAGCATTTTTAAAACTGCAAAGACTCATTTTGCCTATGACAATGGTGTGTTACATTGACTAAAGAAGTTATGATGTATAATATCCATGATAGCAGAAACCACACTTCTTTGATGTGTGATTACCTACTTAATGGTTGGCAAACGGTAGAGAATACTAAATCTATTTCAAAATATTTAAAAGGTAAATATGACAGTTCCTAATTAAAGTGAAATAACTTACTAAAGTTATAAATAAATCATGAAGTGTAGTCTTATTTCTCTGAAAATTGGGAGTCATTTTAAAATTCCAAAATGGAGATAAACTTTATTAAAATTTTGAGAAAAGTCTGGAATTATAATTATATCCATACTGGAAGTTTTCAGGACAGATGAATTATTAAGAAGTTAAATTTTTCCCTTCCCCTATCTCAAAGGAAAAAAAGAAGAAGTTAAATTTTGTGATGTTCAAGAGAGATGAAAAATTTTTTAAATGTAAACAAGAAAGTGTTAGAAGGCAAAGTAATTAAATGTCTTTGTAGCCAGGGAATTTTGACAGTTTTCATTTACACTCCTAATCTCAGACTGCTAGACCATCCTTCCATAGCTCTTAGAACATAAAATCAATTAAAATTCATTTTGTGTCTTTAGCCAAATGATTAAATCTGTTTATTTTGCTATATAAAAAATATGACCTTTGGAAAGTCTTTGACTCTATCACCCATTAGCTGCCAAGCAGCTGGTCAAAAGAATGTCAATAGTCCCCAAAATTCCAATTTTAGAAGCTATTTTCAATTACCAGCCTGGGCTTGGGAATTCAGCATATTTGGAAAGTATCCCAATAATGGAACAGATGAACTCTTTTTCCTCCTGCTTAGCTACAGGCAAAATCTAAAATTATAAAAATGATTAACACCCAAACCTTAACAGATTATGATGCTGAAAATCACAACAAAACAAAACAACAACTGCACTCCTTCCAAATTTTCAGATTTCTCATTCTCTAATATTTGTATAAATTCCTCTCAAATTAAAGCTTAAACTGTATTCATGAGCTAAATGGCATTACATTAAAGCTACACATGAATTCCACAATTCCATTCCAAGAAAAAACATATACTCTCTTAAGCAGGTATCTATATAGTTATCTAAAATTTTCCAATTTTATTCTCAGTGGAGGCCTATTTTATCTCTGCATTGTTATTGACGTGTTCAGAACATTTACGCTCCATGTTAAGTATCAACATGTTTGGGCTTAAATCTACCATGTTATTATTGGTTTTTCATTTGTCATTTCTAATCTTTGTTTCTTTTTTCCTCTTTTTCTGCCTCCTTTGGAACTGATTAAATTTTTATGATTATATTTTATCTCCATTATCTGTTTATTAACTATATTCTTTATGATTTAGTGACCATTATAGAGTTTATAATACGCCTTTTTCACTTATCACATGCTACATTCAAATAGGATACCATCAGTCATATTGAAAGAGCCACACATTATACTTCCATGCTCCACCTGTTGTCCTTCCTCCTATTGATGTCACACACTTTCTTTCTTTCTTTTTTGTTATTTTATTGCTACATTAGAAATGAAGAGAAACTGTGAGAAGTTGCAAAAGCATGGAACTTCATGAAGATTATGAAGCAACTGAAAAGGTTAAAATTGTCTTATCCTATAGAAAGTACAAGGACTACACACACAAAGGTCATCAATGGTGAGATTATGGACAGCATCTGCCATCTAAAATTTATGCATTGATGGGAAGTTTAAAACCGAACTTAAGGGAACATTGGCTACCCCTGACCTCTTAGCCAGGGAATATAGGTGAGAAGACATCACAAGATGCCTAAAATCTCTACAAAGCCATAGGTTTACAAAAACAAGGCTAAAACCCAGACCCTCAGGCAGTGTTGAAATTTGCTCCTGGGAAGAGATCTCCATTTTACAATGTTTGAACACCGTCGTCTTTCTCCTGCTGGGTAGTTTCCTTAGAGGGAAGAGTATCTTTTTCTTCAGTATTAGTTTTCTTCAGTTTTGACCTGTCAAACTTCTCCATTTCCGACAAATCTGGCTCATCACTCATCTTGACTCAAAGAAAGCCTGAAAGCTTGAAGACTCGCCAAATGTCCCCCAAGCTGAGTCCCTGGCTCACTCTGGACCAGGTTAACACATTTCATTTCTGTAGATATTGTAAACACCACATTTTTATTATTTTAGCTTTAAACAGTAAATTACCTTTTGAAGAGTTAAAAAAATGAGAAAAACGATCTTTTAAATTTATTCACATAGCCACTATTCCTGGCGCTTTTCATTCTTATGTGTAGAGCCAAATTTCTTTCTGATATCTGGTCTTCATAACCTCCTTTAATACTTCTTGTAATGCAGGACTATTAGCCATAATATTTCTTAGGGGTTTTTTTCGTTTGTTTGTTTTTGCCTGAAAAAGTCTTTATTTTTGAAAAATCATTTTTTCTGGGTATAGAATTCTAGATAACTCTTTTTTCTTCCAGTACGTTAAAAGTGTCACTCTATTATTTTTTGGCTTGCAAACATTCTGGCAAGAAGTGTACTGTTTTTCTTATTCTTGCTTTTTCATATATACTATATGTTTATTTTGAGTCTCACTGCCTTTAAAATTTTTCTTCTTTATTAGTGGTTTTCAGCAATTTGGTTTTTATGTACCTTGTGCATGTTTTTTTTCTTTTATTGCTTCTTCTATTGGGGTTGGTTGAACTTGGATTTCTGGACTTACAATTTTCATCACATTAGGAAAATTTTCAATTATTATTTCTTCAAATGTTTCTTTTCCCACTACTTTCTGGATATCCCCTCTTCATTTATATATATGGCATTTATATATATATGTGACATTTATACATACATATGTGTGCGTGCATGTGTATGACATTTTGCCACATCATTGATGTTTTCTTTATTTTTTTGTGCTTCACTTTGGATAGTTTTTATTGCTTAAATTTTAATTATGTTCCTATGTTTGGGCCAGGATAGGTTATTGGCTGTTTTTATGGGTTTTGTGGCATTTTTTCCCTCTGTAACTTCCCTCCTTACTAAGAAGTTCGGTAGGACCCTGTGCTCTCTTGACTTAGGACTGTGCTCTCTTGTTTAAGTCCAGGACTGAAAACAATGAATCTTTCTATCATTTGTGAAAGTCTAAACCCATTCTAGGGTCAGGCTAATAATTTTAGAGGTAAGGGAAAGATGCCAATACTTTTCAAATAAGAAAGGAGATATAAGAGAGACTAGCCCTTTCTCTAAGGCTGGGTTTGGGAGAGAGAAAACATGTGGGTTCTGTGTTGTCAGAAGGAAAACACCCCCCTAGAAAGCATAGTACCTTTGCAACAGCGAGAACGGATTCCCAACTCACAACCTCTGCTTTACACGCCACCAGCATCACAGAAGCTACGAGGAAGGTTAATAGCAATGAGCAATCCTTCATCTCTGAGAAGTATATAATCCTGGAAAAGTCAGTAATGTGGTTTCTAATACAGGGTCTGGACTCAGGATGTCAACTGTCACAGAAAGTAATGGTGAAGAAACCTGAGGATATTCACGTATGTTTATTTGAATGGCTTCTTTATTTAATCGTATTTGATAAGAATCTTTAATTAGCCTTTTCAAACCTCTGTTTTTACCAGGAGCAGTAAATTGAGTGAGTAGTCTTGTCCTTTGAATAGGTAAGCCTTAAAATAAGAACGATGTAAGAATAGAAGTGTATAATCCTCTGCATTAACAGAACTTATGATTGCAGTTAATGGAATGTAAAAAACATTACTGTAATGGGAAAGCATTACTAATCTGTAATATTTTTAAGCTAACATTAATTCATTCAACAAATACTATTTGAGTACCTGCTATACGCCAAATACTTGTTCTGGGTGTTGGAAAATCAAATTGAGAAAGAATTCCTTGAGAAGCTAGCTCATTGAAGGAGTTTATAAATTCAACTATTTGTATTTTAAACAATATCTATTAAAAATAAGCTCATATAGAATCAAATTAGGTTAGTTTTTTTTTATTCTTTCAAAATGTAATATTTTAATTGGAAACAGTTCATACGGTCTGTTGTTCAATTGGAAGCTCAGAAAGGTAACGTGCAATAAATGAAATGTTACACGTTTGTATAAATCAACATGAAAACACATCAAAGATATTAGAAATGGAAGAAGTAAGTTACAATTACAGTGAGAGTTCACTGCTAAACATTTTTCTAAACTTCATATTCAGGGCTGGGCAGGGTGGCTCACGCCTGTAATCCCCACACTTTGAGAGGACCGGGCTGGAGGATAGCTTGAGGCCAGGAATTCAAGACCAGCCTAGGCAACAAAGGGAGACCCTGTCTTTACAAAAAATAAAAATTAGGGAAACTTCAATAATTGTGTTTTTTTACTATTCTCTCACAAACCACGTTTGTGACCTTAGGCCTTTAATATGTAACCTCTTTTTGTTCATGTTCTGATTTTTAAAAGAGATAACAGTACACATCCTGAATGCTTTGTAAGTTTTATTATAGAAAAAGAAATAAGATAGTGAATGTAAAAGAAATAAGGTAGTGAATGTAAAAGCTATATAAATATAAACAAATATTATCAATGGCTGTTTCTTGCTGTGGTTAGGCATGATGGAGAGTTATAAAACATGTTTTATATATTTAAGATCAACAGTATAAAATTAAAAGTAATATTAATAGTTTAATGATAATCAAGGAATATCTCTAAATTTATAGTAGGGCAAGTTATGATGCAATCTTAAAATAATTAAGATGTCACACTGGTTTTAATACTTTCTAAGTGTCTCAGAGAACAATCCACATCATGACAGCGAATAACATTTTGTAACAACTGAAAATACTGTTCTGATGGCCATGGTAATTCTTAGGGCAAATCATGAAAAATTAAACACTATAGGGAAAACGAACATTGTATAATCCTATTGAAGAAAACTAAAAAGAAAAGATAAAATTTAGTTAGATACAAATCTAGAACAAGAATTCACAAAATAGAGTATTATAGAACAGCAAAATAAGAAGCTAAAGAAAAGATAATTTTATGCTCCTTTTAAATTACATAAGGTTTACCCTGAAATAACTTCCAAGTTCATTCAATTTGCAAAAATTTTAAGTGAAAATTTTTCAGTAAATATAGAAATGATTTTCTTTTCCTTTTTAGTGACTAAGCATTTTATATTATCATTTGAAGGCAACATGCTTCAGTTTGAAGTATATTTTCCACTCTTCTATTTTTAAACTCTATATTTATATCAATTATGTCATTGTTCTTTTTCATTCATTTTTATAAGCACAATTAATTTCAATTTATTTTTTAAATAAACTGGTTACTTTTCTAAATAACATGTTGACCTGGCCACATTTTTCTTCTATTTTTTGTTGTTTTTAAATCTCTTTAACTGCCATTTTTATTTTCTTATGTCATTGTAATTTTATTTCTTAAATGTCTTTCATCATTATTTGACATTATTAAGAATAGGACTTTAAATGACAGAAGTTTTCACACACTTGCTGTGTGGATTTATATGCCATTTATCTCTTTTATAATTTCATTTCTGCTACAAAATGTATTACTTATGAAATAACTCTCCCATAGGCCAATATGAAAATAAATCAATAAATTAAGATTCTGGTACAAGAACTTTAGATAGAAATGAAAACTCCCACTCCCACCTTATCCCCATCTCCACCAAACCTGCCTCCTACCCATTGCAGGGTACCTGAAAGTGGCACCTGTCATCAATGCACTAGTGACGATTCTTCAGTGATTAGTTACAGGACTGTTCTGAAGTGAGAATTATCTTTGGCCGAAGTTCATCTACAGCTCCATATTTAGAAATGAGTCTTTTTTTCCTATACCAGTGAGGAGTATAAGAAAAACAAAAGAAAAAAATCTGATTGCATATAGTTTTATATTATATCTAACAGGAAGTATGGAAATGTCCCTCAATCCACCTCACCAATAAAGATAGCCTTACTTCTGTGAGGTTTTAAAGAATAACTAATTTCACCAACAATAAAATTGCCAGAACATTTAAGACAGTCAAAGCATACACCACTGTTTACTAGAAAGGGAACAGAACAAGGAGTCAGGAAACATGGAAGACCCATTTTGCCCAAACTGGTTGTGTAATTCACTGGAAAGGTATCAGGAAAACATTTCCAAGTATTACATAGTTTTATTCTCTTTACTTCGTTACTCTTTCTTCTGTTTAAAGACACTTGTACTCCAGTACCTTAGAGAAAGGAAAGTTACAGCAGGCCATACAGAGGAAAATATGGCAATTATAACCTTATGAATTGTAAAAAACGTAAAATATATATTTGAATTTCTGAACCATCCACATTTTCCGTGTGCTGCCTTCCCAACCCTCCCCAGCCAGATGTTAAAATACCGTGGGTAAACAACAATGAGATAATACTACACAGGTATTAGAATGGCCAAAATCCAGAACAGTGACAGCACCAAATGCTGGTGAGGATGTGGAGCAACAGGAACTATCATCCATTGTTTGTGAGAATGCAAAATGGTACAGCCACTTTGGGAGACACTTTGGAAGTTTCTTACAAAACTAAACATACTCTTATTATACAATTCAGCAATTGCACCCCTTGGTATTTACCCAAGGGAATTGAAAACTTACATCTGCACAAAAATCTGCACATAGCTGTTTATGACCACTTTATTCATAATTGTCCAAACTTGGAAGCAGCCAAGATGTCCTTTACTACGTGAATGGATAAATAAACTGTGGTACATCCAGACAACTGACTATTATTCAGGACTAAAAAGAAATAAGCTACTAAGTCATGAAAAAAAGTGGAGGAACCTTAAATTCATATTATTGTGAAAGAAGCCAATCTGAAAAGACTAAATACTGTTTGATCCTAACCATATATGACATTCTGGAAAAGGCAAAAGTACAGAGACAAGATCAGTGGTTGCCAGGGGTTAAGGGGGTAGGAAGGATGAATGGGCAGAACATAGAGGATTTTTAGTGCAGTGAAACTACTTTGTATGATACTATTAATACAATGGTGGATAGATGTCATTATATATTTGTCCACACCCATAGAATGTACACCAAGAGTGAACCCTAATGTAAACGACTGCATGTATCTCAGATGATGTGAGTAGGTACAAATATCACTTAGCATGTGGACAGATGATGACAAAGGACCAGATACCAGAGCCATTAATGCCTGAATTCTACACACAACCCCGAAAAGAATTATGCGGGGAGAAACTATGAGTGTATCTAAAAATCCCAATTTGACTAAGAAAACGTTGATTTGATACAGAAAACTCAGGTTAACTTTGTGCCACTAGGCAGAAATTGGTTTGAGACAAAAACAAGAAGGAAAATAAGAGACAAGGAGATAGAGAAACAAAGAAACATAGATACACACACACATATACAGAGAGAGACAAAGATAGGTAGAAAGAGACAGAGACAAAGAAAAAAAAGGGTTATATTTTTAGCACACCTGAGTTTGTGCCATGAGAAGTTAGCATTCACTATAAATATATTGGATTACATAAATTGATGGTTCTCAGTGTCTTCCTTTTTATTTATTATAAAATATGTTAATGCTTCATTTTTAATTCTAAATATCAATTCTTGAGCACTATAGACTACCTACACATATAATTGTTTAATTATATTATATCCTATCTGTAATATAATAAAACAAAACCAAATTATTATCATGATATTACTTTCATATGTTTCATATCATGTCTACACGATGAAGTCAAATGTAGTGAAGTGAAGTGAAGTAAAGCAGTCAGTGAAAAAGCTAATGTCTGCACCAATATGTAAGGTCACCGTGGATATGCCAGTCACAAAAACCATCCTGATATGCTATGTTGAATTGGAAATTCAAATACTGTGAATGGTATAGCTATTGATGACATGGTTTTTCAAGAAGCTGAGGAAGTCTTGGAAAATACCAGGAAAAAAGAAAAGGTAAATGTCTTCTTTATTTACATTGTACTTGCATACCTGGAAAATATACTACTTTTATCCTTCCCTGCTCTTTGCATCTAGCATTGGTGGTCTCCGGGACCCCACCCATTAAAATTCCAGTATCACTCCCATTTTGTTGTTACAGTTTTTCTTTTAGTTTTTAGGATTTTTTTTTAAAGATAAACTTTTCCTTGAAATATAACGCACATAAAGAAAAGTACACAAATCCTAAGTATATAGCTAGATGAACACACCAGTATAATCAGCACCCAGGCCAAAAAACATTATGTGACCAGCACCATGAAGTTCCCCTTGTATCCCATCCTAGCCACCAAGCCCCCACAAAAGTAAACTCCATTCTGAGGTCCAGCATCATAGATTGATTTGGCTGATTTTGAACCTTTTATAAATTGACTCATACAATATGTACTCTCCTGTGTCTAGATTTTTTTTGCCCAACATTATATTTATGAAATCCACCCCTACTGTTGGATGTAGCAATACAGTCTGTTTATTCTCATTGCTATATAGTATTCTATTGCATGACTATATTACAATTTATTTATTCATTCTACTGTTGATGGAAACTTGGGTAATTTCCAGTTTGGGGCTACTAGAAGATAGTGTTGCTACAAACAGCACTACGCAGAGTGGTTGTACCAATTTATTCTACATCCAGCAGTGTTAGAGAGTTCTTGTTCAAAATTGTCATCTAGGTTTTATGTGTCTTTTTTTAAATCTCCCTCCCTTCCTTCCTTCCTTCCTTCCTTCCTTCCTTCCTTCCCTTTCCTGCCTTCCTTTCACTGTCTCTCTCTCTTTCTCTCTTTCTTTCTTCCTTTCTTTTGAGAGAGTCTCACTCTGTTGCCCTGGGTAGAGTGCAGTGGAGTCATCATAGCTCACTGCAACCTCAAACTCCTGGACTCAAGCGCTCCTCCTGCCTCAGCTTCCTAAGTAGCTGGGACTACAGGCACGTGCCACGATGCCTGGATAATTTTTCTAGTTTTATTAGAGACACGGTCTCACTCGTGCTCAGGCTGATCTTGAATTCCTGAACTCAAGCAATCCTCCCACCTCGGCTTCCCAGAGTGCTAGGATTATAGGTGTGAGCCACCACACCCGGCCTGTATTATCTTTTATACCCCAATTATTCTAGCAACCAAAAAAGCCCTGACTTATTTTCAAAACACTTTCTGGCATATATTATAGATTACCTTTGAATTCCCTTCCAACTTAAGATAAAAATGTTTCTATGATTATATGGAAAAAATAAAAATTTTCATATCTGGCACAGTATAAGAAATTCTGACTGACTTTGAAGCTGAAGTGGGAGAAACAGAATATCTATGGCATAAAAATAATATTGGTAAGTAAGTGACTCACAAATTTATAGCCTATCATGTTGAAGACTGTAGGCTGTGGATCTATCCTACCGGGGTTCTAATCCCAGCTTTGTTATTTTACCAGTGGTGGAATCTTGAAAAAGTTACTTAGTCTTTCTGAGCCTTAGCTTTCTTATCTGTGAAATAGGGATAACAATATTTCCTACTTTAAACAATTACTTATTGCTGGTTAAATATATTATTTAGGGGTATAAGCCTTTAACCTCTTATAGAGATTAAAATCCAGGTTTTAATATCAGACATCAAGTTCAATCTCATTTCAACCACCTTCCTAAACTTAGGATAAGTTATTTAATTTCTATGTGCTGCTTTCCTGTCTTGAAAATGGTATATTAATAGTATTTACCTTACATAGCTGTTAGAAGGATAAAAATAAGTATATATGTGGAAGAAACCAAATTCTTGTGTTTGAAAAACATTTGTCAGAGTCTAATTTCTCTAACAAGTAATGTTCCCATTAAACGAAGAATTCACACAATATGTAGAAAGAAAATGTAATTATACAAGACAGTTAAATTTTGCTTTTTACAATTTAAAATGCCTTTTTGTAATTAAAGGCATTTTACAAATTCTGTGATTAAAATATGTCAAGTTTTGTGATTAAGCCTCACTTTACAAGAATTATAGTCCCACAATGATCTTCCTTTAAAAAGGTGCTTTTTTCCTCATTAAATTTTAGAAAATATTTGGGAAGGGTATGTAGCCGTAATAATCTAATGCAGCACATTTACAGTTGTAATTCTCTGTAAGGGCATTGCCTGACCTAGCTGTGCTCTAATCTCACTTGTATTTCATTGTTCTTCTTTGCTCACAAGAATGTAAACGTTCACTTTTAAGCCTTACCTTGAAAACCAACACAGCATTTACATATTCCAAAGTATGTCTGTCTACCAGATCAACTTTCCTCTTTGCATAAGGCTTCTGGTCACTGAATTGTAACTTAAAGCCAACTGAAGTTTAAAGTTTATATTTTGTGATTTTACTCTAATGAAGTGCTTAATATAATACCTAGCACAAAATAAATCTTGATGAATTTTGAGCCATTATTTTCATCATTGCCCCAATTATATCAATGCCATTTAGTGGACTGTGAGAGGAAAAAAGATAATAGAAAACAAAAAGACCAAATTAAACTACTATAAAAATATCCATTTATTATTAATTGATCAGGCTACAAATTCTTTCCCTGTAATATGAAATATCTGGGATAGAAGATCATAAGATTTATTCTACTGTAAACCTTTCAAGATTAAATAATTCCATTATCAGGTAGTTTTAGTCATAACCATAAATACAGTTAAATTAGGGTGAAAAAATCACAAGACAAAATTTTTTTTGGCATGCAAAATCAACATATTTTCTATTTGATTTAAAGTTGGCTACAGAAATAACTGATAAGAACTTTTATGACTATGTAAGCCAATCTTTTTAGTCCTTATGTAAGTTTAATTTACTTCTGATTTCTTTCTAATAATAGGAAATTTATATGTATTTGCAAATACAATATTGGTTATGTTTCACTGACATTTAATGAGTTCTAACATGGTCACACTGTGCACTTCTATAATCATTTCTGCCTCTACGTGATACTAATTGAATCTCTTCCAAAACACAATAAGCCATTTATGCTGTTTGTTGTCTTAAAATGTTACATTTGCCAAATATCTCCTAAAATTTGCTCCAGAGTTTGCTTCTCATTAGTCATTAAATGTACTTCAACATTTAACTTGTCAGTAAATGAGAAGGTCTTTCTTTTGCCATAAAGTTTTTCAATTGCAAATGCCTTAGCAAAGTTAAAAAAATCAAAATATTGAGTAGGAATGAATCCATTTATAATTTATTTTCTTGTTCCAGGAAAAATAAAATTCAGAAGGCTCTCTCAAGAGACACACAAGGAGCAGAGTTGGGGGATTGAGGAGGGAAAGAATTTTAAATATTTAGGAATTAGGTACTCTTCAATATCTTTTGAGAATACAATATTTTCCTTATTATTTTGATATAAGGTATTATACAAATACATTTTTGAAGTCACACTGCCTAGGATTGTATCCTGTCTTCACTACTTTTAATACATACAATAAAAACTCTCTGGTTAAAATATGCCTTTATCTTTAGGATTTTGCCACATGTTTTTATACATGAGCAGACATCAAAGTATAAATAGCAAGTTTCAAATTTTGTTTAAAATATATTAATATAATGTGTATTCTTAGAAATAGAGACTGTAAGTATGTACACTAAGCTCTTTCAATATTATTTGCCTAGCTAACACCAGGTAGACACAACCAGTAGTTTTATCCTTATTGCTATTCTTCAAAATCTTATTCATCCCCACTAATTCTATACTTTTAGCTATTAAAGCTTTAACGTTGATATCCAAATCTATCAATCAATATTTGCCTTCACCTCTGTATATGGAAAGACCTACAGTTTTTACAGTGAAGACAACAACTGTCAAGAGAATACTGAATTCTTACTTTCCTACAGCCACAATCAGACTCTCTCCACTGAGAGACTAGTCTGCTGTAAAATTATGGCAAAGATGAAATTAGTCTTCATTATCTGCAGTACAGTTCCTTCCCTATTCCTCTCTTAGATATTTCTCCTTAAAAATCTAACACAGTCTAAAAATTAACTATATTTCCTCATTATTTTAGTGCCTACCTGATTCCTGTTTTGCCTATTCATTGCAATATTTCTTTTAAAAGGCATTACAGTCATTGTGAGAGAGAAGTTTGCTTTTCAAACACAGATGTTTAGATTTGTAGTAAAGCTTAGATGACAGTTTTCTTTCTTTACTATACAAGAACTTCTGACTCTTAGATCCTAAAGGGTTGGCACCTAACTGTCTTACTCATCTTGGGTAGCCAGCATTTCACTTAGTGCCTGGCACATAGAAAGCGTTCAAAGTTTGTTAAAGTGAACAAATGTGGTTGATGATTGGCAACCTAGCGCACTGGTTTAATCCTATTGGACCACATAACTAACTATTTAAATCTCTTGCTCATGCATCGGTCTGCCCAACTATTCGCCAAGTTCCTTAAGTGTAGGAATCTTGTTTTTTCTCAGCAACCCTAGGAAGAGTCTTGGCATACAGCATTCGCTCTTGATAGCTCTCTTATCTGTTGTAATTAAATAGTTAGAAATCAGTATTGGAAAATAAAGGGTGAAGGCAAAAATATGAGCAATGTAAAAGATATAACAAGATTGGGTGGCTGGAAAGGCAGAAGAAAACTAATGATAAAGCAGGTTAAGATTCCAGCTTCTTGAGCATCAATCAAGCTTTCCAGCATCAATCAAGCTTTCCAGCGCGCAGGTTGCCTTAGCAACTGTGGAGAGCGTCCGCCCCATTCCCGTCCCCAGTCCCGGCCTTAGTCCCGCCCCCTGCCCCGCCCCCAGCCCGTCTCGCTCTTCATCCGCCTACCCCACAAGCTTACTTCCGCCCCAACCTGCCAGCTGAGACCGAGAGACCTACTTCCTATGCCTACGCTTGTGCTGCCTGACTAAAAATATGGCAGCAAGTGATAAAGTTGGAAATATATTCTCTACATATGACCCATACTTTTGCCTCAGATGGATATACGCAAAATTAGTAGCTATTTGTATCTTGGAGGCTCCCTGTAGCGTGAACATTTGGGACGGATTTTTCAGGCAGTGCTTTGGACAACAACAATTGGGAAGGTCCCCAGTTTGCGGAAAGAAACGTGGATCTGAGTGGGGCGGGGCGGTCTCCGGCACCGAGTAGTAAGTGGGGCTTCACGGAGGAGTTAGCGTGGTTTGTCTGTTCAGACCGGCTTCACCATGTAAGTGTTTGCCTAGCAACCACCCTAATGCCAGGTCCCGCTGCCCGACCCTAACTCGTTCCCGCTGTCTTCCTCAGGTCGAAAGTTTCCTTTAAGATCACGCTGACGTCGGACCCGCGGCTGCCCTACAAAGTGTGAGTAGCTCGGCTGAGACGGGCCTCTTGGGGCCCGGTGGGACGGGGCTGGGCTGGGGGTCTTCCAGGCCTTTGGAACAACTCCCGCCCCATGCAGTCTTCATCCCTTCCCTCCCTCTGACCCCGCCTGCGCCCTTTCAGGAGACTGGCCCACTGGAGCCTGAGAGGAGAGGTCCCATACTTTCTCCCCAAGTGTCAAGCTTGGCCCAGGCACTGGAGTGTGGGTGTGTTTCTTCTGGTTAGTGGCTTCCCCTCGGAATTCATTTGGTGGGCGGGTGGAGCGGGAGGATATGTGGACAGGACGTTGGTAATTTGCTGGGATTCTTAAACAATCCCTGTTTGCTGGAGATGAGAACGGCCTTTCACTGCACTGACCAGCTGTTAGAAGTTAGGGAAAACATCCCGACAAAGACTCTGAAATTACTTGAACGCTTGTTACTGTCAGGCTTGTGGTTTTGTTGTGTATGAGTGACTCAACAGTCGGGCATCACAAAGGAATGAGCCTCAAATCATACACTTTCTATGTTGGGTGGTGATCTTTAATATGCTTGCTGTTATACAAGTCAATTACCAAAGTTACACTTCCCCCTTTAAAATATTACTTTAGATTATGCTAAACTCTTTTTCAAATGATGGTGTAAAAGGTAGAAAAGTCACTTCATTATCGGCATTTTGCCATAATAAACATTTATTTTTATCAATTTGGTCTACTATTAATATTTTAGACATTATTATTATCAATAGTACACAGGAAGGTTCATCAAAGCTTTATGACCCAATGATGCTTCCTAGGCAGGCCCTACTTAACAACGAAAATGATAACATTACTGCACCGGGTGGGCGAAAAGGTGTTTAGAAGGGAGGTGGTAAAGTGGAGGGAGAGCTAAGGAGAGAGTCAACTTTTTAAAATTCATCTCTAGAAAACAAACAGCAGCCCATATGCCAGACTTAATTGTATAAAGGTGTTAGAAATATATGCATACACCTTGTAGAGGTGGTTAATTTTCAAGTGGAACTCTGAGCATCGTCTCAGCTTTAAGGCTATTTCCTTTTTTTTTTTTTTTTTTTTAATTTAGAGTTAATGAACATAGTATGCAGTCAAAATAGCCAACTTTGAAACTCAAAAGACAGCTTTGTCCTGGTCAGCTACAGTAGGAACAAAGGGGCTTTTTAAAAAAACATCAACTTTGTTTTAAAATTCTTCTTGCAGACTTAGTGTTCCTGAAAGTACACCTTTCACAGCAGTCTTAAAGTTTGCAGCAGAAGAAGTAAGTATGGAAAGTGTAACAATCTTTGTGGAATGCACTTTGGCAGTATGTTTAAAAAATCTTTAAAATTTGCATGCACTTTGACCCACCATTTCCACGTGGGCTGTTTACTAGGTTTATGCTATAGCAAAGTTGTATTGTTCTTCTAATGAAAGTAGAAGAAAATCCTAATAGATGTGCAGTAGAAAATAGGCTAACAAATTTCATACATCCACATACATTAAGGTTTTAATGTAGCTTATAATTATTATGAATCATGGGTGTTACACCTTTAGAAAGGATATGACTTTCTAAAGTGAGAGGGGCTTTTAGAAGGTGACACTGGAATCTTTGAGTGGGAACCAATGTTAACTTGAGAAACCAATAGTCTGCATTTAAATCCCTGGTAAAAGTCTTTCAATAAGCAATAGTAGGATTTCCCAACATTTGACTGGGAATTCAGTTGACTAAGTAATGAGTTGTCAAAACCTGAAAAGACCCTTATAACATCCTAAGTTATAAGAATTATGAGATCTGAATAAGAAAATAAATGAAAACTGAAGATCATAAAATAAACTTTGCATCCAGGAGAAAACTTGTCAGTAGTGTAGGACAAAGAAGAGTAGTTACTATATTTTACATAACTAGTGTTGGCTCCCCAAATTTCAGCCCAGCCATTGCTCTCATATTCTACCAACGGGAAAAAGTATTAGCAGTTGCTTTTGTTTTTTTAAAGTTCATAAAATATGTTGCCACTATGTGGATGTGACTAAGAAAATGTATAGCTTATCTTAAAATGGGCATGATCTAAGAGGAATACTCACTCAGTAGGGTAACTGAAAACTTGGTAGGATTTTAGTTTTGGAAATCTGAGAGTTCTATAATTAATTTGAGTATTTGATCAGAGTTTTATTGAAAGCCAAGCACAGTGACTCACACCTATAATCCAGCACCTTGGGAGGCCGAGAGGGGAGGATCACTTGAGACCAGGAGTTCGAAACCAGCCCTGGGCAACATAGTGAGACCCCAACCCTGTATCTACAAAAAATAGAAAAATTAGCTGGGTGTGGTGGCATGCATTTGTAGTCCTAGCTACTCAGGAGGCGGAGGTGGGAGGATCGCTTGAGCCTAGAAGTTTGAGGCTACAGTGTGCTATGATTGCACCACTGCATTCCAGTCTGGGCAACAGGAAGACCCTATCTCTTTAAAAGAAAAAAGAAAAAATTTTATTGAGATTATCGCTTCTGTAAAGTATTTTCCAGGTATTTTAAAATTTATTAAAGTACATTTTAAAGTTCTTTAAAAATTGTAAAATCTTTAAAAGGACATTTACAATTAAGAATGTACCACATTGAGAGTAAAATTGTTTATTAGGTACATAATACTGTAACAAGTGGTTGTTCTTCTGCATGGTTCTTATTTTAAAACTTGATTCTTCAATTTACAATTTAAAATAAGCTTTTAGTTGTTTTTCTCAGCTATGTATATGTGACCATTATAAACGCCTAGAGCAGCGTTTCCCAGACAACTGAAACCACACATAAAAAACTAGTACCACCAATAAAAAAAAAAAAAAAAAGCCACAAAAAACCGGGGTTAGTAGCCAAAAAGTACACTTCATTCACTATTTTTTTGTTAGAGTTAAACTATATTAGCTGTATATTAAAGGCTTTGAGAAGACCACTAGTTAAATGTGTTTTCCAAACTTACTTGATTATAAAACTCAACTATTTAGTATCTATAAAATTAGTCCATAGCACAGACATGTTTAATAAAAATTTATTGGATAAATTAATAAACTATGGAGACGTAACCACACCTTGGCAAGTGTTGGTCTCTAGAGCATTAAGAGCTGGGATCTACCTTTTAGCTACCATTAAGTTCCATGCCACATTTCATTGATTGAAAAAGCACATCTTTTTACAACATCTCTGAAATAGATTAGGGAGGCTTGCTATTCCTGTTGGCCATATGAAAGTCACTTAATTGTCTAGATGACATTGTGTGTGCCTAACTGAACTTAGCTGTTATTTCCTGCTGACATATTTGGACTGTTGCAATCCCTTGAGATTTAAGTCAACAAATCATTTAAGGAGAATGTAAATAATACAAGCCTTGGTTGTTAACTGAAAATCTTCTGTGGGCACCTGCCTTTAAACACAAGAGAGCATCTGTTTGGAGCTTGCCATTTTTATGAAGAAATTTTGGGAATAATCTCATCAATTTATTTTGCTTATATTTTTTGCTTATGCAAGAGAATTATATATAGTAAGAGTGACATGGCTAAGTCTGAGTAAACATTGATTGGGTCATAGATTGACAGAATTTTTCCTTTTTTTGTAATACATAAGATAAGGTATATTTAACAATCAGTGGTGTCCTAAATTCAGTCAAATGCGTTATTTAGAAGATGGGTTGTTTTTCAAAGATAAAGCAAATTATAGTATAGCTGACCCTGGAATAACACAGGGGTTAGGGGCACCAACCCCTGTGCAGTCTAAAATCTGCATATACCTTGACCCCCCAGAAACTTTACTAATAGCCTACTATTGACAGAAACCATGCCAACAATATAAACAGTTGATTAACACACACTTTATATGCTATATGTATTATATACTGCATTCTTACAAAACATTAAGCTAAAGAAAAGGAAATGTTACTAAGAAAACCATAAGAAAAACAGATTTACTATTCATTAAGTGGAAGTGGATCATCATAAAGGTCTTCATCCTCATCGTCTACACGTTGATAAGCTGAGGAGGAGAAAGAGGAGAGGTTGTTTTTGTCTCAGGGGTGGCAGAGGTGGAAGAAAATCTGTGTATAAATGGACCCCCAGTCCTGTGTTGCTGAAGGGTCAACTGTATTTTATGGTGCCACTTATTCTAGAAGATAAATCACATTTTAGAATTATAGAATTGATTATATGTACCCTAGCCTTCCTGATCATCTTTTATAACTACATACATGTTTTCTTCTTTCTAGTTTAAAGTTCCTGCTGCAACAAGTGCAATTATTACCAATGGTAAGAATTCATTTTAAAATTACTTACTGCGTCAGATATATGAAAATTGTTTAAAAGGAACCAAATTAAAATTGACTTACATACAAAAAGCTTGAAATATATGTCTTAATGATATACTTAATGGTAAATACTAAGTCAGGGTTATTGTCCATCATGAGCTCTTTTCAGTTTTTTTGTGCTTTTGATATGGTATGGCAGTTTATGATATCTTGTGTCCTTACCACTTCATGCCAGATTTTTACTGAAGATGACTTTTTTATTTAGAAAAGTTTTTTTTTTTTTTTAAATAATTAAAGTTATATTAGTAAATACTGTAGAATATGGAAAGTTAAGCAAAATGTACCTTTGCTGTACCTTGCAATCCCTTTCCTGACAGAAAACTGTTTCTTAGAGGTTTGCAGTAATGGGGATTTTATTCAGTCAGGTATATAATTAAAAATCTGAATACCTTAGAATACTGATAATAAAGTATAATGGAACTAATCCTATGAAAAAATAGTGAAATAATAAGATGAAGAGTGAAGATTGCAGGGAGGGCTTAACTATCACGTATACAAAGTGATACTGATGGGTGCTGGTGAGTGGTCTGTGTGCAGTTAGGAGAAAGAGGAGATGGGCTTAATGTGCATGATGTGACTTAGATAAGACAGAATTTCTTACTCTAGAATATTTTCCATGCCTTCACATGTTTATGTGACAGCATGCAGAAATATCGAGTGTTTCTCTGTGTAGAAGAATGCTGGCCTACTTTCTGGAAAGTTTTAGGTTTGCACTGAATAACTCTTAGGAATGTGCTTTGAAACTTTCAAGTGTTGATGGAACTTGAGCTAGATGACTCTGTGGGCTCTCCCAGTCTTAAGATATGATGCCTCAGAGCAATATGAAGATGATAAATGGCCTACCTAAGTGCTTTTAGCTTTTTGGAAGAAATGACAAACATGTTTCACTCCATGTGACAAAACAGAATTAAACACCTCTGTTCCATAGAACTTACCAAGATCATTCTGTTGAAAGATGTTCTTGTCAAATCCAGCAATGAGCATGAATGCATAATAGTAGCAGATTTCAACAGATAGATAACTTACTGGAAAAATTGTCACCCATGTGACATGGGATTTAAATTGTTTGGCCTGTGCCTATATACACAGCAGCACTATTTTGGCAAATCTCTTCTTGGTGCTACTAAACCATTTTAACTTTAGAAATAACTTACGTAATTTTACAACTGATTTTTTAGATGGAATAGGAATAAATCCTGCACAGACTGCTGGTGAGTATCTATTTGAAAACTCATGAAGGAGTGGGTGGGGCTATATGTGTCAATTGATACTGAATATTTAAGTTACTCTAGTTAGACTTGCTAGGATTTTAACAGAATGAGCTGTTTTTTAAGGATTCTATAGCAGCCTTTACCTATGTGTCTGAGTAATAATTTGTTTCATTATGTATATCAATTATGTTTTGGGCTGTAATATCAGAAAACCTAACAGTGGCTTATGCATTGAAAGTACTTAATTAATACACATGACAAAAAGTCTGAAGGTAAGATTGTGCTCTCATGGGAATAATGATTTTGACCTGCCTCCTAAGGTAGTTAGTTGTGAGGGTAGAGCATATAAAGTGCTTAAAAGCTTTGCATTATTCATAGTAAGCCTTCAGTAAGTGCTATTTCAAGGAGCTGAGTCCATACTCAGAGATTCAGACTTTATACAGAGTGATACATTGATGTCCTAAGAAGCAGTAGGGTAAAAGTAGTCTTATACTTTGTAGTCTAAAACTTTTTAAAAAATACTTTTATATTTTTTAAATGTACTCTCTTGAACCTTCTAATCTGTTTTGAAATTAAGCATCCTTTAATATATTAAAGGATGGGTGCTTGAGCAATATTTTTAAATTATTCTAAAGAACTTCTGCATTGTAACAAAATAATACTATTTTCATAGGCCTTGGGTTGGAATTCAACCATGTAGAAAATGAAAAGTGATTTAAAATTGCAGACTTTTGTTACTTAAACCAGTTTTAAGTGTATAATTTTATTAAGTTTAAAGGTTATTTATTGAAAATTATTGTATAGATGCCTCTAAACTTAGATGAAAGTTTTGTTTTTTCCCATTCTAGAAATTTTCACTAATTTACATTAATTTGAATTACTGCTTACTCTAACATGTTGCTTGTTATATTACCTTTAAAAATTGAATTGTGCATATCATTTGAGTTTCTTCTGAGCAGGCAGTTGACCCTAAATAGGCTGTCTAGGTATTTCATTGTGTAGTAAAGCAAGTATTCACAATTAAATAATTATATTATTACTTGCTGAGTGTATTTGTTATTTTCATGGCTGGTGTTCTTATTTAAAATTTTTAAACATCTGTTGGATTGTGAAGATATGAGAAGATTAGGAACAACACTTAAAAAGCATAAAATTGGGTTTTGATGATGCTTGAGCTTTTGTACCTACTTTACTTTTCACTAAATTGTTTATTGTTACGTAATAATTGTTGGATTATTAAGATAACTTGTTTTTCAGATACCTAACTTTATGTTTTGTTTGTTTGTATAGGAAATGTTTTTCTAAAACATGGTTCAGAACTGCGAATTATTCCTAGAGATCGTGTTGGAAGTTGTTAATATCTGCTACTTGGAGCATATGATTTCCTTTCATAATAAATATTGGTATTTTTTTGTTGTTGTAAAATTGAAATCAGGCATTGAACATACTATGAAAATACCAACAGTCAATGGAATAATGAAAAGTGACTTTTCTGTCTGTCTTTGTTATTCACACTCTTCATGTGAAGAGGCAATTCTTACGAATTGGGTACTACCACCACAGAAGATCATACAGTCTTTGATTGCTACCTCACAGCACAAACAGGTAGTTCATTTGGGGTAAATGGATTATCCAGCTCTGTTTTATAACTGGGGGATGCTTCTGAGAACATTCAGAAGATTAAAATTGACCGAATCTTACATATTTGTCTGAGTTAAAAATATAAAAGGATTATGGATCATGGATGATAGTTTTCTTCATAGCATCTGATTTGTAGACTCATAGTTTGATTCTTAAATATATAGTTTATGATGAAAGCAGTAGACACATCATTGAATAGTTAGCTGTCTTTTTATCATTTAGGTTTAAGTTTCAAACCTCATGTGTCAGGTAAATTTCAGTTTAATATCAAACAAAAATTGAATTTTTTAATCTAACTTTTATGTGTATAAGTTGATGTCCCATAGCAAATTTTAACAGTGCACTTGCAGAATTCAACACTTATAAGGTGGGAATTGACAATACAGTAGAAGGATCCTTTGCTAAGCTATGCATTCCTTTATCAATCTCTTTGAATACAACTTTTAAAATAGGAATCTTTAAGAAATCACTTTTTTTAAGGGTAATATTTCTAAGCAACATTCAGGAAGAGAGTATTGTTACAAATATCTGAAGATCAAAACTCAAGGAAATGCTGATGCTTTAATACTTACTGAAGACCCAACTTTAAGGAAGGGCTAAGACTAGTCACCTAAGTGAATAAGAAGCCAGAAAAGGCAAGATGGGGACACCCAGATGACCAGACTTCTGGTAAGGAGGAGAGCAACAAAGGACAACAGTGAAGGGGACCAGAAAGCTATAGCAAAGTGTCAGAGAAAAAGCCAGCTGGATAGACAGAACTGCAGAGGGTATGTTGGAGAAAACTGAAGAGAAAACAAAGTACTTGACATAGTCTTAAGTAGCAGAAGGCAATTAGAGAAAGCAAAGTATTGGCCTTGTCAACATACAGATTTCAAAATACCCCTGATGAGAATCCAAAGAATGAAATGCATAAGGAAAGATATTTGCCCTTCCAGAGGAAATCAGTATCTATGCAAATCTTGAAAGATGAAGGCTCACAATGATTCAGAATCAGCATTTGAACTGCTATATTTTAAGTGGTGAGCTCTCTGGAGGCGGCAGGGATTTTACCTGTCTGGTTCTTTCTAGAGCTGTAAGTGTAAATACTTGCTGAATGAATAGTCTCTCTAAGACCGATTTTTATCTTAGCATGTTTCAGTATCTTCCCTATCATAGGTCCTAGGTTCATTGAGAAAAAAAAAATTATAAGAAAATTCAACAGAATCAGCATCTGAGGAGAGCCATTGTTTATGAAATTACCAGATACTGTTTATAAGTTTAAAAAATGAATAGCAGGGTTCTGAATTACAAAGGAAAAAAGTCTTTGCTGAGGTAAAAAAAGAAAAAGTATACTGCTGATGTTTGAGAAAGTTTTTATTTTGATAAATCTAATGTTCAAAGGCCCCTGTTCCTTACAAAATTAAGCCTTGGTTAACCAGAAATTTTTGAATACCTATTCCCTGAATTTTTGGTTTAATTTAGATTTTCCTGCGTTCTGTTTGTAGTACAAAAATCTGCCTGCTTTATTGCATAAATAAGTTTCTGGTGTCCTGTGCCATAAAAGTGATTTATTTAAATATTTTTGTTCTTCGGTTTTGAATATTGTAGTAAGTTCCTAAAAACATTTTATTAAACAACTGGACATTTTGTTATTAAATGTGATCTCTAATTTCTTTGTACAGAATGATGTGAAGTATTATATTTAGTTTAAATGCATTATGGGTCCATAATTAATATCTTATGAAAATACATTTTGTTATACTATAAACGACATTGTCAATTCTTGTTATTAGAGCTCTTAATCAGTACATCCATTCAGCCAGTGTATAACAAATGTAGTAAAGAAAAAAAGGCAAAGATGATTAATGACCATAAGTCATAGAAATTAATATATATAGTCATCTGCTGCATAACAACATTTTGGTCAACAATAGTCTACATATACAACAGTGGTCCCATAACATAATACCATATCTTTACTGTGCCTTGTCTATATTTAGATACACAAGTACTTTCCATTGCCTTACAGTTGCCTACGGTATTCAGTACAGTATATGCTGTCCAAGTTTGTAGCCTAGGAAAAATATGTTATACCATCTAGGCTTGTGTGAGTACACTCTGTGATGTTCATAAGACAACAAAATTGCCTAACAACTGATTTCTCAGAAAGTATTCCTGTCATTAAATGATACATAATTGTACTTTCAAATGCCAGTCCTTTTTTACAGAAGAAAATAAAATAAGTTGAGAAAAAGAGGGGTTATAGTAATTCCCTAGGCTGATAGGTCCCAAACCTGGGTGATTATCAGAGTCACCTAGAAAATTGAAAATACAAATTTCCGGAAACCACCCCTCAAATCCTGACTTATTAAGTCTGGAATGGTACATAAGAACCTCTGTAAAAAGCAATCCTGGCGATATCTGCTGTGCAGATGGTTTGAAATTAATGAGAAGACCAACCTTTTCACTTTGTAGAAGAATAGAATAAGATCTAAAAGGTCAAAATAACTAGAAAATGTTCTAGAATCTTGGACAGTGTACTTTCCACTGCTTGGTATTCTAGTAGCTTGACTGAGTGCAAAGATGCTAGCTAATAGTTTCCCACACTCACTGGTAGTAAAACCTCCTTTAAAGTTTTCAATTCAATTTTTAGATATTTTTTAGAACTAGTTATTTATTCAAAATAAAATTCAGTGGGGAAAAAAAGACTCAGTCCTATTTAATCCACTCTACCACCAAATGAAAATATTAAAACTACCAAGTTTTTTACCCAAGGACCTTGAAATATTTGTGAATTGGAAATGTTAATATACTTCAATGGAGTGATTCTAAGTTCACTGATATTAGTGTTCCTGAGGCCATTTATAAAACCACACACACACAGATATTATTTACTTAGTTAATTCATCCAAAAGAAATCTGTTGAACATTTATGTGTCAAATATTTTGATGGATAATTTCACTTACATTATCTCATTCTTTACATCAATGCTAAATTATTTTACCCATTTCATAGAAGAATAAAGAGGTTTAAAGAAGTTTGGATTGGAAATTTGAACCCATATTTTGACTTTGGAATTCTGCACATTATACTGGGAGAATATTTTAGTATCCGTTTTCTGCAATATGCTAGATCTGTATTGAATTGAAAATTTAAAAATAAAATGTAATCTTTAAATTCCATTTCAGAGTACTGAATATGTGTGTAAATGATAATGAGTGGCATTACTTTTTAATATATGGTATAATATGGTATAAAAATAAAATTTTAGGACATTAATTACAAAACAACCAAATAAAGATAATGTTGATACTGGTGCTACTTCATAGTGTGGCTTAGTGGGAGTAGGGACTATCCCCCCATATTCATCAGCCCTATCAGACAGTTAATGGTTTTTAATCATAATTTTTTGGAAATGCAGCTGCAAGATTAGTCCTCTAATAACTTCTTCTTCCAGCCAGATTGCTGCCCAAAGCCTTTTTAATACAAAAATTCTGGATTAGTGCTGGAGATGAATTAAATTATAACTTAAGCCAGGCTATTTAAACCATTAATTGAAATAAATATTCTTGAAAAGCACAATCTATGCAATCTACTATCCACATCCTCCAAATTGTCTAAGCCAGATACTTGTTATTCAGTTTTCCTTTTTCTTGCCATATCAAACCAATCACAGAATTCTCTTGATGCTCTTAACAAAATGTATCTCGTAGTTATCCTCGCTGTCTAATTAAAGCCCTCATCTTCTCATGTATACTATCACAGGAGCCTTTAGTGTCTCCATCTCCTCTTTCACACTGTTGCTGTAGTGAGTTTTTTGATGTGGGAATGTGAGCATGTAGTTCACTAGTCAAAATCCAGCTGAATAAAAATCTATGCTTTTCATGACGTATGAGGTCCTTCATGAACTAGTCTTTTGGGTAAGTGCTAGGCACTTTACATGCATTATCTCACTTAATCCTTAATCTCTTCACTTTACTGTTGAGGAAGTAGAGACTTAAGGTTACAGTGAGATTGACTCTTAGGTCTGTCCGTAGCTTATAAAGTCCACAATGTGAATTATCATGTTTGTCATTTTTCCTAGAATTATATTGAAATAGTTTCCCAAAATGAAAATGAGAACATCTGGAAGGGGCCTCATAAATTGCTATTTAACATTACTGTAATCTCACTTTGCTTGAAAATTTTAATATTCAACAATCTGCGTAAACACTTGCATTTGTGGATTCCTTTTTCATGAATATACATATTTATAGCAACAAAGAGAATTGTGAACATTTGAAAAGTAGATTTCTGGCCCTATTATCTGCTTTGCTATATAAAGGGTGTTAGAATTTTTTCACTGGATGCAAAACACTGGCCAGGGCTGGCAGACAAATGCAGAGAGCCAGTTTTTGGCATAAATCTTTGATTTTCTGGCAAAACTTGTTAGCAATGTAAAAGCTGTTATTGAGAGCATATTGTGATGCCACATCATGTCAATATTTGTTTGGCTGAGTAACACTTGGATTTAATAAATTAATTCTTAAATGCGCAGTTTACAACTGATGAGTTGTTTTAGAAATAAACTGTATGTAGTTTTTGTTGTCAGTGCCACAAACATTTTGACAAGTCTAAAATGGAAATGCTCTGATTTGTTAGATAAATGTATGGATAGATTAGGACTTTTTCAATTATCCTTAGGTGTGCATATTATGTAGGAATGAAACAAAGAGTGAGTAAATGAGTGAGTTGTAGAGGTTATATTATATAAGAGTGAGTAAATGAGTGAGTTATAGAGGTTATATATATAGAGTGAGTTATATTACCAAAAGGATTGTAGAGAGGGTCACATTGTGTTTGTAGAGAACTACAACTTTCCATGCTATATCCTTGAGCTTATTTGTATCTCAAAACAATGAAGGCATCAGAGGAATATAGGCACTATGACAGATCTGGTGGTTGCTGTTAATCCCACATATCTATTCAATTTAATTTTGAACTTTCATAATCCTGTTTGAATTGGAATAGGGAGCAAAAGAAGTGAGAGACTCACTTCAACAGAGATTATTACTAAAGGCTTAATTGTAGGTGTATCCCAATATGGAAATAATCATGTGTCAAATATTTTGATTTAATTTCTAAATTATGCCAGCACCTTCTTACTAGTGAAAGGATTATATCTGTATTTCATAGAAATTTGGGAAGAAATTTGGGAAGAAATTTTCTAAAATGTAATCCATCTCCCTAGTAAGATTATAT
The DNA here is from genome assembly GCA_028533085.1 of Varecia variegata. NCBI lineage: Eukaryota > Metazoa > Chordata > Mammalia > Primates > Lemuridae > Varecia > Varecia variegata. Next base: position 13,281,385 of record CM052445.1, read on the forward strand.
TTTTGAAATCTTCATAAAACATTAAAAGTATTTCACAGGAACTTTAATAAAGTAAACCAGATTCCAAGGATGCCATCCTCTTGCTACAAACAAATAAATATATGTAAAATTTCAATTTATTATCTCTTACCTTCTGCAGTTGACCTTTGAACAATGTAAGGGTGAGTCACTGCTATATGCAGTTGCAAATCTGCATATAGCTTTTGACTTCCCAAAAACTTTACTAATAGCCTGCTGTTGACCAGAAGCCTTACTAATAAGTCAAGTAACACATTTCGTATATGTGTTACATACTATATTCTTTTTTTTCCTTTTTTTATTTTTTTTTTATTTCAGTATATTATGGGGGTACAAATGTTTAGGTTACGTATATTGCCCTTGTCCCACCCATCCCCCAGACGGTGTGCACTGGACCCTTTACATGTGTATATACCCATCCTCTGCTCCCCCCTCCCATCTGCCTGACACCAGATTAATATTTTTACTATATAAGCACTGAAGTGTTGGTCAGTTAGTACCAACTATATTCTTAAAGTAAGAGAAAAACTGTTAAGAAAATCGTAAGGAAGTTAGAATATATTCACTATTCATTAAGTGGAAGTGGGCCATCATAAAGGTCTTCGTCCTCATTGTCTTCACAAGGAGTAGTCTCAGGAGCAGGAGGAAGAGGAGGGGTTCTTGCTGTCTCGGGTGGCAGAGGTGGAACAAAATCTGCATATAAGTGGATCAATACAATTCAAACTTGTTCAAGGGTCAACTGTACTACTTCCTACCTTCATTACCTACCTTCCATTCCCACCTATGCTCTCACACACACACACACAAAAAAAATTGTCTCTTGTTCTGAGAAGTTGCAAGTCCCTTCCTTAAAGATTTTCCTAAAATGCACTTTCTTTGCTCCATTTTGAAGCAATCTTGGCAACTGGCCAAGTCTGCATTTGGCTTTGTAGCCTTACATCATCATCAGTCTGTCTAGATAGCTTTGCATCTCTTTCTTTTTTGAATGTGAGATTTTTTTTTTAATCAACTCTAATGCCTTTACTGATTTCAAACAATCTCACACATCATCTTCTATTTATTAGTGAGTATAAATTGACCCTTCCAGTGATAGGTATTGAAGAGCATTCTAGAGTAAGAAAGGATATTTCCTGTGTTGTCAAATGCAACAAGACTTGAGTAAACCTATGATTAGATCTTCCTCTAGATGTATTTATAGTTCAGGAGCAGTTCCAGAATTTCATGTGTGAGTGAAATATATAGGTCAATTTTACAATGGTAATTAACATCACTATTTTAAATTATTTCATATCTTGGATTAAAATGAGTTATAATTAATTTTTGAAGGTAATATAGTTAGTGCCAAGTGAATGTGACAGATAATGAGGGCTATAACAGGGGGAATGGCCTGAAAAAGGATAAAAATGTTTTCTGTCTCTAAAACCTCCGCTACTCCTTTTGGGAATTAAAACCTGCATCTTTCCTTTTGATCTTGTGAATGGGAAAATATAAGTAAAGAATAAAAAAAAAAAGAAAAGAAAACTTGCATCCCTGCCCCAGGCCAGTGGTCAGGAGGGGTAGAGGAGTGTTCTTAGTTCTTTGTGGCAGAGCTAATAAAAGATGGCAAACAAATTGTGTACTGAAAATTTTTAAGGTGGCTCTTACCTACCTAGTTGTAATTCTTTTGTTCCGCTATTCAGGCATCTATTCACTGACGATACAAAGAGAATTAGAGCTGCTCCTTGCTCTTAGCAGTTAAAAGTCCATGCTCCTGAGGCTTAGGGAATAGGGCAGACTGGCAGCACTTTCTAACTCTTCAGCTACCTTGTGTGGGTCTCATCAGATATTCTCACCTTTTGCATAAGTCCTGAGAAACCTCCATTACTGCTTTCTATTTACAAAACTGTAGCCTTTTCTGGATAATTCAGGTGGTGTCTAGTAAATAGCAGAGCATCCTCCGGAGGATCATTGAGGCCAAGATCCTTCAATCTGGAGACAGGTGGAGAAACTATAAAGCAAAAAGGCAAGCAAGGCCAGGAAGCAAAACCGTAACTACACAAAGGAGAGGGACAAAAATAAGAGTTTAGAATTCAGGAATTAAGATGGAAGAAGAGGTCAGGAAACAGGAACCCCCTGGGTAATAGGAAGATCAACTCACCGTATGTATTTTGAGGTATGAAGTGGCAGGAGAGGCATGTACATTGGTGTAGTTGTGTGCCAGGGGTGTTTAGAAACCAGACATTTAATTTGACACAACTGCTATCTTAATCCAAGAAGCGGAAGTAAATTGGAAGTCCAGGACCTGGTCTACTCATTGCCTCCCAGTGGGAACTATAATAAAGAACCACATCAGGAAGATGCTTAAATAGGTTGATTAGTGTCAGTAATGACAGATACAGATGCTGGCAAAATAATTATCCTTTATGGATACTTTACTGAAAATAAGCTATAAGTAGAATTAACAGTGTCTGAATAAATTTTTCAACTCAAATTTCTTTTGTCATAAATACTTAGAATGACAGAGTTAGTATCAACGAAATAATGTAATGTCTAAAGAAAATGTAAGCCTATGTATTAGTTGGCTAGGGCTCCCATAACAAATTACCAGAAACTAGGTGTCTTAGACAACAGAAATTTATTGTCCCACAGTTCTGGAGACTAGACATCCAAAAGCAACGGGTCAGTAGAGTTGGTTCTTTCTGATGGCTATGAAGGAAGGACCTATTCCAGACCTCTCTCCGTGGTTTATAGCTGATCATCTTCTCTGTGTCTCCTCACATCATCTTGTCTCTAAGTCTGTCTCAGTGTCCAAGTTTCCTCTTTTTATAAGAACATCAGTCAGATTAGGACCAACAAATGACCTCATTTTAACTCCATTGCCTCTATAAAGACCCTATATCCAAATAAGATTACATTCTGAGGTACTGAGTGTTAGACCAACATACCTTTTTTTGGAGGGGGTAGGAGGATAATTCATCCTGTAACAGCCTACCTCAAGCTATTTATCAATTGCAGCTTTCCCCATAAGGCTATTCATTAAATATATGAATTACAGAATGTTTCCTAAAAATCCTTGCTTGTGTAATTACAATTTACAGATCCAATCAGAAATGTATGAGCAAAGCTTCATAAATTTAAAACTGTCAATTGAATGAACTGTAATAAATAGAAAGGAACATGAAATGCATTATTAATCCCCAAATTTCACTTAGCCTCTCACAACAATCCATTGCCAAGTGCTGTCAAGCAGCAAATGGCACTCTGAGTTTCATTTTTCTGTAGGTCCTTCCCTGGGAACACTAAATTGTAGAGCAATACCCTAAAGGTAGGCAGCTGAAAAGAACAGAAGTCCGGGCTAGTAATTCAGACATCATAACGATTAGTCCCCAAGCATCAGCTCAGGTTTCCAACAGGGCTGAAAAGTTGTGCTCCTGAGATTTCTTAGCCTCTCTGTTTTACTGTGTACAACCATATCATTCAAACAAATGAAAAGTTGTTTGCTGCTTTGTTTCCAGTAGCCAGGCTGCTTTCCATTGCCTACACTACTCATCAAAGATGCAAAGACCTCTACTCAACATTCAGCAACACCTTTGATGCAGAAAAGTGGGCACACCCAAAATACCCTCTAAAGAAACAAACTATAAGCAGGAAGAAGCTATTAACATAGAGGCTTCATATTAAATGGGAAATTGAAGCAGCCGAGCCAATTATAGGTACATTTCTGCTTGTTGAAGAGACCTCAAAATAGAAGATTTTAAAATCTGCCTCTAAAGGCTTTTTTTAAAGTAAAATTTAAATAAGTATGATAGGACATATATAAAAAAGAACATCCAACCTGCCTACCAAAGTAAGTGCTTTCTTCCTCATACCAGATTCAAGACACAAGATAATTGCCTCTCCGCGATGCTTTATTACAAGGATTCTAAATAATCCACTCTCAGGCGGCCTCTTAAGTACAGACTCCCTAGGAATCCGCCATTGAGCCTTGAAACTATAATTTCTTCCAGACACTCCGTGCAAAATATATTCTTTCCCAATCTCTAAACTTGATAATTAGATGTGTTTAGTTAGAGTTAAAAATAAAATGAAGTGGAAAGTTATCCAGGTGCAAGTTATTAACCTGGAGTGATGGCAGAACAGAGGGGGACTTCACAAAGCAAATTCACATTTTTGGTGCAAGTCATATGTTTTAGACACTTTGCTATGTATTTTATTGAACATACCTCTTTATTCTTCATGATAA
>CM052445.1:13286124-13319395 GCA_028533085.1 Varecia variegata
TTTCTTTTCTATTTTTAGTAGAGACAGGGTCTCGCTCTTGCTCAGGCTGGTCTCGAACTCCTGACTTCGAGTGATCCACCCGCCTCGGCCTCCCAGAGTGCTAGGATTACAGGCGTGAGCCACCGCGCCCAGCCCATCTGCAAGGATTCTTAACCAAATGTAATACCATTCTCTTAGGAGATGTTTGGAAATGCATATGGCATTTATGGTTGTTGCAATGGGGTTGGCAAGAAGCACCTGGGGGCTGGGGCTGCTCAATGGTCTGCAGCGCCATGTTGTATGGACAGCTTCACTCAACAGAGAATGGCTTTGTGTCAAATGGCCATAGAGCCCCTGTTGAGAACATTGACCCTAATCTCTCAAGCCCTACTATCTCCGTGAAGTTTTTGATGCCATCCACCTCTGGGCCAGAAGTGGTCTGTTCCTCTTCAAAAATTTAGAAACATTTCTTACTTATTAGTCTGGGTATTTTTAATGTACGGTATACAAAACTTGCAGAAGAACACCAGCATTTTTAATGCTATGGTATTTTTAATGTAATTATTAGTTATCTTTTCTTGTTACATACATGATTTCTCTTTCTAGCTATTCTTTTTATGCTCCTTGCAGGTAGGTATGTGTTTAATGTTCCTTTATTCACAGTCATAATAGCAAATATTTGTATAGCATATATGTGCCAGCAACTGTTTTAGGTGCTTTATGTATATATTGAATCATTTAATCCTCCTAATAGCCCTAGAGAGGATTATCATTCCCATTTGTAGATGGAAAACCTGAAGTCCAGACAGGTTGAATAACTCGCACAAGTATCAGAGCTGTGACTCAAACCCAGAGAGTCTGGCTCCAGAATCTGATTCTTTTAACTGCTAAATTTAATGACCTCACCCAACAAACATGACCTGAGTGCCTATTATAGATCAAACATAAAAATAAGACTTTGATTCTTTAGAAAATATTTATAAAATCTGTTAAGGATAGTAATGGAGAAATATACACAGAGGTCCAAAGATGGGTACTAACTCAGCTAGAGGGGATTAGGGAGGCCCCCTAAAAAGAGGAACTCAACCTGGAGCATCAAGTGTGAGGCAAGGGGGTGATGGAAAATGAGGCTGGGGAATTGGTGGAGAAAGATCACAGAAGAGCTATGTGAAATAGCTTACATTTCATTGCAGAGGCAGCAGGGTTTAAGCAAGGGGAGATCTGGCCAGGTAAGGGTTGTATGAAGAGCTCCTTTTCATCTGGGCAAAGATGATCTGAGGACGAGGCTGACAACAGGGAAAGCTGTCAGGAGACCGTGGTAGTGCAGCGTGAGAGATATTGTTGAGGACAGTGATAACTGTCTTTGTTTGTTTGGCTGTAACAAAGTACCACAGCCTGAGTAATTTATAAAGAATAGACATGTGTTTCTTCCAGTTCAGGAGCCTGGGAAGCCCAGCATGGATGTCTGGTGAGGGCTGCTCTCTGCTTCCAAGATGGCACCTTGTTTCTGTGTCCTCACGTGGAGGAAGGCAGAAGGGCAAGGGAGGGTGCACGTCCTGTGAAGCCTCTTTTATAAAGGCCTTAATCCCATTCAGCAGGGCTCCACTCTCATGAATTAATCACCTGCTAAAGCCCCCACCTCTTAATACTATCACGCTGGTGATTAAATTTCAACACATGAATTTTAGAAGAGACACAAACATTCATGATGGCAGATGTCTGAACGAAGGCATCACTATCTCTGCCCTGGCCTGTTGTGGGTGACCTTTCCAGGCCACACTGAGTGTCCCCTCTTTCCCTCACCTTCTTCCAGCCTTCACCTGATATTCCCCATATGGCACATATACCTTGCTGTGCATGATTGGATTGCAAATCAAACCTCTATTTCCTATACTCAAACAGGGTGGCAGCATCTTATGCTGAGATGAACTCTGGACTAGGGATATTAATATTTGGATTCAGTCCTACTGTTGCTTTTGATTACTTGTGTTACTTAACCTCTTTTAATATATTTCATTATCTGTATAAATGAAGGAACTGAAAAGGCCAGAAAATGTCAGAAAAGAAGGTGTTTGTACATATCTTTTCCTGAGATAACTGTTTCTTATTTTCTGAACACTAAATTAATATTTTATTGTAAGTCTAGGAAGCATTTATTTATTTATTTTTATTTTGGCAGAGAGATCTCCATATTATTATCATTCTGCCTGACACAAGCTCTATTTTTATTATTTTTAATCTATAAGCTAGCTAAGCTGTGGCCTTGGTTCACTTCCTTGGAAGTTCCATGGAAGCCAGTGGGATGTGGGGTTGATTAGCTAACAGCTGATTTTGGCCTGTGTTTCTGTGTGATTAACGTGGCAGGGGGCCAGATGGAACTTGGAAGGTAAAGTGCTGCATTTGCATGAACAATGTCTCCAAAAAATGAATTTGAAAGGGGCAGTGTGAAGGGAATAATAGAGACCTGTCTGGTCCTCTGTTTCCACCTTCTTCTGCCAAGCAGCCTTTTCTGTAGACAGTCAGAAGAAAGAGACATCTGTAAAAAGGATTTATGAAGGAGGGTCTGTGTGTGCGCACACATTGTGCCCTGTGTTTGTGTGGTGTGGGTCTGTGTGTGCGCACACATTGTGCCCTGTGTTTGTGTGGTGTATGTGTCTGTCGGTGTGGTGTGTTTGTAGTGTGTATATATTTGTGTGTGTCCATGTTTAGGGCAAAATAAGGGAATTGGAAGGGAATTCAGTAACAACACGGGCCCTGTCACCTCCCCAGAAAAGCCACACAGCAGGCAAATGTCTCTTAGCACATTTTTTCCTGGATAGCTGTTGATGCACCTGCATTCCCCAGGACACTACATGTGACCAGAGCACATGGTCTGTGTGTTTTCACTTTGTGCCTAGCATAGTCCTTCGTGCACAGGAAGAGATAAAAATTTGTTGAATTGTTTGTGATCAAATTAATTCCAATTTTTACAATTAATTTCGAATGGTAGCTTCTGCCAATCTTTGCTGCCCCAGAAATTTCTCTCAAGCTGGGAAAAAAAGGTTATTTTTAGTATATATGTTATATACAATGTTAATGTGTAAGAGTCTTTGCAGTTCAATAAAAAAATACTCATTGGTAAATAATTCATTAAAAAATAAATTTAGATGGCTTTTAAGTGTATTTAAACATTTTCAAGCTCACTATTGTCTACCTAAAATAATCAAAGGCTTAAGATCCAACTAAAAGATTTTCTTCAAAGTGTAAGGGTGGCCATCTGACTCAAAAGCATGGTGATCATTGCTTGGGAAAAGTGAAGATTATTTATATAGGCAAAAACGAAGATGCTGAACATAATTACAACATTTTTATACAAATGCTAACGTACAAATGTAAGCATTGATCGGCTACTATTGATTCCACTATAAGGAAGTTGCTTAACATTCTGTTGTAAAGAGGTGACAATCACAAGGATATCTATCTCCAATGTGATTTAGTCCAGGTTTGAATGAAGAATAAGAAGTCTGGTTAATATACATCTCTGCTGGATGCAGTGGCTCACGTCTCTAATCCTAGCACTTTGAGTGGTCAGGGCAGATGGATTGCTTGAGGCCAGGAGTTCGAGACCAGCCTGAGCAAGAGCAAGAGTCTGTCTCTACAAAAAGAAAGAAAGGAAGAGTGGAAGGAGGGAAGGAGGTAAGGTGGAAAGAAAAAGAAAAAAAGAAAAATTAGCTGTATATGGTGATTCGTGCCTGTAGTCCCAGCTACTTGGGAGGCTGAGGCAGGAGGATCAATTGAGCTCAGGAGTTCAAGGCTGCAGGGTGACAGAGGGAGACTCTGTCTCTAAAAATAATTTTTTAAAAATATGTAACATCTCAACACAAAGGTCAGGAAGCAAAGGTCATGCACCAAAGAAGAAAAATAGCTGTGTTGCATGACTCAGTTTTCAGAGCTTAACTTTTCCCCTTGGCATAATAAATTTGGGAGGTTCTAAAATTTTATTTTATTTTCACACTAAAAATAAAAAAAAAAATAGAAAAACTAAGAATTCAAAACTCACTAGAGATACAAAATAATACAATGAGATGCTATTTTATCCATGAAAATACTAAAGATTAAGAAATGATACTCAGAGTTGGTGAAAATGCTAGAAATGTACACTTTCATGCAGGGCAGGAGTAAACGTAAAGTGATTCTTTCTGGAGGACCACTGGGCGATATTATCAAAAGTCTTAAATATCTTAAATATATTCTTTTACCCAGTATTTCTCTTAAATATCTCCTTTTACCCAGTATCTCCCTTTCTAGGAATTTATTCAGTGAAATTAATTAGAAACATGCACAAAGAATTCAGTACAAGGAAATTTATCACAGCATTATTCACAAAAGCCAAAGAAGAAAACACAAAGGAAGTAACCTAAATGTTCAATAATAGAGATTTCACTGGTGTGATGGCTCACGCCTGTAGTACCAGCACTTTGGGAGGCTGAAGCAGGAGGATCACTTGAGCCCAGGAGTTCAAGGCGACAGTGAGCTATAATCGCCACCATACTCCAGCAGAGATCCTGTCTCTGAAAAAAAGAAAAAGTATAAAAATATTTTTTAAAAAGATTGTTATGAAAGTATATGATAAAAAATAAAAAATAGGAAAATAGTAATGCCATTGAAATAGGTTCATAATATAAGGCTAAATAGTTTATATACATATATATGCTTCAGTGTAACACTGGTTAGGTGATTTTAATTTTTTGTATTATTCAAATTTTCTATAAGGAGAATTCATTCCATTTGTGTGTGTGTGTTTAATTTTTAGTTTTAAAAGAGTTACTGTTATAAAATATTCAATACCAAAGGAATAAATGTTATTGAGGATAAATTAAGATTTCAGATATCCTCAATGTTTAATATATTACCTCTAAATATTTATTCAGGAGGAAAACTGTACAATTCCTAATATTTCAGTCATTTTCTGGGTATCAAATCCACTAATGATTAGTGATGTTGAACATATTTTCAAGTGTGTGTTGGTCATTTGTATACCTTCTTTGGAGAAATGTCTATTTAAGTCCTTTGCCCATTTTTTAATCAGGTTACTTTGTTGCTGTTGAGTTGTACGAGTTCTTTATGTATTCTGATATTAACCACTTTCAGATATATAATTTGCCCTTATTTTCTTCAACAAGTTGCCCTTTCACTCTGTTGATTGTGTCCCTTGATGCACAGCAATTTTTAATTTAAATATAGTCTCTTTTGTCTATTTTTACTTTTGTTTCTTATGCTTTGGTGTCATATCCAAGAGATTATTGCCAAATCCAATGTCATAAATATTTTCCCATATGTTTTGTTCTAAGAAAGTTTTATGGTTTTAAGTCTTATGTTTAGGTCTTTGATCCACTTTGAGTTGATTTGTGTATATTGTGTAAGGTAAGGGTCCCACTTCAGTCTTTAGCATATGGATATCCCATTCTCCCCAACACCATTTTTGGAAACACTGTCCTTTCTCCATTGATTGGCCTCATTTTACTTTTCATTTCTTTGTTTACTGATGAGGGAATTACAGGGTTTTAGAAAGTGGAGACTCAAAAGGTCTAATTGAAATTATATGGAGAAATTGATTCAATTAGTTGAATGAGAAGCATTATTTAAATAGTCAAATAAACAAAACGAGAATGATTTGAATGTTGCAGAAACTGAGGGCTACTTTGTACTGCATACGTAAGCTTAATGTATTCCCAACCGAGGTGAAAGGGCTGATCTACTTTGTGTGTTTTTACCTGGTTTAATCCTTACCAAGCCAAACAGTGGGTGGGAGGTAAAGCCCTACCAGCAGGCCTATCACCTATTTTCTCCCTTCAGTGGGGATCCCTAGGAAAGAAAAAGCTAACTGAATCAAATTTCCTTTCAAACATGTTAGTAACCAGACCTGATAATCACACTAATGCTATTTATTAGCAGGAAGATAGGAGTCCTTATCTGTGAAATGCTTTTAGCAGGGTATACTTGGTTAGTTTAGGTTGCTTATTATAAATGAATCTTTCATTTAAGGAATTGCTATTTTTTTCCCCACTGGAAAATCTCTTATAAGCTAGTTAATAGGGCATAAAAAGGAGATGTTTTACAACCAAATGTCTCCTTCTCTTTAAGCCATGTTCTTCTGCAAGTTTTGCATAACACTTTATATGTTAAATTTGAACCAGAAGACATTGTAACATGGAAGACACAGAACATTTGAGATTCTGCATTGATGTTCTGAGACATCTCCATGGAAAAATGCTTACCTGGTCTTGTTATTGCTTCTGTCTTTTGAATCATTAGTAAAATCGATACTGTTTGGGATTTATTACTTGCGCTAAGTCTGATTTGACTATCCAACTCTTCAGGCTGGTACAGTGGGTATTATATTTATTTATTCACAGTTTACAGATGAAGAAACAGAAAGTTAAGCAACTTACTAAAGATTTCATCACAAGTTAGTCCTTGAATCAAGGTTTGCCTCCATGAAATCTGACAACAGAGCCTATGTTCTTTGCTACTATGCTACAGTCTCTATCTGGTCTCTGTTACTTGTTCGTCTAAAATGCTGCTAGAGAGAAAATTTGTTTTGATTGCGGACCAATGACTTGCTATTCTGACTTACTTATCAGGTGAGATCAGTTAGTGCAAGAATTACTACGACTCATTTCTCCGTCTGAGTCTGAGGTAGGAACAAGCCTAGTGTTTTTAAGGCTGCCAGAAATGTATCTGTTAGACTAGTGATTCCACAGATCACCTTATTTCTGTAGCTATGGTCCTACAGATGATACTTTTCTGTGTAATTTCTAAGAAAAATATTTCACCTGCTAACTGTTCACAGAAAGACAACAGCAGCAAAAAAATATCACCTTAGTCTGCGCCAAAGTTTAAGAAAATATCTTGAGAATGTACAGTGTTAGAAAAGTCTTTGTTTCTAGAGAACATTTTTCATAGTGATAAATGAAGAATCAAGCTCTAAATGTCCTTTGAAATGATCTCATGCTGCTGGGGATGTTTAGTACTGCAGACAAAAGATAACTTTGGGTACTTTTAAGTCCATGATCAGGATATGTAGTCGACACATATCAGATACATGTACATATGTATACAGTCATAAATATCAGGAACATATTTCTGCCTACCATGATATTGGAAGTCTCTGAATAGTTTTAGCTTTGTACTCTCTTTGTGTATTGAATTCTCAAATGAATTCATCACATTTAAGTCTATATCCTGAAAGTAATCAGCACACAGTTATTAAGAAAAATGAGAAGTAAAAAATAACCCAAATTGGCTCATCCATATAAGGATTTGTAATAAAAAAGGAGAACATCTAATTCCAGCTCAGCTTTTGAATTAAGGCACATTTTTATTAAGTTGTGGCTGACAGAAGAAATTACAATTTGACACTACTGTGATTTGTTTTCCCTCTTACAGATTTTATTGATAGATTATGATGGGTTTAGTTTTTTACTTAAGTGAGGTTGTGTCAGAACATTTATGGACTTTTTGTGTATTTGTAAATTTCTTTACCTTGATATTCCATTATTTTCACTTGTACTTTTATGTATCCATAAAAATCAAATTTCTTTTTTCAAGCTTAGTCTTCATTTCCAAACATTGATTTCTCTTTTATAATTTCATTGAGTACGATTGATCCAAGGCGTCTGTATTTGATTATATCTTTGATTTTTTGACATCTAAGACACAGCAACCTCCAAAACTCTGAAAACAATTTTTTTTTTTTTAACCAGGTCAGTCTATTTTCAGGCTGGAGATGTCACCATAGACCCTTTTATGGGGGTCTATGTCACCATAGACCCTTTTATGGAGAAGGAATATTGCATAATTGAAAAACTGACAGACTTAGAATTAAATCCTGGAATTTTTTTGTTTTTTCTTTCTCAGCAAAAAAAAATAAAAAAATAAAAATAAAAATTACACCAAACATGAACCAGTACATGTAGAAATACCTGGAAGGTGCTCAATAAAAGTTAGCTTCATCTTTGTTCAACCATTGCCTCTCTGCCCACCTTAACCCAATAAAATAAACAAAGACTATATTTTTAGTTTCATAAAAACAATAAAAAACTGGACATTTATATTCTCATTCCAAGACATATAAACATCTTCCATTCCCTTACCATCTGTACTCTCATAAAACCTTTGAACCACACATTAAATTCTGTGGGATGCTTTTTAAAATTTCCCTGGCTAAGTAAACATTTATCTTATTTCTTTTTATTTTCCATATTTGAATTTTTTAGAAATGTTATCCCCTATTCTCAGGATCTTGGAAAATATATACTATCAGTTATGGTAGAAATATGATTAGTGGCAAAATAGTCATTCCATGGTAAACTAGTATTAATTAGAGTGAAACCTCCCTTTCAGCTCCAGGTGTTTTCTTTCAAAGACTCCTAGTGAACTTTCATGGACACCATTCCTAACAGGCAGGCATCTCTATTTATTCACCTGCGTGGGTGTTCTCTGTCTTGGCAGATAGGAAACTTCACTCCCAGCCTGTTGGATGGGTCCATATATTTAGTTACAGTTCATGAAATGTGAGTAGAAGTGATATGTGTCACTGTCAATTTTATTTATTTACTTTTTATTTATTAATTTTGTTTTTAGAGATAGGGTCTCACTCTGTTGCCCAGGCAGGAGTCCAGTGGCCCAATCCTAGCTCATTGGCTCTCTGCAGCCATCAACTCCTGGACTCAAACAATCCTCCTGCCTCAGCCTCCTGAGAAGCTACAGGCACACACCACCGCACCTGGCTAATTTAAAAAAAAATTTTTTTGTAGAGACAGGGTCTCACCACGTTTCTCAGGCTGGCCTTGAACTCTTGGCCTCAAGCAATCCTCCTAACGCAGCTTCCCAAAGCACTGAGATTACAGGCATGAGCTACCACACCCAACCTTCACAGTCAATTTTAAACAGACACACAGAAAAAGCCCTCGTGATTCCAAGTCTTTTTGTGGAGGGGCTTGTGTTAGATGGGAGAATCATAAGCTATAAACAGCATAGATATTTAACTCTGTGGATGGTTGCCTTTGAGTCATAGGAGGAGAAAAGACTCTGCCTGAGGAAGCAATAGACTTACAGTGGGTTACCTCTTGAGAGTTCGGGGATAATATGGCACCACAAGATATAATCTAAATTGACTGAAGCTCTAAGTGGAGAAATTCATTGTTTTTGTGAAGGTCATTAATTCACTCAGTAAACTTCTATTATTGACATCAGGCCAGGCATTGTACGTGATGCTCTGGTGAATAAAAGAAAAACTGAACAAAACATAGATCCTGGCTCTTGGGAGGTGATGGTCTAATAGCAGTACCATTCTTAAGTTTGAAGGGCTTATTCATAGTCTTTCAAAGTATCTTTACACACTTAATTTCACTTGATCTTCAGAACAATCCTGTTTCTATTTCCATTTCACAAATGAGTAAACCAGGACCCAAATCCAAGCAGGGACCCAAGAGCAAGTAAGTGACAATAACCAGAATTCTCACGAGGACTTTTGATTTCTACCTGTTCAGATTTGCCCAACCAAGCTCTAGACTGTGGTACAAGTGAGCTGTCCTGACAGAGGGTGACTCACGGGGCCTGAAGACAGGGAGAAGCAGTGTGTTGGACAAAGCAAATGTGCATAGCCTCAGAGATTTTGGGGGGACTGTAGCTTTATGACTGAACGCAATACCATGGGAAAGATTTACTTAGGACAAGTTTTGTTTTTCTCTTTTTTTTTCTTTTTTCTTTTCATTAACAGGGATATGGAGGAACAAAGAAAACATCTAAGAACTAAGGGCTTCATTTTTTTTTCTTGTGCTATAGAACTCCTCTATGGGAAATTTGCCAAATAATATTTCTAAATAAAGTTATTGATACCATATTATATTTTGCTTTTCATTGATAATTCCATATCTTAATCTCATTGATAAAAAAATTCTTCCCAATTATTATATAATTCACTCATTATTCCACCATTTCATCTCTACTAATGTACGACACTCTGCTAAGTCATTTTATGAGACTATGATATATGTATTCTTGATTTTAAGATATAAATGAAAAGTAAAGCTGTTTATAATGATTAAATATTTTCTAAAATATAAAGCCTATGACATAAACATGTGAGCATGGAAAATGTGCATTATTATCACATATATTCTGAATGCCTAGAAAGTGCTCAGTAAATGCTTATTAAATCAGTGTATGAGAAATAAATGAATGCATAAAACAAGAGTCGTTTTCTTTAAAGCATTTTATTTAAATTGTGGCACCAGAACTAACCCTATGATGCATTTGGGGACTAATAGAGGCTGAACACAGTAGATTCAATTTTAAAGGGAATGAACTTTAAAAAAAAAATGGAAGAAAGAGTATGAGTTGAAGAAATTAGGGAAAATATAATGAGGAGGTTAACTTGAATGTGACTCTGTAAATTTCTATCTAAAAAGTTCAACCCAATTCTGACCCACGTGTTTAAAATGAGCTCTATTATAGTCAGTATTTTTGTTTATCTGTTTATTTTATCCTTTTTTCATTGTTGTGGCATGTAAAAAAAGAATATAAATTAATTACTGAGTACACTTTCCTCCATCCAAAGGGAGGATTATTATGCAACTGTCATAAAAGGACTACAAGTACAACCTTTCAGGAAAAAACAAAATTAAATTAGGCTGACTAATAATTGTTCCTGTTGTTCAATTTTGGTCAGTCTAATTAATTAAGTATTATTTTCAAGTAATGATCAAACTAGAGAATAACCGTACCCAATTATCTTTTTTCTACATGAAAAATTATTTCTCATTATTATTTGAACAAATCAATAAAAAAGGAATTATCAAAAAACCTGATAAGTAAGGAAGCAGCTTATTCAGTACATTTCATTAGGAGAAAAGTAAATCTTTCTAGGAATGAAACATTAACATTTGCTATGGTTAGAAACATCTGTGAGAGTACTGTTATATCACGGAGTTTTAGAATTGTGTTGGATAGTGGAATTATAGAAGTTAGTTGCATTATGGAATTATAGAAGTTTGTTGTATCATGGAGTTTTAGTTTGCTGTATCCTAAGTTTTAGAATTTTGTTACATTATAGTGCTATAAAAGTTTATTGTGCCATGGAGTTAGATAATGTATAGGGTCATGGAGTTACAGAATTTTAATATTGAGGAAATCATCAGAAATCATCTAGTCCAAGGCCTTAATTTTGGAGCTAAGGATATTGAGGACCCAATCAATATGTTAGCTGGCTTCCCCAGGGTTACCCAGTTAGTTGAAAATATGTCAGCGTTTTGTCAGTTTCCTTTTTTCTCCTCCAAGGTGAGAAATCGTATATTTTATTTGAGTTATTTGTATAAGATCAAAATAGTTTTATATGTTTCTACACTATTAGGAAGTTAATTCTTTTCTAAAGAAAATATTTATATTTCTTTCAATCTCAGAAAAAAGTAAATCTCTATGATCTCTGCTCTTTTCTTATCAAATTTTTTTCATGGTTTCATAATAGTCAATCATCAGCATATGACATCTTTATTCAAAACACTTCAGTCATTTAAACAATTTTTAATCAACGTTCTTTCTATTTCTAGAAGGCATATAAAATCAAGGTATGAAACGACACAATAAGGATAAAAGGCAGTACATTTAATTAAAGGGAGAACGAATCAGATCTTATCAGGAACCTGAAATGAATTGTCAATTTAGTGTTAAAACTCAATTCGGAGTTTCTTGGCAGCTAAGAATAAAGGAGCAATTTGAATAACCGAATTTCCTTTTGCTAATTAAAATATATATTTAACCAATATTTGATATAAAATATATTTGAAAACACATACATTCTCATCTCAAAAGAAAAACTTTTCTAGCATTTAATCCAATAAGGAATTTGTCTTATGAATCCTCTATAAAACAGTAATTAATATATTCAAAAACTGGTGTACTCAAAACAAAACATGCAAAATAAAACTTAAATAAAAGCTTCCCCTCATAAAAAAGAGAATGTACTCTGAGATGATAACTCAGTGAAAGTCTTCCTTCTCTTCCCATGCAAGCACACTAAGTTCTCATGATCTAATTGAATGCAGCAGTGCAAATCACAGAATATGAATGTTGAGTATTTTATATATTCAATGAGGGGGACCAATTTTGTAGTGTTAGATCGCAATCAAACCAAAATTGATTTCTCCGATGAACACCACAAATGCCTATGAGCTATCTTATTGATTACTGAGAGCTTCATGGGTTTCACAGTCAGCTTTGCAGGCCACAAAATCCTGCTTCATGGAAACTCTAGCCTAACGACGGAAGCATTGTTTTGGGAGGGACAAAGATCACAGGAGTATCTCTGATTCAGTCCAGCATTTTCCTCGCAAATGGACTTTTATTCTTCCCAAACCCTTGGAGCAGTGTGTGATCGAAACCTCAAGAGTTTTGAGTTATAGCATAAAATATTCTTGCTTCAAAATGTTGAAGGGCATTTGTTGTAAGTGTTGGGCTCAGAAAACAGTACCCCAAAATGAAGGAAAGCCTCAGAAGCAGCCTCAGAAGCAAAAGTTTTCTCTGACTTTCTCCTGACCTCCTCTCCCTGTCCCATTCTTCCGGGAGGCTAGCCATAGAAACTAGAATCCCTCTTCTTCAAGGTGGGACACAGAAACTAGAATCCCCTTTCCTAAACGCCAGTCATAACACCTAAAATTATCATCATTATTATTATTATTTTTTTTTTTTTTGAGACAGCGTCTCGCTTTTGTTGCCCGGGCTAGAGTGAGTGCCGTGGCGTCAACCTAGCTCACAGCAACCTCAAACTCCTGGGCTCAAGCAATCCTTCTGCCTCAGCCTCCAGAGTAGCTGGGACTACAGGCATGCACCACCATGCCCAGCTAAATTTTTTTCTATATATATTTTTAGTTGGCCAGATAATTTCTTTCTATTTTTAGTAGAGACGGGGTCTCGCTCTTGCTCAGGCTGGTCTCGAACTCCTGACCTCAAGCGATCCGCCCGCCTTGGCCTCCCAAGTGCTAGGATTACAGGCGTGAGCCACCGCGCCCAGCCCTAAAATTATTATTATTTGTGTAAAAACTAGCGATAAAGAAATTATCTGACCTAACTTGTTTGACAGTAGGTCATAAGAATCTCACACCCAGAAGGAAAGAAGGAATGCATGTTCAGAGAGGCCAAGAAGAATCTACACAGACAGGCCTTTCTGGGTTTCTCCACTCAGTCTATTAGCATTAGATCATACCCTTTTTGTCCAATCATATTTCTACATGGCTGTCTATGCTTTACTGAACCTAACCATAAAAATGGACAATTTTCCATGTGTCTTTAGGTCTTCATTCTGAAGGCTCCTGTGTATACATGTTAAATAAATTTATATGCCTTTTCTCCTATTAATCAATCTGCCTCATGTCAGTGATATTTCTGTGAAACTTTAGCGGACCATGGGCCTTGGTCCCTATATGAGTCAACAGCTTCAACATAAAATAACATCGACAGAGCCACTGAAGAGTATCTTAATTGCATTCTGAAATATCTCTGAATAAGTTATCTGAAAAATGAATTTTATAAAATGTTCAGATCCTGCATTTATATAATAGTTAGTGAAACATGTCCATTGAATGTAGAAAAATCTTAATTACATGCAAAAATTGTAATGTAGTTTATGTTAAACCATTCTAACAATCATTGACCAAAAATCTTAAATGTGTTTGTATTTAGGAATAAAAAGTCAACATATTAACAGAAAATGTTCTTCTGATTTTTACTGCAATCAGATTGCTACTATGAATTACTACATAATTTATATTAATAACTTACATTTGTGTATCACTTTGGAGTACATTTACACATATTATCTTAATAAAAATAAATAATTGCCCTGTGAATTAGATATTTGCATCTTACAAGTGAGACTGAAGAGTTCTGAAACTCAGCATGATTAAAAATTATGTCTAGTTTATTAGTTGAGATTAGGATTGTCTGAAAGAAAAACCCGGAACACTTTGCCTTAGACCAGATAGAATTTCTTTCTTTCCCAAGCCCTTATGTTTATTTCTCTCCCAAATTCAAGGCTGCCGTAGTGTTTTACCAGTCAGAGATCCAAGCTCCTTTTATCTTATTGCTATGAAATGTAAGCTTTCATTCCAAGGTCACCTCTTGGTCAAAGATGGATGCTGAAGCTCCAGCAATTATGATCATGCTTTAGTTATAAGGAAAAATAAAGACAGAAGAGTTGGTTTTGGACATGACACTCTCCTTCTGTTGATAAGATCATTTAGTTACATGGCCACACCTGTCTGGAAAAGGGTCTGAGAAATCTTTTGTTCTTGGCAGTCATCTATATAGCTGAAAATAAAAGATTCCATTACTATGAAAACAGGAATGAATCCATATAGTGGATCAACTCCCAATCTCCACTACACCTAGTATCTTATGTTCAGTAAGTGAGGAAATCAGGACTAGAGCCTACGCTTCTTGTTCCTTGTGTTATGGTCTAATTGCAGTATGCTGCCATGTAAGTAAAAAGAAAATGGGTTGATACATAGCTTTGCTTTCACCATTTAGATCTGTGATTAGTATCTATCATGAGACTGTTCCTGCTTGCTGTCATTTTGTCAGATTGTTTAGATATAATCTTTGAAGAAACATGACTAATAGTTCTGCTATCATGAGAGATTAGTCTGTACAAAGATTCTGTGTAGTCAAAGTCCAAAATGATTTTCTTGAGTGCTATGAAAAGTTGTACAGTTTCTGGTTTTTTTTTTTTTTTTTGGTAAACAAAGAAATGAATACATCCATAATCAGTTGTGAAATACATGTATCTTCATCCACCCCATGAAAGATTTTAGATCAAGAAACATTTATTTTCAAAAAATGAATACTGTTTGGAAGGACTATCAAGAATGAATATGTTTATTATTCTAAAGCAGAAGAAAATTTTACATCTTGCAGTTGGCGTGGCCATCCTTTGAGACCAACCTTAGAAAATATGAATAATTTAGCCAAGATTGGGGTTCAAAATTTAGTATTAGAACTCTCAAATTTCTCTAAGGGAGAGTTGATTTCCTGAGCATGTTTACATTAAGATAGATAAAATATTGATGTTAAGATTGGTGCAAAAGTTTGTTCAGTGATTGGCTGAAAATAGAAGTATATTTGACAGAATTTCAGTACTTTCATATAGAAATGGCCTACATCTGGAATTATGCTTTCAAAGCCTGGATCTCCCAAACACCCAGAAGATACAAAAAAAATAAAACAAAAAATATTGAAGAAAATAAGAAGCTTGATAAAAAGAAAAGAAAAAAGTACTTTATTACATTGCTGTTCATAGGATGTAGAGATTTGAAATGGGTCAAAAGTCTCAGTGTCAGTATCTGGAGATATTTAAGAGAAAATAAATTAATTATTTCTATAAGTACAATTCATCTAAAGATAAAGAGCAGATCCTGGAGTTTAGAGTTTTTTATTACAGCAGTGGGCCTCATATTTTAGGATGCATCAGAATCACTTGGAGGTCTTGTTAAATGAATATGTCTGGGCCTCACCCTCAGAGTTTATGACTCAGTGGATTTGGGGTGAGGCTTGAAATGTGCATTTCTTACAAATTTCAAGGTGATCTTGATGGTACTGGTCTTGGACTGAACTGTATGACCACCATAATACGAAATAGTTGTTTAAGGGAAAAGTTCCCTCCTTTGAAATTGTGTTCACCATCTGGAAGAGAAAGATGATGTTTATAGCACTCCCACATCTCTGGCACAACACCAAATTATGTTTGTGTAAAGATAAGTAGGACATGATTTATCCAGATAATCACTTTGTAAATCTACATAAGACCAAACATCCAGAAATTGCAAAGTTTCTAGCAAATTAAACATCTGAATATTTTATTGATTTTTAAAATCTAATATTTTTGGAGCATATAGACTCAATCTTGCCTTTATATAGCAATTGTCAAATTAAGAAGTTACCTCCCACCATGGACCTATCTACTGGCTATTTTTTTCCAGGATGCAAGAGCTGTGCCACATTGATGCCTGCTGCACCTCTGTGTCTTCGAGATGGGTCATCTACTAGGTATCATTTCATTTGTCATCTCACTGCCCTTTATTTGTTTAAATTTTCTCATCAAGAAATCCATGAAGCTACTTAATAAGGAATTTTAACCTGTAATGATTCCATCATGGTCACAACTCTTTTCAAAAGGGGACCTTATATGCAACAATATTAGGTGGCCAAACTATCTGGACAGAGCCATAGAGCATCCAGTATATCTAATTTATCTAAACAGTCATATTTGAGGCAATATTTTTACTCTTCAAGCCATGTTAAGAAAGCATAATAAAAATAAGATAGAAGAAATATTTTAAATGAATATGTGTATATACTCAGATTGATTTTGTATGCTTCTATTTAGTCTCTATCTAGTCTCTTACCAAAAGAAAAGAAAATACAAAAATTGTAATTTTGGTGCATAGGTTTTTCAAGTAGCATTAGAAACAACAGACTTTCAGCAGAAGAAATGGATGTTCAGGCTACGCCTTTTTTTTTTAATTTGAGATTTGATTTATTTAAAGTCGAAATCAAATGAAATATTAATATATACACATAACACACAGATGGTATGTACATTCTTTTTGTATTGATATACAACAACTCTTTTTGCATTAGACATTTTTGATCAAGTAAATTTTAAAGACTACTTATTTCTCATTTAGAAGGCTGATGTTATGTTGTTTCAAAGGCAAATAGTTTTTTAGGTAGTGCTACAAATGGATAAAAACTATTAGCCTAAAAGCGTCTTTGAGATAAAAGCATCATGATGTATTATGCATGGTGATAATGAAAATGAAAACTTCAAAGAAAATCAGGTTAAAATTTGACTCTAAAATCTGGTTTAGTTCACGTAAAAGAGCACCCATTCAGAGAGAAGGAAGAAAATAAGCAGATTTTTCTTTGTTCTATACGAAACTGTACACTAATGTAGTAAAATACACAGTAAATTATAAGAACCTGTGACAATATGAGGTGCAGGAGTGGAGGTGGCTAAAGGATGCTGTGGTCCTATGATGATGTTAGTTAAGTATCTAAGGAGCCATCAGATCTAAGTACAGTAGCGGTCACATTAACTATCAACAATAATTCACCAAATCACAAGGCACTGAATCCCAGGTCTGTGATTAACAGGAAGTCCTATCATTTCCAGAAATCCCCAGGATAACTGACTGCGTGTAAAATCCGTGTAGTCAGTACAAATCTCAGTTCACAAATTAGCGAGGGCTTGCGAACACAGTTTGTTCAGCAGGTTGAGGAAGAGCAAACTGGCCAGTGTGTTGTCATGAAACAAGTGACGGGGCATAGCCGCAGCTTATGTTGGCTGGATATCGGTTGGACAATATTTATCAGAACTCTACATTCTGACAGGTCTCACATTTTTTCTCACGAGGCCCGCAGTTCTCATGCAAATCGGAGAGCGTGCACCGTATTTGTTTTAAGGATTCCTTAATATTATGCGGCCATTAGAAGCTGCTTTACGGATGACAATTAGGAAGCTGCCTTACCAAGAGCCCAGCATGCAGAGATGCTCTAAAATATGCCCCCTTACTCTACAGGATGGGTAAGGGGTGGACGGTTTCACATTTGGCCTCTGGCTACTCAGCTCCATTTTTCCTGTTTTCTTTTGTATTGCAAGAAGCTAGAAGCCTGAAAACAACACCACCAAGACTCCCTAGGCAGTTAGATTATGATAGTTTACACTAATGGGGGCCACAGCTAAGGGATTAAAACTTGAGGAAGTAAGATGTCACCTTGCTCCCTGAAGAGAAGTGGCATGAGTGAGGCAGGGCACAAGAAAACTCCAGCAACTTCAACAGGTACAGTCATGGCTCCCTGGCTGGGAGTGGTGATGGTGTTTCCAGCATCTGCAGCAGTTAGAGTTTCAGTAACTCGAGCAGCAGCAGCAACAATAGCAGCAGCTGCAGGGCTACCTCCTGCTCCTCATCAGAGACAGAACCTCCAGCCCCTCAAGAGGGAATGTGGGCTTGTGGGCTTCTGAGCTTGAAGTAATATGCTGAATTTAGAGTCTCTGGTCAGTTTATTAATATCAACAACCTTGGTCAGATTCAACATTATGCTCTCTCCTCCTTTGTTTAGGACAATTATAATTCATGTCTCACATAAAATCCCCAGGTATCTGCAACTCTTTCATTGTATGAATATATGTGCTTCCCGGAAAACTTCTGGACACACTGCTTCCGAGCAAGAGACAGCTCGGGTGCCCATCCTGGGAACTGCAATACTGTTGGAGCCTTAATCATCTGCAGTCACAAACTTCTTATATAATTGTGTAATGTTTAGAAGAATGTGACTTTCATAATTTCTGCTTCCTTGAATATAATGCAGTTTTTCTTGAAATGTAATATTAAAATAGCTTTTTAAAATGATTCAAGGTAGTTTGAAAAGAAAATTCATTCTCTGTAGGATACACAGGTAAAATATTAGGCTTCATGAAGTATAGTGTTTAAATTCTGTTTGCTATATTTATTTTGCTGCTGTTTATTTCTATGTCAAGATCTAAAATAGTCGTGTTAAAGTTTTTCACAGTAGTTGCTTCTGCTAGTTTCCCTTTGCTCTTACAGTTTTTTTCTTTATGCATTTTGACGCTATGTTATTAACCATCATGCTGTGTTATTTATTCTGTCAATGGAAAATGGCTCCCTTTGCCCTAACTTATTTTTTGCTTTGATTTTTTTTTGCTTTGTTTCAGATGATTCATGCTCCATCTACTCTATTTTGCTGTAGCTTATAAAATTTCTTCCCATTGTTTACCTTTTACTATTTCAATGCAGTTATTGTATAAGAAATATAAAGTTGAATTTGGTTTTAAAACTCTGATAATATTGGCCTCTTAAGGAGGAAGTTTCGCCTGTTTCCACTTATTGTAATAACTAAAGTAGCTACTTTTATTTTACTTAATTTAAAGGAGTAAATTATAGAATAATATATTAAAATTATTTAAAAGAAAAATAAAATTAAAAAATCTATAAGAAATATCACATTACTGTATAATTAAAAGTATGAACAATGGAAATAACTGAATAAAATTGTAGAAAACAAGGAAAACAAGAAATAGAGAATAAAATTATCAATAATTCTACCACCAAGCAATAAGCACTGTTAAGATTTTGTTATATTTTCTGTCTTCTGTCCATATTGTTTTGCATTGCTGACTGAGTTCAAACTATGTATACTATCTTGCTTTTTTCTAATCATCATTATATCATAAGCATTTTTTTCAAATCATTAAACATCCCTTGTAAACAATATTTTTAGTGGCTACAGTTTATTAGCCATTAAACTGTAGCCATAACATTGTTTACTAATCATAACTCTATTACGAAAATGTGAGCTCTTTCTTGTCATTTACTATTGCTAATAAGTTTTTAAATGCATTTCAGTTTCTTAGACTCCAGAATAGCATTGCTCTGTCAAAAATATATTTTTTAAAAAGGGTCCTTGATACATAATGCATGACTCCTTTCCAAAAATGTATATCAATTCATGTCCCCACCATATTGAACTTAAGGTTAAAAGTTAAATTTGGTTTCATGCTGACTAAAATTACCAGCATTTTGTTCACTTTTTTATCTTTAGTGCCTACACAGTACTTGGCACATGTAGTATGCATTCAGAAAATATTTTTAGGTGAATAATTGAATTATTCCTATGCAGGCAATGGTGCTAAGACAGAGAAGTTACAATTTTTTAAAGTACAAGAGGATGTATTTATTTGAAAAATGGATTAAGTGATTTCCCAAAAATAATAATGCTAGTTGTTGGAAGATACAAAAGTAGAACACAGTTTACTGACTGCAATCTTTTTGGTCTTTCTGCAACACCTAAAGATACAATCATTTTTTTTCTAATTGTGTCCTTATATATAAAGAATCTAAAATACCATATAACTTTAAGTACCTATATTTTATTTGGTATAAAGTTAGAGTCAAATTCATCATATTCACCAAATTTAGCATGCACTCCCACATATACACACAAATCAAATTTGTCAATGATTAACCAGAAAATACAAAGAAGAACTGACAACATGAGTCATTTATCTCTGCATGTATGCGTGATACCGTATCTCTTTCAGTTACATTTTCCCCTAAGGATATTCTCCAAACCTGATGCATGGGAAGTTAGAAATTAGGCAGAAATTAACTGTGAGATGATGGAATTTGGGACTGCCAGAACATCTAAAAGTTAAGAAGAAAAATTCTAGAGAGAAGAAACTCACAAAGGGGCAGCCCTTAGATATACATTTAAATACTTACCAAAGTTTCCGAGCTGTGCCTACATGAACCATACTCCAAATAACCCAGTGGCGGGACAAATTGGAGAAGGATTGAAAGAGGTTGACAGAGATTTCAGCTGCTACCTCCTGCCCATTGTAGGGGAAATAGAGTTTGGAATTCAAATCCTCCCAAGTTAGAGGATGTTTGTAAATATTAATATATTGGGATTTCTCTTGAAACTCTTAGAGATATATGCCATAGAAATATAGACCAGATCCAAAGAATAAAATAGTCACCTAGGGTAAGGACAAAGCCAAAATAGATTTACCCTAATACCTGAAACAAAGGTCTACACATTTAAGATGATTCACCAATCATTTAATTGCCTTACAGAATAAAACAAAACACTGTCTAGCAAGTATAAATTAATCTAGAGTTGCTACAATGTGTCATACACAATGTAGAGTATACAATCAAAACTTAATAGACATGCAAAAAAACTCCACAAAAATATAATCTATAAATAAGAAAAAAATTAGTCAATAGAAATAGACCCATACATAGGTAAAACATTAAATTTAACAGATAAGGACTGTAAATAACTATGACAAATATGTTAAAGATTCTTCAGGAAAAGGTAGACATAATGAGAGAAAAGTAGGGTGAATTAAAAAGTATAAAAAAAGATGAACAAGGAACTTCTAGAGCTGAAAATTCAATACTTCAATTATAAAATTCTTTGGTGTGATTAATAGCAGATTAGATAAAATAATAGAAGGGATTATTCAAGAAGACAAGTTAGCAAGCATCATACAGATTGAAGAACAGAATAAAGGAGGATTTACAAGATGAATCAAAGTTTTAATAATTTGTGGGATAGTCACATCCCTGTAAGTGAAATGCCAGAAGGAAAGAGGACAGAATAAACCAGAAAAAATGCATAAAGAAATATTGGCCAAAAAAATAATGTTCCACATTTCTTTAAAAACAGTAACTAATAGATCCAGGAATCTCAGTAAAGACCAAGCAAGACAATGAGAAAACCGTATCTGGATATATCACAGTCAATTACAGAAAACAAATTATAAAGAAAAATATCTATAAAACAGTAGAAGAGACATATTGCATACAGGAGAACTCCAATAAGAATGAGAGCTGCCATCTCATTATAATAATTGTAGATCCTCAGAAAATGGAATACCTTTAACATGCTCAAAAACAAAACAAAACAAAAACCCTATTAACTACAAGTCTCTATCCAGAAAAATATCTTCCAAAATTAAAGGAAAATAAAGACATTGCAGGTAATTAAGTGTGGATACAAAGTTCTGCTCTTGCTATGCAAGAAGCACCCACTACAACCTCTCTCTCCCACTGATTACAATTAAAAACTCTAGATAAAACACAAAATCAACCACCTGAGGATTCTGAAATGTGAACAAAAGCAAGTGGCTTGTGGAGAGAAGTCAAAACTTAGAAAAGCAACCCATATGTTGTGTGGGGGGGTGGTGGTGGTGATAAGTTCTCTATTATTTTTTACGCAGTCGCATAGTACAGCAGTGATATGGGAAGCTAACAGTTGCATAACAATCCTGTATATCTGACCAGAGGAATCTGAAAGAGGAGCGCCACACTGAGCAGAGTGTGTGTGGGAATTCCGGAGAGAACACAGTGGAAAAAGGGAATTTCCCAGCTCTTAATATGAACCTGCACAAGTCTCAGGCTCACCCCATAGCTATGCATGAACGAGACAGACCCAAAACAGCATAACAAAGGTGATGAGAACTGAACTAAGATTTAAACCATGAACCCAAGCCTCAGACTAACTCCTGAATGATACATGTGTGTGGCAGACCAAAGCAGCATGGCAAAAGCTTAAATGGAGATTAGAACCACCACCCATAGAAGACGAGCCAGAACTTGTGGTGTGAACCTAACTGGGCTGATTGCTTGCTAAATTAACAGCAATAACAGCAACATTCTCCAGAAGATTATAATAGACCCCTAGTTTATGCAAAATAATATTCAAAATGTCCAGGATCCAATCCAAAATTATTTGACATAAAAAGACCCAAGAAATCTAACCAATTTTCAAGGGAAACAGCAATCTGGGAAAAGAGCCAGATGTTGGAATTTTTCAAAGAGTTTAAAGCAGTTAACATAATTCTGTTTCATGAAGTAAAGCTGAATACACATTAAGGGAATGAAAGATAAAAGTTCTCAGCAGAGAAATAGAAACTATTTTTAAAAATTGGAAATTTTAGAACTGGAAATATAATACCTGAAATTAAAAAGTCATTGAATGGTCTCAATAGCAAAATGGAGGTGACAGCAGAAAGAGTCAGTGAAGTTGAAAATAGATCAGCAGAAATGTATATAATCATTATGGCAGATGCAGAAAAAACATTTGGAAAAATTCAATGTCCATTTAAACTCTCAACAACAAAAACTAGAAGGAATCTTCCTCAATCTGACAGAGAATATCTATTAAGACACCACCACTAAGTTTAGTGTCATTCTTTTTTTCTTTTTTTTTAATTGACACATAATAATTATACATATTTATGAGGTATATAGTGATGTTTTTATACATATAATTTATAGTGATCAGATCAAGATAATTAACATTTCCATCATCTCAAACATTTATCATTTCTTTTTGTTGGGAACATTCAACCTCCTTCTAGCTATTTGAAAATATATAATAAATTATACATTTTATACATACATAGTTATATATTGTTAACATAGTTATCCTGCAGTGGTATAGAACATAAGAACTTATTCCTCCTATCCAGCAAGCTGTAATTTTGTATCTTTTAAAATTTTTTCCTATCCCTCCCTTCTTCATGGTTAAATATTGAACTCATATTTCCCAAAAATCAGGAAAAATTCAAGAATGCCCACTCTCACCGCTATTATTAAGCATCGTACTAGGTGTCCTAATAAATCCAAAAGACAAGACATAAATAAACAAATAAGTAGCTACAAGCATAGACATTGGAAAGAAAGAAGTAAACCTGTCTGTAGTCACAGATACTGTGATTATCAAAAAGAAAATGCTAATGCATATACAAAAATCTATTATAAAAGAACACATAAGTGAATTTAACAAGTCATAGGACTTAAGGTCATAATTTTAACCATCAGTTTGTATTTCTAAATACTAGCAACAAAGAATTGGAAAATTAAGTTAAAATAAGAGTGCATTTAAAATAATATTAATATCAAAAACATAACAATCTTGAAAATTCTGATATTTATATAATATTTATATGGAAATACAGAGGATCTGTAATAGTCAAAGCAATTTTAAAAAACAACTATATTGGAAGTCTTTCATTAACTGGTCCCACAGCTTATCATAAAGCTATTGCAATCAGGACAATGTGGTCTTGGCATAATAGTAGGCAAAGAGGTCAATGGAATCCGAAAATACATCCACACATATCCAGTAAATTGATTTTCAGCAAAAAGCACTGAAGTAGTTCAATGTGTAATGAATAATTTTTTCAATAACTGGTGCTGGAACAACTGGAGAATCATATAAAAAGAAGAATCTCAATTCTACCTCATAAAAATTAATTTGGCATGGATCACAAACCTAGACATAAAAGCTAAATGCAAAGCTTCTGGAGAAAATGCAAGACTATCCATGTGACCTTGGCTTAAGGAAAGATTTCTTATATAGGACACAAATAATTAATAATAAAAGAAAAAATCAATAAAATAGACTTCACCAAAATTTAGAATTTCTATTCTTCAAAAGATACTATTAAGAAAATGAAAATTTAAGTCACAACTTGGGGGAAAATATTATGTAATGTCCTGCAAGTTTGTAATAAATAGGTAAAAGTTATAAACAGAATATTCAAATGAAAAGA
Organism: Varecia variegata; assembly: GCA_028533085.1. Lineage (NCBI taxonomy): Eukaryota > Metazoa > Chordata > Mammalia > Primates > Lemuridae > Varecia > Varecia variegata. The sequence continues at coordinate 13,310,285 of CM052445.1, forward strand.
GGTAGTAGTGAACAATAAACATAAGAACAGTTGCGTGTAAGGCCGGGCGCGGTGGCTCACGCCTGTAATCCTAGCACTCTGGGAGGCCGAGGCGGGCGGATTGTTTGAGCTCCGGAGTTCGAGACCAGCCTGAGCAAGAGCGAGACTCCGTCTCTACTAAAAATAGGAAGAAATTATCTGGCCAACTAAAATATATATAGAAAAAAAAAAAATTAGCTGGGCATGGTGGCGCATGCCTGTAGTCCCAGCTACTTGGGAGGCTGAGGCAGTAGGATCGCTTAAAGCCCAGGAGTTTGAGGTTGCTGTGAGCTAGGCTGATGCCATGGCACTCACTCTAGCCCGGGCAACAAAGCGAGACTCTGTCTCAAAAAAAAAAAAAGTTAAACGTCATTAATTATCAAGGAAATTAAAACTAAACCACCAGGCAATGCCATGTTACACCAGGTAGGACTAAAATTAAAAGGTCTGTTAGTGCCAGGTGTTGACAAGGTTGAAAAGCAAATGGAACCCTCTTACATTGCTAACAGGAATATAAAATTACACTTAGAAAACAGTTTGGCAGTGTCATATATTGCTAAACAAACACATACCTTATCATCTAGTAATTCTATTCCCTAGACGCTTACCTAAGATAAATTAAAGATATGTATCACAAAAGAATTGCGCAAGTACGTCATTGTAGATTTCTTCATGATTGACCCAAATGGAAACAATCCAAATTTCTATTAATAGGTGAATGAACAAATTGTGGCATATTCACACAAATATTTTCAGCAATAATAAAGATACCTGCAACAACTTAAGTGAAACTCAAAAAACATAATCCTGAATGAAAGAAGCTTGGAATAAAGGAAGATATGTTAAATGATTCCATGTATATGAAGTTCCAAAACAGGAAAAACTAAGCTATAATGATATAAATTGGAAAAGATGTTGCCTTTGAGCTGCTGGCGAGGGATTCAACTCCAAAAGAACAAGGACACAGGAGAACTCCCTGTGGTGCTGGAGGGAAAAAAACCATCTATATATTTCAAAAGGTCATATGTTTTAGTATATGTAAATAATGGTTTTGGTTACACACACACACATATATATATTTATCAAAACCCATTGACCTCTACACTTAAAATGGGTGCTTTAAATGTATATAAATTATACCTCAATTAATATTAATTATATGTACACAGAATATTAATTATTATTAATAACCAGACACAACTGATGTAGTGGTTACCCTATGGGGTTCAATCTCAATGCTATGCCACACACTAATTTCTAGAAATTCATCTTGTTGCTCTAGAAGGTACTACCTTACAGGTCGTGGTTGTAGAAAGACCAAATGAGATAATGTATGCAAAATATATCCCTTAAAGGGCTTAGCTCAGTAACTGATAGCTATTTTGAAACAAATGTCTGAAAGAAAGTAGTGAGCACTGTGAATGTGCATGTGTTACGTGTGCTGTGTAAGTTGGAGCATTGGCATGCTATTTGTGGGTGCCCTTAGTGCAGTCCAGGAACCATAAGACTTGCAATCTTATGACCCCCGTTTCTGCTTCTGTACGTGGAATTTGTCATCTTTCTGTAAGGAAACGCAGATGAGGCCTTTATACCATTCCATCCCTCATACCTGCGCTTTTTCAGCCGGGGAACCTGCACAGACCAAGGCACACTTGGGGAGAATCAGAAAACACTGCTCTGATTTACTTCTACTGGGCACTTTAGAGGCAGAATTTTTGGCTTTCCTTTTCCTAAATGACTTTAAGAAAGAAAAAATAATTACGTTTCCCTGTTAGATCCTGGGGTAATCTTCCTAAACTACCAGTTTTACCTGGCTAAGGCTGCAGCTCGCTAACAGGTTTGAATCCAGTATTTTAAAATATTCACTTTGTGATCCTATTTAATAAAAATAATTATATAATCTTTCATCTAAAATTATGTTGTATAAAAATCATTAGAGAGATTATGGAAAATATCCATTTGCCTTTTTTCATTATTTAGGGGAAAACAGTCACTCTGACACACATACTTCAAAAGACATAAAAATTTATCCAAAGGTAGAGTTTCCAGTGAAGATAAGCAAAACAATATGGCCATCAGGGAGAATGAGGATTTTCATTTAGTTCTTTCTCTGTAATTTTCAGGTCATTCTGCCCAGGAGCAGTGTCAGTGCTGGATATAGAGTGCTTGACACGTTTTACTAAAGAAAATGAAGAAAGGATTTATTGGTCTTCGTGGGTCCAGGATAATCGCCCTGATTCCAGTAAATTTATTTAAATTGAAAATGACCTTAGCCCTCTAATTCTTTTTCTAAAAGAAAGAAAATTCTTCAGTTTACCCCAACAGAAATGAGAGTTTTATCTTATCATAAAACTGCCAATTAGCTTTTGCTCACTGAGTTAATTTTATACCGTGAAGTGAAAATAGTCCAACAATTCACTAACTGATGAGTTGAGAAGCCTTGGTATCCCAGATTAGTAGTCAAAACACCTCAGAAATAAAATTCTGTCTTTCTCGAACAGGCTGACATATTCTAATTCCTGTGTTTTAAAGTCTGATACCTGGTAATAATATAGTCTATAATTACTGACTCCTGAGAAATAGTGTGCTCTTCCATCTGTAACAAACCGTTCAATTCTTATCTTGCAGACTTAATGCAATCCCTTAATTTTACTCTGTTCAATCTTTTAATCTTCTCATCAGTTTAATTTTTACCCCATGCATGTGCCTTTGCCTACAAATGGTTTTAATGGCTTTGTTTTCTTTTAATCATATTAAATTATAGATTTGGGGAAAATTATCACGTGAATCTCATTGTATCATATTACTGTGAGAATTAAATGAGATAATCAAGAAATGCTTAGCACGTTGACTGGCACACAGTAAATACTCAATGAAAGTAAGCTACTGTGTGCAGTAAACTTCTTGTGGGGAGGGTACTTGTCTTTAAAACTTTATATACAATAAGTATTACTGATCCATGACATCATTCCCCAAATAAATTATGTCTACTAATTTCGTAAGAATGATTTAAATTGTGAACATGTGTGATGATTTTTACTTGGTATGTCTTTTTCCAAAGTTATAACTTTTTTCCACTTAAGAAGCCTCTCACATCTTAAGTGATTCTTTTAACCTTTTTTCTCATTGGTGGGGGAGGAGCAACAAGTGAGCAAATGCATCAGGTAGGAGAAGTGAACAAACGTGGTAGCAAACTCAGCAATGAGTCAGCTGGATGTACAGTAATGCCATTAATTCTGTAACATGGTTTCATTTATGATCTTAAATTTTCTTTCTACTCCTCATAGCTATTCAATGAGCAATAATTGACAACAAAAATAAAATTTTAAATGTTAGGATACTTTATACTAACATAACACTGAAAGATGAATAAACAGGTACATGGAATATGCTTTACTGCAAAAAAAAAAAAAAAAAAAAAAAACAAGAAAAAGAAAAAAAGAACTATCAATCCATGAAAAGACATGGAGAAAACTTAACTGCATATTACTAAGTGGAAGAAGCCAATCTGAAAAGCCTATATATCATATGCTTCCAACTATATGTTCTGGAAAAGACAAAACTATGGTGACAAGGGGAAAAAAATATCAGTGAATGCCAGAGTTTGGGGGAAGAGAGGAATGAAAAGACAGAGCACGTGGGATTTTCAGGGCAGTGAACCTACTCTGTATGATGCTATGATGCTGGATACATGGCATTGTACATTCGTCCAAACCCACAGAATATACAATACCAAGAGCGAACCCTAGTGTAAATTGTGAACTCTGGATGAGAATGATGTGTCAGTGTAGGGTCATCCGTTATAAAAAATGTACCACTCTGGAAGGGAGTATATGGCAAATCTCTGTACCTTCATTTCCATTTTGCTATAAACCTGAAAGTGCTCTAAAAAATATAATTAAAAAAAAATAACATTGAGAAGTTTTTGTGTGTTGTTTCGGGTTAGATATTCTTTACCTAATCTCAAACTGGCCAGCATTTTCCCTTTCTTGTAACAAATAGAGATGTAAAATTATTTAATAGTAAAACTGTCAGAGCAAATATTTTGATAGAGTGTACGTATTATTCTTTTTTATCCCACATGTATGTTAGAAAAAGGAAGGTAATGTCCTTTTTCAGTCATCTATCTTTATTGCAAAAACTCATCATCTTAATAGGAGTCTTCAGAAATTGCTTGGGGCATAGATTCTTTTTTGACATACTGGCACCATATCATAGTATTGTACTATACTAGATTTCCTAAGTCATTCTTTTTTCTATCTAGAAGCTATTTTTCTTTTCCCTAAATTCAGAGTGGCCAAGTTGTTCCTTTGACAATGACTAAAAGACCTACTTCAACATATTCTATTTTTCTTACATGAACTATTGTCCTGATTGAAGAAGCATCCTGTAATCACCCTGATTACAAGAAGATCTTTGTGGAAAACACTGGGAGAACTTGATTAGAGATTTTTTAAAAACCACTCTAAAACTTAGTAACTAACAGCACCTAGGTGATATTTCTGAATGCTTCGAAATAAAAACATAAGACTTTCTCAGAGATAATTAGAGCTGTATTTTATTTCTGAGCAGTAACAGCCAATAATCATTGTCAACTATTTTACTGTGGTTTGAATGATTTATAATTAAGACAATTGAATAACGAAACTGTCATTAAAATCTTACTCACTTAAATCTTATTATTACTTGAGTGTTTTTGGAATATACTTTGGCCACAGTGTTCTCTATGATGATATTTGAACTTTTTTATTTAGTAAAAATCTAACGTCACATTATTCTTTCTATGCCACTGGGTAATGGTGTTAAATTAGATTAAATTTGGTCTAAAGCTGCCTTAATACTTTGAGTCCTTAACCTAACATGGTATGTAAACAAAGTGCGACCTCAATTGTAGTAAGTGGCTAAGTCTCAGCCAATCATAGCAGCCGAGCTTCAGCCAATCAGGTTGCTGACTGCTCAGACCGCGTCTAAATGTGAAATGCAGAGCTGTTACTAATCAAGCTATGTCTGTACTTTATTTCTGTTTTATGACAATTAATATTCCCTGCACATGTTGTGAAAGGGAGCTCTCTGAACCTCTTTCGGTCCTGAGTGTTGCCTGAATCATTTTTTTTTTTTTTTTGCTCAATTAAATTATGTTAAATTTAATTTGTCTAAGATTTTTCTTTCTACAGTTTGGCAGTAGCAGTGGGCTCCGAGGTAGACCTCCAGCAACCCCCAGGGGCACCCAGTGACCAGCAAAGGGATCTGCTGAGCCCATTGTGTTCGGTGATTTTTCACAGCAGCTGGAGGTCATCGGGGAGTTTTCTCTTGCATTCCAGCTCCATGAATTTGCGTTTTGATATCTCTGAGTTTATTTGAGCAATTCTAAGACCGGCCTGAATCCAGGATCAGCCGGAAACAGATAATTAACTGGATTGAATCCAGTTAGAGGCCTCCAGTAGGTACATTTTTGATAATAGGTTTACCCAATCCAAGGAATCTGGGACTCCAGCTAATTTTATGTATAAGAATTATAGACACAGAACTTGCTCATTTTTGAAAGAATGAGTTAACCTTACTAGAGACACCTTAAAATTAAAATGGCCACAATGAGGAAAGTTTAATTTAGATAAATGTGTTCACCTGCAGTGCATACTAGAAAAGGAAGGAAAAAACACCCCACAAAAGCAATGGGATGCATTTTTTAATTGGTACACAGAGGCATATAAAAGATTGAATGAATCAAAAATTGCTTCCCTAAAAGATCCTTACAGAAGGCAAATGAAAAGCTCAAGCAACAAACTGAGGACAATGTGAAAAAAAAGACTGTACCTTGACTGAATTAACCCTGACTGTTCCTTCTCTCTTTTGTCTTTACCTAGATATCCTTAGTCCACTAACCTTTTGCCAGTTGCCTATTGACCCTGAAGATAATGAAAAACAGGGCATTAGATCAAATACCTGAGCAGCCAGGCCCACCTGCCATAACCACTTTTACTGCATGGTCTCTAAAAGCAAGCTTATAGCCATCGTAAAAGACTTCCCTAATCTAAGGGAAAATATTTAAAACTTTACTGAGGAATTTAGAATCCTCATAGGAGTTTATGATCCAAACTCCATAATCTTTACCAATTTATTCATATGTTATTGGGACCCGGCAAAGCTCAACAAGGAATGGAGCAGCAGAATGGAGAGAACCTGAGGATATTAAAGACCCCTCTAAACCTCCTTAAGAGAAGGGTCAAGAGAAGCTAGAAGAATTGCCAAAAACCTTTCAAATTCAATCTCTAAGGTTTTTCCATAGAAAATTGGTCCATCAAACAATCTTGTAGGGAAAAAAAAGATGAACCAAATTCAGATTACATAGCTTGTTTAGGAATACTTTTTGAAAAACATTGAGGACTCAAAATACAAAAAAAGAGGTATTTCCTGAAGGAAATTAAATGGCACTGACTGCTTTATTTGTAAATGAACTTTATTTGTCCTGGCCTACAACCAAGAGACAGTTAAAGAAGATTTCTTGGATTGCAGGAACTACAGATCCTAGGTCACAAATTTTTGCCTAATGGCCTCACTATTATATGAGCTCACTAGGAACGTACTGCCAGAATCTTTATCTTGGGAAGACAGCCATGGGTAGGCTTTTGACCAAATTAAATTAGCTGTACAACATGCTCCAGCTTTAGGATTTCCAAATTATAATAACCTTTTCACCTTGTTCATTCATAAATGTAACAATCAGGCATTAAGATTTCTTATCCAAGAACATGGAGAAAAACATAGGCCCATCACTTGTTATAGTTTGTTATTAGACCCAGTAGCTAAGGCACATCCTAATTGTTTAAAAGTGGTAGAAGCAGCAGCCAAACTGGTAAAAGTTTTATCTGAAATGGTTTTTAACAATGAACTTTATTTGCAAGTTCCACATGCTGTGGAAAAATATTAAGACCTAGTAAAATTCAGCATTTTTCAGCAAGTAGACTAACATGAAATCCTTCTCCTGTCTCCTCTGAATATCCACCTAAAATGCTACAACCCACTTAACCCTGCTCCTCTACTCTCTCTACCTGAGGGTGGTGAAGACCACAACTATGTAAGTACAGCATCAGAAATAGTGGCCCTTGGGTGGATTTACAAGATACTTCACTGAATAATTGAGTTAATACTTTTTGTTGGTGGATCTTATGCCAAAAGGAAAATATTAAGCAGAGTATGCTGCTATAACCCAAAATGAGTTAATAGAAAAAGAACCTAATTCATCCTTAATTCAAGTCAGCTCAACCTGACGAGCTTTTTGCTATTACATGAATTTGCCATACAACTAAAGATAAATCACTAACCATTTGTATAGATAGTAGATATGCTTTTGGAATAGTTTCACAATTTTGGTATACTATGCAAACAAAGAGGGTTTCTCACCTTTAGTGGGACCCCCATAAAAATAGACTCCAATAGACCCTGTCTGCTATCCTGTTACAATCAAAAATTGCCATTATTAAGATTAAAACCCATACCTGTAAAATTGAATCTGAATATCAAGGCAATGTCCTGGCAGATATTTGTGTTAAATCAGCTAGTGCTGAAACTGTTAAAATGTGCAATTTGAATGAACATTATAAGATTGATCCAACTCAATTCCCCTGCAATGGCCTATTTAATAAACAGTGCTATGCACCTGATTTGAAAAAACAAAATTAGGTCTGAAAGTAGACAAAGTCACCGTTCAACATAAACTCACAGAGGGCCTGGACAACCACCTGGTCCTTCCTGAGTCCCTGAGGCTTCCATTGTTAAAAGCTCTGCATGCCACAACTCATCATGGAACAGATTCAAATTATGAAAAAATATTGGTGGGGTGACTGTTCTAAAATTGTTAAAATGCTTTATAACCAATGTTTGGTTTGTCAAACCCATAATCCTAAGAAGACAATCAAAACTTCGGGTCACTTGAACATTTACAGATGGACTTCATTGAATTGTCACCTTTAATGAGGCATCGGTATGCTCCTGTAATAGTTTGCATGTTTCCTGGTTGGAGAGAAGCTTTCCCATGTAGAAAAGCTAATGCTATGATGGTAGCTAAGAAGTTACTACAAAATGTATCTTCTTTATGGGACATTCCTGGAGAAATCCCCAGTGACAGAGAAACCCATTTTACTGGACAAGTTATAAAGCAGTTCAAGAAAATGTTACAAACACGATGGCATTGTCATTGTTCTATCATCCTCAGTCTTCTGGAAAGAGCAAAAGAACAATCGCATTTTAAAAACTAAAATTGACAAAGCTAACCGAGTATATACACATACTTCTTTGCATAGTGTTAACCCCAGTTATTTATCCTTGCAATAATTTCTGTGATTATGAGTAAAATGCACTTCTATTACACCAGGAAAAGTCCACCTTGTAAAACAGGTGATGTTGAGAAGTAAGGTTATATGATATAATGAGGAAAATCTGTAATTCATAATACAGACATATAACTCACAGTGCTATCAAGATATAGAACATTTCCACCATCCTAAGTTTCCTTGTGCATCTCCATAGTGAGTTTACTCCTACCAATCCTGGCCGCTAGATACTAATAATCTACTTTCTCTCCCAATTATTTGGTGGTTTTAGAATTTAAAATAAATGGACTCACACAATATTTTGTGTCTGACCTCTTTTACTAAATATAATGATGTAGAAATTCATCTTTGTTAATTTCTTTTTATTTCTGAATAATGGTAGCATTTTAATTCCACCTTAATTTTTTGCACTGAGTAGATATTACTGTTACATATATAGTCAGTATATGCTTAGATTTTCTCAAATGTTTATTAATTTTATTGCTGTTTTCATTCTTTTCACATCTTAGATCCTATGTCTTAATAATTTATTTTCCTACTGTTAAAAGAAAAACTTTAGACAAATTAAATTCAACAGTTTATTTGAACAAAGAATAATTCATGAATCAGGCAACACTTAGAACTAGAATTAAATTACAATACTAAAGATTTAAAATGTAGTGGATTATTAATATCAAAATGAAGTTTAGAGAAAGCAAATATGTTTTAGGGAGTGCATAATATTGTACTACTTATATACTCCTTATATAAAAATAGGGAGTCG
>CM052445.1:13319895-13338389 GCA_028533085.1 Varecia variegata
TTCGCTTCGCTCTCATCATGTAGGTATACACCCATCCCCTCCCCCCACCTCTGTCCAACACCCTTCCATTTGACCCAGCAATCCCATTATTGGGCGTCTACCCAGAAGAACAAAAGTCATTCTATAATAAAGATACTTGCACCCAAATGTTTATAGCAGCACAATTCACAATCGCTAAGAGGTGGAAACAACCCAAATGTCCATCAATTCATGAATGGATTAGTAAAATGTGGTATCTTTATACCATGGAGTATTACTCAGCTATAAGAAATAACGATGATACAAAATCTCTTTGGTTCTCCTGGGGAGAGTTGGAACCCATTCTATTAAGTGAAGTATCCCAAGAATGGAAAAATAAGCACCACATGTACTCACCAGAAAATTGGTTTCCCTGATCAACACCTGGGTGCACATTTGGGAATGACTATTTATCTTTTGTGCTTGGTTTATTTTACTGAACATATTGTTTTAGAGGTTTATTCATGTTGTAGCATGTGTCAGAATTTCGTTGCTTTGTTGTTTTGTTTTGTTTTTTTCTTGATCTTCACCAATATTTCTGGTTTCTATTTTTTTTTATTTCAATAGATTTAGGGGGTACAAGTGATTTTTGTTACGTGGATGAATTATATAATGCTGGAATTAGGGCTTTCAGTGCACCCATCATCAGAATAGTGTCCATTGTACCCAACAGGTAGATTTTTATCTCTCCCCCCTTCTTAGTTTTCAATGTCCATTACACCTGCTATCCCCAATACAGATGAAACTTTGCTTGCACACCTGCCACGCACCTCCTGCTGTACAGCCCAATTCCTAACAGGCCATGGACCGATATTGGTCTGTGGTCCAGGGGTTGGAGATAGCAGCATTATATAAGTGTATTTTTTATAAAATGATATTTTTTCTTTGGGGTAGATACCCAGTTATGAGATTGCTGGATTGAATGGTAGGTCTACTTTTAGTTTCTTAAGTAATCTCCATACTGTTTTCCATAGAGGTTATATTAGTTTACATTCCCACCAACAGTGTATAAATGTTCCCTATTCACTGCATCCACACTAGCATCTATCCTTTTTTGACTTTCTAATAATGGCCATTCTGACAGAAGGAAGGTGGTATCTCATTGTGGTTTTATAATAATTTTCATTTTCCTGATGATTAGTGATGTTGAGCATATTTTTATACATTTGTTGCTCATTTATCTACCTTCTTTTGAAAAATAATGTGTTCATGACTTTCATCTACTTTTTGTTTGAGTTCTTTGTAGATTCTGAATATTAGCCCTTTGATGGATATGTACTTTGTGAATATTTTCTCTCATGCTGTAGGTTGTCTATTTATTTACTCTGTTGATTATTTCCTTTGCTGTGCAGAAACTTTTTAATTTAATTCCATCCCATTAATTTATGTTTGTTGGTGTTGTATTTGCCTTTGTGGTCTTACTCAGAAAATCTTTGCCTAGACTGATGTCTAGAAGAGTTTTCTCTATGGTTTCTTCTAGAATTTTTATGCTTTCAGGGTTTACCTTTATGTCTTTAACCCATTTAGTTAATTTTTGTATATGGTAAGATATAGGAATCATGTTTCATTCTTTTGTATGTGGCTATCCAATTTTCCCAGCACTATTTATTGAATAGGGTGTCCTTTCCCCCATGTATTTTTTTGTCTGCTTTGTTCAAAATCAGTTGATTATAGCTATATGAATTTATTTCTGGGTTCTCTATTCTGTTCCCCTGTCTATATGTCTACCTTTATGCAGTACATGTCATTTTGGTTACTATAACCTTATAGTATGATTTGAAGTCAGTTAATGTATTGCCTCCAGATTAGTTCTTTTAGCTTAGGATTGCTTTGGCTATTTGGGCTCTTTTTTGGTTCCATATGAAGTGTAGGATTATTTTTTCTAGGTCTGTGAAAAATGATGTTGGTATGCTGATGGGAATTACATTGAACATGTAAAGCACTTTGGGCAGTATAGACATTTTAACAATGTTTATTCTTCCAATCCATGAGCATAGCATGTTTTTCCATTTGTTTTGTTACCTATGATTTCTTCCATCAGTGTTTTGTAATTGTCTTTGTAGAGATATTTCGCCTCCTTGGTTAAGTATATTCCTAGGTATTTTATTTTCTTTGCAGCTATTATAAATGACTTTATTTGGCTCCCAGCTCAACTGTTATTAGTGTATAGAAATGCTATTGATTTGTGTATATTTATTTTATACTCTGAGACTTTACTGAATTTATTTACCATTTCTAGGAGTCTTTTGGTAGATCCTTTAGGGTTTTCTAGATATATTAATAAGATCATATTATCAATGAACAGATCCTTTATTTAGTCCCATATTTCTCCAAGAGATTTTTCATTCTTCTTGATTATTTTTTCCACATTTTGGACTCACTAGGTTAATTTGAAAGCTTTATATTCAAGCTCTGAAATTCTTTCTTCTGGTTGATCTAGTCTTGTTAAAACTTTCTGCAGTATTTTGAAGTTCCCTACATGACTTTTTCATTTCCAGAATTAGATTATATATATTTTGGGGGGGGACATGAATGTGGTAAAGGGACCTTCTCTGCAAAGGTTGAGCTGTTCAGGGCAGACTGCAGGTAGACTGTCTTGTGGAAGAATTCATTGCTTAAGAATATCACCAAGGAGAAGAGGTACAACAGGAGGAGGTATGCTTTGCTAGGAGTTTTTTGCTCATTGGTGCTGGTAATGAATAAAGAAAAGAGGATAGAGAAGAGGCAGCCAGTGATAATGGATAAGGGCTGTATTGCTGTGAGAAAAGCCAAGGACAAACCAACTCCACCTTAGTAAGGCCAATTAGTTTCTATGTTTGACAACCGCTGGTATATTTCAATTCCGTTATTGAGCCAATGATATTCAAAACATTACAGTTAGTAGAGAAGGGACATGTGCAGGAGAAGACTAACCAGCTGACCAACAAGGTGTATGGGAAGGAGACTCACAAACATTCCCTGGATAAGCAAAAAAGCCTGCAGCGGTAGGCCGAAGATCATGTCAGCAGTTATTTTGCTGACAATAGGGAACAGGCGAGGCTTTCCTCCTGATACCTCACATGCCTGGTCAGCTCTATCTTGAAACCAAATGGCATTCACAACTTTGCTATGTCCAAACGGGGGAACACTGACATTGATGTGAAGAATAATTCTAGCCACGACCAAACATCTCTGCTAGTGATGGATCACCAATAATTTGGGCTGTTACTGACTGAAGCATCAGAATACACACTCAAAAAAATGAGAGGAGACTGAACAGAATACTCCACCGTTGCGAGCGCAACTCTGGATATTTCTGCTAACAATATATGGCTCACTCTCCTGCTTCTGCTCTATGCTCTGTGTTCTCCTCTGTGCCACGACGCTCCTTGCTCTTCTTTGACGCTGCTCCTCTCTCTCTCTTGCTAGATTCAAGTATCTAGCTTTGGGATGTACAAATACCCCAGACGGAGTCTCTGAAAGGTTTTGACACTGTCAGCCATCCCTTCACCACCCAAACTGTCAACTACACAGAAGAGAGATAAGCACCCCCAAATCTCTCATCATGAAGGGTCCGCAGCTCTGCTGCACGACTCTCGCCCAGCCACTCGCCCACAGTGGGCACACCCGGCCACCTGCTCAGCCCAGGTGCTCTGAGAGGTGAGGCCACTGCACCCGCACTGGGCATGCTCAGGCTGCACGAGGCACCTGGGAAGTCTGGCAGGTGCGGAGGAGCCACCAGGGCAAAGGGCAGAATTTCATTTCTTTTCATAGATGAATAATATTCCATTGGATATATATTTCTTATCTATTAATCTGTTGATGGACATTTGGGTGGTTTCCACCTTTTTGTTATTGTGAATAATGCTGCCATGAACATGGGTATACAAATATCTGCTCCTATGCTAGTACTGCTAGGAAAAAACAAGTCTGTCAATATACATGACTAAATTCACTAAATTTAGGCAGATTTTATTTGAAAATAGGCTTTGGTGTTATATATGTTAATAAATTAAATCATGTATTAATATATTAAGCCATTCATTTTGATTCATTAATCAAATTATGCATTCAAATTATAGAAAGATTCAAAGATACGAATATGAATGAGAGACTGTTCTTGCACTTAAGGGTCTTGCAGTCCAGTTGTGAGGCCAGACAAGGAAATGAGTCCTCAACGCAAGGTGATATTATTAAAGTGGCCATCTATACAGCATGCTGTGGTGACACAGACAAGGGCACTTAACTCCGAACAGACTTAGGAAGTCTTCCTAGAGATGCTACTGGAACTGAATTTGGAAAATTTGGAAACATTAAGTGGAATACTCTCTTGAGAGATTAAGGAAATAGGGGAAGGAGTTTTCCTGGCTAAAAAGAAAGATTCTAAAAAACCATGAAGGCTAGTAAAATATTAATAGATTCAGGAAATGGTGAGTAGTTAATATGTCTACAGCACTGTGTGAAAATTGAGAAGCAGTGGGAGCTGAGCTTGGAAAGGTAGATACATTTGAGATCATAAGAGGCTGAATTCCTGTGTGTGCTGAGGAGTTTGGATTTTATCCTACAAGCAAGTCTGGCAATGCAGCTAATTCTCCTGAATTTTTAAATTCATTTTTATAAAGCAAGTTCTTCTTGCATTAGTTTGGACCTAGTCTTGTTTCCTGACACATCGGGCACAGCACTGCCACCTACTCAGGAACAAATTGTGCCAATACTTAATAACAGTCCACCCACATGGACTTTTAAAATCAGTGTAATTATGAGAGATTATAGCTCTTTCATTTTAGTAATTAATTTGTTCACTGTTTTTATCACTGATAAATAAAGAACTAATTCCACATTATCTAGAAGTGCCTGAAATTCTAAATGGAATTTTAAATCTAAAATGGTTAGAAAAATCCCATTTTGCTCTGAGTCAGATCAGGGCTATTTTATAAAAGATTGAGTGTTGCAAACCTGCAGCTTATTTTTTATTTCACAGACTCTACCTTCCTAACTAAGAAACTTTTCTTTACATCCAGTCTACTCATATGTAAAATGGTGATGGACTGACAAAAGTAATAGATTACAGGGTAAAAAGTATTCAACAATGCATCCATTTGTTGGACCCACTCCGTAAATTCAGTGCCATTGTACTCCACTGAGACTCCTATGACTCAAATATCAGCTAGATGTATAGCTTAAAATAAAGTAACAAATTGCTCCAGAAAGTAGTCTATTTGCTAATATAAACTGGGAAGAAGGGTCTTTGTGTGATTAATTATGTTTTTTCACACTAATCTTTCTTGATTAAAGAGCACTCTTTTGAAACTGTAGATATTGTCATTGTCCCATATTTTATAACAAATATTTATTCTTAGATAAAATTATAGAGAGAAATATAGCAATTTCACCAGGAAAAGTAACTGTGGCAAAAGGAGACTGCCTGTCTAACGGACCACTTAGGAGGAAACAGCCGGCTAAATCCTGTTTTTTCTAAGCAATAGGCCTAGTTCACACTCCTAAGGAGCCTCGCATACAATTTGAAGGGACCCACAATAAAATTAGAAAAATATGAGAACATTAAACATTTTTTAAAAAGCAATCTATGTCTAAAGGCTGCAGAGTTTGGATATTAATATGACTGAATTACAAATATTTTGATGCTTAGATAATGAAAATCTTGGAGAATTTACCAGAAAATCTCTTTCTAAATAGCAAAAGCAAGGACAGTACATTAGATGTAAACAAGCACATTGTCATATATACAGCACATGTAAATACTTTCTTTAATGTTCATTTGGTTTATAACTTCTTTTTATGAATGTGTGTATGATGTAGCATAATCTCTTTCCAGTGTACATTTCTTTGTTATGAAAGCCTAGGAACAGAGCTATACAGAGATAATTACGTGCAACAAGTATTCTGGAGAAACAACTTGTTACATTAAATAGATTCCAATTCATCCCTTGAGGAAACACTTACTCTCTTTAAAACAGGACTGTCAAATCCCAATATACTGTTAAGTTCATGTCTTAGTTTAGGCTAATATTACAAAATATCTTAGACTGAGTAATTTATCAACAACAGAAACTTATTGCTCACAGTTCTGGGAAGGAGGAAGTACAGGATCAAAGCACTGGCAGCTTCCGTGTCTGGTGAGGACCCTCTTTCTTATAGATGGTGCCTGTTTGCTGCATCCTCACGTGGTGAACGGGGTGAACAAACGCCATCAGGCCTAGTGATCTAATCATCTTCCCATTGCCACACTTCTTAATACCATCACCTTGGGGGTTAGGTTTAAACATATGATTCCCCCCCCAACCACATTCCTCTATTCAATCTTGGCTGCTGCAATCAGACAGACAGAAAGCAGGAGGCCACTTTTTTCTTGCATCTGTAGTGTAAACCTTAGCAGCAGACAGTACTGTTCCAGATCTGTCAGAGATGCATTCACATATGAATTTTTTGGAGAGACAAACATGCCAACCATAGCAGTCCATAAGTTCTAGATGTTTGTCATATTCACTGCTGAATCCTCACCTTCTAGAATTAAGCTTGACATATAGTAAATCCTCAAAAAAATCCATTGAATGTCTAAGTAGGATACAACATTTGAACAAACATCAATTCGATGTGATTCTCTAAAATGTCAGTGCTCCCTGGCCAAAGACCACCAGAAACACACCTGGAGTGGAATGGATTGGGTTGCCGGCTGATTGCAGTGACAAAGAATACACATTATGGTGAACAGTGGGGCACCCCAGTAAGAAGTTAGTAAAAAGGACCGACTATAAGATCTGGGCTTTGGTTAGGGGACCTTATGGAGAATTCAAGGAAGCAGGGCTTTGTTCTGGATTGAACATTGTCAGGAATCAGGGATGATTCTATAACTGAGTATCTCAATAAATCTTGTCTAGAAGGAGGGTGGACTAGAGTGATGATAAAACTGTATTTAGTGAAGAAGCTATTAAACAAATAATATGAGCAGTCACTCATATTAGCCAAGATAGGATAATGTTTGGCCATTTTTGTCACTTGGAAAAAAATTTCTTCTGTGTTCAGATATCAATATGGAGTGGTCTTTTCTTGTCTTGATCCATCATGATTATAGCATTGCTTTCTCTGATGCTGGTGTTGTGAAAATTGTTTATTTTGAACAGGAGGATGCCAAGGGGTATCTTCCCTGGGGTGCTGGGCCAGATCCTTGCAACACCAGGACATGGCTGGCAGGGACAGGCAAGTTTCCAATTGTTGAGAGGCACTTTGGTCTCTCTCAAAATTAATCTAATATTTAGTATTTCAATCTCAACTTTTCATGCTTAAAATGTGTTCAATAGTTAACTAAATGTAATAATTTCAAATTACATGTGAACTCACAGCACACTTTGAAGATAATTGACTGGAATTCTGAAATGGGAAGATGGTTTGAAAGGATAAGTGCCAGAACTTTAAAATGGTTACTTACATATTTAAGATAATACAGTGAGATTATAAGATTTTATCTTCTTTTTCTGGGGTTTTTCTCTATTTTCTAATTAAAAAGATTGTTTTTAAGGGTGTGAAATGCTTTGAATAAGGTGTTAAATGTTCAAAGTGCTCAGAATTATATGAATAATTCCATGATAGTGATTAGGAAACAAAGTGAGGTTTTCAGTATATGAATAATTTTAGATGATAAACAGCTAAAATGAATGAAATACCAATTTCCACAATCCCCTACCTGTGTGAGACAGTGTTTCAATGTAACTGTCGGAGGGAGAGGCCCCTGCAGATGTATGATTGCAAGCAGTAATAAATGGAAACCATTAAGTGGGAGCTGAGTAGTTTGGTGGAGGAAAGAAAAAAAGTATAGAGATTTATAACTCCACATTAGAGCCCCTCCAGCTTTCTGCAGGTTTTCACAGCCTTTTGTTTCACGATATTTGCAGGGCTTATGTTCCAGGATGCATTCATTCATAGAGCATTTTAAAATGGCAACTGGAGTGATTCGCAAGAGCCACACTTTGTACTCAAATGTAAGGTTGATAAAAGCAAAGCAGCAGAGGAAGTGAACTGCTAATGGATATTCATAATCTACTGCAATATCTAATTAGAAATATTAAATTTCTGAATTTGCTGCTCTGTTTTATCTGTCAGTACCTTCAATTCCAAAGTATGAGGCCATGAAAAAATTATACGTTAGAAAAAGATAAACCTGCAATGAACAACTAAAGGTAAATCTAGAAGAGTCTCTCATTCATTATTGATGCAACAGATATTCACCAAGTGCCTACTATGTGCCAACAACAATGCTAGATCCTGGGATTGCAAAAACTAAAAATGTAAGTTTGCTCAGAAATAGCTATGTATTCAGGGTGAGGCGAAGGGCGTGGAAGTGGGCAATATATAAGCAGGTGCTGTCATATGGTGTCTATATTAATTTCCAATTGCTGCGGTAGCAAATTTCCACAAACCTAGTGGCTTAAAAGAACATAAATATGTTCTCTTGCGGTTCTAGAAGTCAGAAGTCCAAAATGGGTCTCACTGGGCTAAAACAAAGATGTATGCAGGGCTTCATCCCTTGTGGTGGGTCTGAGGCTCAATCAGTTTTCTTACCTTTTCCAGCCTCTAAAGGCTACCTGAATTTATTACCAGTCGAATCATTTCTTTTTAAGCCTAAAAAGTGCGAATATTTTTTAATAAGTTTATAACATATTTTATTTTAAAGCAGTTTTAGGTTCACAGCAAAACTGAGCGAAAGGTACAGAGATTTCCCACATTACAACCCAAAACCCAACCCATGGGGTAGTACCCCATCCTCAACATCCCCCACCAGAGTGGCACATTTGTTACATTTGGTGAATCTACATTGACACATGATTGTCACCCAGAGTCCACAGTTTACACTAGGGTTCACTCCTGATGTACGTTCTATGGGTTTGAACAAATATATAATGACATGTATGCTCTGTTGTATCAGACAGGGCAGTTTCACTGCCCTAACAATCCTGTGTGCTCTGCCTATTCATCCCTGCCTTCTCCCGACCCCTGGAAACCATTGATGTTTTTACCCTTTTCAGAATGCCATGTAGTTGGACTAATATAGTATGTAGCCTTTTCAGATTGGCTTCCCTCACTTAGCAATAAGCATTTACATTTCCTCCATTTATTTATTTATTTGGTATTAATTTAACTGATACAAGTGTAGGTTTGTTACATGGGTATATTAGGTAGTGGTGAAGTCTGAGCTTTTTGTGTAACCATCACCCAAATAATGTACATAGTACCCATTAAGTAATTTTTCATCCCTTACTTCCTCCCCCTCCCACACTTCAGAGTCTTCAGTGTCTATCATTCCATACTCTGTGTCCATGTGTAGACATTATTTAGCTCCCACTTATAAGAAAGAACGGGATATTTGACTTTTTGTTTCTGAGATGTTCCACTTAAGACTATGTCTTCTAGGTCCATCCATGTTGCTGCAAAAGATGTTTTCATTTTTTTCAATGTCTGAATGGCATTTCATTGGGTATATATACCACATTTTCTTTATCCAATCATCAATTCATGGATATTTAGGTTGAGTACATATCTTTCACATTGTGAAAAGTACTGGAAAAACATAGCAATGTGTCTTTTTGATATAATGATTTCTTTTCCTTTGGGTAGATACCCTATAGTGGGATTGCAGGATTAAATGATAGTCCTATTTTTAGTTCTTTGGGAATTCTCCATCTTGTTTTCCATAGAAATTATACTAATTTACATTCCCACCAGCAGTGTATAACAGTTCCCTTTTCTCCTCATCCTCTCCAACATCTGCTATTTTTTAACTTTTTAGTAATAGCCCTTCTAACTTGTATAAGATCTCATTGTGGTTTTAATTTTCATTGCTCTGATGATTAGTGATGTTGAACATTTTTTTATATGCTTGTTGGCCACTTGGATGTTTTATTTTGAAAAATGTCTGTTCATGTCCTTTGCCCACTTTTTAATTGGATTATTATTTGTTGTTTCTTGTTGTTGTTTGATTTCTTTGTAAATCCTGGATATTAGTCCCCTGTCAAATGTATTATTTGCAGATATTTTATCCCATTCTTCAAGTTGTCTGTTCACTTTGTTGATCATTTATTTTGCTGCACAGAAGCTTTTTAATTTAAGTCCCATTTTTCTGTTTTTGTTTTTGTTTTTGTTGCCTGTGTTTTTGAAGTCTTAGTCATTGAATTCTTTGCCTAGAGACCAATATCCTGAAGAGTTTTCTCTAGGTTTTCTTCCAGTATTTTTATATTTTCAGGTCTTGCATTTAAATCTTTAATCCATCTTGAGTTGATTTTTGTATATGGTAAGAGATGGGGGTCCAGTTTCATTCTTCTGAGTATGGTGAGTCAATGTTCCCAGCACTATTTATTGAAAAGGGTGACATTTCCCCAGTGTTTGTTTTTGTTGACTTTGTCAAAAATCAGTTGACTGTAGATAGGTAGCTTTATTTCTTTGTTCTCTATTGTATTCCATTGAGCTACATGTTTACTTTTATACCTGTACCATGCTATTTTGGTTATTATGACTTGTGGTATAACTTGACGTCAGGTAATGTGATGCCTCCAGCTTTGTTCTTTTTTGCTTAGTAGGATTGCTTAGGCTCTTTTTTGCATCATATCAATTTGGGGATTGTTTTTTCTAATTCTTTGAAAAATGACATTGGTAGTTTGATAGGAATTGCATTGAATCTGTAGATTGCTTCAGGCAGTATGGTTATTTTAACAATATTAATTTTTCCAATCCATGAGCATGGGATGTTTTTCCATTTGTTTGTGTCATCTACAACTTGTTTCATCAGTGTTTTGTAGTTTTCCTTATAAAGGACTTTCACCTCCTTCATTAAATATATTCCTAGGTATTTTTTGGCAGCTATTATAAATGGAATTGCCTCCTTGATTTGGTTCTCAGCTTGATCATTATTGTTGTATAGAAATGCTACTGACTATAGCACAATTATTTTATATCCTGAAACTTTACTGGATTTATTTACCAGATCAAAGAGTATTTTGGGGAGTTCTTAGGGTTATCTAGGCATATAGGATCATATCATTGCTGAGCAGAGATCATTTGATTTCCTGTTTTACAATTTATTTGTATTTGTATGTGTTTACAATTTTTCTTTCTCTTGTCTGATTGCTATGGCTAAGACTTCTAGTACTATGTTGAGTAGGAGTGGTGAAAATGGGCATCCTTGTCTTGTTCATTTCTAAAGGGGATTGCTTTCAACTTTACCCATTCAATATGATGTTATCTGTGAGCTTGTCATGTGTGGCTATATGTTCCCTCTGTGCCTAGTTTGTTGAAGTCTTTTCTCCTTAAACGTTGAGGAAGTTTATCAAATGCTTTTTCTGCATCTATTCAGATGATCATATGGGTTTTGTCCTTAATTATGTTTATGTGATGAATCACATTTATAGATTTGGTATGTTAACCTGTGGTCCCTAACCTTTTAGGCACCAGGGACCTGTTTCATGGAAGACAATTTTTCCACATACAGGCAGCTGGGTTTTTGAGATTCTCAAATAAAAAGTGCAATAGCCTGAGAAATCATTAGGAAGCAGAAAAATAATAAACCTGTCATTTTATGCCTTAGTGCCTCAGCAGTTTCCTTGGAATGCTAATCTCTGTCAAACCATTTTTCTGTGGTTCCTAGAGAGGATGCGGAAGGGGACAGGGCAGTTAAGCATTATTTTTGAGATGTGTCATTCCTTCTTTTATTCTTTATATTCCACATGGCCTCTTGTTTTCTCAGACTGGTGAATGGTGACTTAATGTTCCCATGGAAACCAGAAGTCGAGATGCCCTGCGATTTCTTGGCCACAGCTGCTTCATTACCCCACCTTCCCCTCCCAAAGTTTCTGCACGCGAGGAGGTTGTTATTTGTACTCCCCGCACGTTTTCACCAAGGCCCTGTGCTTGCTGTCTCTTGGTTCACTTCTTGCCACCATATTCTGAAATTGAGGTGCTGCAATGACTCCTCGACTTTCTTTTCTGCCTGGCAGTTGCCATTCCTGTTCTTTCCATTTCTGTTTGTATCCAGAACCATAAATTAGACTCTGAAGATATCATGGATCCTGGATATACAAATCCATATATGTGCAATCTGCCCACTTCTCTCATCACCTCCAGAACTATCACTGCCATCAAAGCCACACCATTTCTCACTTAAACAACTGTCATAGCCTCCTAACATGCTCTTGTTCTACCCTTGCTCCCCTACAAGGTATTAATATCTTCAACTGAGCAGCCAGGGCTATCCTTTGCATATGAAAGTCAGATAATGTTACTTATCGGCTTAAATCCCTGAAATGGCTCTCCATTTTCCTCAGAGTAAATCCTTACAAGAGCACAAGTGTAGAGAATTATGCAAAATGACAGGCTCACTACAGTGTATAATAGCAACCAAGTCCCAGGAATCAAGCCCTGAAGCTGGCAGTGACCATTTGAACAACTGCCAGGTATTTGACTGTACAGTGTACATATTCCTATTTTTTACTTAACATTCCAATTTCAACTGAAGTTGTCTTCCAAATATAAGTGTTTTTTTAGTTAAGAGTCAAATTCTTCTTTTTGGCACTACAGCATCAGTGACTAATTAACACATTTCCAGTAAAATTAATGCATTTTCACTTGATACTCAGTTAAAAACATTAATGTCATAATGTCACATTTCTTATTATCTCCTTACTCAAATCTCAGAAATGCATTAGTCTCTTAGAGCAACCAACTATACTTTCATTATGTAAACACCATAAACTCAAAGGGATAGAAATTTATATTTACTAGAAATTATCATAACAGAAACGCTTTTCAAAGAATATTTTCTGAAGCAGTTACTTGAGACTGTCTATTATATAATATTTATATGATAGCAATGCTCTAAAGACTTTAAAGTATTTCAACACACTGGTTCAACTGTCTTGCATTATAAAAAGCATGTAAATATGTAAAAATTAAATTATATGGGGTAAAGGTATTGTCATAGTAAATGTATTGATCATGTGTGTTAATTTTACTTTTGGAGCATGCATTTAAAAATTCTTGGCAGCTTTAAGTTTGGTGACTATTTTCCCCATTGTTTTCCAAAGATTCTTTTTTCTTTAAATTTTATATAAAATAAGCATAAAGGATTTAACATGAGCTCCCCTAAACATTTTTATAAGGTTTATTGTGATATAATTCACATACTATACAATTTATACATTTAAAGTATATAATATAATGCTTTTTATTGTACTCACAGAGTTGTATAGACATCACCAAAATCAGTTTTGGAACATTTTCATCACTCCAAAAAGAAACGCTGGAACCCATTAGCAGTCATTCCTCAGTTGCCCTCAACGCCTTTAGTTCTCGGCAATCATTAATCTACTTTCTCTCTATATAGACATTTGCCTATTCTGAACATTTCATATAAATGGGACCATAAAATGCATAGTCTTTTGTGACTGGCTTCTTTCCCTTAGCGTAAATGTTTTCAAGGGTCACCAGTATAGTTACATGTATCAGTACTTGAATTATTTTAATTGTCTAATGATACCCCATCAGTTGAAGGACATTTGAGTTGTTTCAGTATTTTGGCTATTATTAAAAATGCTGCTGTGAGCATTCCTATGAAGGTGTTTGTGTGGTATGTTTTCATTTATCTTGCGTGTATTACCTAGCTGTGGAATTGCCGGGTCATAGGATAACTCTATGTTTAAGGTTTTAAGGTACTGGCAGACTGTTTTCCAAAGTGGCTACAATATTTTGCATTCCCACCAGCAATGTACTAGATTTCCAATTTATCCACATCCTTGTCAGCACTTATCATTAGCAATCTTTTTATTTATAACATATTAGTGGGTGTAAAGTGATATCTCATTATGATTTTGATTTACATTTCCCTAATGACTAATAATGATGTCATGTGCTTATCAGCCACTTGTACAACTTTGCAGAAATGTCTACACAGATCTTTCACCCATTTTTTAATTGGGTGATTTTTTTTTTATTATAGAGCTCCAAGAATTCTTTAAATATTCTTGACACAAGTTTAGATACAAATCAGATACATGATTTGCCAGTGTTAATATTTTCTTCTCATTGTGTCCATTTTTTTCCTCCTTAATGGTAATTGTTAAAGCACAAAAGCTTTTAATTTTGATAAAGCCTAAATTATCTATTTTTCTTTGTTGGTTATGCTTTTGGTGTCATATCTAGTAAGGCTTTGCTTAACCCAAGGCCACAAAGATTTAATTCTATATTTTCGTATACGAGCTTTATAATTTAAGCCTTTAGATTTGGGTCTCTAATCCATTTTGAGTTAATTTTTTGTGTATGATATGAAGAAGGAGCACAACTTCATTCTTTTGCATGTGGAAATCCAGTTGTCCCTGCACTGTTCAGTAAAAAGATTATTCTTTCCCCATTGAATTAGGTTAGCACTCTTGTCACAAATCAATTGACCATAAACGTAATGTATTTTTTTGGGACTCTGTTCTATTGCACTGATTTATATGTCTATCCTCATGCCAGCGTCACTCTGTCTTGATTATTGTAGTGTCACAGTAAGGTTTGAAATTGGGAAGTGCGAGTTCTCCAATTTTTCTTTTTCAAGATTATTTTAGCTTTTCTAGGTCTCTTGCATTTCCCTATAATTTCTTCCAGGCCATTTAAATTCATTTCATACACAATAGATAATATATTTGAATATCTATCCTTCAGTGAAAGAGTCTTGCTAGTTCTTAAGTTTTATTTGAACAGACTACTCATTTCACTGCCTGTCTTCAGTGGAAAACACAGTGTGTCAATCCTGCTGGGATTTACATTAGAGTTTCCAAGGAGTCAAGGCTGATTTTTAGACAGTTGATCTATCCTGTATTATTTATATTAAGTCGCTTTCATACCTTATTGTTCCCCACTAAGCTCTTACTTTATCAAACAGGAATTATGCTGCCAGCCACGTTATGGCTTTTAAAAGTTCAAATCTTCTTCTAAGATATCCTAGATCACTTCCTTTATGCCATTTTATAGCTTTTCTGTAGTTTATATTTAACTAGACAGTGATTTTTCTGAGCCTATCTTCATATCCTAAAAAGATTTGGCACTACATAATTCTTCTGTATATTTCTCATAATGGCTATCTCTGAAAAACATCAAATTTCAAAAGATGTCTGTTGGTTCTAAAATTGTTTCTAGAGGAAATGAAAGTTTTCCAGTTTATAATTGGAGAAATCTAGGACGTCTTTACTCATATAATGAAAGTAAATTTACCTTTTGATTAGCGTGATAATTGTTTACCATCTCTAAATAGTTATAAAGATTGCTGATATATCTACAAATAATAATTCACCCTTTATTATGTAAATAGGTAATTGAAATTCATGATTCTGGACATTTTAAAAGAAAAAAAATAGAACATGCTGTGTTTTATGTTGGGTAAATTAATGGAAAGTAAAATTCTCTCCGGGATAAACTTATTTAAATAAATAATTAAAGTGGTTATTTTAAAAGGGCCTGTTCCCTTTCAAAGCATCACTGTGAAAGATGGAATAGTTGTCCACAGGCAAGAAAACATAATAATTGGCTGAAATACATAGTCAAAGTAAAAGCTTGGTGTTTCTCATTTTCTTTTATCTATTTTTTTTTAACATTCTCTGCTGATGACTGACTTTTCTTTGGTTTGTATTAATTCATAGAAAAAGATTGTTTTCTTTCTTTCTGGTTGTCTAAAAAAATCCTTTCTGACTCTCAACCAAACAAATATAAATTGATTACTCAAAGCAGAGCCTCACCAGTTTTAATGTTCATCTCAGTAACCAAGTGGTTTTATTAAGATGTAGATTCTAATTCAATATGACAGGGGTGAGGCCTGAGTCTGCATGTTTAACAACTCCACAGGTGATGCCAACATGGCAGGTAGCTAGAACTTACAGGACAGATGGCTCCGAGAACTTACCTTTCAGGGTAAGATACGCATATCGTAGGTAGGAAGACCCTACAAGTTCTATGACATACTACCTCTATTAAACAGTTCCTTATGGATTCTTCCAGAGATAAATTATGTGTACAAAATAATATTAATGAGTTTTTAAAGACAGAGATTAGCATCTGAGAGTGTTCTGCACTTTTTTTTTTATTTACTGTATCTTAGAGAATGTTCAATATCAATTTTTTTCCTTCCAATCTACTTTCTAAACCGTTGGGGCTTATATAAAGAAATGCTACTAAGTTTGCATATGAATAATGTAGCCAGCTAACCTGCTGCATTCTGTTACCCTTTATGATTTTGTCACAGTCAATTCTCTAGAATTTTGCAATTGTATTATATCAACCTCAAATCGAAATAATTTTATATTCTCCCTGCAACATTTATATTTCTTATTTTATTCTCTTGGGTAATAATTCTAGGAAAGTGTTAAATTATAGTGGTGATAAAAGTATATTTGTCATATGTCTGACTTTAATGGGAATGCTTCTGTTTTCATTTTAGGAATGATGCTGACTTTAGGAGTTTTCTCAATAAATATCTCTATGTCTCTCTGCCATATTTTTCTCCCTCTCTACCTCTCTTGTGTGTCTTTCTGTGTACATGTATGTGTCTGTGTATGTATGTAAATGGGTTTATATTTACATAGAAATATTAAGTACACATCTATTCCTTTATATTAAGAATGTTTAAAACTAAGATTGAACATAGCATTTTGCTAAATGACTTTCCAGCATATGGAAATAATTTCTCTTTGAATATAGTATCCTTTTGAATTATATAAACATATATCATAATATTGAACCATGTTTTTTCATTCTTCATATGTACCCTACTTGGTCATGGGATAATGTGGATCTTTTGTTAATAACTTTATTGAGGTAAAATTCACATGCAAAAAACTTCACATATATTCAATATACAATCTGACATATCTTGAAAGATGTATACACTTGTGAAAACTACCACCACCATCAAGGCCTAGAACATTTACTTCACACTGAAAAGTTTTCTCATGCATCTTCACAATTCATTGCTCCTTCCACCCTTAAGTCCAGCCAACTACTAATTTGCTTTTTATCATTATAATTAGTTTTAATATTTAGAATTGTATATTTTGTATAAATTAAACCATATAGTGTATATACTTTTGTGTTTGCTTCTTTTACTCACATGATGCTTTTAAAATTAATCAATTTTGGTGCATGTATAAGTAGATTATACTTGCTTATTGCTGAGTAGTATTCACTATATGGATGTACTATATTTTCTTTATACACATTTCAGTTGGTAGACAGTATTCCCCCCAGGTTTTAATAATTACAGATAAAGTTGTTATGAGCATTCATGTACAATACTTTATATAGACACATATTTTTCTATCTCCTGAGTAAAATTACCTCTGGGTTAAGTGGTTGGGGCACATTATAGGTATATATTTACATTTTTGAAATGAAAATGAAATTTCAAAAATGTAAATATATACCTATATTTACATTTATATTTAATATTTTTATTTATAAATATATAGTATTTGTATTTATGTACCAAACTATTTCTCAAAAAGTTTGCACCATTTTATTTCCACCAGTAAAGTATGAGAGTTAGTTGGATGGGGTGGCTCATGCCTGTAATCCTAGCACTCTGGGAGGCCAAGGCAGGAGGATCCCTTGAGCTCAGGCTATAGTAACTAAAACAGCATGGTATTGGCACAACAGAGACATAGACCAATGGAACAGAATTGAGAACCCAGATAGAAAACCATCCTCATAT
Source organism: Varecia variegata (assembly GCA_028533085.1). Lineage (NCBI taxonomy): Eukaryota > Metazoa > Chordata > Mammalia > Primates > Lemuridae > Varecia > Varecia variegata. Next base: position 13,337,636 of record CM052445.1, read on the forward strand.
AGCCATCTCATCTTTGACAAAGCAGACAAAAACATACACTGTGAAAAAGAATCCTTATTCAATAAATGGTGCTGGGAAAATCGGATGGCCACACGTAGAAGATTGAAACAGGATCCACACCTTTCACCTCTCACAAAAAGCAACTCATGGTGGATAACAGATTTAAACCTAAAGCATGAAACTATAAGAATTCTAGAAGAAAATGTTGGAAAAACTCTTATAGATATTGGCCTAGGCAAAGAATTTATGAAGAAGACCCCAAAGGCAATCACAGCAACAACAAAAATAAATAAATGGGACCAAATTAAAAAGCTTCTGCACAACCAAGGAAACTATCACAAGAGCAAACAGACACCTACAGAATAGGAGTAAATATTCACGTTACACATCCAATAATGGGCTGATAACTAGAATCTATATAGAGCTCAGGAAAATCAGCAAGAAAAAAATCAAACAACCCTATCAAAAAGTGGGCAAAGGACATGAACAGAAACTTTTCAAAAGAAGATAGACTAATGGCCAAGAAACATATGAAAAAATGCTCAACATCTCTAATCATCAGGGAAATGCAAATCAAAACCACAATGAGATATCACTTATCTCCAGTGAGAATGGCCTTTATCAAAAAGTCCCAAAACAGGCTGGGCGCCGTGGCTCACGCCTGTAATCCTAGCACTCTGGGAGGCCGAGGCGGGTGGATCGCTCAAGGTCAGGAGTTCGAGACCAGCCTGAGCAATGAGCGAGAACCCGTCTC
>CM052445.1:13348281-13390985 GCA_028533085.1 Varecia variegata
ACAATGTAGAACTCTGTGACTTGGCTGATGGCGCCCTCACTTTGGACTAGGCTGACCCTGTAGACTTTGTAAGGGCCGCAGCTCTGCCACAACTTCCGCCTCCTCACTCCGCCAGCACGTGGGCTGCAGGATCCTTTCTCAACACTGCCTTGACCTTTCTGTTTATTTTTGCATCTAGCCCATCCTTTCTATCCCCAATTACATCCACATGGATGCATCACAAGCTTATAATTTTCTTCTGCTTCATCCTTAAAGGCACCTTAGGAATTCTTTCTTTCTACCCCTGTACTTTTCATAAAATATAAATGGACTTTAGCATCTACTAAAAAAAAAAAAACCCTGCCAACACTGAACCTGCCTTCCGTTACTGAGAAGGTGCTGCTCGCTAGGCACTCATACTAAGCCTTCATGCTGTTGGCATTTCAACTTACTTAGTATACATTCTTTGTGCTATTCACTTTGAAGCTTTGAAAAAAAGAAAAATAAAAGACTCTGTCTGCTAATCCTTTCAAAGAAGCATTAGATAACATTTTACCTGGTTAATGAAGAGAATCGAGATAGCTGTGTAGTCACAATGGGGAACTTGTTCTTATTCACAGTCATTTTTGTAATAATATTGTTATATGTGGTTTATATATGCATCGTTAAAATTTCTATGACAGGAAACAACTTTTAATATTACTGCATGAAACACTGGAACTCTGCTTAATTTGAAAATCACATGAAAGATGGAATTGAGGGGCATGGGCAATATACTTAACCAGAACGGTTGTACCCCCATAATAAGCTATAATAAATAAATTTAAAAAAAAAAGAAAGATGGAATTGTTTAATGGGAATCAATTATTGAGATTCAAAGGTCTCCTTCATTTTAAACTCCTTCTAAAGAGTCTCTAAATATTCCTGAATTGTAATACATCTAATTCTTAACAGAAATAGACTCAAATGCTGAAAGAAAAACAAAAATAGAACATATGTATAATCCCTGAAACTTGGGGAGATTGACCTCCAACTACTTCCAATTTTGACAAATATTTAGTAGATATTTTATTGGTAAAACAAAATTGAAGAAAAATGTGAATGATCCACTTATACCCCCTCTTAGAATAAAAGCAATGTTAACATTGTAATGAAATAGGAGAAATTGGTGTAGAAGCTCAGTTATGCCCCATAATGTGAAGAATGGCCAAAAATGAGGGTAGATTCTGGGAGAGAGAATAAAAATAACCCTGGAAGCAGTAGAAATGTAATTGCCATATAAGTTAGTGAAAAGAGTAACCAAGAAGATTAAACAGCAATGTTAAGTATTCAAGATGAAGATTTTCCATAGTTTATTCCCAATCTATTAATAGTTCATCATCCTGGGAATATTTAAGGGTTGCGTAAAATTTACGTTAATGTAAAAGAGAATTTAGCAAAACTACAAAATGTTAGAAAAAGAATAAAACACAAATTAAAAAAAAAAGTTAAAATCTGATCTAATTTTTATTTAATAATCTGGTTTCCCCTGTAAGAATATAAACAAAGACAAAAAATAAATGTGAAAATTGTGTCTAAGTGGTTAAAAGGGGATTATTATTATTAAAATTTCAGTTACACATCAAATGTATTTTCTCTTCAGTCACAAATAACATTTACTAAAGTGAAAATTCACTATACATACTTTGGAGAGTACTGCATCCACAAGAAAAGCAATTACTGAAATCTCTTTTTAATTTAGGGAATATGTTCTAAGATTGGCCTTTTGTTTAGCTCATTCTATCCTAGCAGCTGTGAGGCTAAAACCATAGTGTTTACTCTCATTAGGAGAAGAATGGATGACTTAAACTGTCACAGAGCAATGGATTTTAAGGAAAAATATAAAACCATCACATTTTTTCCTATATGTAAAATATTCTCACCTGTACAATAGACACGTTAGGAACTGGAAAAATACTTTGAAATATTTTATTGAACCAATAAAAATGTAAAACTGATCCTCTTCCAGGTCAGATATAATACATATTTTTACCTTTATTCCCAGCAATGTCTATGTAATAAAAGATGTGAAGTATTGTTGTCTAGGTGTTAAAAATAGCCTGCTATTCTTCCAATGAATGAATAATTTCCCTCAAGGGAATAACCAAAATGCTTTTGACTTTAAAGTTTTTCCATCCTAGATAATTTAGTTTCTATGTATATTGCAACAAGTAATGTGTACCAATAATATTAAAGATGGTGTTCCAGTTATAATTGCTCTATAACAAATTACCCAAAAACTTAGTGTTATAAAAAAAACATTTTATTATATCTCATAGGTTCTGTGGAACAGAAATTCGGACACGGCTATGCTGGGTGATCCTTCTGCTCTTTGCACTGTTAACTGAAGGCAGTTATTGGTGCTCCATTGATGCATGGTTTGGTTTAGAGAGTCCAAGACAACTACACTCACATTTCTGGGATGGATAAAAAGCTGGGCTCAGTTGGGACTGTCAACCAGTGTGTCTAAACATAGTCTCTAAATCACGGCAATCTCAGGGGAATTGCATTGTTTGCATGGCAGCTAGATTTCCCCAAAGCAATTGTCCCAAGACAAGCAGGCAGACCTGCATGAAATTTTCCAACTTTCTCTTTGAACCCAAACACATCCATCATTTCCATCACCTTTTCTTGGATATAAGTAAGTCATAAGGCCAGTCCAGGTTTCAAGTGGAGTATTTTTACCCAAGCCAAATCTGGCATTAAAGCCTTTTCCATAAGAATTTTTTAATGGCTCTGAGAGAGAAAGAGAGAGACAGAGAGACAGAGATGGAGATAGAGACAGAAACATAGAATATTCTGTTTTAAAATATTATTTTAGATTAAAATTAGATTTTGAAAATACTGAATAGTTTGCCATTTATCTCTACTTTAAATATATTTATCCTATTTCTAAGAATTTGTGTGTATCATTTCAATTAATGATTCACTAAGGTGGGGAGATCTGATGTTCTCTTTTACCTCATCTTTTTTATAGGATAGTGTCTGATATAAAGTAAATGATCAAGAAAGATTTGTTGAATGAATGGATGAATGGATGTTATGTGCAAATGCTGATAAAGAGATATAATGTGTATTTGGGAAAATAAAGACACAGTCTTAAGTATTTTGTAAGAACTATAAATATTTGATCTTTTTTTTAAGCTGCCTATTGAAGCCTATTATCTATGAGATTATCTTGTCCTATATCCAAATTAAAGAACTTAATATATATTCTCCTCCTCCTTCTTACTATTAACTTCATGTTAAAAATTATGAGGATATGAAAAGTATAAAATATAGTTTATGTGTAACAATAGGTTGATTATATTTCACATAGTATGTTGTTAGGTTAAATTAAATATCTGAAGTGAATTAAAATATTGCAATTAAAAATATAAGCACATAATTTACCATACCTCGGTATTTAAAACTTGGCAAACTGTATGATTTTTAACTTTGACTTGCTCTTTAAGAAGTTACAAAATTTTAAGGTACATTTAATGAAAATGTATATAAATATATATCATACATAGAAACATGTTTCCCCAATGGCTACAAATTTTCTAAAAGTAACAATTCATTTTGTTCTACACACTTATAAATCTTATCTCTCCAAAAACATGGAAAATGGGTGAATAGTATTTGTTTCTAAATTATCTCAGCATTCCCAAGGCAGTAGAGAGGGTTTTTCCATTGCTTAGGAAAGAAGAATTTGATATAATTTGTTTTCTCAGAGGAAACATTTCTGTATGAGAAAATACAATGTTGCCATGGCAATACATCAGAAAAATCACAAATAAAATGCAGTATGACATAAAAATTATTCTATTGTTTTAGTAAAAAGTTTATATTTTTTAAATATTCAAAAATTTTAGTTTTGGAAAGTATAAGGAAACAGTTTAATAAATAAAAATAAATATTTGATTTAATTACATTTCAAACTTGTCATGAAAAGGAATCTCATTGGATCTCAAGTCAATCTCTTCATTTCCTTTTATTCCATTTGTTAACATTGGAAAATATATTATGTGGGTAGTGTGCAGGGATCACCTTTAATGGCCTGTGGAGAAATAACAGAGAATTCATAAATATACTATAAAATTCATTCAGTCCAGATATTGGTGGATTTCTTCTTAGTGTTTGCTTTATCTAAACTTAGTGTTAGTTGACTAACTTACTTTTTTAAGCCTTTTTTAGTGGAGTAAAGGTAACAATTCAGTGGGTGAGTGAGTAGGAAATGACATCTCTTATCTGTCATAACTGGAATTTGATTGTTGCTAACATTTTTGAACATTGCAACTACTTAAGTAGAAAAAGAGGAGAGATAAAAAGACAATATACTCAAAAGAAAAAAATGCACTCCATTTTTATATCTCTGTTGATGGAATGAGCAAGTCCAAAATAAAAATGACTTTGTTAACCTATTGGACTCAAATGTCCCATTTGGTTCTTCAGTCTTTAGTTTCAGACTGTCATGTATCATCAGCTCTCACAAGTCTCCTTGCTTGTCTGGTTTGAGTGATGCTGGTGCCTAACTGCCCTGTTACTAGTATAAGGTGTGCTTGTGGCCAAAGCAGTTACCCCTAAGATCTTATCAGAAGTTAGCATATAGATGGGTGACAAAACTCTTCAGGTCACATTGATTTTACTTGTCTCTAACAGTGATTACCTAGGCAGTAACCAGGCCTTGAATATCTAATCCCATGTCCACATGCAAACACACGTCATTTTCTCATTTTCAAAAAACTCAGTGTAACCTGGGCATAGGCACAACATTTTTTATGTTAAGACTGAATCTCTCTAAAAAATAATCTGTTAAAGAATAAATATAGTCCTTCAAACTTTTAAAATATGTCTCACTTTCTTCTACTAAATTGACAATTATTGCATATATACAGTAAATCTGGAGATCAGAATAATGTCTCAATAATAAAAAGAAATAATTATGAGATTTTTTTTGCACTGACAGTACTTCTTAAAATTATTATATTGAAAATCACTATTTTTAAAAGATAGGATACTAATTTTAATGATTTATTTCTTACGACAGATGGATCAGTTGATGACACTGATACCAGCTTCTTCTAAAGTGGCATTTGAAATAGCAATATGTTGGTAAAAACATCTTCCTTCCAGAGGGATAAAGGAAATTAAGGATAACATCTCTAACAGTGTCTGACACAAATTGTTATATGGACCTTCAATACTTCTTTATCAATTACGCCTTTACAAACGTAATATCCCACTTGAAACCTGGTACACTAACTTATTTATTTTTATCTCCCCAATAATGGCAGAATAACTTTCATATAAAAGGTGTTAGGGTGGGAACTTGCACTGTGGGATGAGAAAGAATTTTCAACTCACAGATTAGGATAGACTTCAAGCAAGAAGTTTATTTTACTTTCCAAGAGAGGAAAGAGCACGGCATGAAAGAAGGAAGTGCCAGCCCGAGGATGGGTGGCTTGGGATAAAGGGTAGACTAATTATTGTTGCAAAATCATAACAGGTGGAGTCTGTCTGCTCAGTTCTGTAAAACAAGCTCTTAAAAAAACAAGTTAAGCCACAGGTAGTTAAGCAAAGCGGCGGTTGTATGCAGTGATCTCTCCCTCTTTTTCTATGTTAGATGGCTTATTAACAAGGCTGTCTTTTCAAAAGATACTCAGTAAATGTTTATTTAACAAATAATGCTGCTAAGTCATAGGAGTAAGTTTTGATAAATAGACATGGAGATCTTGATTTTAAAAAATTCAATAATTTTGTTCTAATTTAATTAACAGCAACAAAAAGGGATACCTTAGTTATAGACAAATTTCATGAGGTGATAATATGGACAGATGTGTAGATATTGTCAGTGCCCTGCCCAGAGCCCTCAGCACACGCCGTGCCCTTACCCTCCAGGGCTTCCTACTGCGAGCACCTGCAAGTCTGTGCTTGAGGGCTTGCTTGCTTGGGTCTCGGGAGCCTGTACCACCATGTAACCTACATGCAGAAGTGTCTAGAAGTGCCAGGGAGTTCATGTTCCTGGGTGCAGCAAGTAACAACATGGAGTTGGTAGATAAGTGCCCCAACATCTTCATCCCTTCGTCTCCCAGAATTCCCCAGCAGAACCGAGCCCCAGGGGCCCCCCTGCACAGTGGGTGTCTTCCCTCCCTTGTCTCCCGTGTCTTTTCCCCTACAGCTTCCAGAGGGGATCACTACTCAAACAAACTAATTGCACTAGGATCTTTTTCTCAGAGTCTGATTGTGTTCACTTTTTTAATCACACAAAACTGCTGTTTTTTCTTCTCTCAGTTGAATTCCAAATCAGGTATCCATATTTAATTGTTCTTTTATTCCATAAACATCTAACGTCACCTGTCACGCACAATGAATTCTTATGGACACTAAAATGGTTCTTTTAAATAAGCCATTTTCAAACAGAATTTCTGGCTTTAATAAGGATCTAGGAAATAATTGCTTAAAACAAATTTTCAATAGATTAATTAATCTTGCTTGTTTTTAGGCCACAAGGGCAATAAAGCATTGCCCTTGAACTACCTTTTATCCCAAAATTCCAGTACTTCGCAAACATGAACACATTAGGTTACCTAATACCTGTGTGATTCCTAATACCTGGGAATATAAGCTGCATGTGTTCAACTCTATATTCTTGGGAAAACAAGAAATACCAGATTTTGGAGCTTCCAGTGACAGAATTGAGGCCTTGTGATCAAGCTTTACAGACACTGTAGAGACCCCAACACATTTCACAAGCACAAATCTTACATCTAGCAGATGCACTTCTAATTACTCAGTGCCTGTGAGCACAAATAGAGTTACAGAGGTATTTTTCCAAACATTGAAATCACTAGCTGCTTACTTTCCGTCAAAGCATGTATTTTGTTATTTTCCTTAGAAAGGAAAACTCAGAGTAATCTTGGAATTATCTCCTCCTCCAGCCCAAGTGCTACTGTCATAATTATGCCTGTATTGTTTATATTTGCATGGGGCATCTATTTGCAAAGAGATTTCAAGTATATTATTTCATAGAAATCTGTTGTTATTTTCATTTGTAAGAAACCAGTACTTCTAGAGGTGAAGTGACGTGATAGGTATGATGTGGAATCGGAAATAGTTTCAGTGTCATTCTCCACATTCCAGCCTAATTCCACTTGTCCTCACTAACATGGGTGGAATAGAAAACACCTCTGACCCTGGGGAAAATGTTCATTTTATTGTAAATTCTGTATTATCAGAGAATCTTTGTGTTGCCTGAAAAGAATGAACCTTTCCAGAGGAAAGAGAATACCCCTAAGACCACATTTGCATCTTCAGTGAAAAGGCAATGCTTATTTCATTTCTTTGTGTTGAATTAAATTAAATTCTTCCATGAAAGAATCTATTAAAATAGTCATTATACAGAAAATTTTTAAAGTATAAATCCTGTGTAAATGGTTGAGTCTTAGTGGAGCAGTGAAGTCATTGGTTTTCTTTGCTAAAGCTAACATCTGGTAAATTTATAGCTTATTGTACTGTAGCTTAGTGGCAATAACAAAAATGCTGTCATCATAGCAATGGTCGACCAACATAAGGAGAAAATGTTATTCTCTAGAAAATAATCCCCTAAGAAAACGTATTTCTAACTGATTAGCAAAGCCGACATATGGGAACCCTACACAATGAGGCAACTTTATTTCTTAGCAACAGAAACAGAAAACAGATTGAAATAATATGGTCTTGACAATGACAATGAATGGGGGAAAAATCAGTGTAACTTGAAAAAAATAAGGAGAGAAGTTAATAGGTATTGAGAAAAGTTGCAAAATACACTTAGTCTTAAGAGATTTTTGGTCATAAATTCAACATATAGAGGAGAATGACATTTGTAGCCAAACAAAAATATTAAGGAAGAAAAATTATTTTATAAGAAAATAATTCACTGTTTTTTATTATATTAGGATCTATTACACACTAATGGTCAATGTGTTAAGAAATGAAAGTAAAGGAATAAATCACACTTGTATACTTTGAAAGATGCTATACTGGTGATCTAATGATAGAAGGAAACACAATTTACAGACTAAGTGGAATTTTCATGTATTAGGAGGGAATTTTCACAAAAATTTGTAATATATAAAATGGTTTTTTAAAATTTATTTTCCCAGAACTCATTTGAACTTTCAATAGAAGAGGGAAATTTTAATACACAATATAGATATTTTACTCAATTGAATGAACGTCATTGATTAATAGTACTTTCTATTTACTGAATGCTTACTATGAACTGAGCTCTTACTAATCAGTTTACAGACATTATTTTACTTGATATTTATATAACACCAGTAAAAGTAGAAATTATTTTCCTCATTTCACACAAAAAAAGCAGACACCCAGAGAAATGTGCTTGTAGTAGGTAGAATATTACGGGGGCCCTAAGAATCCTACTCCGTTATATGCACACTTTCTGCCCCTTATGGTGTGCACAATTCTCCTCCCCTTATGTGTGGGTAGAACCTGAATGTGGATGGTAAATCACTCTTGTGATTGGGTTACAAGTTAGCTGATTTTGAGTTAATGAAAAGGAAGAATGACTGGGTGGGCTTGACCTACTCAGTGAGCCCTAGTCTAGGTCTGGCCATTTCCTAGACATAGAGAATCTGGAACTATGGGTGGGCCCATGGGTGAGGGCCACACACCAAGGACCTGAGAGCTGCCTCTGGGAAATGAAAGTCAGTTCCAGCTGGCAGCTTGCAAACCAGAAGGGACCTCCATCATACAATTGCAAGGAAATGAATTCTGCCTACAACCAGTGGGCTTGGAAGACAACCCTGAGCCCTAGCTGAGAATTGAGGCCCCAGAAGCCACCTTGATTTCACCCTGGTAAGACTCTAAGAATAGGACTCAGCTAACCAGCACCTACAGAAATGACATCCAGACACTGTGAGATAATAAGTGGGTGCTATATGAAGCTACTAAGTTTGTGATAATTTGTTATGCAGCCGTCGAAGAATAGTACAATGCTTAGAGTCCTACTGACCATGAGATGAAAATTTAGGACAGTCTGATTATGATGGTCTGGCTTTCAAACATCCTCGTATCAATTTCCATATAAACCTTTTTTGTTTGCAATCTATGGCTAACTGGAATAAAACTAAAAGTAAAAAGATTTCATTTCATATGAAATCCTGAATATTTCACAGAATGAAAAATGAAAAACTAAATAGCTATCCTTAGGAAGGACAAGACAGAGAATAGTTTCCCAAAGCCCAGCTAAAAGAATGAGTCTTTGTAGGTCCCTGCTGTTGGAAAATGACTGTTTCCACTGCTTCAGTCCTGCAACTCACAACTCATTTTCCCCCAAAAGAAAGCATGATTCTCTCACCAAAGTCACACGGCCACACCTATGGTCAGAGGGGCTGGAAGAGTGACCAGTAAGAGTTCCAGAATCATAAGAAGTAGAGAGAAAAGCAGTAATGCAGAATTGCTTTTCATTTTTATGTTGTAAGAGTTGGAGGTTGTATTAGGGATGTCCAGAGAAACAGAGCCAACAGTATGTATACAAAGTTAAAGATTTAGTTTAAAGAATTGGGTTATGCAATGGTGGAGACTGGCAAGTCCAAAATTCACAGGGCAGCCTGACAGGCTGAAAGTTCCAGCAGGAGCTGATGTTGGAGTCTTGAGTCTGGAAGGCAGAACTCCTTCCTCTTGGGGGGCCCTCAGTCTTTTCCCTTAAGGCCTTCAACTGATTGGATGAGGCTCACCAACACGGTGGAGAGTAATCTGTTTTATTTAAAGGCTACTGATTTAAATTTTAGTCACATCTAAAAAACACCTTGACAGCAATATCTAGATTGGTGTTTAACCAAGCAACTGGGAATCATACTCTACCCAAGTTAACACATAAAATTAACCATCACAGCATATACACAAGTTGGGGAGGGCTTCCATTGTTTAAACTTGGACTTTTCTATATGGTAACCCTTTACTCTTGACCAGGGAAACAAGGAAAGGATTCTGAAAATTGGAGAGTGTGCCTTTCTATAATGAATGTCACAATACTACCAAAATTTTGCATTGAAAGTTATGGAAACATAATAAATACTAATGAGCTTTAGATAATTTACATTGACAGGAAAAATGGATTACTTCATTGAATTTTTTCAAACTGGACGGAAGAAAATACCATAATCATGATGCAACATTTACATGAAAATTCCTTCCATCATATATCCATTTTATTGTCAATATTAATTGAGTGAACACCATACTTACAGAAGCAATATAGTAGATTAAGTAGATTTCATGAAAAAAATCTTTGGGACCTATTTTTGATATGATTTCACAATTATAATGAAGCATTAAAACACACCATCTTTCAGAAAAAAATTATATTTTGAATTCTTAAAGGTTTTTAATTGATGGATTTAGTCCATCTAACAAACACTTGTTGAATGCTGGCTCTGAAGAAAATTAATTAATTAGGTAGGGTCACCACATCAGGCAGACACTGAGACACTCCCTGTTTTGTGCCTGAGAATGCGTAAATTACAATGAGCAGAAATTTATTTGGCTCACAGTTCTGGAGACTGGGAAGTCCAAGGTGGAAGGGCCACTTCTGGTGAGGGTCTTCTTGCTTATCATCACATTGAGAGGCAGGCAGGTGGGTAAGAGAGCATATGCCAGAAAGAAAAAGAGAGAGCGGGAGAGAGTAAGCACAAGAGGTTGAGCTTGTAGCTTCAAGCCCTTCTGTAATCAACATTAATCCATTCACGAGGGTGGAACTCTCATGACCTAAACACCTCCCATTAGGCCCAACCTTCCAACACTGTTTTCTTAGGGATTGTTTCCAACACATGGTTTTTGGGGGACACATTCAAATTATAGCACTCTTGAGGGTCTTGGCATTTACTTTATAACATCTCCTGGTCATTAAAAAAAGACCATCTGTTCTGTATAGTCACGATTCAGTTATTATTTTTCTGCTCTGACTGTCATTGCCAAGGTCAGGGCAATCAATGGCAAAAACCAGCCACCCTTCAAGCCGTCAGGGTGCTGTCCATGGTGCTGACAAATCTCCAGGTGTTCTGCTTACATATAAGCAACCATGCAGAGCCCCAGGTTTTGTTTGATTCTTTTTGTTTTTTAAATTACAGCTTGGGGCTTAAACAAAGGTGCCATGCTTTGTTTGGCAAGTTCTAGATTTCTGGTGAGTGGGCTCTGTTTCCAGGGAGCTGCATGGGGCATGAAACCTTCACTTTTTTCATAGCAAAGAAATTTTGGAACAGAATCTGCCTGCAATTCTCTCAACTGGAGGAAATACCTTATTTTAATCAATGTTGCAAATAAATATTACTTTGATTTTTAGTTGTATTTTATTAGATATGATAAAATCCTTTTTTTTTTCTGAAAAAGGAGGTAGAGTATTATTTTTCTTTTAAGTTATCCCAAAAAGGCAAAGTAAAACCACACAACCTGGAGACTCCTCCTCCTCACTCCCCAACTTCTCCACTTTGGGGCCAATTTACATTAATCTTGTATCATTGTACCAGTGAGCAGAAATACTAGTTTGTTGTGATTAGTGTGTTTTATAGCAGAGTTTGTTTTTAAGATAGACATCTCTCTAATTTCCATGATTCCTCTATCCAACAATATAATATTGGGCAAGTAACTAAATATTTCTAGATTTTCATTTCTTCATTTGTAAAGAATTTAGAATAAGAGAAGAGGATATTTAAGGACTCTGTCAGCTTAATTAATATATTTTCAAATGAATGTCAACTCAAAATGATAAATCCAGGAAATGCATCAGCATTTTGATGTGGAATCATCAAGAAACATTATATATAAGGTTGCAAATGACAGGATTTTATTTATTTATGGCTGAATAATATTCTATTGTGTATATGTACCACATTTTCCATATTCATTCATCCATCGATAGACATTTAGGTTGATTCCCAATCTTGGCTATTGTGAACAGTGCTGCAATAAGACCCCTCTTTATTTCTTGAGCTCCTGAATTTTATTGTTGTAGGTTTTCTGTAAGTCAGAGAGGCCATTGTTCAAATCCCTACCACATACATACTACCCTACCATACACTGATAGTTGACTTTGGACAAATTGCTTGTCCTATAAAATTTATTCATTCAACTATTATTTTTGAGTGCCTTCTCTGCACCAGCCACTGTTCTAGGCATGGTTCTGGACCTGTTCTAAGATAAAATTTGGATATAAAGAGACAAAGTTCCTGTCCTCATGGGGCTTACATTCTGGTGCATGAATACAGAAATTCAACAGAGAAATTAATGTTTGATAGTCAGTAGTAATAAGAGCTAGGAAGAAAAGTAAAGTCAAAAAAGATGGATAGAGAGTGGTTGAAGCATTATTTTAGATAAGGTTGTCAAGAAGAACTTCCCTAAGGGGGTGAGGCAGAGGGAGGAGCCACTGCAAAGTCCCTGAGATAGAATCATGTTGGTTTATTCATGCATCAACAAGAAAGCCAGTGTGGTACTGAGTGGTGGAGACTGATAGTGTGGATAGGATTGTGGGGCATATGCAGGCCAAGTGTATCATATTAATAGTTTTCTATTATTATGTAACAAATTATCTCAGACTTAGTGGCTTAAAATGACACAGATTTATCATCTTGCAATATCCATGCATGATAATTCTAGGCACAGTTTAACTGAGTCCTTTGCTCAGGACCTCATGAGGCTGCAATAAAGGTACTGGCTGGGCTGCATTCTCATCTGGAGGCTGGATTGGTGGAATGTCCAATTCCAAGTTCATTCAAGTTATTAGCAGAATCCATTTCCCTGAAGGTGCATTTTCTTGTTAGTTCTTAGCTCCTAGAGGTTGCTCTCAGGCCTTTGCCAGGCTGCTTCCTCAATAAACAATTTACAAAATGCCTATTTCTTTAAGGCCAGCACAAGAATCTATCTCCAGGAAGCATTTGGTCTCTTCTAATGGATTTCATCTGATTAAGTCAGGCACCCTGGTTAATTTCCCTTTGATTAACTCAAAATCAACTTATCTGGGATCCTAATTATATTTGGAAAATCTTGTCACCTTAGCAATATAACATAACAATCAAAAGAGTGACAGCCCATCATATCATCTGCATGGATTCTACCCCTTTTAAAGAGAGGGAATTATATAAGTACAACAGTGGTGGGTATCTTGAAAACCATCTTAGTATTTTGCCCACCAAACCAAGGTAAGGACATTAGATTTTATATTAGAACAATGGGAAGTCATTAGAATATTTTGAGCAAGAGGGTAATATAATTAACTTTAATTTTTAAAAGGATTACTCCTGCTACCCTAGAGAATTTACTTCTGGGCCACAAGAATGGAGGCAGTGAAAAAATTAGGAAGTGTATGCAATAGTATAAGAGAGAGATGATGGTAGCTTAGACTAATGTGATAGTGATGAAATGTAGTCAGATATTTTTATATATTTTGAAGGCAGACATGGCAGGATCTGATGATGAGTAAGATATGCATGTAGCATTAGTAGATGCTAAACAAATGTTAGTTACCTTTCATTCATATTATATGAAATTATAATTCTTATTTGGAGGAGGTATTTTTTCCTTAAGAATCTCATAGCAAAGAGGTCTGGCATGCTGATAGAATTTAGTCCGTTTCAGACGATTTTTTTTTTTTAATTTTAGGTAACTGAAGACCGAGAAAGGAGCAGTGAAAATTTAGGATATAAAGTAAAGTTAATTTCTTTTCTTCTCACTCTGAAAATTCAGTGTATGTTATTATTCCCTTTGCTTTGTAGTCAACCAAGAAAAAAAGAGGGAGCAGTTTTTGAATGTAAGACTCAACTGCATTTAATTGCACCCTTTAATTAAAGCTGGCTTGTGTCTGGAAGCAATAGGTTATACTAGAGAAAAATGGTTCCTTTCACCTCTAAGAGATCCTGTTAGAGAAAAAGCATTATGGCTTCAAATTTCAGTCTCTGGAGCACCACTATAGTAAAAAGGTTTGTCAAAACAGCCATTTCCATGGGTCTCAGTGCACCAGCCCAGAACAGTATTTCAGAGTCTCCATTACTTTTTGTATACAAGAAACCAGGGGAAATGAGCCAGCTCTCTCCCCAGAGGATGGCTGAGGTTTAATGAGTCTGTGGTTGTAGAAGCTTTTAGCTCCTGTGTATACAGGTTTTTAGAAAATACTACTATATTATAACTGTAATATACACAGGGCACCCTTTACCCTTTTAGAAACAAAAATGGTTGTAATATTTTAAGATAAGAATTGTAGAGATAATATTTCTTACTGGATTTTCGCCAAAGATATCCTTACATTCAGTAATCAGAAATATTTACTGATGACTTAGAATGTTCACTATTTATGCAGAGACTGTGCTACCTAAACTAGCTTTACAATTGAAAAGAGGGAAGAGGTAAAAATTACTTGAGTGACTAGGTCCATTGCTAGTGCCCATGAGAAAGACACCTGGGCTGACTTCTAGAAGAGATGTTCTCAATTCTATGTGCATATTAGAACTTTTCTGGTTCTTTTTAGAAATTACCAAGGTCTGGGTCTTACTCCAAGAGATGATGTTCTAATTAATTTGGAATCAGTTCTGGCTATAAGTAAATTTTTAAAAATAAACATGATAGCCAAAATATTGCCCCCTAATTGTGTGCCTGCCCTAATCTCCAGAATCTACCAATATATTATGGGACTTTGCAGATATGATTAAAGTTACATATTTGGAAGACAGGGAGATTATCTTGGATTATCTAGCTGGGTCCAATCTAATCACAAAAGCCCTTAAAATGAAGGACCTCTTCCTAGCTAAAGTCAGAGATGGGATAGGAGAACAAAGAAAAGGTTTGAAGAGTAAGTGTGACTGGACCCACAATCACTGGCTTTGAAGATGAGAGAAGACACGTGAGCAAAGAATGTGGGAAGCCTCAAAGGCTGGAAATAGCGCTCAGCTGACATCAACCAAAGAAACAAGCATCTCAAACCTACAGTTGAACTGAATTCTGCCTACAACGTAGAAGAAGGAAACAAATTCTACCCTCACATCTACAGAAAAGAACGCAGTCCTGCTGATGTCTTGATTTTAACCCAGTGAGACCTATTTCAGAAAATATAAAATCTATGTTGTTTAAACTCCGAATTTTGTAGCAATTTGTTTATAGCAGCAATAGAAAAAATTATAGAATGATTTTGTATATATGATACATAAAATAATAATAGAATAAATTTTGCATTTTGGAAGTTTTAGGATTACAGAAAAGTTGCAAAGATTTTAATAGTAGAGAGTTCCCATGTATCTCACATGCAGCTTCCTTTATTGTTAACGTCTTATATGAGGATGGCATGTGGATCAGAATTAATAAACCAATATTGATACATTATTGTTATTAACTAAAATTTATACTTCATTCAGATTTGTTTAGTATTGTACTTAATGTTCTTTTCCTGTTCCAGGATCCAATCTAGATTGAATTTTGTCTGATATTTTTCTGGGGTTATGGGATTTGGAGCAGAGGACCTCAGCAAAGTGCCATTCTCATCACATCACATCAAGGGTTCTTGCTATCTGCGTTATTTATCAGTATTAATTGCCTGGTGTTTCATTTCTGCCATTGATTCACTGTAATTTTGAGTAAGTGACTTCATCTTTGTGGGTCTCTGTGTAAATGAAAGGGCAAGAATAAAACGATCTCTGAGGTTCTAGTATTCTTTGAGTCTGTAGATAGCTAGCCGTGAATGCAAGAACAGATATGAAGTTGAGACATAGAGGTGGATACCAGCAGAGCTGCATCTATGGCACATTTTGTGCAAAGTGGCTTCCTTTGGATTCACGAACCTCCCCCAAATGATGCTTTTTATTCCATAGCTTTTACCATTTACTTGTCTAATTAAAGCAAAATGTCAGGAGACTTATTTCAGACCATATCTCACCATACAATGTGTTCATCAGTAGCAAAATCCCTGGGAAAGTCAATTTGAAAGAGAAGGCAAATTGAGTATTTTATATCAGAATTGCTAAAGTAGACATGAGTAATTAAAAACAATGTAAGATTGAGTTAAGTACGTTATATTTTAAAATAGAGAGTGAACTGGAATATTTTGCCAATGCTTTTAATCAATTTTTTTTATTGAATGGCTGTACTCATTTAATACAAAAGAGGACATTTCCTCTCATGAAGATGATTAGGATGTTTTGTTATCAGTCCTTAGATTGTAGTCAGTTCAATCATCTTTAGACATGAATTCAACCAAAAGGCTCTTAAAAAAAGGTTTAGCATTTATCACACACTTCACAAATTCTAAGAGAAAATGGGCAAAGTTACAGTAAAAAAATCTTTAGGCAAGATTCATAATATTTCTTTTGCTTAGTCTTGCCAAGGGTTTCTAAACGTTTTGAATTCATCTCTGTCTTCAGAATAATTGCATTCTCAATGGGCTAGTTCTTCACAATGGGAAATATTTCTTGGAAGTGAACCAATTACCAAGATCATTGATTATTTGAGCAAAATGATGTTAATTCTGAATAGATTTTGTTTTAACTACAGTGTTCTCTGAAATATGGGATGCATATCACTGACTACAAGATAATTTTAGGTGTTGTGTAGACACAGCATTAAATAGGGTTGAATCACAGAAATTAACCATGTTCAGTTCTTTTTTACTCCTCATTTATTAATTCAACAGAAATATTAGTTTGTAGTTAATTTTTTCCTGTTTTTAATTTAATGTGATTCTGAAGAGTAATGCAAATATATTGTTCATAAATTGAAACTTCAATAGAAAGTCTCCATCCCACCCTGACCCCAGCCCATTTTCCCTTCTTGAAGGCCAACATTATTACTATTATGGTTTTCCTTATAATTCTCCAATGGTCTATACATTCTGTCAAGGGAAAATAACCCAAACTCTGTAAAATAATTTAAAGAGATTTATTCTGAGCCAAATATGTATGATCATGGCCTGGGGAGATACACCCAAGAAGCCTTGAGCAAGTGGTCTCACGGTGGTTTGGTTACAGTTTAGTTTTACACATTTTGGGGAGACAGGAGTTACACATAAAGTCATAAATCAACACATAGAAGGCAAACATTGGTTTGGCCTGAAAAGGCAGGATGTCGCAAAGTGGGAGATTGTATGTTATACGTAGGTTTAAAGATTATTTGATTTGTAATTGGTTAAAGAAATGAAGCTTTGTCTAGAAGCTTGGAATGTTTTAAGATAAGGAAGTCTGTTAATCAGAGACAAGCCCCCAGACGTATATCAAGACTCAAGTGATCTGTTCAGTAAATTGATGTCCTGCAGGTGTGGTTTAACCTTTGTCTTAATATGGCCTTAGACTCATTAATAATTTTGTATCTTATTGTTACAAAGAATAACTCCAAAAGGGACAGGGCATAACTAGGTGTGTCTGACCTGCCTTCTCCTCGTGTGGGCAACTCAGCTTTAAGGATTTTGGGTTTTTTTGGTTTTTGTTTTGGGCCCTCTTTGGCCAGAGGGGGTCTATTCAGACAGATGGGGGACTTAAGATTTTATTTTAGTTCACAATTCAAATATGTATTATATCATTTTTATTACCTAATTAGTGTTCTGTATACTTCTGTGCCTTGTTTTATCCCCAATTATTACTGGGTTTAAACACTTACAAATATCCCTTATTAACAGAAAGGCCTCAATATTTCACCCATTAATAGAATCAAGCTAAAACTTAGTAACTTCACTTTCACTGTATTAGTTTTAAAGTTACCATTTATTTACGGCAAGAAAGAATGATGTAATATAATATTTCCTTTTTAAATATATTTAAGTAAAATTTTAAAATTTGACTCAAAGAAATAAAAATAAAAGTCCAAAGGGAAGTTCCAGTCAAGATGACCCTAGACTCACTGAGAGATCATTAAAGAACGTGATCAGCATTTATGACAGAATAAAGAAAAGTGAACTGAGTGGAAGATTTGGATTGCAAAAAACAAATATATAAGATCTATCTCTGTAAGTCTAGTGAAATATGGACTGCAGATACTACTTCTACTACTGCTGATTTTATTTTTGTAAAATTTGGAACGAAATTTCTGTATGGTGATAATACAGAATTTGAGAGAGAAGAGTATCAAGGGGTAGTTAAAACATGGTTCTGGAGAGAAGGATATGAATACTGAAAACTTTATGAAGTTTTTTTAAAATTAATATTTAACAGCAAAACAAACTGTAACTTTAGACTGAAAACCAGCTAAAGCATGGAGAAGGCAGATGGAACAAAGAGACTGTATTAATCCAACAGAACTCGAGAAGAGGGAAAAAATGAGAGAAAAAAGACCTAGCATACAGAAGCTATGAGATGTATAAAAGCTACTTAAGTGAGATTTTTCTAACCATCGTTGCTATTTTAAAACATTGCTCCAAATTCTTTGATACTCTCCATATTGAGAATGTTGTTTATATTCCTTCTCAAACCTGAGTACGGTTGTGATTTCTTTGACCAACATAGCGTGGCAGAAGTGACACTATATGACTTCCAAGGCCATCCAACCTTTGCCTGAGTCTCCTCAATTGCTCACTGTCCTGATACCTCCTCTCAGAAACTCAGTCTTCAGATGTGTGCAGCCCAGTCAACACAGAGAGGCCTCTTGTAGCCTCTGATCAAAGTTCCCAGTCTTCCAGTCATCTCACCCCAGGTAGAGTTAAGTGGAGGAAGAATCTTCTGGATGATTCTAGCTCCTAGCCATTTGAGACACTCTAGTCATTCAGATCTTCCCAGCAATGGCCCTGGACGTCGTGAAACAGAGAAGAGCCATATCCCTAATCCCACAGAATCAATAAACATAACAAAGTAGTTATTTTATGCCACAAAGCTGTGAGGGTAATTCATTACACAGTAATAATAAATTGGCACAAGAACATAGTTTAGTTATGACTATTTCTGAATTTTATATAAATGGTTTTATAATCTATTTGTGTGAGTGTGTGTGTGTGTGTCTGGTTTCTTTCTCCAAACATCACATATTTAAAATTCACCCATTTTGTTGCAAGCAGCCATACCTCATTTATTTTCATTGCTATATAGAATTATAGAAATATGCCCTATTTATTTATGCATTCTGCTGTTGATAAAGATTTGGTTGTTTCTTATTTAGGGGCTGCTAAAAATAATGCTGCTAGGAACATTTTTATATATGGTTTCTAGTACAAATGTTCACAAATTTAATACCTAGTACAGGAATGTGTAATTTCAAGTTGCTTGCCAAAGTAATTGTGACAATTTACACTCCCAAAAGCAGTGCATAAAAATTCCTGTTACTCCCCAAACTTCGGTATTGTCAGATTTTTAGATTTTCTCAACCTGATGCGGCATAGTGGTTTCATCGTGGTATTAATTTTCATTTTATTGATTACTAATAAGTTTGGGAAACTGTTTATATATTTAATGGCTATTTGTATTTCCTCATTTGTAAAGTGCCTACTTTTATATTATGCTGTCATATTAATATATTGGATTGTATTACTGTCTTGTATTACCCTTATATGTTAACTTTGAAGGAGTATTTTATATATTTTCTGGATGCTGGTCCTCGTCAGCTATATATATTTCAAATATATTCCCTCAGTCTTCGACTTGTTACTTTACTCTCTTGGTTGTGTCTTTTGAAGAATAGAAATTCTTAATTCTAATATAGTAAGAATTATGAATTTTTCCTTTGGCCCAGACAATTTCAGAGGTAAGAATTGCTAAGCCTTAAAAGAACAAAACACTTCTACTCTTTACAAACTGCTGTTAAGCATTTTTTTAAAAGAATCAACCTATTTCATTTTATGAAGCAAGTATGACTTTGATATAAAAATTAAGCAAGGACAAAACAAGAAAATAAAACCATAGTCAAATATAACATATAAACATAAGTAAAAATTCTAGAAAATAAAATACAAAATAGTATATAAAAATATGCATCATTACCAAGTAGATTTATCTTAGGAATATAAGGAGGTTTCACTATCAGAAAAAAAATTAATGTAACTCAGCATAAAAACAAATTATTAGAGAAAAAGATGAACATATCAAAATGTATAGGAAGAGTGGTTGATGAAATTTCATATTTGCCCATGATAGTCACTCTTATTAAATTAGAACTAGAGAAACTCTTCAATCTGGTAAAGGATATTTATCAAAAATTTGTAACTGCATAATTATCAGTGAAACTTTAAAGTATCATATTTGATTCAAAATCAAGAGAGGACCCAGGTAGGCCGGGCGCGGTGTCTCACTCCTGTAATCCTAGCACTCTGGGAGGCCGAGGTGGGTGGATCGCTCAAGGTCAGGAGTTCGAGACCAGCCTGAGCAATGAGCGAGACCCTGTCTCTACTAAAAAAATAGAAACAAATTATCTGGCCAACTAAAAATATATATAGAAAAAATTAGCCGGGCATGGTGGCGCATGCCTGTAGTCCCAGCTACTCGGGAGGCTGAGGCAGGAGGATCGCTTGAGCCCAGGAGTTTGAGGTTGCTGTGAGCTAGGCTGATGCCACGGCACTCACTCTAGCCCAGGCAACAGAGTGAGACTCTGTCTCAAAAAAAAAAAAAAAAAAAAAAGAGAGAGGACCCAGGTAATGCAAAGACAAAAAATAGCCACCATGAAAAAAACAAAAACAAAAAAAATTACTACTACTACAAAATAAAAGGTAAAAGAAAGAATATGCCTAAGATACTAAGTTATCATTACCATTATTCCAATAGCTATGACGGTTTAATTGAAAAAACTAAGAAAAAAATCTATGAACTATTAGAGCTAATAAAAGAGCAGAGTAATTTTGCAGGCTACGAGGTTAGCATTTTTTTAAAATTTAAGGACATTTCCATTCCACAGCAATAAAAAAATAGAGAATATACAGTAAACAAATACCTCGTTTATAAGCACAACATCAAAAATAAGTGGTCAGAGAATGTTCTGGAATTTTTTTTTTTAATTGTTATTGAAGTACACAAAATGAAGCCACAGTTTCATGCCTGGATGGGCACCCTGGTTTCACAGTGGTCTCTTTCCTTCCGCCTGTGCCCCTTGCAGTGTATTCCCATCACCAGCAGCCAGAGTGATTCTTTCACAGCACAAGCTAGACCTACCTATTCCCAACTTGCCAGAATCCTCCTTTCTCATTCAGAATAAAGCCAGAGTCCATAACAGCACTCCACAAAGCCCCGGGTCTGCCCCACTCTGCCCTCTGAACTCATCCCCTTTGCTTCCATCACTCGCTCTGCCTCAGTCTTTTTGATCTTCCCTGAACACACCAAGAACATTTCCATTTTAGATTCTTGACAGTGGCAGTTCCCACGATTTGCAATACCTGTCCCCAAAACACCCTTGACTTTCTAGGGTCTCTGTTCAAATGTCACATTATCAGTGAGGTCTTCCCTGATTACTTCTTGATAAAATGCTGTCCTCTTCTGTCCTGGCACCCTCTGTCCCCTTTATTTGGCTTTCTGTACATCACCATTTGCCACCTCATGTTCTATACATTTATTATTTCCTTGTTTGTGGCCTCCCTTTCCATTTACAAACCTCATCAGGGGGTGACTTGTTCTTTCTTTGTTCACCACTGCATTTCCCGTACCTGGATAAGTTCACAGATGGGAAGATGCAGTAATATTTTGCAAATGTTGCTTCTCATCAAAATAATCTATATACTCATTGAAACCTTCAAATCAATATTTCAACAGGATCTTTCATAAAAATAGGGAAACTAATTCTGAAATCCATACAGAAGAATAAAAGCATAAAGGTCTATTTGAAAAAAAGGAGCATTTACTAATGCGCTGGGGACACTTGCCCCCAATGCATTAGTAAATAGCTATAATAATTAATACAGTATTTTATCAGTGCAGTTTTAATTAAAAATGGAAAGGATTGGAGAGCTCAGAGACAAATGCTAGCAAACAAGGAACTTGATGTATGCTGAAGGAGCATTTTAATCATTACAGAAGGATGAGTCATTCAATAACTGTTGTTAAAATGACTGGCTTTCCTTTTAAAAATAAAAGTAGAACTATATTTTATACCAAACTTAAGAAAAATCATACTGGATCAAAGCCCTAATTGTGAAAACAAACTTTAAAACTGTTGAAATAAAACAAAAGATATATTTATGATCTTAGAGTAGGGAAAGGTTCCTTAGACAAGAATCTAGAAATACAAGTCACAAAGAAAAAACAGCTGATAGTTGACTAAAATAAACATCAAAAAAAAAAAGCTGTGAACCAAGTAAAAAGACAAAGTCACATTCTGGGAAAAGATATCTGTAACATGTAGTATAAACAAGAATCAACGGGGAAAAAATGGCCTTGTGGAAAAATAGTCAAAGGATTTTAAAAGGCAATTCAGAAAAAAAGAAAATCCAATGGCTAACATGTTTATGAAAAGAAATTTGCATTACTAATAATTGAAGAAAGAAAAATTTAAAAACGGTGAAATAACATGGCAAAATAATGAGACTGGCCCAAAAAAAATATTTCTAAAGTTATGGTAACATATTTTGATGTTGTTATGGGAAAAAAGGAAATCTCATACGTTGCAGGTGGGAGGTAGTCAGGTACAACCACTTTGGAACTATTTGTCAGTGGTCGGCATATTTGAAAATGGCTGCTCACGTGTAAGAGGAGACACTTATGGAAATATTAATTGCAGCAGTTCTTGAAATTTAAAAAAAAGTGAGAACAAGCTGTGTACAAATAGAATGAATAAAATGAACAACCTATGTCTATATATGTATCCATAGAAATGGCTCACTCAATGGATGCTAAATTCATGATAGGGGTTGTTTTGGGAAATGAGAAGGAACTGGAACTCAAGGACAAAAGTGACATTCACTCCACCTATCTAGTGTTTGCTTTTTTCATAGAAAAATATGAAGCAAAATCATAAAATGTAAATATTCATTCCTTTTATTCCAGAAGGCTTTTTATTTGATAGAAATTTCTAAGATGGTTATAAAATTTATATGTAAATGTAAAGTATTTTTTACAGAGAGAAAGAAACACTTATACACTGCTGGTGGGACTACAAATTAGTACAACCTCTATGGAAAACAGTATGGAGATTTCTCAAAGAGATAAAAATAGAACTACCGTTTGACCCAGCAATCCCACTACTGGGTTTCTACCCAAAGGAAAAGAAGTCATTTTATCAAAAAGACACCTGCATTCAAATGTTTATTGTAGCACAGTTCGCAATAACAGAGATATAGGATCAATCTAAGTGCCCATCAATTCTTGAGTGGATTAACAAAATGTGATATGTGTATACCATGGAATACTAATCAGCCACAAAAAGAAAGGAATGAATATCCTTTGCAGCAATATGGATGAAACTATGTGAAATATCTCAGGAAGGGAAAAACAAAAAACACATGTGCTCTCTAATAATCTGGAACTAATAGATGGCCACACATGGGCACAGAGAGAAGTAAAAGTCATTGGAAATCAAGAAGGAAACAGGGGGAAGAAGGGAGGGGTAAAAACCTACCTAACAGGTACAATGAACACTATTCGGGTGATGGTCACACTAATAGCTCTGACTTAAGCATTATAAAAGCTATCCATGTAACAAAAACATTTGTACCCTCCTTAATATTTTGAAATAAAAAATGTTTTAAAAAAGAAACTTGCATTCTAAAGGGGAGGAGAGAATTATGCTATTCAAAATGTGGTAAGTGTCACAAATCTTTCAGATTTGTGAAGAGAACAGCATTTTATCAAGAAGTAATCAGAGAAGGCCTCACTGATAATGTGACATTTGAATAGAGACCCAGGAAAGTCGGGAATGTTTTGGGGACACAGGAATTTCAAACGGAGCACTGAGGAAGGAGCCCCATTATATACAAAAACACAGTGCGGGTGGACGTCAACCCTCTCAAAAACATGTGAACTGTATATTGAAAAAGAAATTGAAATTAAGTTAAAGGTAATTGGAAGGAAATTAATTTAAGAAAAAAATGTAAAGTAATCTAGTTTCTCATTGTTTTCCTATTATATATCTTCTGCATCTTCTGCATGCTTGTTTAAACTAAAAGAATCGCTGGAATGTCAGATTAATAAAGACCTGATTGTAAATATCAGAATTTTCTAACTAAAAAAAATTAATTTCAAAGTTTGAACTTTCATGTCTGATTTCAGCACTTATTTTAAATGTAAAATAATGAAAACAGTGTTGTACCAACATTAGGATAAATAATAGTTCAATGGGACAGTTAGGGAGTTCAGAAATATCTCACTGAGTCAGTGCAGTTAAGGTTACAAGAAAAGCCTTTTAAAAAATTGTGCTGGAAACACACAATTATAGCAATATGCAAAATAGATGAACCTTAATTTTTACATTACTCCACATAAAAAATCATAAATATAAAAAATAATTCATGATAGTGGCATATATACATAGTCATACATCTCAATAAAAATACAGATGCGTTACCCAAATGACTGAATTTTAGGAAATAGCTTCCTAATCTTTGTAGGTCCCTCATGGTTCAAACATATTAATGTATTTGTAAAGTGACCATTTTTTTTTCTCCTGAAATAAGTTCATTTCTTCTTTGAGATAGCCATATACCTGATCTTGATCTTTTGGTTAATTCTTTTCTGTTAATTGAACATATCACTGTCTCTGTAAAACAATTCAATATATTGTGTTCATTGATTCATAATTGAGCTGCAAATTATCTTGAAAGAATGAAGGGCCATATGCAAATCTATCATTATTACTGCTGAACAGCTGTTCATTCACAGATGCAAACTATGCATATGGCGTCTTTCCTATCACATATGGACTAGTGTTGATTTTGATTATTTTGTTAATTGTTTTGTAAATAAACTTGCTAAATGTCCACATTCATTGTGGTACAATAACTGAATTTATAATAGAACTATGCTATTCCTGAACTTTTTTGGGGGAAGGAAAAGGAAAATCAGACTAATGTTCACCTCTATGAATATTGAGTTTTCTCTTCAAGTAGGATCTCTTATTGCTGTTGTCTTGGTGATTCCCTAGTAGGAGGGCCCAATTAATTAAAATACATTTTATGAGCACTCAATATGATATGCACAGTAGGAGGTTCTGGGAATATAATGATGAGTGAAATTCAGAACCTGTCCTGAAGATGTTCATACTAGCCAGGTTATGGTTTCCATAATGTCTGACAACCACCTTCTGAAAGGAAAACAATACAATCATTCTAAAACATAATATGCTCTTTTCCCCTGAAACTATGCCCTAGGTGCCTCATTAAAGGTTAAAGAGAATATGAGTAAATATTAACTAAGTTACTAGGAAGATGTTGTGATAAAATAAATTAAAAATACATAAATTCCTCCAAGATTGTGTATTAAATTGGGCTAAATAGAATAAAATAAATTTTAAAAAGGAGTAAATGTAAGCATAAGATCAACAGTTAACTCCCCTATGCAGAAACAAACAAACAAGACTTTTAGAGAGAGGCATCTAAGGGTTGGTATTCCCTTAATGAATTTCAGGAGGGTTGCTCATCCTCAATGGTTGGTGGAGAACTCTAAGATGTGTGTTGAAAATGGAGTTGAGCTGCTACTTTGATTCTCTCATATATATTTGGGGAGAGAGAGAGAGAGAGAGAGAGAGAGAATTCAACTGCAATTAGGCACTAATATTAAAATCTCGTATTGTAATACTTAGTTAAAGTGTCTGGCTTAGCTTGTTTATCATGATTAAATTCAAATAGATTTGATGTGAGTCATTCTGATTTCTATTCTTTTGATCAGGCTTTTTTCCATTAAATTCAAATAAATAATTTAGTCTGAAATAGACATGGTTTTCATTCTTTCCACCAAGGTATTTTCTCTATGAACTATTTGAGTGTGTTCAGATGTATTTTATCATTTATATAAAAGATAAAATACACATTTTAATATTTCACTGACAAACAACAGCATATTTTGAAGACATCCTTATAAAATGACACAAGGCATTCAAAAATAGTTAATAAAAACCATAAATGACTATTGAGTTTAACTTTTCAAGAATGTATTTTTTATTTCAAGGCTGTCTTAATACAGTCAGGTAAAAGCACTTCTTAGGCACTCTCAATTGGCTATGCTAATAATGGCAAATGCATTATCTAAGCTGTAAGTGTCCTAAAAGCAGACATCACCTCTATGACATATTGGTAAATAAATAGACTAGACAGCTAGGAAAAAAACTGATAAATTTCTCTCTAAGCACTGCTTTTGCTGCATCCCACAAAATTTGAGGTCATATTTTAATTTTTGTTTAGTTGAAAATATTTTTAAAATTTCTCTTGACCAATATGTTATCTGGAAGTGTATTTTTTAATCTCCACATATTTGTGGCATTTTACAGATATCTTTCTGTTATTGTTTCCTAATATAGTTATATTGTGGTCTAAGAGCATACTTTGTATAATATCTATCCCCTGTGTTAAGATGTGTTTTATGGTCAAGAATGTGGTCTATCTTGGTGAATATTTCATATCAAATTGAAATAAGGTGTTTTCTGCTGTTGTTGAATGAAGTATTCTATAACTGCTAATTAGTTCCAGTTAACTGATAGTACTGTTCACTTCAATTATATCCTTAGTGCTTTTCTGTCTGTTGGATCTAGCAATTGCTAACATAAGCATGTTGAAGTCTCTTTAATGGCACTAATAGTGGGTTTGTGTATTTCTCCTTGCAATTCTATGCATTTTTGCCTCACATATTTCGGTGCTCTGTTTTTAGGAGCATGCATGTTAATGACTTTTACATCTTCTTAGAGAATTGATTCTTTTATTGTTATGTAATGCCCTTCTTTATCTCTGATAATTTTTCTTGCTTTGAAGTCTGCTTTCTCTGGAATTATTATAGCTACTCCAGCTTTCTTTTGATTAGTGTTAACACAATACAGCTTTGTCAATCTTTTTACTTTTAACCTATTTATGTCTTTATATTTAAAGTGGATTTCTCATAGAAAACATATAGCATATAATTGGGGTTTGTTTTATTTATATATATATTTTTTCAGAGTATTATAGGGGTACAAATGCTTAAGTTTGTTTTATCCATTCTTACAATTTCTGTCTTTGAATTGGTTTGTTAGATCATTCACATTTAAAGCATTATTCGTATAGTTAGATTAATATCTATCATATTTGTAACTGTTGTCTATTTTTTGCACTTTTTCTTTGTTTTGTTTTTATCATTCCCTATTTTCTATCTTCTCTAATTGTACCAGACAATATAATTGAATTGTACATGATGCCGTTTTTTCTCCCTATATTAATTATATTTTGTTTTTTAAAAAATTTAGTGACTTCCCTAGAGTTTGAAATAGGTATTTACAAATAATCTGCATCCACTTTCAGACAACACTATACCAGTTCATGGGAATACAGGTGACTTATAAGAAAGTATTTCCAATTCCTTCCCCTCATCCCTTATAAAATTGCCATCATTCTTTTCTTTCTTTTTTCTTTTTCTTTTTCCTTTTCCTTGCTTCCTCTTTTTTTTTTAAACAGTAGAAACATCTGCCTTTATTGGGTGCAATGCAATGCGAAGTGTAAGAGGAGGGGGTAGGACAGCTCCCAACCCTGGGGCAGTGTCCATAGACTCTGCCAACAAATTTCCTCAGTTTTAATTGTCAAAGATAATTTCACTGCATATAGAATTCTAAGTTGGTATTTAAAAAAAAAATCACTAAGTATTTCACTGAACTCTCTTCTCATTTGCATGGTTTCTAATGAGAAGTCTGCTATAATTCTTATTTTTTCCTCTATTAGTAAGATGATTTTTCCCCCTTTGGCTTCTCTCAATATTTTCTTTTTGTATTTAGTGTTCTGCAATTTGAATATGATCTCCCTATGTGTAATTGTTTTGGTACTCACTCTGCTTGTGTTCTGCACCTCCTAAGTTTATGGTTTGGTGTTTGTAATTAATTTTGGAAGATTCTCAATTTTATTACTTTAAATATTTCTTCTGCTTCTTCCTTTCTTTTCCTACT
This sequence comes from Varecia variegata, assembly GCA_028533085.1. Taxonomy (NCBI): domain Eukaryota; kingdom Metazoa; phylum Chordata; class Mammalia; order Primates; family Lemuridae; genus Varecia; species Varecia variegata. The sequence continues at coordinate 13,376,272 of CM052445.1, forward strand.
ATACATATTATGCATATGTTAGACCTTACAATATTGTCCCATAATTCTGTAATGACTTGTTCTGATTTTCAAATTTTTTTTACATTTTACTTTGGTAAGTTTCTATTCATACATTTTCAATATATTTCACATGTTCTTTCCTCAGACTGGTCTACTGATCAGCCCATCAAATGTATTCTTCATTTTTATTATAGTGTTTATTACTTCTAGCATCTCATTTGGTTTTTTTCTTAAAGTATTCATCTCTGCTAACTTACCCACCTGTGTTTGCATGTTGCCTACATTTTGTTAGAGCCCTTAACCTATTAGTCATATGATTTTAATTCCCTATTAATTCTAAAATTTGTGTCATATTTGCATCTGGTATTGAGTCTGCTTTGTCTGTTCAGGCTGTTTTTTTTTCATTTGCCTTTTGGCATTCTTTCTAATTCTTGTTCAAAGCTAGAAATGATGTATCTGGTAATGGGAAATATGGCAAATAGGCCTCTATTCTCAGGTTTTACGTTAATAAGGCTAGGAGTTGGGCTATATTTAAGGATTATTTTATCTGTAAGTGCCAAATATTTCAGTTTCTCTTGATGTTCTTGATTTTGGTTACCTTGGGGTCTTTAGGTTTCCCTGAGAACCGTTCTTAAGTAGAGTGTGCACCTTGCAGATCTTTCCACGTAACCCACTGTTAATATACCAGAGCCTTATTGATGTGGTTGTAGGAAAGAGGGAAGGAAGCCTTCTACAATCTAATAATTAAATCTTAGCCTTTTAGTGGCCCCATGTCCCTGGCCTATTACCTTCCCAATTGTTTCTTAACCTATTTTTTTCTTCCCTTAGGTGAGACAGAAAAATTAGAGTATATAGGAACTTTACAAATTGCCCTTCCCTCTGCTTGGATAAAGACTTGGTAAAGTGGTTTTCCTTGAAGAATAGTGCTTTATTATAGAACATGCTCTGTGCATATTTTGAAATGGTGATTTTTCTCTTCCCACGTCCAGAAACATGAAGGTATTGTTCTTGGATTTTCGTCATGAGAACCTGGGTGGTTTCAATGAGGTCCTCCCAAGACTGTGCCAGCAAGAGTTCTCACTCTTAACTTAGTCCACAGTCAGTCTCCAGCAATTTGTCAAAATTATCATTTAAATGCTCCCACTGGTTAGTATCTGCAGTGATATCTATTCTGTGTAAGCCAATCTCAGCTGTGATTCTCTGTATTCGGTTTTGACTCTCTGTATTCAGTTTTGACTCTCAGTTATCTGCCTTTCTTTCCAGATTTTGTGTGGCAGTTTGTCCTGCAAACTCAATTCTCTAATGAGTCAAAGAAAAGTCTTTGATTATCAGTTTTTTTCAGGGTGTGTGTGTGTGTGTGTGTGTGTGTGTGTTATAATGATTGGGAGGTGCCTTCCAAGCTCTTTATATGTCAGAGCTGAAACAAACTAGTCATTTCTTTTGAATTTAATAAAAAGCATAAGACAACCCAGTGTTCTAAAATAGATAATAGTGAAACTAATGCTATGACATTCAAAAAATATTTTCCGTACAATTTGAAAAATATAAAAGATAAAAATAAGCCAGGCTTGATTTCATCATTAAACAGTATTCACTGATCACTGGAATTTTAATGATGAATAAGACACTGTCCCAGGCTTCAAGTAAAATACTGGCCAGTATGGAAGGTTGGCATATTAGTAGTCAATTGCCATGCAGTTCCGCAACAGAGTGATTTGGGAGCACACACAAATTGCCATTTGTTCTTTCTTGAATATTTTTACATAAATATGTATTTTATGAAAATATATCCTTTAATACTGGTCAGGGAGTTGCATCCAGCAGTGCAAAGAAGGGAGGATGTGAGGGGTGAGGGAAGAGGAAAGAGGGAAGGAAAAAAGAAAGCAAGAAAGTAAGAAAGGTGATCCATTATTACAGTACGATTTTGCTGACTTCTTGAGACTATTGAACTCACAGTGTGTACCAGAAAATAGATAGTTAGAACACAGATATTTAAAAACAAGAAAAAAAGATGTTTTGGAGAGGGTGATAGCTGAGCTGGTTAATGGAAAGTGAGCAGAAATGAGAACATGACTTCCTAGACTGTGTAATAGGGGAGTGAGGAAATTCATCGCTGGCAAAGTGAACAGATTCAATTGAACCTAAAACTCAGAGTAGAGCTGTGTTGGATTTTAGAGATATCACAAAATGATAGGAAGTGATGGATAATATATATAATATATAGCATTCAGTGGTTTTATATTGGTTGTTGATGAATCACTTTGAGACTATCATGAAAGCTATGGACCTTCTCTCCAGAAATCATGCATCTGTATGAAACATTATGCATTCCAATTTGTGCTGTATGTTAACCTACTGAAGGCAATCTAAATCATACTCGGTAATAGATGGGTACAGTCAACCCGGTTAAGGAGAAAACCCCAAGGAAAGCAATTTCAAGGAGAAAAATGTAAAGGGCTCATGAAAACAAAAAGACTGAGAAGAAATGATGGAACAAAAGAAGGAAAACCAGAAAAGATTTTTATCATTTTAAAGAGCAGATGTCACCATGTAGCCAATCAGCTGTGTCAAATATAACAGAGAGGTTCTGAACACAATGATTGAGAAGGGTTCCTTGGATCTAAGATTATTGAAGTCATGTGTGCCATTTAGCAAAGCAATTTCACTGGAATACTGGATATTTAAAGTAGATTGCTATGGATTATATAGTGAGTGGGAAATGATTAAGTGGGGACTGTGGGCAGTAGAATTTAGGCTTAGCTGATAAGGGAAGGAGAGAATAGAATAGAATCAAAAAGAGGACATAATTATGGGGTATAATGCATGCTATTTGGGTGATGGCACAGAAGCCCAGACTTCACCACTATACAATACATACATGTACCAGAATTCAAACTGCACCCCCAAATTCTGTTAAAATTAAAAGGAGGAGAATAAGAGAGGGAATAAGATCCAGGGAGGGATTGCTATTTTAAAATGGAAAAACTTGATCTTGTTCATAGGATGAGGGTTGGAGAACAAATGGAAAGGCAAGTGCTGGGAAATGGGAAAAAATGTGTATAGCTGATAAAGTAGAGTCCCAAAGAAGGGAGGAAAGGAGTGGATCACTTATTGACCACTATATCCCTAGTACAATGCCTAGAACAGTGGTCCCCAACCTTTTTGGCACCATGGACCAGTTTCATGGAAGACAATTTTTCTACAGACGGGCAGCAGGCATGGATTCTCTCAAGGAGTGTGCAACCTAGATCCCTCACGTGGGCAAGTTACAGTAGGATTCCTGTTCCCATGAGAATCTAATGCCTCCACTGATCTGACAGGAGGCGGAGCTCAGGTGGTGATGTGAGCAATGAGTACAGATGAAACTTCGCTCACTTGCCTGCCACCTACCTCCTGTTGTGTTGGCTGGACCGGTGAGGGTCTACCTCCCAGGGGTTGAGGGCTGCAGGCCTAGAACACTGTTTTCATCTTCCACGAAGGTCTTCTTTAGCATTTATGAAAAGTCACACTAGGTCCTGTGCACATCAACTCACTTCCCTTGTGTCCTTATTGAAACTACCTTTTTACTTGAACAAATTTTTGTTTCTTTCAATCAAATAATCATTGATTGAAGCATTAAAGACTCATCAGAAAGAAAAATAGATGCAGAGTTGTTTGTTAGGTATGTATTTATAATAGATGAAAACTCTCTAAATGTCTAAAAATAGAAAAATAGTTAAGTAAATAGTACTGTATTCAAATACAATGGCCATTGAAATTATGTTTTCCATTTCCATTATCTACTCTGTCTAGATAGTATATAGTAGATGCTCAATAAATATTAACTGAATAAATTAATAATCACCTGGATAGACTAGCTTAATATGGGCCCATTTGTGCATACTTTTACCTGATTGAGAGAAGGATTCTTAACCCTTATGAAATTCCATATTAGACTATAAACCTTCTGGCTTGTTATTGGAAGCATGAGTTAACAGGATATTTTAAGGAATCTCTCACTGTGTGTCTTCTTTCTGTGTTGCTATAAAATAGACATAGCTATTAGCTAGCAAGCCCTAGTTCAAAAAATAATTCCAAACCACTATCATATACAATGTCCTGCAGTCAAAGATCATTATTCCTCACTAGCCTGATTTTGAAGGGTAGCTATACATAGATCATTTTTTTAAACTAGCACTCTCTTCATGCCCCCTTATGCTTGCTGCAATGTTACAGGGACTGGAGCCTAGAAACATCATTTGCAGAACCCTTACAAGCACTAGCATAAGACCGGGAAGGCAGAAGAGAAGCAGAAACCACATTCTCTTGCACTAGTGGCAGACAGATGCCTGCCCTTGGCAGACCTGAAGTTTTCAAACAGCTTCCAGGTGTTCTCACGCAGATCACCTGACTTGGTGGTGCAGGCAGCTGTGACCATTCAGTGTTTCCTTCAGATCCAGACCTGGCAGCATAATAATTTCCTGATTCCTTGAGAGCTAGCCACACAACTAAAACCCACCACTGGCCTTGCCTAAGTATTACTACTCTAGCTCTTTCATAGGCTTTGAAACCACCTACAGTAAATCTCTTATTGCTTCAAACACCCAGAGTGGTTTCTTTTTTCCCCAACAAAACACCGACTGATAAAATCACTCTCTAGCTGGAGGTAAGAGGCTGAAATATAAACCTGTGGTGTAACTGGCCTGATGCCCTTTCCTCCCACTTTTAGCCTGTTCACCTTTGCTGTTGGAAACCTTCGGTCCGCTAACTACTCTCTTACTGTGAATAGAGTGCCGTGCCATTGCAACTGTGTTCACTAGATTATGGTAGGCTTTAGTGCAGACATCCTGTCATTCGGAAGTTATAAGAACCCTAGAAAATCATCTCCAGAAGTCTTTTCCAAAAAAAACATATGCTCCATTTAGGGAGTCACTGGACTGTTTGGATGTTTTCCTATCGCTAATTTAGCATTCCAATTGAAGTCATTCATTCTGAGTTTATAATTTGTTGCATTTGCTAGGCAGAATTATAAGCCTTCTGGGAAAACTATCCCTTCAAAATGATGCCTCCTGTGGTGTTTTAGTGAGAAAATGGTAGTGAACTTCAAAGCAATACCAGAGCTTTGAAAATTAAAGAAATAATAAATATACAAGAGCATCCTATCTCCCTTGCCCTTCTAATTCATTCTAGATACTGCAGTCAGAATATCTTCATAAAAATGTTTCTGATTGTGACATCATTTTGCTCAAACCAGTCCAAGTCTTACCATGAATACAGAATAAATAACATACTCCTAATCAGGAGTCTAAAAGTTCTTCCATGATTCATGCCTTCCGTCTGCTTTTCCAGGCATGTACCCCCTTCAACAGACACCTAACCATCTAAAAATTCGGACCACTGTCCATACTCCAGACTGTGACAAATCTGAGTTGCTAGCTCCTCTTTCTTCCCTTTCACCTGTCTTGTTAAAATGTTACTTACTCTTTAGGTCTCAGACCAAACATCGTTTCTCCAGAAATAGCTCTTGATCATATCAGCTCTCTTCTTTAACTTCTCACAGGACATTTTCTCTATTACTCTCATAGATTTGAGGCAATTGAGAGTAGAGAGGAAAGACAGCTGAAAACCACAGACCAGAATGTAGCAGGACAACCAAGATTGACGATATAGATTTAGGAACTTACAGCATAGAAGCAATACCAGAAAATACTTGATGGAAGTGATTATAGTTTGGTTAACAAGTGTTTTAGTTGGTATATTTAAATGCATGTTATCCTTGTCTATATTTGGGACTGCAAAGCAGAAGATATTAGGCTTGAAATATATAATAAAAAGCTGAACCTAATCACTCAGTAAAAGTGTTTCAGCTCATTAAACTGTGATCTTATTACCTTTCATCATAATTGCCCATTAAAAAGACTGCATGGTCTGTGCTTAGTGAACTCTTGTTTTAAAGTTGGGCTAATTTCCCTTAGTTCTTTTGGAGATAATTTAAGCACAGTGAAAGACTGTCTTCAGGTCTTCATAGCATTTTCTTCCTAAAGCATGACTCTGATTATTTATTCATTGATGCATTTATTCCCTTGACTTTTGAATATATATAACATGTAAAGCTCAGCGGTAGAAATTGGAAGTGAAAAAAGATTGGTGAGTTTGAAGAATGACAATAGCTAAGGTTGACTGGACCCTGGATTTCCTAAAGAGAAATAGTAGCAGAAAGGATTTCTAAGACCAAACGAAATCAGGTCATTAGCAGATCTTAGCTAATTAGGCAAAGGGTTCTGATTTATTCAGTAGGCAAAGGAAAATACTACAATGTTTGGCCAGGGAAATAAGTTAATCAGGGATATGATTTAGAATAAGTGTAACAAATGTGAGCAGAAGATTGGAAGCTAGGGAAATACTTAGGCAACTATTACATTCATCTGTGTAATAGTTAATAATAGCTTATCTGGAGCAATTATCAATGCAGTAAAAACAGAAAGGAAGGGAAAGAGATGGAGAAAGATTTTGGAGGTAGATGTTTTAAAACTATAATTTGGAAACTGATTAGATGCATGAGGCACAAGCAAGGTCAGTTACAAAATTTGCAAAGCCCAGTGCAGATAAATGATGTGAAAAATGAAAATGTGAGCCCCTTTTTCAAAAGGCAGGAAAAAAGTACCATTAAAGATCTTAAAACATAAAGCTTGTTCCTTTAAAATCTTAATACTTACAAAATGTAAGATGAAACGGGGTAACAGAGATAGATGAATAAGAACCTGGACTTCAAATTTGCAAAAAAAAAATATTTGGTGTCATAATTATATAAAATTAATTTAATTATGTAATTTATAATATCATATATAATATATATTATTTTATATATATAATTTTAATATAAAATACTTGGTTTTCAATGAAATAATTGAAGGTGACATCAATTGCTTTGGCAAATATAAGATCTCAAATAATTTGTTGATAATTTTTGATTTTGAGAAGGGTTTTTCTGCTGATATAACTGCCATTGAAGCTGTTAAAAAGTATTTTTATGCTATAAAAACAGTGAGGTAGGTTTCTTATAAAATATTACAAAATATATATTTTAGTACAGCTAGAGTTGAAGATTCTCATGGGACAATTTTTTTCTAAAAGATAATTGAGCTTCACAAAATCAATTTTGCGTAATTTATTTTTAAATGTAAATTTATAATTCACAAATGCATTTTTAATTTATTTTAAAATATGTATTTATACAATGGCATTTTAATGTTTCTCTGGCATTTCCTATAACTTGTGGAGGTCATGTGTATATAAGTCATAAAAATGGCTTTGCAAAACATCTGTTTATGCATTTTATCCCTGTCTTTTCAGTTATAGGAAAAAGTGAATTCTAAAATTGTCTTCCTAGTTCATTATTTGTTCTTTGAAGTTTTATCAAAAATATGTTATTTTCCATTGAATATGGTGATCTTTAGATTGAATTTCTATTTTTAAGCCTGTGGATATTTATTTTGCAATGTTGTAGCACTTTCCAAAAGCAGAGATTCTAAATTCCTGAAAAGTTCTAATAACTCCCTGATATGTTTCATTGCAATGTCCATGTGCACACATTCATTTTGTAATATTTCATGAACGTTTACTCCCTGATTGCTGGCAGTTCCTGTCTCAGCACTCTGGCTGGAGAATTAATGTTTGCACAGATACTACAATGATAGGGGCCTGGGACAAAGGATGAGCTGGTCTCTCACGGCAGGGCCTGGTGCTGCCTCCAAGTGGAGCATCTCCTCTGCCACAATCATGGTCACTTCTGCTGCTACTGACACCATTGACCACCAAGGGACCACCTGGCCCCCTCCTTGGGGCCTCGGGGCCTCAGGGCCTGCTAATTCACTCATAGGTTGAGATGGATTCGCTTCCACTACAGCTTTCAGCTCATCATTATCCACCTTGGTCTCAGGTTGCCCACATGGATCATTTTCAAGATTAAAGTTACCAGAATGGAATTTCTCAAACCATCAACGTGCTGTGTGTTCATTAGCCATAACCTTCCCAAACACTTTGTTGGTATTTCAAGATGTCTGCACTGCATGGGTTCCATGACGGAACTCACATTCGAAAATAACACAAATTTTTTTGATTTCTCCATGGTTTCATAAAAATTGTTTATAGGCACATATTCATTTTATTGTATGAGAACCCAGAAAAGCCCATTTTTAAATTCTTAAACCATTTTTTTCCTACTGTTCTTTCCTTTGGATCTCTTCTTCCTTAAGGAATTGCTGTGTTCAGGTAATAAGCCTTTAAAGGAAAATAATGTATGGACATATTCCTAGATAAACAATGCAATGTAGACAGTCCTCCAGATCACATAAAAACTAAAAAAAAAAAAAAAAAAAAAAATCGACAGATAATCACAAGCCAAACCATGCATTTGAGAGAATGAGGATGTACCTCCACAATAAAAATGAAAGAAGAAGTGAAGTGTCAAAGTGAAATGTCAGAGATATCAACTGTCAAACTTAGTACTTAAGGAAATCAGACATTTCATACTTAATAACCTAATTGCTAAAACTGAACAAATATTTTGAATAAATGAATGAAATAGGCAAAGGGCCAGATCCAGGAGTACCGTCGTGTCCTATAGCCCAGCTGCAAGATGCTGGGATCTCTGAGCACACTTCTAAAGGCAATGGCAATATCAGCTGAGTGCAATGGGCTCAAAAAAAGGGATTTCTGTGATGCCTCAGCCAAATCAGAAAATGTGAGCATTTTTGGCCAAACACATAAACCATGAGATTTATTTAGACCTGGACCTTTCTTTTTTAAACTTTAATGTCATAGAAATATGCATTTAGTCAAAAGCTGCTTGACACTTTTCCAGCTCAATATTTAATTACATGAGCTATTTTTAAAACATAATTTGTTCAACTGAGTATTAAAAATACCTGTAATGAAGACTGTTGAAACTTCTGGTAAATTTCACCAACTTCCTCTTCATTTACCCTTTTCTCTATATGATTTGAAAAATCAAAGCTATTTTTTAAACTTGAAAGACCGTTTTACTGAATAAATACTAAAAGGGCTTACAATCACCGTAATAAAAAGCCGCTCAACAACTCAAAGGAGAAAAGTGATTAAAGAGGTTTAATTTTGCAGAAATTAACAATATGACTTGAAAGAGTAGAACCTATGTGCTCCACATGGCTTAGTGTGTCTGGGTATCGCTGTGCACATATGATGGGACAAGGATGTAGAGCAACTAGATCTGTGGTGACACAGGAAACTGGTTGTAATTTTAGAAATTAAATACAAAACATTTTTGGCTGTGTTAAGATGTTTTTATCTAAGCCAAAAATGTAGAGTTCCTCTTAACCCAAACATCTGAACACTGATTCATTCTGAATTCTCCTTGAAAATATCTATTGACTTAGGGGAAATGCTTCCCTCTCCCTGTCTTTCAGTGTCAGCAGAGGCTGCCTCATTAGTCAAACGAGGATCTCAGCTCTCTCCCTGTAACTTCATGAAGGCTATACATTTCTTTGGTTCTTTTAAATATGATGAGAGAGAAACTTCAAAACTTTAAATACTAGAGCTCTCTGTCAGTGGGCTTTGTTATTTTTTGCACTACTGTTTTGTTTTTTAATTCTTTCATTCCTTGTTAATGGCAATGCTAAATACAGTTCAGATACTACCTTCCTTGCATTCAGAATTTTGCTCAATATGGAGTTGTTTCAAACATTCTAGTCATCTTGCCAGACTGACCTGGCAAAGGTTGCTGAGACAAAGAAATGGCCCTAATGGCCCATGAGCCCCATGGCTAGTCCTGTGTGCACTGTCACTCAGCTACTTCAAAAGATGAAGGTATATTGACCCTTTAATCTCCTCCTCTGGGGTGAAAGAAGGCAAGTCTAATGATAACAGCCGATGAACATCTTACCCTACCATGTGGGCAAACCTAATGCTAATGTCTGTGGTAGATTGCTCATTATTCCCCTCTCTGTACTCATGCCTCTTTGCAAAGTGACTTTGTAGCTCCTCCCATCAAGAGGTAGAATGTAATTCTTCTCCCGCTGAATCTGAACAAGGGATCACCTTGTGACTTGCTTTGGCTAACAGAGTGCAGAAGAGGCTCTGTGTGCAAGTTCCAATCCTAGGACACAAAAGGCTTTGCATGTGTCCATGCTCTTTCAGAACTGCACCGCCATGTGAATAAGCCCAGCTGGCCTGCTGGAGGATGAGAGATCCTATAGAGAGTGATTCCAATTTTCCCAGCCTTCCCTGCTAAGCCCATCATAGACTCATTGGTTCTAGGTGACCCATCAGCTGACTGCAGAAACACGGATAAGTGTGGACAAGATCAGAACGGGCTACGATGTCCCAGACTACAATAACTACCCAGCTGAACTGAACCCTCCAAAATATGAGCTAAAACAAATTGTTATTTTTAAGCCACTTAGTTTAAGTCATTTTTAATAGAGAAAAAGCTAACTGATAAAACATTTGATGCTAATTTGTTGTCTCATTTGAGATACCTTCTCTATTTCTTCATAGAAATATTGAACAACCAGCAATAATAATTCTCACTAAAAGAACTCTCTTAGGATTTTGTAAACATAACTTGTTCTCTTTCCTTGTTGTAATGTATGTACTATATCTTTTGCCAAAGCTCAAAAAATGGGAGATCTTGGTATAAATTATCTAATAGGCAAGTTGATACTAAAACTGACTCAAGCACTTGGTTATAACATTTCTTTACCTTATAAAATTATGCCCAATGAATAGCAATATCACCCATGGTTTTATTCTATGTAATGTAGAACATTATCTAGAATAAACCTGACTAAATATTTTGGACAAATTTGATTGGACTTCAGTCATATGAACAAATACAGTTGAAACTCAGTTATTAAAATCCTCTAAAATTTCCAAAAATGTTATTTAAATTTCTCTATAGTAAGTAATAGGAACCAAAGTTAAAATGACTTAAATGCCTTCAGTTATATATTAAAGAGATGTATAAGCATAAACATAAATATACTTATTTTACCTTAAATACTGTTTAACACTAATCATTTGGATATGTACAAACATGAAAATCATTTTCACAATTCTATGTCCCACCTTTGACTCTGAATCCCAAATATATCTAAAATATTTTTGCCATATTCTCATTTTCTTAATCCATTTTTGTTATTTTATAGTTTAATCAGTTATTAAAATCTTAGCAAATGTCTAATTTATAATCTGTAGCTCACCCATTTCTTCTTTAGAAGGTATTTCCCCTGTCCTTCTTTCTGATACCAGATATCCATTATCCACCTGGGTGGCAGGGCCACCTTAACCATTACACAGAGCAGGCACAAGGCCAAGGGCCCACAATTACCTGTAGGGGCCCACAACATGTTTTCATTTTAATTTATTTTAAAATCGGAAGTAAAACCAATGTAATAATAATGAATATGCAATCACGAATCCAGCATGGATTATATTTACCTGCATATCAATGTAGTCATCAAATATAATTTTTAATATTTTTTCATGGAGGATGAAGCCCACAAAGGCAAAGGTTCCTGGGGATGGAAGGAAGATGAATATTCCTAAGAGATTACCTCCTTGCTGCTGGTGGCAAATTTGTGGGCCTCTCCTGTGAAGTCAGAGCCTCTTCTTCCTTTGCAGGTCCATGCTGTTAGCACTTTTGTGGTGCTGGCACCCGAATATTGGTTCTTTTGGGAGCCTCTGATGTTCTACACGTGAGAGTCTTCTCTTCATGCTGACATGACACCACAAACCACAGACACTTTCTGTACCACATATCTTTCCAGGAACCCAAATATCCTACTGTCCTATCGGGAGATTTCCATAGTGTCCCTGGGTGCCACTTCTCTCTGCCTCATCTCCTTCTCCTTCCTTATTTCCCTTGTCCCAGCAGCACAATTAGGGATGCTACGAGCAATAAATGGTTAATCCCATGGGAACCTGGTCTATTCCCTGCCTCCTCCAGCTCATCGTTTATGTCCTCCTCTTGGCAAAAATAATCAAACCAGTTTTGCATATTTGGACCTTCCTTTGGATTGAAGGCTGTGGCTACATAGTTTAAATAGTAAAAACAAACAAAACATCAGTTTTGGTTATGTATAGTAAAATCGCTGCCCCAGGTAGTAATCCCAGGGGAATGTGAAGAAACTGTAGCCGGTACTTCCCATCTTCATTTTATACATACAACTTACGTATCATTTAACATAAATAATAATATACATAAAGTAAAGAAATAACATAAATAAACAACAAAAATGTGTCTAAAGAGAAAAATAAATCCTATACCATTTGGACACATGAGTTGGTTCTTTTATTTCAAATTTTGTCCTAATAAGATATTTTTCCAGAAAACAAATTTTTACTGTCAGCACACAAAATGTCTCTTTTTCTTTTGTTACTTTAGGCTGAATTTTATTGGAAGCGAAATTCAATAATTTCCTATGAAATAGGAACTGCTTGCCGACAGAATTGACCTCAAATGGATACTAGATGAAATACCTTTGAATTCAGATATCAAAATGTTTTGTTTTTAAAAAGAAATGTATCTCATCTGAAGCTGCTAGATATAAAAGGCCAAGATAAAACAATTTAAAAGTCTTCTAGAGTTTCTGTACCTAAAATATAAAAGGAAAAGGGATCCAAATATATTTCAAATGTAATTAATTTATAAGAAGATAAAAGCCTTTAACAGAAAATGAGCTGAAGAGTTAGAATGTAAACCAAATCTATCTGACTCCAAATTCCATGATCTTCTCATTGTATCAGTGATGACAGTTACGTACAGCCTGTGCTGTAACCCGTTCACTCCCACGGTGAACAATGCTAATCAATTGTGACCATTTGTGCCAAGCCTGGATGTGTCCAAAGACTTCTCAACACAGAAGTTAGAAAGTCAATCATAATCAAGCCTGCAGCCTGAAACCTCTTTGCAATCTCTCTCCTACATCTACAGCCTGTGTATACTATATCTAATTTAATGGGAACATTTTTTCTCTTTGAAATCCTTTTAAATTTTTATTTCCCTCAGTCTTTCCACCATTAAGGCAAAGCCGTGAAACTTATTTTCCTAGAGAAGGTTGGGATAAATAAGCTTCTGGAATAAAAAAGCCTATAGAATGAGAAAAAAGGATGATACGATGTAAGGGAAGTTCAAGACAGAAGGAAATGCAAAGGAGGGAGAAGTTTTCCTCTTCGGAGAGAAAGAGGGAGATTGATTCCCATTGTGAAGATGCTACCTGAGTCCATGAGAAGAAAAGAATCTAGTTGCTCCATCCTTAAACTTGGGCAAAGGTGGGGAGAATGGAGGATGGGAATGTGGGGAAAAGGATGATGAGAGAGAGAGAGAGAGAGAGAGAGAGAAATGGGAGACTAAACAAACTGGAGGAGAATCCAGGAACATCTGGGCTTGTGTTCTAATTTCTTCATCTTTTTAGCCTATTATGTGTGGCCACGAAGACTGAGTGATAGAAAGACTAGATAGATGGCTTGAAACTGTGCTCCAGCACACACACCCCTCCCACAAGCTCTGGATGGCATGCAGAAGGCCTTCTATGTCCTGGAGAATAGTAAAGGTGGTAAGAGCATCCATGGACCCCGGAAGTAGGGGGTCAAGACAGGGGAGCCTCGTAGCTCAGAATTCATACCTAAGGCAAAGAGTAGCAAACAGAATTCAGCAGTGGATGCTACACAGTGGGGTGGCTAAGTGAGACTTTGCATGCACTGCTCATTCCAATTTCCGGACGTGACCAATTGCATACCATCTGCTGTAGCAGAGCTAGCAAGGAACACAGAAGTTCCTGAACCCTTACCCTCTTCCCAGGCCCCTCTTTGAAGAGGATACCATGTTCCTCTGCACTCAAATGCCCTCTTAGGAAGTCGGATGGGAAGGCAAGAATGTTTTGCAGAAAACGAAAAAGCTATAAAGGAGGCTTAAGCTTTAAATTCTTCTAATTGACTTAGTAGTTACCTGTAAGGAGGCAATTTTAGATCCAAGAACACTGTTACATTTCACTGGCTTATTTGAAGTTTCCCGCCTGCTATCAGAGGGAACAGGAGGGCCAGAGCAAAATGAAATTGGTTCACAGTAAATAAGAAGCTCCATTTATAGGACACTCCTAAGGAAGTAGCATTCTATCCCATTTCTTGATTTTTCCAGGGCAGGAACTTGCAAACTTCCCGAGGCTGGCGAAGACTGACAGGCCACAAAGGGTCCTGCTGTCTCTTATGGGAAAAGTAAGACACTCACTATCTATGTGCTTGGTCTTCAGCCACCAGGGGATGAACTTAGCAGAGGTAAGGAAAAAGGGGATACTTTCCTGGAAATGATGTTATTTCCACTCTTCGTGAGAGAACCAAATCTCCTATTTAAGTTATGCATTCAGGGTCCTCCAGCTATAAAGTGGCAGATCTAAGATCTGAATGCCAGTTTGTCGGACCTGGACATCCGTATTCTTCACACCAAAAACTATTTCACATCCGCATACCTGTTATCATCATCTTGGCACCTCATAGCCACCTCAAATCCAAAATATCCAAAACCGAAGGCATCATTTTCCCCAACATCCCTGCTCTTTTTTTGCACTGTGGGCTCTGCTGCTCTGAGAACTGCTGTATAACACAGACTCATGACTTTGTGTTTCTCTGGACCCAGTAGGCTCCCAGTACCATCTGTGGGACAGGTGCTTATGACTGTCAGAGTTTCACTGCCTAGATGCAAA
>CM052445.1:13391485-13503720 GCA_028533085.1 Varecia variegata
TGTTTTGTTCTGTTCATTAAGCAATATAGTCTCATTCTTCAATTTAATTATTTTAAGCAAACCAAATAGTTGAAATAAATCTGATAAGCTACCCCTGCCCTAAATTGCTTCTGTTGTGTAGTGCACCAGCACACTCTATTGGCCACACAGGATAATGAATGTAGTCTCCAAAGCAACATTTTAATGTCTTTAAATTCTGCTGTTTATCTTAATGACAAGGTATTCTTTTTTGCACTTATTTTATAGAATAAGCTGAAATTACATGATGTTCATGGAGAAATTCAGAATTTTGGTATAGATGAGAATAAGAAATGTAAAATTCATGGCCACTTTGTACATACATACTGGTTGACCTAAGCAGCTCAGGGACAATAGGATGAGTAAATGAGAAATGGTTTCAGATAATGGCTCATCTTGCTAAGCAGAGAGACCAAAACTAAGAAATTACTCATTCAACCAACACCTTTTGAGCACCTGCTAGCTGTAAGACAGGCTGATCATGTGGCTGCAGAGATGGCAAAGACATAGGCCTACCAATGCCTCAGACATAGCATTCTGAAAAATTATTAGGGCCAAAATGTTTATAAAGTGTCTCTGATACTAAGTAAGCAAAATATTGATGCATCTTAATTTTTAAATTAAAAAGCTTAACTTTAAATAATTCCTGGTATTGTGAGAAATTTAAAATTTTGTTCTCAGAAATAAGATAGAGAAGGGGCCCATTATTAAGACCAAGGAGTCTGGGGCACCTACTGTTTGTACCAATGTCTGCTCATGATTTCCTTTGATATCTTAAGTAAAATATTTCTGGGCTCATCTATCTATAAATCATAAGTATCACTTGGTATGAAAATAAAATTGACTATCTTAGTGCTTACAAAGTGCTGAGTGTTTTTCTCAGGGCTTAGAACGTGTTATCTCATTTAACCCTCACAGCAATGCTATTAGATATTACTATTTTTCCCACTTTGCTGATGAGGAGACTGAGGCACAAAAAACTGAAACAAATATATGAAGACCGCACAGCTTGTTGTGAGTGAGAGCCAGGGTCAAACCCAGGGCGTGTGATACGAGAGTTCTCGCTCTTACCGTGCATCCCAGAATATTTCTGTGATAAACCTATGTTCATTAGAGTGTGGGGAGGACTGAGAATGCTTCTCAGCAGCTTTTAGGCCTTTAGAATACCAGCAATCTAGATATTAATAGAAAGAGGGCATCTGATTGTCTGTGGCTGAGGACTGGTTATAACAACCCAAACTGGTTGGTTTGTAACCTGTACCCATGTCAATGATTCTCGAGTAATATGTCAGACCAGGATTTCGGGGATGAGCAATGGGTATACTGTCGTCTATGATGATCACAGTGTTTTTGCCCTCAAGGTTAACTATATGTAGAGCATGTTTTGTCCATGTTTTCTTACCCCAAGCATATACCTCATTCATATCAACAAAATAGTTGGTACCCTGTTTAAAAAATAAAAGCAGAAAAGATATACTAGTAATTACCATAATAAGTCAAACAAACTCTAATTCGGCATCAGTACAGAATGAGGCACTCTGGTTCATCAGTATTCTTATAAGTAAATTCTGTATGCTTCATGTGCCCATCTATTTAGGCCTTATATTCATTTAATTTGCTTACTTGTCCTCCATGCGATTACAAACACATTGAGGGTTTGGATTTTATTCCATGAGTCAGTTATGGACATAACAGTACTAAATGTTAAACGTGGAACTTAAATATACCATAGTAAAAAATAATGGTAATTATTAACATTACAAAATAAATTGCCAAAGAGATGCTTACTCTAAAGCCAAATATGCCAGTTTTAATAAAAACGAGTTGCTTCCTAATCAGTTGTCATTCTTAATTTGTTGAAGCTGAAATGATTATGACCTGACATTAATTAGAAATTTATACATGTGCATATTTGTGGTATTGTACACAAAAGAAATCTCAGTGATAATTTGATTTATAAAATTAGTGTTTTACTTCTTTAATTAGGCAACTTAAAAAAGTAAAAAGGGTAAAAAGTTAGAAAAAATAATGGCAGGAGCTAATATGTTATTATCTTGGAAGATTAAGACAAAACAAATAGCAATAATTTTATTTTGTAACATCTTTTAGCTGAAATAATAAATATGCTAAACTAGTACTTCCATAATGATGGATAAAGTAATATTTCTGTATTTAAATATAAACACAATTATAATTATTCATCCTTGCCTTCAATTCTGAAAAAGGAAAATGTGTGTGTGTGTTTGTGTGTGTGTATATATATGCTATGATGAAATGTCTTTAGAGCGTACTCTCATGTTTTACAGCATATCTGTAAGTTAATCTAAATGGTTCAAATCAAAATCACTTATTATTATCAAAGTGTAGATTAGGATTTGTTCATACCAATCAATAACTATTATTTGAAAAATGTTAAAAGTGGAAGGATCTTAAGACTCACCTATTCTTGGGGAACATTCTTGGTAGCTCCACGGTGCCAAAACATGTCATGGAAATATCAAGTTTGAATTAATTAGTCAATTATGTGTTTTTTCTCTTTCAGTATTAAAAATAAAGGACTGGTATGAGTTCATTTATGTCATGCTAAAAACAGCAAATCTAAGTAATCTTTTCTGGCCTTATTTCGGGAGAACCAGGCATTGCAGAAAATGCAATTGACTGATTAGCACAAAGTCAGGGAAGCAGTTACCTCTGGGGTATAAACAGAGGAAGAGGAAGAGGGACGCATGAGGAAGAAGCATGCAGAGGGCTCTAAAGATACCGGTAATGCTTACTCTATCAATTCAGTGGTGGGCATCTAGGTGCTCGTTTTATCATAATTCTTTAAATTGTACATGTGAGTTAGGTGTACTTTATCCTATGTATGGCATGGTTCACAATAAAAAATTAAAGATTAAAGTGATTCTTGAAATTGCTGGATGAGCTTATTTTGTCATCCTACATATACTTTTGTTAATTTATCTATTGATGTTAATAATTACAGTGTTAAATTTTTTATATTTTTTTCTTTTTCTTTCTTTCTTGCTTTCTTTTTTTTTTTTTTTTTTTTTTTTTTTTTGAGACATGGTTTCATTCTGTGGCCTGGGCTAGAGTGCAGTGGCATCATCATAGTTCACTGTAGCCTCAAATTCCTGGGCTTAAGCGATCCTCCTGCCTCAGCATCCCAAGTAGCTGGAACTACAAGTGCACACCACACGCCCAGCTAATTTTTCTATTTTTAGTAGAGACAGGATCTCACTCTTAATCAGGCTGGTCTTGAAATCCTGGGCTCAAGCAATCCTTCTGCCTTGGCCTTCCATAGTGCTAGGATTACAGGCATGAGCCATCGAGCCTGGCCATATTTTATATTTTTCTTGGTACAATAAAATACCTTAGGTCTACTGATTTTTTAGCCCTTAATTTTTTTTATTAGAATTAACTTCTGCTTCAAGTAAAAAAAGAAAAAACCCAAAGAACAGTGGATTCAAAATATAGAAGTTTATTTCTCTCACATTAAAAAATGTCTTATAGACAAACTATCCAGGGGTGATGTGATAGCACTGTTCAAAAAATGCCTCAGGGATCCAGGCTTTTTCCAGCTTTCTACACCGCTAATCCTAGTGGATCATGGCCTTCCCTCTCATAGTAGGAGGTAGCATTTCAGTATCCCATCCAGGTTCTAAGCAGTGGATAAAATGAACAGGGTAAAAAGAAAGGGGAAGCTGCAATATATTTCTATTCACATCCCATGAACCAGATTTCAATCACAAATCCACACCTTTCTGCAAGGGAGGCCAGGAAATGAAATCTTCATTCTGGGTCCTCATGTGCCCAGCTAAATACCTTATTACTGTGGAAGAAGAGAAACTATACTGAAAAATGCTGAGTGAGCTGAGAATAATGGGCAATATTAATCATAAGAAATAATGCCTTTCTGATGATTCTATTTACATATTTTTAAAACCTTGTTTTGTTTAATTTAATCAAATTAGAAACTTCCTCTGTTGATCTATGTCTCCTATCCTTTTAGATATTCAGATTCACAGACTGAATATGTTTTTAAAAACCACTCAGTATACCCAACTGTTTCCCAAAATAATCATATTTTAAAATAATAAATTAAAAGGAAAACACAAATAAAATAAATGTGTTGTCAACTTTGTTAAATTATTAATTCTATAAATTAAAGACTAATACTTTTATGAATACAATTGCCACTGTTTTCTCTCACTTATTTGTTAACTATAGTGAGTATTTTAATGCAGTTCTTCATATATGTTGGCCATATGAAGGTAAACTTTAATATAAAAATATTAAATGTAAGTTAGTGAAATTTTCTTTTCTACTATTATCATAATTTTATTTTAATAATTCATGAAAAATAAAATTATTACAATTCATTTTTCTTTCAATAACTTATCTAAAACAGCATGTCAGAATGTTAATTTTAGAATTTTTCAAAGAAAATTTGTTTTTCCTCATCCATTTATATAGCTGAGCCCTGATTCTAAAACATTTTTTTAAATATTCATTTAATAGAATGTACGTCTTTACCAGTTTATTTATAACCATTTAATGCATTATTTTTTAAGTAAACAACCAAGGAAAAAATGTAGACTCATCCTTCTTTGTGGATCAAATCCTCTGTTTCACAAATAGTAAGTTTTAAAGTTTTTCACCAACATCAACAAATTAAAATACTATGTGTAATGCATAATATTTGATAGTCAAATCGGGAAAAAAAAACAGTGGAGAAAAGAGAAGTCTTAGAAACAAAAGTATAATAGGTATGTGTTTGTTTTTAGGAATTGCTATATCTGACTATTCCGTAAACTCACACCTCTTTGCTGTTAACACAGACAAAAATTTCTTAGGTGTAAGTAGAAGACAGGGTGATACAGGAAGTTTCTCAAACATGAAGTGTTCCCATACAAGTTGAATCAGCAAATATTTTATTGAGAAATCTTAAAACTTGCTCAGAAATTCCTGAAGCTGAATTCTGCATCATCCCCAGTACCTACTTGGAGAGTCCTGGTCTAGTGTCTTGAATCTTCCACTTTGAGAAGGGATTCTTGATTTGCATTCAGCTTCATGTCAGACTTAGCACAAAGAAAGAAGCTGCTTATCCAAGCATAGTTAGAGGAAAAAACAACTTTATGTGTGTCTTTAGTTTCTGTTCTTTTCTCTATTGTATTATTTCCCATTACCTCCTCAGGCTTAGGCAAGCCTCTCCCAAAGAGGCTTGGGAGGTTATAACTTGGAAGGTTTGTCCTCAGCCCAACATGGTGACAAAGCTTACTCTGCCCTTGGCAGGTAGTTAGTTATATATAACAGTTGTTTAGAGGTAGGGCCATTGAATCAGGTTGGTGGGGTTCAAATCCTAGCTCCACTCCTTAGCAGCCTTGTGAACTTGGACAAGTTAACTAACCTCTCAGGCCTCAGTTAATCATTTGTATCATGGGTATGATTATAGGATGACATATAAAATCAGGTAATATTTGTAAAGTGCCTTGAATGTTCGAGTGCTCAAAAATATGCCATCATATGTTTTACATTATACAGATGTATAAATATGTGCATAAAGATGTCATTTTAAGAAGGGCACGGGGTAGAGGTATTGGAAATTAAAATTGTTCAATGCCAAAATATTAAGAAGGAGGAAGAGGGTGATGGCCGTGCCAATCAATGTCTTGAAAACTGTTGTGATGTTATTGTACCATTTACTCTTTGCTCTACTCTTGATGATTCTGGCCGCCAAGTCTGAGTTGTGATCCTAGGTCTATATATAATTTTTAGTTTCTCAAGCAATAATACGTAGCCAAACTGGGGAATGCCTGGATCAGAATATCTTCATCATTGGTCAGTATTCTGATTCTAACCCACCTATTCAACTTTCTCGTTCTCCTTCACCCTCCCTCTCATCCAGCTGCTTGCTGTTCCCTAAATACATGGTGCTTTGTTTCCTGTACCTGTGAGTTTTCATGAGCTACTACTGCTACTTAAATATCCTTCTCCAGACTATCTCTTCCACTAGTGAAGACTTGCTCCTGTTTTAATACCCCGCTAGACCATTATGCCCTCTCCATGCTGGACAAGGTCAGTGAATCTCTCCATGTGACTGCTGCACCCCTATCCCGCCTCAGTGCCAGTCTTCCAGCCCCAGAAGGTCACTTCGAGACTGAGCTCTTTGATGGCATAAATTTACTCATGTTAACTCCAGTGCATAGCACACTGCTAATACATAGTAGGTATGATCATGACTGAAGAAACTCAAGTTTGCTTACAGAAGCCTGGGGCATATACAAATACCTTTGTATGAGGTCTAGACCATGAGAGTAAAATGCTAAGACAAAATGTTACAGAATCTCAGAAGAAAGATAAATGAATGTTGCTTCATTAGCACACAATGAAATAGCAAGATTTTTCTTGTGTACAGACACTATTATATCCTATAAAGGAACAGGAAGAACATGAGATATGATTCTTGCTTCACTAAATCTGCAATCAAATCAGGGAGGCAAGACCCGTAATGTTCAATTAAGGGATAAAATTAAGAGGTTTACAGAAGTCTAGAGATAAGGAAATCATATAAAGCTAAATTAGCATAAGCAAAGATAACTTTCTTCAGTAGGTGAGACTAGCTTTTGATATCAAAAAAGACAGTGTTTGTACAGAGTAGGGGAAAAAACAGATGGTTTTCTAGAAGTGCGAAGTAACGGGAGGAGGAGAAAGGATGGTGTGTTAGGAAACTGCTGAAACAGAGCCCAGATTGCATGTTAGGAAGTAGTGGGAAATAATGGGAGATCAGTAGGTCGGGCCAGATTATAATGAAGCTTTTAAAATTACCAACAGCCAACGAAAGTTTGAGATTTTTATGGTAACTGAAGCAAACGATTGATTGATGAAGGGGAAAAAAAATTGTGTTGATTAAATGTTGACCATTATAATTTTCAGTGCAACAGCTGCTACTGAAATTGCAGTAATTCAAAATGAAAAATAGACACTGTTGTTCTAAAATAGCTTGGACTATTTGGAACTCTGTAGCCTGAGTTTATGCTGTGTGGTTTTGCTAAGAACATGATGGGGTGCAGGTTCCTTTTTATTTTTTTTCCATTTTATCATAATGACTTGTTCTAAGGATGGAGAATTCAAACTGAGCAACAATTTCACAGCCAGAGTTGGAGTGTGGGTTGTATAAAGTTGTAGAAGCACTTTCCAAAGATATGAAAACTCCTCCCAACTACCTAATTACAATTTCTAACTGGAATGATATTTGAAATACACAAATTGCTTAAATTATTTATCTGACTATTAAAAATCTATTTATTATCAACTTATAATTTATATTGTATTGTTTAATCACAGTTATTTTCCTGAAAAATTAAGCCTTGAAGTTTGACAGTATATTTTCCCCTCAAGGCAAATATTTACAAAACTAACCACTTTATGAAAACTACTGAGGAAGGGATAAAGCAGGAATATAATTTACAGTTAAACTTATGGTTATTTGTTGTTTACTTACCCTAAATGATTTATTTCAAGAGCATTATTTTAGCTTCTTTTGGATTAGTGATATCTATAATATCAAATAAATCAAGTTGCAGTCCAACCTTAATGTACTATGCATCCTTGTTCATTACTAACTCATCACCTCTCTGTACCTTACTTTGTCATATCAAGAAGTTTGGACATCATCTTAGAGTAGGCATTTAAAAACAGGAAGATGCTGGGAAAACCTCAAGCTGTATTTTGGAGCCATAATGCTGGTAGCAGTAGGAGCATGCATTAGAGGGCAAGGGAAGAGATGTGACAAACAGGAGGAACAGATTGTGTGGGGAATAGAAGAAACAGATTGAGGAAGCATATTAGGGGTTGAATGGAACTTATTATTAGACAAGAAAAATTGTAAAATGACCTATCTGTGTCACAGTCCCAGACATGCTTAGTTAAGTTGAAAATGGAGCTCTGGGCACTATAAGAAGAGAATGGCAGGGGCTCCACAGAGTAGCAGGTTGCTATAGCAACAGTATCCTGTCAGGTACAAACACAGCTTATGGACTCTACCAGTGGCCAACAGAGGTTTTCAGGAGGCCAAAAACATGTTAGTATTGCGGACCAACTGGTTTTTGTGATGGAAAAGTGATCATCAAGTGGATACCATAAACATGGCTAAGGCAGGAACCAAAGCAGGACCCCCCACATGTTCAAATGTTTATGGCACTGAAACAAGACAGTATTTCTATAAAGGTACACTCCTTAACCCTTCTAAGCTAGGCAATATAGTCACTTAACATTTCTGTGGTTCATACACCTCATCTGGAAGACAGAAGAATAGCCATAACTATCTCGTCAACTTGTATGTAGCTCAGAAAGTACATGGCACATATTCTGTCAAATGTAAATGTTAGCCGTTATTATCATCATCATCGTCATCACATAAGTAGGTGCATAATGAAGTGGTTAAGAGCGTGAACTCTAGAAACAGAATGTCTGTTGTTTTTGGTTTTGCTTTTTTAAAATATGGTACTTTTTAGCTGTGCGAATGTGGGCAAATTATTAATATTTAACCTCTCTGTGATTCAGTTTTTTCACCTACAAAATGGGGAATAATAATTGTACCTACCTTATAGTTGTTATGTAGATTAAATGAATTAATATTTATAAAATGCTTAGATCAGTTTCTGGCACGTAGTGAATATTAAACAAGCATTCATTAAATAAACTTGTAAATAGAAATGTTTTCTGTTAGATTTCTCTTCTAGTTCTAACATTTTCATAACAGTTGCCCCTTTTTAATAGCCTTTTAAATCTAAATTTGCTTTTATACTTTCCATGGTTCTGAATTTAGAGAAAGCAAAAGGAAGGTAAAAAAGATTAAAGGAAAATTCATTGCATTTCTACTTAGTTCCAGGCCTTCTAGAGGTATTATCTCATTTAATTAGCACAAAAACTGCATGAGATAAGTGTTTCAGATGAGAAAAGACACCCAGACCATTGGAATAATCCAAGTTCCGACACGTCAAAGGTCAAAACCAGGATTTAAAACCACATATCATTGATTCTTAGATTAATATTTTTAAATTATTATTGCATAATAATATTTCTTAGATAGTTTTACCATAAATGATATTTATTTAAAATACTATAATTATAGATTATGATAATGTAGTAAATATTTTATTCTCATAAAACCATATATTTTTAGTTAACATTTCTTCTATGCATTGTAATATATACCAAATTATCAATATATGACATAACTCCAGGGTGAGGGATGGTGTTATGCTCAAGAGACAAGCCCAATGGTTAATTTCTGGTTGGTTGACTGATTGATTAATGATGGGTTCAATAGAGAATATATCTTAACCCATCACTTTAAGAACCTACCACAATATTTAAATACAGCTAATTTCCATCATGACCATATCATTTGCTTTTCTCAGACTACAGTACACCAATTCTTTATCTTATAAAAATTATTTGGAGCATTTTGAATGTAATAGTTTTATTGAGCTTTGAGATGATGGTGGATTCCTTTATGTCCTTTAGACAGAGGAAATATTAATACCTATTAAAGGTGTTTTTAAAGAACTTTTTTGTACCCTAAACTTATGAATTCATCATATATAATGCAAATATGTAGACACCATCATGGACTTAAGATGAGCGAGCTATTTGAGATACACAAAATCCATCATTGCATTTTCCATTCTCAACATATTTAGACTTAATACAAATGCTTCATCTGTTATTTTCTAGTTAATTTTCAGTTCAGCATTTTGTCAAATTATATTTATAGCTAGCATCCCCAAATGCACAGAAGCAGTGATTTCTGCATCAAAGTTTAAAGGAAAACAAGAGACACATTCTCAGATAGCAAGGAAGGAAAACAATTACTGCTGTTAGTAACTCCTCAAGGACTAAGGAGAAAATGGAAATGAATTTACACAGGGAGGAAAAGGTGAAATGAGGTTCTTTCTTGTTACTGCTATGTATTAGTTACAAAGCAACCTAATGAATTAGAACAGTATCTGTACTCACTGTCTATATTCATAGACAGTATGTATACAAGAATGCCATAGTGTGTTTTCCCTTTACATGTTCAAGTAAATTATCATTTCCATAGCCTAACTTTTAGAATACCCATCTAAGATGATTTCCACCTAAAAATTCATTAGTAGGTAGTTATTATTTTCTGTTTATATTATGTGAATATACTCTTAAAATGGGAGTAATGTATTCATGAATTGTTTTCAACAAGTCAGAACGACAACAAACCCTCGAAGGTAATTAACTTTTTAAACTCATCTAAACAAATGCATTATTCAGTGTACACCTGTTTATATTTCACCTATCATTCTGAAAAACCACAGCATCTCTCAGTCTCTGTAAAAATAACCCACGCCTCAATTTAATACTTGTGCCTTTTGAAAAAATAATAGAAAAAGTAATCCCTAGAAAATTCATGGCTAGGTATCATTTTATGATATGAAATGTCATGAAATTTTTGATACTGAAAACTTTTCTTAAAAATGACTGCTTCAAGAAATGGTTTTAGAAAACTTAGAGTGAGTCCAGCATTATGTGTGTCTCATACAGGAAAAGATTAAAATATAGAAGCAGGGAGGAAAGGCTGAAATATAGTTGAAAAATTCAGCATGAAGAACAGAAGCTGTGTGTCTTTGACCATGACTTAGTATATTTTTCTTGAAGGGAAATATGCCACAGGGGGGATTTAAATTTGTTGCAAGGTGAAATATTTTTGACAAAATGAATGGAGAGTGTACAAGAGATTTTACATTTTCCCCTCCATATTTACATTCTATTCTCCATCATGCTCTGTGCACTGCACAGGCTCTCTCTGACTTCCACTTGGATTTGGCCTAGGGAAAGGAATATCTACATGTGGAAGGAAAATGAGACCTGAGTTTTTATCCGCCTGCTAACCCTTGCCAGGCTGCAGGTTGGCAGTGGTGTGTTACTTTACCAAAGTCCAGAGCACCTGGTTAGCATCCCTTTCCTATGACCAGCTGCATCTAAAGCAACAACAACATTTCTTCCTGGGTTCCAGTACCCACCTCCTTCAGATCTGAGCTGGTAAGAGCTTCCTGCTATTGCTAGTCCTGAGGTGTGTCATCCCTTGCCGGTTTCCTTAGCCCAGCCCACACCTTTGTAAATGGTTCCTTCATTAAATTATCCTTAATTATCCCATTTAAATGTGCCATCCCCCTTGCTGACAAATACATCCTCAAGCAAATCAATGAATTCCCAGTATTATCTTCTAAGTCTCTTCCTGGAGCTATTAAAGAAATTAAAATGTCTTTAAAGCAATGTAAATGTCTTTGCAGGCACATAGATAATAGACAACTTCATTGGCTTAGGTACAGCTGGTAAATCAATGATAATTTAACATTTAATTTAAAGTTTAAGGTTTAATGTTTTCCTCATGGGAGTAGAAATGCGTTTCACAACTTGGTAACTAATTATGTCAAAATAAGCAAACTTAGGTGATTTTATGGAACACCCATCAGGAAATGATGAGATCCTCTTGTGGTGTGGTTTTGATCAGGTATTATTCCCTATTCTTAAATATTTAAAATAATCTGACCTCCCATTTTTTCCTGAGTTTTAAACATGTTATTTACCTAACACATTGTTGTTTAAACAAAGGCAATATTTTATACTGATGCAACTATATTTGTGTCTTTCATCAGTATGTAGATATTCTTATAGGAATCAAAGAATGTTTTGGTTTTCAGACCCATAACAGCAAAGCCTCAGACATAATCAAATAGGCAAGCTCTAGAGATGACAGAAATTTTCATATTCAGTCCATTTTTTAAATTTAAGATATTTATATGTCACACCTCTCCCAACTGCTCAGTATCCATTTTACCACATCAAAGCATAGTTGCTGAATCAATCAAGTTCAAAACAGATGAACCAGGAGTATTGGGTAGCGGTTGTGAATTCCTGGGTTCGCTCATCACAGTTTGGTTACACCATTAAAGTGCTGATAAAAAAAAGAATCTTCATGCCTACATCAGAGTCTGAAGCTTCCAGAGCCAGAGAGCCTTCAGAAATGAGAATATTAGGCTGACACACACATTTTTCAATGTTTCCTTTTACTACTCTTTAAATATCTATGCCTGCTGCTGAGTTCGACTATAATATTTTTATTTATTTGGTCAAAAGGCAAAGATAACAATTCTCTATTAAATTGAATGTGAAAATGTCAAGCTCAATCCTTCCTTGATCACTCAGTAGGTCTGTTTATAAATGTTTAAATAGTTTATGTTTGAGTAGATTTTATACCATAAACATAGATGATTCACAAGGTGGTAACAATATCCAATTTTTAAAGATGATGAAATGGAAACTCAAAAAGACAATGTGATTTTTTTCAAGGTTACGTAACCAGTGAGCTACAGAATTTGCCCTTGAACATGCCTCCCAACTCCGGTTAAATGCTCTGAGGACATATTTTGATCAGGTATAAAGAAAGCCATTAAAACTCTAGGTACCCAAGTCAGAATAAAAGAGAGAAAAGGGGAGATTGAGATTAGTCATAAGAAACATCGCTAAATTCAGAGTTTTTCCCTGGACCAGCTTTATCTGAGGGAATAAAGGCCCAAGAGAGGTGCACTCAATAAAGGATCCTCGTCACAGTCATTTATCTCAAAGGTATGGTCCCAGAAGACACCCAAAGAGAGAGGACATGCAAAAATTTCTTCTCCAAACATTCCGTTCTAGCATCTCCACATTACTCCTTCCCAACATGGAGAATTAAAACATGGGTTAGCGAAAAGAATGGAGTGTCTTGGACACTGTTGTCACCAAGGACTTTGAGACAATGTGCAGGCTCCAAGGACACACCCTTGCTGAAGAGGTGCCTGTCTTTACAGTTTACTCCTATCCTATTACTGCAATTAGTGCATGAGAGGGTTGCTGACCAAATTCTCCAGAAAGACTTCTAGTCATGGACAAATTAATGTGAATCATGGCATAATTTGATACTAAATAACTGCTGGGGTAGATGTCTGGTTATTTTGTTAGTATAGCACTCAATTCATATATGCCTGCCCATCCCAAATGATAATGGACATACAAAATTTGACTTGCGTATTTGTTGTTGTTTTTTTTTTGTTACCAAGAAGGAATTACTATCTAGAAAAAAATATTAAAGATAAATATTCTCTTCCTCTACCAACCTGCAAAATTTTACTGAGCTCCATAACTTTGTAAGGAAGAAAAAAAGAAATATTTTCATAATATTGGAGTTAAACCAAGTAGAATATTAACTAGACTGAATTACCTTGAATGTGATGTTTGAACATGTGTGGGTGCTATTGATTCATTCAGCTGACATTTGTTGAGCACCTCTCATGTGGCAAGCACGTACCAGGAACTTCAGGAACAAAAAAGAACCTTTGCAAGTCTCAATTGCTGTTAAGCTAATAGACCAGTGGTAAAGAATGAGGTCCAAGTGTGACCAACCTTCCAGTCTGAACATTCTTTGAATGCAACTGCAGTCACATTTACTTAAATACTACAAATACTGGTACTCTGAGTCCTACCACATGGTAGCAGGACCTGGTATTTTCTCTCAGGAAATCCCAGGATGGAGACATTGCTTGTGAAGCAATAAAGTGGGAGGAGCACCACACCATAGAGGAGCTCCGTGGAGGTCGTCTCTTCTAGGCCAGGGCTGATGATCAGGCATTTGTTATAGAACTGGGATCCCCAGTATTACCAGGGGTGCGAGGAGCTCACAGTGACTGAGGCTGTGCATGCAGTGGATACTCCTCCACCTCTCCGGGCTTTTGGTCCCTTCATCCACCACCTACAATGGCAGTTCTAGCATTTCTCCTTCACTTAGCCTGCGTTTTCGAAGCTTTCAAGAGCCAATCTAGCACCTTCTCCTGTTTTTCTTTTCCAGAGTATTCTGTCCTGTATGATTGGGGAGTACTTTTATATAAGTAAACTCTCTATTATCCAACTTTATATGCTCTCCCGCTTGCTCCAGCACCCTCTGGATGTGGTCCCGGATATACTCCTCTGTTCATGTTCAAGGCTCCACAGCTCCTCCCAGATGCGGTTCCTTTGCCCTCTCAGCAAACCCAGCACACTTTTTGCATGCAGTTTGCTGTTATTTGACCCTAGCCATTCATTGGTCTGGTCGTCAGGAGGGGAGAGAGAGGTAGGTCCTAAGGGGAGCACACGTTGTCTGTACCATCTTCAAGTAGGGCTGGGGCTGGGGACTTATACAGACCAAGGGATATGATGGTGACCTGGGCTGCACGGCTTTCAAGGAAGTTGACCCAAACGTCACATCCCAAGTCAGAGCTTTCATTCCTCCCAATCTCAGTTCTGATCTTGGGAGAGCAGACATGTGTAGGTTGAGAATTCAAACTTTGCTGGAGTTCAACTATCCTTACAATTAAGCACTGGGCCTGATGCCCAGGATTTTTTGCAGAGATGTGCTGCCAAGGAGCCCTTGACTTTCATGCTTTGCCGTAAATCGGTGATTAGTCACCCTTAAACTTTCACAGTAAGAGTCATCTCTTTCTTTTGTTTTTATACTTACCAATTTCCCTCAGCCTCTCCAATATTGAAATACTGCACCAGTGAGTGCATTCCCTTCTATTGTGACTTGGGTTTTTTCACCCTTGACCTTATTCACATTTTGGACAGGATAATTCTTTCTTATGGGGAGCTGGTCTGTGCATAGTAGGATATTTAACAGCATCCCTGGCCACTACTCACTAGATGCCAGTAACATCCCTCTCCCACATACACACACATTACAACAATCAGACTTTGCCAAATGTTCCCTAGAGGGAGTGGGTACCATGCCATTGAGAACTGCAGTAGCTCGTCCCAGTTCACCACCAGTGAAAGTTTCAGCAACTGCATTGCTACAGCACGCTGGGCTCTGTCCACACTCCACCTGTTACCAATGATGGTGTCTTCCTTGTTAATAGGCCGGAGACTATTCAGTTTCAAATGCCCATGGAACTGGTGTGTTTTTAGACTATGGTGTGCTCCCAACAACAAATGCTAGAGATTAGGTGTCCAGGGGAGCAGACCCCAGGATGGACATTTACATACAGGAAGCTTTCTGGGGCATGCTGGGGTGGGAGTGGGGGGGAAGAGCATCTTTTGAGGAGTGGGCAGAGGGAGACATTGAATAGGTATCCAATTGAAATAGCTTTCCATCCTTCCCATGGAGAGCACTGGCGCTAGGATGACCATCTAAAGATGTCCAAATTGTATCTCTAAATCAGCCACCATTGGATGCAGGCTGCCCCCAGCATCTACTGACTGAGAGTAATTCTTAGGAAATTCTCAGCTCTGAGCCATCAGCAGCCAGAATTCCTGGACCCTGGGGAAATGGGTGCTTCACAAAGGCTGTGCACCAAGACATCCACTACAAAGATTAAAAGAGAAAACCTTGCAAATAATTTATTCTCAAATTAGTTGGCAAAGGATTTAATTTTTGCTGTTAAAGAGAACCTGGTAATGACATGGCATCTTGTGACCATCTAAGTCATTAAGTCAACAAATATTTAATGAGTACCAAACACTATTCTGGATGCTGTGCAGTAAGCTTATACTTGAAGAATAATGGTACTTTATAATAACAAAAATTAACTCTGTGAGGAAGAATAAAAATGAGATGCCATGCCATGAAATATAATCTATAACATCAATTGCTTATTTTAAACATATTACCAATGAAAAGAGGCAAGCTAGAGTAATCAGCACTTCTCAGGGGTTTTGTGTGGCTCTTCCAGTAGTCCGTGGGTTTGCCACTTACATTTTGCATGGTGAACATCGCACCATCTCCAATGCATTTGGTTGATTGGTTTGTTCATTTATGGAAAAATCAGGCTTCAGTGACGATTCTCCTAGAAAAGCAACCAGTCTTCTCAATAGGTCTGGATTTTTTTTAATTATTTGGTTTATTTCTGTGGTAGCCAGTGAAGAATGATAGAATTAAGTGTCTCCAGGATAATGGTGTTGGTGATTGTTCTTAAAATATTTCCCATAGATAAGGTTTGATGACATCTTTGGATGTCTTTCATCTCAAAGAAACCAAGCCATGCTTTAGGAAAGGCATTGAAAAAAAAATTTCAAAGAAATGTATGTATGTAGCAAATAATTTAATGTTATATAGCTATTCAAGCTCTAAAATATTAAGCAATGGTTTTCAAGTAGGGGTGATTTTTCCAATGTCTGGAAATATTTTTTATTGCACTGACTTTGGAGGGTGAGGAGGGTGTGGGTGCTACTGGCATTTAGTGGGTAGCAGCCAGGGATGCTGCTACACACCAGCAGGTTCATAGAAGATAACAGTCACATTAGTAAATTTCAAAGGACATTTAATCTAAACATTTTTAAGATAAAACATTAAAGTCCTCATCAAACTGAAATAAAAAATAAATAGAATTTTTGAAACATATTACATTTATATGCATATCTTTTTATATAATCATGAAACATTTGTGAAACTCAGTTCCCTATCTACCTTCATTCCCAGCTTCTTACGGAGGAATAAACGGGCGCCCTGACATGCAGATCCAGATCACACTCCAGTTCCTGTGTCCGTACCGACCCAGGCTGCAAATAGAGCAGTAGTCACATCTTTACTATCTGCTGAGTATAAAACTAATTTTCCCTTCAGATCAGAGATCCATGAGGCATCCATGACTTCTGGATTCCAGGCTTTCCCCCCTCTCTCTCTTTCTTCTGGTGATGTGAATTATTCTCAGGGTCCTAACACACTAAGAACTATCCCTGTACTATTTCCCTCTTCATCCTGAAAGAACTACCCCTTTCTCTACACCTTGTCTCTCTTCTTTGCTGTGATCAGTTACTATCCCTGCTATGAAGTCCTCACTGGAACCAGTGTCCTCTTCTAGACCCCAGTCTGGAGATAGTTGTCAGACTTTTCACACCTGTCTCTTTTCCAGAATTGAAGCCAATCTCCCAACTACAGTCTGGCCATTAATATAATGGTTCTTGACAGATTAACTAGAAGATGCAGTAAACACTTGCCAGATTGCTGACTAATGGCCCCTGCCTGAATATAGGCTCTCTCCTCCACTTTTTATAGAACCTGTGCCCCTTGTAGCACACGGAGTGCAGTATTGTAATGGTTTCTGTATTGGTTTCCTTTCCCAACCAGGCTGGGGGCTTCCCCAGGAGAGCGACTGAGTTTTTATCTACAAGCTATTGAATAGGGTATGGGGCATAATGGACTTCAAACAATGTTTGATAAATAACAATGCCTGGCTGAAAATTCCATTACTACCCTTTGTCTTTCTCTAGAGTCAACCATGACACTAGTCTCTTTCCTCTGCGTGTGCCCTGCCCAGGAGCTGGACTCTGGCGCTGTGTTCTGTCTGTCCTTGTCTTTCCCATGTTGATATGTATAAGCCATATTGTCTTGAGCATATCAGGCACAGATAAGTCACTACCTAGCAATTCAAACAAATGTTTTATGGGATTGCTTTAATGAACATCTAAAGAACTAGTAATTAATTTAATCTCAGGCATTTCTGTGGCTGCAGCAACAGAGACCATTAATACTGACAGGCCTCAGGCACCTAAACTGGTTTAAAGAGAACAGAGCTTCTCTGCAACTAAGTGACTTTTAATCAGAGTCCCCAAATCTATCACTGGAACTGTGGCAATTTACCCAGATGCAATTAAAGCTTCTACTTTAAGAAAAAGAAATGCTTTTCAGGAGAAAATGAGTGGTGGATTAGCATTTATATAGGCATCACATGGCTGCAGGGAGCACCAATGTTAGAAATAACCATGATGATGAAGAAATGTGGCATTATATGTATTAAGCTTGTAGTCAGAGCAGAAAAGAGCAAGAAAAAAATGGGCCTATTATCCAAAAATTATATACCAAATAAATGGAAAGAGATTTGCAGCAGAGCTTTGAAATGGAATGATATTATAGGGATTGTATTTTAATATTATGAATTTGTGCATTATAAAGATTGAAATGCGATATAACTACTATTTTAGAAAGGATTTGACCCCAATTATTCAGACTAGTATATGAAAATAAATATATGATATTTAATGTTTCTATGCCTTTTTTTTTTTTTTTTTGCTACAGAAGCCTCTAAGACTTATGAGAATAAAGTTATGGCAATAGTTTTTAAAAGTTTGAATAAAAGAGTCTGAGATTACTAGGTATGTCAACCAGTTTTCAAAATAAAGAATACAATATAGAAGTAAAGTTATTTGCAATTTGAGTTTCCAATAAACAACGAATGAAACCGTTCTGCAAGGGCCTAGGGAATTTTAGGTGTCATGCGTGTCACACAGTCAAAGAATGGAGGTACAGGGAGATTGTTATGCAGCTGAGCCAGCCTTCAAGGCTTTTTGGAGAAGGCTTACTTTGCTCGAAGGATGGGCCTCACGTGAAATCTCTTTTATGTGTACATAGTTAATATTTTATTTTTATTCATTTATACATTACTTTGTTTCAAAATTAGCTAGCTACATGAAATACTCATTAATTCAAGATAAGGTGTAACCCAAAATGATAAATAGATGGGATAATTTCCAGGTTAAGACCCCAAGAGGTTGCATCTTCTCTCTGCACTTGAGGATGGGCACTCTCTGCCCACCACTGTATCTCAATGCCTACGACAGGGTCAGGAACAGAGCTGGGGCTCAAAATTTATATGCTGAATTAACTTTTGTGACTTGAATGCCCATTTTAAATTCCTCCCCTCCTAGACTCTTACTGAAATAGGTATCAGAACAGCAAGAATAGGAAGACTTTTTTCACCAGTGTTAAATCAATCTGGAAAAGGGTGGCACTGCAATTTACTATTAATACAAAGGAGTTTATTTCTGCTAAATATAATTCTGATGGGGCAGAGAAAAAAAATAATTAATTAAAAAGTTGACCATGTAGAAAGGAATAGCCTATTTAAGAAGACAGACCAGACTAGTTTGGGCTGGAAGTGGCAGCAGGCTGGTGGATAATCAGGGGTATATCCTTCTATTCCTCTGGGAAGATTGTCAAGTACTGAAGACCACACAGGTGAAAAAAAACATGGGTACACTTTTAACAGGCTCCCAGCATGACACAGATGGCCCTTCCAGGCACGGGGTGGCTGCCATACTAAATAGGGAGTTGAAACCCCGGCTTTTCTATTTCTCAAGCGGTATGTCATTGAGCTGGTGGACGAAAACTAGAGTAAAGCTTACATTTTTCATCCTCTTTATTCAGAACAGAATGATTAAAATAATGACATGCACAATTTCAAGTACAACCATCTCATTTTTAATATTAAGCAAGCATTGATTTCTTGGTAAATATAAGCACCCAGTAAATGGTGGTCATAGTGATGATGATAATTATAGGCCCAAAGAAAACATTAACTTTTCTTTTTCTGGCTCAAATATTGATTGCTCAAGTATTGACTTCAGGTTTAACATAGCTGAATTTCTAATACATATTGATATTTTCTTCTTTCTCAAAAATCAAGTTAAAAAAGTTAAAAGGAAATTAAATGGAGCTTCCAAACCCAGAAGATAAAATCTATACTTCCAAGGAGCTCTCTCTGCCTCCTGGTCTTGTCCATTTGTGAGGGAACCATGAGAAAATTCACTCTAACGCCAATATTGATCAAACTAAACACTTCACTATAATTATCACTGTACAAACCGAAGCAAACAGTGTGATCAAGAGGCATCAAATGAGGAAACTGAAGAAACTATGGGGTAAAAAAAGACTCAATGAAAGGTTATAATGTTATTAATAAGTGATCAATGGTCAAAATAGTTGGTGGATACTATATCTTGAACAGTGAAAGCAAAGGGGAATTGGTACTATAAAATGTTTATTGAGTGAATGAAAATGTCAAATAAAATATAAGACTCAGAAGAATTAATATCCATGTAGTAGAAGTTCCATGGGAATGAAAATGATTGTATTATAGAAATTTTTTGCCTATTAATTCAATACAAAGGAAGATATGGTAATGTAGGACAGAACAATTCATCCCCAACATAGTAAAAATTATATCTAAACCAACATAGCATTTAATGGTGGAAAAATGCAATCACCTTTAAAGTCAATTCTCCTTTTACCAGTATAATTGAATATATCCATCTAGACATTCTAATGAATGCGATAATAAGAAAAAACAATCCAGGCAAATAAATGTCAGGGAAAAAGTGGTAAAATTATCCTAATTTGCACATTATGTTATTGTCTACTAAGGAAATCAACTACAACATGATCAAAACTCGTAAGTGAACTCAGAAACATGTCTAACTACCAAGCTAATATAAATTTCATAGTCTCCTGTATAGCCGCAATAATCTACTTGAAAAATCTAAGTGAAAATACTTTGTTCATAATAACAACAAAAATTGTAAAGACCTTACAGTAAATTTATAAAGAAATGTGCAGAATTTAAATAAACTATAAAAAAATCATTTGAGCTCAGGAGTTCGAGACCAGCCTGAGCAAGAGCAAGACCCCGTCTCTACTAAAAATAGAAAGAAATTAGCTGGACCACTAAAAATATATGGAAAAAAATTAGCTAGGCATAGTGGAGCATGCCTGTAGTCCCAGCTACTCAGGAGGCTGAGGCAGAAGGGTTGCTTGAGCCTAGGAGTTTCAGGTTGCTGTGAGCTAGGCTGACACCAAGGCACTCTAACCCGGGCAACAGAGTGAGACTCTGTCTCAAAACAACAACAACAACAACAACAACAAAAAAAAAAAAAAAAAAAAACAGGGCTCAAAGTATTCATATCAACTATCATGCATTATCATGAAAATTCAAATCAGTATTAAGTACTGAGTGCTTACTCATACCCAGCATTATATTGGGTGCAAAGAAAAAATTACAACAGATGCACAGTAAGCCTCTCAAAACCTAAGATAACAAAACTAACAAAGAAGAGGACAAACTGTCCACTGGTAAATTAATGTTGTAATATAAATACTGCTGAGACCAAGAAGCAGCAGATCAGTGTGGAATCATGTCAGAAAGCTCTTAGAAAGAGCAGAACTAGATGCTATTTTTTAAAAAAAACATGCATGACAATAGCCCTTGTTTTCAATTGTAGCTATTAATGGAAAACAATCCTTGCATATTCATTTCTTAAAATAAATCTCTTGCCAAATCCTCAGCCAAATTTGTTTTTTTAAACTAGTATCAAGACTACGTTTATGCACCACGACAGAGAACTCGGACTCTGTGAGAGGTGATGACAATCAAACCTGTCATTATATTCATAAAGGCAAGAGCTAACACTTACAAAGTCTTCACGGTGCCCAACACTTCAGAAAGAACTTTACATGCATCATCTCACTTAATCATTGCAACCACCCAAGGTATCCTAATAATCTCCATTTTATAAATAAGAAAACTGATTGTTAGAAAAATCCACTCATAAATCTAAATCTAAAGCTCATAAATCTAAAGCAGAAGATTCAGGCTCCAATTCTGGTCCTTGTAACTCCAAAGTCTGTGCTCCACATTTCTTTCCAAAACATGCAAAGGTGTCAGCGCTCAGACACAGCTTGCTCAAAGACAGAGTGCATTCCCCAGGCATTTGAACCCTTGAAAATAATACAGAAGTTCTCTGACCAAAGGCTACTGGTTTTCCAGGAAAAAAAGCAAGAGCACAGAAAGCCTCTGTGAACAAATTATGTCAGCATGGTATAAACTGGTCCTCAGTTTATACCAGGCAAAGTTCACTGACTCTATCTTTCAGCTAATCTCCTCTCTAAGGGAAAACAATAAAATTAATCTTAGATCCAGTATCCAAAAGGGGTGTGGGAACTGCAGGCTGCACTCAGCCAACAGACATGTTTTGCTTTGCCCTTGCAATATTTTATAGGTTTAAACCAAAATTTATCAATCAGGATATTTCATATCAAGAGACAGAATTCCCGATTTTCTTTTAAAAACTACACACCTGTGCCAACAGTGGACATTCATTTCCATAAGGCAAGGTTGCGCTGGCTGCCCCCGCAGAGGGGGCAGAACTCGCCCTGTGCACCCCTCCATGTTTGTATTTTCTTTTATTCCCACCCTGCCTGGTACTTCCAGATGTTTGAGTCTGCAAGCCGGCTCTAAGAAATTAGAGAGTTTTTTTTTTTTTTCTGCTTCCAAAACTACCACAGTTACTAAACATTTTTCTTGAAATGGATGGAATTCAATATTGCAATTATCTAAGAATCCAGTTATTCTGAGCTAAAAATCATTCAAGTGAGTTTTAGACTTCTGGTTACAAAGATAATTCTCATTTGCTAAGGATAAAAATCGCCCTACTAACATCTGCTGTGCATCATCTGGATTGTGTTTCAGTCCTGAGCTGACAAGATGATCAAAGGTTCAGGTAAAACAATCCTGAGACAGTGGGCCTGGCTACGATGGTTGGGCATAATTTAGGAAGGTGGGGAGAGAGCAATCATCCTCTTTTAGCCAGTGCTGCAGCAGCTGCATCTGAATCTGTTCGTGGATACACACTGAGTTACTGTGGTCATTGAAGTCATGGTTATCAAGAAATATAACACATCAAATTAAGCCAGAAATACGAGAAAGTTGGAAAAATAAGAGCATATACATGGCCTGTTCTCAAATATTTGTCAGATGGACAAATGGGTGACTACATCATGGTTGGACGCCTGATTTGAGTCCTTAATAATTATGTTAATGTCTAACGTTCATGGAGGACTTGCTAAGTGCCAGGCACCAGGCTAAGCTCTTTATGGGGGTGGCCTCAAGGCACCCTCACAACAACCCAGTGAGGTGAAAGATTATTGTCCCCACTTTATAGATGAGAAAACCGACATTTAGAGAGGTTAAGTAACTCTTTTAAAAAAAAAAAAAAAACCTTTCCCTGACCCTATGTTCTCTTCCAGCTAACACCCCATGTCTCTGCTCCCTTTCATAGCAAAACTCTTTGAAAGAGCTGTCTACACTCATTACACCCACATCAGTGAGTACTGACAGTTCAACCATCAATCCACCGTATCTAAATGATAGTTAAGAATACTCACCCCCACCATAGCAGAAGACACATTCTTCTCAAGCTCATGTAGAATATTCACAAAGATAAACCATACATATACTTAACTAGGAATATGGCTATTCCACTCAAGGGAGATCAATGGAATATAATACCAGAGAAGCCCTACTGCAAACTTTCTGTCACTTTCTCTGTCTTCTATATATCTTCTTTTGACTAATAAGATACAGACTTCTTCTCCAACTCTTTTTGAATGCCTCTTAATTTTTCCCTGGTAAAATTATCCAGAAAGTTAAGGCACTATAATGAGCTAAGAAGTTGCCTAAATTCTTTTTATACCCCTTCTTTTTATGTTGCCTTTGATCTTTGTATGATCTAAGAGGCATGCACAATAGGCTCAGGAATGAAATGGTATGTCAACAGAGCCGTAACCTGTAGCTGTAACCAGACTTCACCATGGCTATGGGGGCCTTAGAGCCACTTGTAGAGCTTTGGTTTTCATTTTTGTAAAACAAGAGTAGCACTGACTTCACTTCTATGACTTTTCATCTCCTGAAGCTGAAGGCATTCAACTGAGCCACATTCTATCGGACCTTTTTCCCAAGTCTCCAAATGCATATACAGTGCTCAGGGAAAACCTGAGTCCCACAACAATTAAAACTGCAGTATGGTCCCTTTCTTTTACATTGCTGGTCAAGGGCATTTCCAATAAAGTAAAGGTGGTTTGCGAATCAAAGGGGTTGAAGTTCTTTAGTTTCGGAGGTTGGAAGTCCAAGATCAGAGTGACAGCATGGTGGGTTACTGGTGAGAGCCCTTTTCTGGGTTGCAGACTGCCAACTTCTTATGGTAACCTCATGTGGCAGAAAGAGTGAAGTTTCCCCTGTTGTAATTATCATGTTGTAGCATATTCTTTTACACCATTCAGCTAAGTTCATAAAACAAAATTTTACAATGACTACTAAATCAGAGCTGAGTCCATACATTATAGTGCCGGCAATACGATGCACAGAAAAATGTCACCATTCTTTAATTGTATCAGTACAAATAATCTCTAGTGATTAAATAAATTTCTATCTTACAAAGAATTTAGAATCCCAGAAAATTTTTTCTCCCTGAAAAATAGATTTTTTTTTTTCTGCCGCTAGAACTCTCAAAGCTCCTGCAGGGTATTTCAGTCCCAAATTTTTCATGTAATTATTCCATTTTCTAAACCTGAAGGAAGTCAATAGTCATTTTTAAAAATTGTTTCTCCAGCAGGTCCAACTGCTCCCCAGTTCAGGTCCACATGGGAGAAATTTTTAATTTCATTATATTATGGGAGCCTTTTCCATAGCATAAATATAATGTAATAGTGAGCTATTTACTTACATCAGCCAGAACAGGTTTGAGCATCCATCAGATTTTGATTAATTTAAGGAAAAATAATCTATCAAAATGATAAGTCAATTACATATCCTTGCTAAGGAGTCTTTTGACTATAGATAAGGTTATTTTAGACTACACCCTATCATTAGGAGGCAGCCATTATTTCTATTTTAGTTTTCTCCTTGAGGGTTTCCATTGAACTTCTTGTGTCTAATATTTGCAATTCTAAATTGAACCAGTAGTAACAAGTTTTTTTTTTTCAAGTACAGTTTATAGAGTTGGCAAAGACACTTAATCTAGTAGGTTGGTAATTAATTTAAGCTAATTGGCCCTACCTCTTAACTATTACAGTGATTACAAATTAGTTTTCTTTTCTTGTTGCTAATACAATATTTGGATAATTATTTATGCACATGTCCAATGCGTTCCTTGTTTTATAGCGTGGGAATTGAATTTCCTAGTTAAACTTCCTAAAGTATTCTTGCCAGAATATGCCTGGGTGAGCCTTTGCGATACGTTTCTCAGCTCCTTGTCTCTTCTAGATACCAACAGAGTTCATTCTTAAGGCCTAGGCCCAAAGGTCCCATCTGTTCTTTATTTTCTTACTCAGTAGCCACAGGCTTCATTGCTAAATCCTCTACTCTCCCCCGCCATCTTCATTAGCTTTTCCCCCCCTCTCTCAACATCTAGTTTTCTCTTTTCTAGTTATTTCTAATAGGAATCTTTCATAATTATAAACGATGTTAAATTTCTGTGTTACACACCTCAACATTAATAAAAATAGGTGTACATAAATTCACACATAATTTCATGGGTAACAATTTGATATAAAAGGAGAGGATTATATGGAATAATCAAGGGACAACATATATGGTTTAGATAAATGCTGTCGAAGAAAAGAGAAACATGTGGGGAAGTTAGACACCCTTAACGTTATTCTCTGACTGTAAAAGAAATTCCAATTTTGGATTTTTTTTTTAACTT
Organism: Varecia variegata; assembly: GCA_028533085.1. NCBI lineage: Eukaryota > Metazoa > Chordata > Mammalia > Primates > Lemuridae > Varecia > Varecia variegata. The sequence goes on from CM052445.1 coordinate 13,416,860, forward strand.
CTATAAGCTAAACTTCAGGCAGACAAACAGTTACATTTAATGTATGCATTATACCATGACAGTATTGCAGATTCAGTTCTCTTCCTCCTCTTTAAGGTAATATGTGAATTTAGTTTAAATATATAAAGATGATAAAATATTTATAAGCTATCAAGCATCTGATTTATAGAGGACTTACAACAGGTTAATCTAAAACTCTTATTAATCTAAAAAAGAGAACTATAATGTATTTTCCCCAGGAAGGAAATAATATTTAATAGAAATATGTTAAAATTTTGTATTTAATATACCTATGAACCAAATATGCACGGAAAGAAGCTGACAGAGAGATCTATAGGAAACCACAGACCTGCCTTCTAAACAACTGTGGATATGAGCATAATAGTAAGATGAAATACAACTTAAAGGTTCCAAGAAGCATTGGTTTTATACCTTAAAGATATTATTATAAGCCAGATATTTTTAAATATTCTCAAAGACTTTCAAATTTCTGACTATGGAGTATGTTATTTTAGTGAAAACTGGGAACCAATACAACCACTTTAAAAACATTTTTTAAGCAAATGTAAGATTTGAAAAGTGTGTTATCCATGTTACTTACAATTCTATGTAACTTAAGGGAAAATCATGTCGATTTCTGTATTCCTTCCTTATGTCTGTACAATCTTGGAACTGAATAGCACAAACCCACACTTAATGTGCCCCTCGTCTTGTGTGAAGAGAAACAATTACAAATTACTGTTTCCTGAATATAGAACTTCCATGAAATGTTCTAGCATTTGGGCTGCCCCACAGTGTAAGTTCACAAATCATTTTCATCAAACCTGACTTCAGCAGCTCTCTTTGGCAAATTTTCCTAGTATATTACATAAAATGTATAATGTGTGCCTACATAGATATATTCCACATCCATCTTGATTTATTTATCATCTCTGTATCACTTTAGTTTCGTAGTGTGAAAATGTTGTAAAATTTCCACATTAAACTCCCCTTAAATAGATTTTCTTGGGGCTTTTGCTGTGTAAACCAATGTTCTTACTGCTTTTGTGCTTGGCTGGTATAAATATTTCATAAAACATAATATAGCTCAGCTGCTTTTTATTTTAGCGGATTAGTATTTAGGGCTGTTAGTTCAGTATATGTCATTAACATTTACATATCTTGGAACTGGAACCCATTTATTAAGTATGAAGGTTCACATAGTGTGAAGAGAATAAAGAAAACTAATTTAAATGTCTCTGTAGCTTTAAATATTGACGCCACAGTGCCATCTGGTGGGAGCAAGAAATTTGGAGCAGAAATGCAAAGCACAGCGTCCCCACATATCACAGGACGCTGGGGAAAAGGCGGATTCACAAAAGGGAAATGAAGTGTCGCTTCTTAACCCTGAAATTTCAGTTTGTGACAAAGTCCTAAGGGGAGAGCTAAAGACTTGCTACAGGACTGTGGCCAGCCAGGCTCTCATGAAGGTTTTTCAGATAGGAGAAGTGGTTGGATCCTCCATACTTAGCTTCACGCATTCACTTTTCATTCATTCCTTCATCTGTCCATTTAACAACTACCTGCTGGGATGTAGCTATGAAGAAAGCAGATTACATCCTTGACATCATGAAGAAAACATTCTGCTGTAAGGACATGGGCTATAAACAAATATATTAAATGATATATTGAATGCTCTGGGGGAAAAAATAAGCAGGGCATGACACCTGAATGCTGGCTGGGGGAAGCGTGTGCAGGAGGTGCTATCTTACGTAAAGTGGCCAGGGAAGACTTCTCTAATAATGTGACATTAGAGCAGATAACTGGGTCGAATGTGAGAGCAAGCTGTGAAGGTACCTGAGGGAAGAGCATCTTAAGCAGGAGGAAGAGAAACTGCAAAGGCTTTCAGAAAGGTGCCTGGATTTTCCGGAAATAGGTGAGGGTGTTGGGGCAGAGTGAAGGGAAAGATCCGATGAGAGGAGGTCAGGGAAGGGGCCAGGGCAGATTATGTCCTGCTATTGGCACATTGTTTAGCCATCTCAGAGACACATTCTCAAGAAGTGTATATGTATAGAGGAGGGTGCTTATTACTTTAGACTGAATAAGGGCAAGGAAAATGCACCTCCTTAATATGTTAAGTAACTATTTATGAGTATCTATTATTTGCTATACTTTGTACAAAATACTGAAAACACATAGATAAATATTATACTCTCTGTCAGTCTAATAAGGGAGTTAAGTAAAATAACAACTAGAATAAGACGTCATAAATACCACATACATGTTATGGGGCCGCAACAAAAGAATTCTAGGTGTTATTCATGCATAGGAATCTTCTGGGAAAAAAAAAACAAGATTGAGAGGTATCTTAAAGACTAAAATGTATCTTAAATACAGAAGGAAAAATAGAAAAATGCCATTCCAAGCAGAGGGAACATTATATTTAATGGTATTAACATTTATAATGAGTTTAACCATGTGCCAGGTACTGTTCAGAGTGCTTACATATATTAACTTAGTTCATTCTAACAACCTTATAAAGAAAACAGCAGTACTCCATTGCCATTAGTTCTATTTTATATGTGAGAGTCCAGCAGAGAGAAGGCTGGAGTTGGGACTCATAGTTGCCCCTGCCTATCTGTGGCATGGATGAGCTCCAGGACCACCCTCGTGCTCCAGCAGGAGCCAAGACAGTGATGACAGTGGCCTTGGATGGAGAGAAGGTGAAGTTCATGCAAGAAAGGCACAGAAGTCGTGGACCACATCACAAAGGCCAAGGATGGGACCACAGATGCTAGTGATAGGTGCAGCTCCCAAAGACATGTGAGTCCTACTGCAGCAGCAGCAGATGGCACAAGAACAGAGACCAACGGCAAAGTCCAAGTTCGAGACGCATCTCAGTAGTAACAGAGATTGAGTCACACACCTCTCAGCAGCTTCCAGAAGGCTTCCCGACTTTCCTTACATCTCCAGAAAGGGCAAAGGAAAGCCCTTAAGAGAACAGTTCTAAATTATGGAGAAAGTATGTGAAACAATAGTTTTAAACTAAAAGAGATGAATTTAATTCGAGTGACCTGATAGATCCCTTTCTGCCATCTGTGCAGATTGGAACTCATGAGAATGTTAAATTTCTGTGTTACACACCTGACGTACAATATGTAAATTTTAAGTTGACTTCTTATCTATGGCATTTGTATATAAGAAGCAATAGCAAGAACAGTGTTCTGGAATATCCCTCAGAATGGGCAATGCTCAAATAAATATTTTATATCAAATTATACATTGAGAATATTCTGTGTGTGTATGTGTGAGGGTGGGTGTGTGGTTGGTGAAACTTCAGCATGGTGACATGTTATCATACTCTGAAATAAATTGTATTTGGAACAAAGATAATTTATTTTTACCTTTTTGCTTTGCTTGACCGAGTTGCCAAAGTTGAATATAATTTTTTAAACAACCTTGCCATTTGCTGGAAAAAGTACAATGGTAAGAACCTGTAGTCTAGAATCAGACGGTGTCCAAATTCTAGCACCACCATTTTCTATAAATGTGACTTTTCATCAAGCTACATAATAATCTCTCTTTGTTTCCATTTACTTGTTTGTAAAATAGGAACAATAGAGGTACCTAACTCATACAGTTCTTAAGCAGATTAAATATATTACTATTTGAAAAGGGTTTGCAGTAGTGCCTGGCATATAATATCACTACCTAAGTCCTAGGTATTTTTATTATATCATTCAGGATGTCAGATTCTAGAGGTCTTTTTAAAATAGACACAGATTATGGTCTTAAATGACAAGTATGGTCACCAATGATCATTACTACCCACTTAAATCAGCTCTATGGAGCAACAGTGACATAACAATGATATCAAACCTATAAGCCTCTAAACATGATTTACTATTCTTCTCTATTCTTTTTTTTTTTTTAAGACAGAGTCTCACTCTGTTGCCCAGGCTAGAGTGAGTGCCGTGGCATCAGCCTAGCTCACAGCAACCTCAAACTCCTGGGCTTAAGCAATCCTTCTGCCTCAGCCTCCCTAGTAGCTGGGACTACAGGCATGCACCACCATGCCCGGCTAATTTTTTTTCTATATATATTTTTAGCTGTCCATATAATTTCTTTCTATTTTTAGTAGAGATGAGGTCTTGCTCTTGCTCAGGCTGGTCTCGAACTCCTGAGCTCAAACAATCTGCCTGCCTCGGCCTCCCAGAGTGCTAGGATTACAGGCGTGAGCCACCGTGCCTGGCCTCTTCTCTATTCTTTATCTTGCTGCTTTTCCTATGCTTGAAATAGTTGCAATGTCTTGCATGATTCCTTATTCTGACATTTACAATAAAATCCCCAAAAAGGACTGTACTAAAAAATTACACAATCTTTAAATGTATTTTATGTTTGATACTACATTAAAGACTTGCTTTTCAAGTTGTTACCTTATGAATCTTCTAAAGGAGAATGCAACTCAAGATTTAAAAAGAAATCACTGAGAATAAAATTCCTAAATAGAAAAAGGTAAGATTATGAATAATTTTAGTATGCTATCACATCCATAAAGAATATCATGATCTAATTAAATTATCCTATAACTTATTTATGACTAGATCCATCTCTTGATACAACTCATGATAAAATAAACATATTTAGAAAAAATTTTTTTGCTCATGTAATTATGAATGTGTTTGGTCTTTGTGCTGTCCATGCATTTTATGGTATACCATGCAAAGAGCATGACATTTGGAGTCTGGCAGCCTGGAAGTGAGTTTCATCTCTGGCCATTGATTATGATGTTGTGATGGAAGAAAATTCAAGTGTTGTAGTTATTTTTGCATCTAGAAATTATTGTAAAATTCCACATACAACATAGTAGTTAGGACCACGGGTTTTAGAGTTCGAAAACCTGGATTTTAATCCCAGCTTCACCTCATCCCAGCTATGTGACATTGGGAATATATCCAACCTGTCTATGCTTTCATTTCCCCATTTGCAAAGTGTAAATAATACTAATATATAATAAACATAATAATTATTTAAAAATCAGAAGATAGTTGTGAGACTTGAAGAAACACTGCATATAAAATTCTTAGAAGATTTTTAGGCAGACTGCAAAAAATAAATAAAAGTTAACTCCTTTTTTTGGCTCAAATTTTGGTCTAAGGGATAACACCGCATGTTATGGCCACTTATAAACAGTGCAACACAAGGCTAATTTAACATTGATGTGATTACAACAGTGTTCCAACAATATCACATGTTTGCAAACAACATATACTCTATACTCTTCAATCATCAAGATAAAACTAATTTAGAATATGTCCTAGTTCATTACCCCCCCAAAAAACTGAAAGCACAAAAGAGTTTACAAGCATTTTATGTAGGATGACCTCTGTGTCAATTTCTCTTAAAATAAGTGTGTGGGGGATGCTCACATATGTACGGTAGAGAGAGCACCTATTTCCTTTGACCAAAGAGGTCTTCTCCAACACCTTTCTACTCAGAGAAGCCCCGTACCTGATCACCATAAAGGCCAGCCATTTAGAAATTAAGAACTCAGAAAATGATTGATCAATCTTATCCTAATATTTATACAGTATCAATCTTCCATTTCTCCGTCACAATTAGCCTTCATTATATACGGCCTTTTTAAACTACATGATATTTTCAAATCAACATGTACTTAGGATTTATCTCCCTCTACTTAGAATATTGTCCTCTCTCACTGCCCGCTGCCAGATGTCTATCTAACTCATGATCTCTGCATATACTCAAAGTTTTACTTTAAATTTCACCTCCTCCAGGTTGCCTTCTTTGGTTCCCTCAGGTAAAGTTAAGAACTTAATCTTCTCTCTTTAATGCTATGTATATAATTTAAATATATTTCTTCTTGAATTTTGTTTTGTGTTTCTGCATGTCTTTATTCACTCACCAGACTATAAACTGGGGGATCAGGGATTGTGGCCTATTCATTTTTGTATTTATGTTTATGTTTGTTTTTTTGAAGGAAGTGAATTACTCACTTCATCACATTATTAAAGTTTCGTTTTCTCTCACATGCATTTTCATATGCAGTCATAAAATATACAGTCATGACTATAATGACATTTCGGTCAATGAAGGTGGTCCCATAAGATTATAATGGAGATGATTATAATGGAGACGAAAATTTCCTATTGCTTAGTGACGTTGTAACCATCATAACATCATGTTCCTCACATGTTTGCAGATGCTGGTGTAAACAAATCTACTGTGCTGCCAGTCATAGAAAAGTCTAGTATGTATAATTACATACAGTACATAATACTTGATAATGATATAAACAATTACGTTACTGGTTTATGTATTTACTATACTATACCTTTCATTTCCTTACTATACTCCTTCTATTTATTAAAAAAAGTTAACTGTAAAACAGCCTCAGGCAGGTCCTTCAGGAAGTATCCAGAAGGCATTTTTATCATAGGAGATGACAGCTCCGTTCATGTTACTGCCCCTGAAGACCTTCCAGTGGAACAAGGTGTGGAGGAAGGAGACAGTGATACTGATGACCCTGACCTTGTTTAGGCCTAGGCCATGTGCGTTTGTGTATTAGTTTTTAACAAAAAGTTTAAAAAGCAAAAATAAAATTTTTTTAAATAGGAAAAAAGCTCATAAAATATGGATATAAAGAAAGAAAATGTTTTTGTACAGTTGTACAATGCGTTTGTGTTTTAAAGTAAGTGTTATTACAGAAGAGTCAAGGGGTAAAATTAAAAAGTTTATAAAGTAAAAATGTTACAGTAAGCTAAGGTTAATTATTATTGAAGAAAGAAAAAATTTTTTATAAAATTTAGTGTGACCTCAGTGTCCAGTGTTTATAAAGTCTACAGCAGTGTACAGTAATGTCCTAGCCTTCACATTCACTCACCGCTCACTGACTCACCCAGTGCAACTTCCAGTCCTGCAAGCTCCATTCATGCTAAGTACCCTATACAGGCATACTGGTTTTTATTTTCTGTAGAGTAATTTTACTGTACCTTTTTTATGTTTAGATATGTTTAGATACATATCTAAATACTTAATTATTTTTGTTTTCTATGACATTTTAAAAGTATGGCAATATATCTATGCAGAACTTTTGTACCCCCATAATAAGCTGAAATAAAAAAAATAAATAAATAAATAAATAAATATAAAAAAAAAAAATAAAAGTATGTAAGTGGATTTTTCCCTAAGCATAAAATAAACATAACAAAGTATAAAAGTATAAGTGTTTCACTGACACTTTAAGAAATGGAATTTGAAGCAGAGTTTTCCCGAAAACACTGCGCAGAGGCTGCTATCAACAACTAGCACTTATTCTCAACTTCAAAGTAAACCCCCTTCCCCTTCTGTTGGAAGGTAGCAACGTGAAGCAACCTCAGCTTCCAGCTATTATATTTGATAGTCTTCAAACATGGTCATTTTAGGCGAGCCCCGTGTGGAGCACGAGCTCTTCAAAGGAACCAGAAGCACAGCGTGGCTTAAGATATCACTCAACAGAAAGATAAAGATGCTTTGGCAAGGTTGTGCCATTTCATCATTAGTTCTTTCATAAGTGCCATAAAGTACCTCTTTGGCCAAGTGTCAGGTTTAGCTAACAATGTGTAATTCAAATCTCCAGCGAGATTGGGCAGGAATGCACACTGACTAATCAAGGTAGTGGCGGGATGAGAAAGCAAAGCACTTTGGCCCAGGAGTCAGCTCCACCTGCCTATCTCTAGCTCGGTCCTCGGGCTGATTGGAGCCAGGGCTGCAGTATATGCAGTATCCGAAAATAGGAAGTAACGGGACTGTTTGCTATACTTGATATAATCCTTATCAAGGATACTTCCTGACATAACATTGATGACATTTAACATAAATCAGAACAATGATTAAAAGTTAGCGAGTACCTTGATGCCAGTGAAAAGTTACTAGCCTTTTAATGACTTTAGAACATCCCTACAGGGAAGGAAACCACTGCTGAGAATCTCCAATATGTCAGGTTTAGCACTAGGCTCTTCGTGTAAAGGCACTTGCTTTAATTTTTACAGTAACCCTATTCATTTATATTATTATGTCTACTTCACAAATGAGGAAATGGGGCTCAGGGGAGTTATATAACTTTTTCTAAGATCTCGTGGTTAGAAAGTATCAAAGCCAAGATTTGAACTCAAGAGAATTTAATGTCCATTCCACTATAGCAAACACATCTCTATTTTACTCAGGGCCTCAATATTTCTAGATCTTAAAAACCTCCCTTTTCCTATTCTTCTTTCCATCTTCTATACTTTTTTTGCCTTACACTTTCTAAAATCTTAAGGAAAGGAACCATTCTTCATTATAGGCTTCCCAGGATTTTGTGTATAACCTTCAAAAAATTCAACCAGATGCAAACAAATTCTGGAGTCCTATTGTCTGATGAAAGTGCACATTCTTGTGCGAGGAACTCAGTTTCCAAACATAAGCAAATAAATCATGTTTAAAACGGACTCAGAAAAAAGGAAAGGAAAGAAACGGCACAGGACTCTGACGGATGCTGCATTGGAAAGAACAGTAAAGAGAAGCTCTTGCCTCTAGCAATGATGCAAACATGTCCTTGTTATACTTTACTTATGTTCATGTGTACAGTGTTAAAAGTTCATCTTGTACACAGACAAAGCTAATTCCCCCTGGCTTTTTGCAAAAGGCAAATATTTCACTCAACTTTCAGCGGGTGTTTTTTTCTAATTCTATTTAATAATTTTTCAGATCTACAAGCAATAGCGACTAGAGAACAAATTGGTGACAAAGCTTTAAATTTCCAGAAATGTTTTCTAATTATATGTCAGTTACATGAGACCATTATTTTCAGCTATGTGCCAAGATTTCAATTTTTAGACTTTTGGATTTTAGATTAAAGATAAGCTACAAACGTTTGTAATTGGCTAAGTATTGGTTTCAGCTGATCACCACCACCTCACACCCCTCCACACCCAGCCCTTCATCAAAAACTGATTCAGTACCTGTTGTATTACCTGTCTGTCCACCCAAGCCCTGTCACCATCCTGGCCAATAGCAAACCAAAACTCAAAAACTCAACGGATCCCAAAACCAACAGGTGAAAGATTGTTTGGCAACAGGTAAAATATCACCTGCAACTACTTACTAATTACATAACAAAAAATATATTTTTACAATGCACAGACATGAGGATCATGTCCTTCCGTGATCAAAATAAGCATCACTCGAAGTGAGACGATAAACATTGTGAGCCTTCTGCTGTGATCCAGTATGACATATACAACATCACCTATGAAATATTCTTCCACCCAAATTTAACCTAAATCTAACTGAGCTTCAAAACCTAATAGGATTCAGGAACAAGTTAAATGATCAATGAGGAAATAATCAGACAAATCCAGGATGCAAACTGCTCTAAGAAAATTGGTTTGGATTCTTCCAAAAGGGGGAGAGAGAAAGAAGAGAGAGAGAGAATGGTTACTTCTAGATTAAAAGATATATAAACACCAAATGCAACTCCTGAATCTCTATTGGATCCTGCTTCAAATAAAATAGCTACAACAGACATTCTTAGAACAGTGGGATAAATTTGAATAAAGACAGGATATTTGATGATAGTATAGAATTATTGTTAAATATCCTAACAATAGTATTGTGATTATATAGGAAAATGTCCTAATTCTTAGGAGAATCATGGTAAGTATTTAAGGGTGAAGTGTTATGAGGTGATCTGTTTACTTTTATATACTCCAGTATATACAGGATACATATACAGATATATAGATATAAATAGAAAAATCATGAAAAATATTAATTTTTGAATGGAAATAGAACATATGTCTTTATTATAATAGTCTTTAAACTTTTATTTGAAAATTTTCATAATCAAAGTTGGTGGCAAAAGATAATCTGAGACAAAAGATTCCATAAGAAACAAAGTTAAGGTACTTTCTCACCACTATAAGAAGACATTGAAGAGTTTAACAGATTTGATATTTCTGTGCAGTAATCATCCTGATTTGCAGAGGGCTAGGTCTGTAGATGCTAGTGTCTTTAAGCACATTTACTATTATATTGCTTCTTTCATAACTTTTCCTTCTTTTTCAATTGCCACATTCTTTGATGGAGAGAACAATCATAAAATCCAAGTTGAACAATAAATTCTCAACTTCATTTGAAAAGTGAGGTTTTTTTTGAAGACCAAAGTAAAGCATCTTGATTCACATAGTATTTTTAGCATTTAAGTGAAATTTTCACTTTCTCAAAAGTTATGATTATATTAGTTTAAATTAATAATCTCAAAGGGTAGAAACTTGTAATTCTAAACCTCTCTTCACTGTTGCTAGATTTCAATTTAGGCGATTTACCCTAACTTGCATGACTGAGACTCCTCCCATTCGATTAAGGGCAGCACAGGGGCTTATCTGGAAGGATGATCACCGAGATTACCTTGAATCATCATTGCACATCATAACTGTGCTTTTGTTGTGCTGATATAACTGATGCCACTAACTTACAAACTTAACTATAGCAATTTGAATTGTTGAAAGTTGCGAATTTACAAACTATTTGAAAAATTTAAAGTTTACACAGCAAGAAACAAAACTTAGGTAATTTTAATTTGACATCATTTCATACTATGAAAATTATAATGAGCTTAAATCTCTAAAGGAGTGAATCACTTTGTTTTCAGGACTTGAAAAGACTAGTTACCAGTATGGACTTAGTATTACTGACAAAATACCTATTAGATTTATGAGCTAGACTTTTTGTCATCATAATTCTGGATGATTTCTTTCTGGCGGCCAATTTTCAGGCTTTCAGGGAGGTATGGCCTTTATCAAAGTCACCTTGTTTAACAGAATCTGGCAGTACCAGCTTCTCTGCAGGTGTCAAGATGAGGTCAACTCCAAAGATAATAACATAGAATTCAAACAAAATTCATTTTGTTCTATATTGGTCTCCTTTCTGAAGTCTCCTAAATCATGAGCATAGTTTTAAGCAAGAAATATTTTTAAAAACATACTTGTTTAAGAAACCTCACAAATAACCTTCTTAACTATCTTAAGAGAGCATATAAGGCATTAGTTCTTACTATAAGTTAACATCATTTAGCAAAGTAGCTCTCATCATACATATTTCACTACACATTAACAATAAAGTACAAGGGTGCCTGCTCAATTGGTTAGTAAGGTCAGTGTGAACCACACCAAATAAATCATCAACTATTATTAAAGCACTGTTAAATTTAAGGAACATATGGAGATTTCAAAGACATGAAACGTCTCTCTCTAAGATTCGGACTCAATCTTTCAACTGTTTTCTTAGACATTTATTTATAAAACTCTGCAGTGAATATAGCTGCAGATCAGATATGGACACTGACCCCCAGGTATTTCTAGTCTTGTAGAAGAGATAAGGCTGACTACCAAATAGTTATAAAGCTGAAATAGCTAGGGTAAATGCTTCAGAAGTATGTTAAAAATTATAGTATGGGAGTTTGAGGAAGTTAGGAGAGAGATTTTCACATGGATGGAAGCTCAAACTCAACATATCCCAAGTCTCTCTTCCTCATGCATTTACTCACTGCTTTCTTCAAAGAAATGATAAAGTGCTAGAGATATGCCAGGCACTGGACTATGTTGATGATAGAACAATATCTTCACTCAAGAAACTTTCAGTCTAGTCCTCAAACCTCCCCACTGCAGTGTGCACTGTCTCAACTCACAGCACCGCCATGTTTCCCTCTGTCAAAGGGAGAACCTCAAAATCATCCTTGACTCCTTCTCCTTTGTATTCATTTGGACCCCAAACGCAGTCAATTCTACCTCTTTTACTCTTTTTTCATTCACACTGCCACACTCCAAGCTTAGCTCTTCATTCATACTTTATTACAATTGCACTGTCTCCTAATGTAGGATCTCCCCCTGTCCTAGCCACCGTCCTTACTGCCAGCAATATACGTATCTCATGCTGTCATGGCCTCAGCTCCAAAATAGTTTCTTGTTCATTGCAAAATGATGTATGATTCATTAGTATGAATAGTAATATCAAGACTATTGTAATCAGATATCAACTGCTACTCCCAGCCTCATTTTTACATGTCCTGTCTCCTGCACATCCCAGGCTCCAGTCACACCTGACTATTCACTTTTCTAGAATATGCCCTGTGCTTTCATGCCCTGATCATGGAGTTCATTCTGCATAGATCACCTTTCCTCTACCTCACCCTCCTTCAAAGTTGTATTTAATCTTTCAATCAAGTATCCGACTTCTTTTAAACTTTTCCCAATGTCTCTCATCCTAATTAGTATATATTTCTCCTTTTGAATATTCATAGCCTTTTGATTACACCTTTTGATTATGCATTGTATTTGATTTCCATAATGATATTACACAATTTGCAAAACACTTTGACAAACTCCTCATACTCATAACTCTGGTTTGAGTGCAGGAAGCCAGAGGAGGAAACAGGTTCAGAGAGTTTAAGGTTCATAATCAGGTCTCATAGTTAATAGCTCTCCAACAATCCTCTGCTCATGCTCACGTATAGAGTTTTTATTTCAAATAAGTTTTATGGTCCTGTTTTCCTTATTTGATGTTGGTTTCTTCAAGTGCAGGAACCCACATCTTGCTTACTGCCTGGAACATAGTATACCTCACTGCAGACTTACCTAATTAATGAATTGAATTTCTCTTCCACATCACCTCTCTCCTTAGCTGAGGTCAAGTCATCTCTTTGAATGAATTTAAGGAGCTAGAGGTCAATAATCAGCATTGAATCAAACATGTCTACCTCATACCTTGTGTCCAGGTGAAGGGACTGTGCGCTTTTACCCTATTCCTGAGATAAAGTCTTAAAGCAATAACTCAGTTATTACCTGAGTTAATAACCAGTCTTCACCTTAATTGCCTGGGCCCCAAAACCTTAAAAATCTCCCAATGGAAGGAAAACCTGTGGTTCTACCAAGAACCTGTACAACGGTAAAACTCAATAAAACCCATTAACTCAAATATCATGATCTATAATAATTTATTTAACTTTCAAATTATGATGATGACATATTCAAAATATTAGCTGCTAATTCCAAATGCCACCTGTGATTTTTGTTAAAGCATCCTTTTTACTGGAAAAGAATTTTAAAGACCTCAATATTGATCACAATTTTGATACTGTAAGTCCTGAATATTTACCTATAAATTATTGAAAAGTGGAAGGAGAGAGAAATACGTACAACCCAAGTTTGACATGAGTTAGTAAAGACTTTGTAGTCTCTGCTATTAACTTCAGGTATTGGGGTTTTTATCTCTTTAGTCCATAATGACTTTGGCACAATCATTATCATGTTATTTCACTGTCTTCACATTGAAAGAAATGAAACCTCAGGATGTATTAGGGAAAAGCATGAACACTGAACTCTCACTTTCATCATCAGAACCAGTTTCTCCACTCTTGTTCTGCTCTATGCTGCTGCATATCTAGTTTTGGAGTACAAACTCTTCATACTCCCACTGTACTCCTTTCCAGTGAAATCAAAGAAATGCAACTCATCAAACATTTGGCAGCTTACTATCTGCCCCTCACATTTCGATGTCAGCTTGAATGTTGTCAGAAAAGCAGATGGTTCCACATAAGAAAGCAAGACTGAGCTGTTCATTTCTACTTTGTATCTCAATGTGATCATCTTACCTGAATTTTAGCTTCCTTCTAAACTAGAAAGACTCTATTGTCACAAAGTAAAGTCCAAACTAAATGATTAAAGGAAGGTACCCACATTGGGTGTAGTGAATTTAATCTAAATCTTAAATCTCTACCATAAAATTATTCTGCAATGAATTAGGAGTTGCAAGTAAAACATACAAAGGACATTTTTGCTCTACTTGAAAGCATTTATCTGGACTATCATCTTCAGTTTCAGGCATTATACCTTAAGAAGAAACTGATCAAATTGAAATATAACCAGAAGAAAATCACCAGGTGGTGAAGAAATATGAAACTATATCAGAAATGTTGAAGTAACTGGAGAAGTTTATGTTGGAAAAAATAAGTATTAAGGAAAGAGATGATGATTATGTTAAAACCTCACTTGAAAAGGTGTATTATCTTTGTTTAATATTTTAAAATTACCCAGTTGATTTAAAATAAGCCCACTGGCTGAAAGTTCCTGGTAGAGAAAAACTAACAGAAAATTTATTTGAAGCCTAGAACTAAATTTTCAATGTCTCTGAAAAAAGGAAGCGTTGCCTTGGAAGGTAATATAGTAATATATTCCCTATCAAAACAGAAGTCCAAAGAGGGTTTGCAATGACTTGGTGGTCAATTCTATACAATGGATTCCAACACTGAATGGCTGAGTGGGCCAGTTGATCATTGAGTGCATTTGCAACTAGAGATTCTATGATCTCTTATTCCGTTTATGAAGACAGAGTTCTTAGAAAGGTTAAAAATAGCTTCTAAGTAATGCATTTCAAGCACAGAAATAAATAAAAGTTATTATTAATTCAATTAAAATGAAATTTATTTTCCTATTCTCTTAAAATAGATTATTTCAACTGATTTTTCTTTCATCTTAAAGGATCAAAGGAATATAAGTAGATAAATTATTAGGAAGAAAATAGTACACAGTTATCTTTGGATTTATCCCAGTTTGGTCAATTCTTTATGAAGCTGAATTAGAAGAGGTCCTGGAGATGAGGATTTCATCCAATGAGATTTTACAGAGCAAGTGAGAAAGCACCTGGAAGGACAGTATGAAAAGTTTTAGATTAATATAAGGAAAAAGAAAAGAAATCAAGTCTGAACATACATCAAACTACTAAGTAAAGAGTGGTATTGGAGAAGGAGAAATTTTGACATCTTTTACTCATTCATAATATTTGAAATGTGTTCCAATAATCCTGTATTACTTTTAAAAGTAACACTTAAAATACTTTTTAAAATAAAGCTAACAGATGACCAATACTTCTTCAGTACTGAATAAATATGAATGAGTTTCATTATACAAGTGCTCAAAATATATTTTTATCCTTTTGAACAGAGTTCTGCCTTACATATGATTTAGTTTTGGGATTGTGCTCTGCATAAAATTGAAAAAGAGAAAATGATGTGCTATTCCTGTCTTCATGAAACTTATAATCAAAGAGAAAGGTCAAGAAATACATCTATGAAATAACTAAGGAACGTATTTACCAAACAACATATCAGCAGAGTGGTGTTCACTAGATGACAGTACAAACTATGCACATAGATTCGAAAGAAATCCTGAATAAAGGCAGGGTTAAAATTAGGTGGGGTTACACAAAAACGTTTTCTAAATGATGTAGAGATGTTAATGCCAGTTTTTAAAAAGATAAGAGACTAGGAATAAAGTTAAATTAATTTTAAATCATATGACTCCTCCTCTATCACTCTTTTAATTATCAGATCATTTCATCCATTCTTAAAAAGAAAAGAACATTCCTTCCATCTCTGTTTCCAGGTCATTTTGTTTTTATTTGTTAATAAACACTTTCATTTAGCTTTGAGGAGAGTTTTATGCTATTTAGGCTTAGGTACCTGGATGACGGATTGACCTCGTGGTTCTTCTTAGGCATGCGGTGCTTTACAACATCCTGTCAAAAACAACCTTTGCTCAGACTTGCATTTGAAACAACAGAGTCCAGGACAGGATAGCGTGCCTTCAGCTCACCTCAGTGGGTGCACTGCTGCAGCTGCATAATGGACTTATTCTGTTCATAGGTACCACATCTGCTAGGTAGAGAAGTTGCTGAAGACGTAATGGGCAACTGCATTCATTAATAATAACCCTAATACTTTTAGTATCCCTTTTTTATTTTGCTTTTATTGCTTTTTAATAAAAGGTCCTCTTGAGTCTAATTTTTTATAGACATTCTTAACTATTTCAAGGCTCAGTTGACCATTTGTGTGAAATTCAAGACCCAAGCATTCACTAAATTATGGCCACTGTAGATTTCACTATCACTAAAGGAAGAAGGAAAAGGAACGAGATAAGTTAAATGTGTGCATTATGCTGCTTTTAGGGTGTGTGGTAAAGAATGTATAAGCAGCTCAATTTGTTTAAGAAGTGTGTTAAACTGTGATTTGCCTTTCTCCACTGGGTTATGGTTGGAGCAACCTGGATTCCAGTCACAGTGTATTATGCATCCAGCACAGTGTTAAACACTTTCACACACATAGACACACACACCCCTCATTTAATCCTTCAAACGACCCCATAAGGACTATAGTTTAGCCCCACTTTTGAAATTAAAAGAGGTATGCTCAGAGAATTCAAATAATGAACTCATGTGAAACAGGAATTCTTAGCATAACCAATATGTTGAACAGATTTCTTCCCACGCATGTGCACTGGAGGTCTGGCAGCCCTGCAGGTTTGCGCACATGGGGCTGGGACCTCCTGCTAGCGAGTGTGGAGACTGCCATGTCCCTCAGCAATAGGTTCTCACCCGTGTGGCCTTTTCCAATATTTGGGGCCTCAAATAGCTTCTGCATACCCAGTTCACAGAGCAGATGCTCAGCTGTTCTGCCCCCCACACCTACGCAGAGGACCCCCCACCCCCTTAACTGTGCCACAGAGCTTCCAAGGCCTTCTGTGCCCGTGAATGACACGGCGTTGTCTGAGAGGCTTGTACACTTCCCAGGCAGCACTCAGGAAGTTTGACAGCTCGATGTTCAGAACTCACCCACCACGGGAATTTATCCCAGTGTCCCAGCCCTACTTCCTGGGAGTTCAGTTCTGAGACTGAAGATTCGGGTTCTGTGCTCTACTCTCTCCCACCTCCTCCCCTAGTAAGGGCTTCCTTCTGCCCTTCAGAAAGCAGTTGACTTGGTCATGGTCCATCCTACTCTGTGGTTCTTTGTGAAAACATCTGCCCCTCCTGTATTGTAGGGTTGGCTTTCAGGATTGAAAAGAAAACCATTTCCTCATTCAACAAAGTCTGATTTTTACAAATCAAAAGCACTTGCTTTTAGGCTCCAATTTTTTAAGAACTCAAAAAACTGTACTTATTTTAGAACTCAAAGCAATGTCTTCTTTGTCCGAGGTTTTCTAAAAGCATGAAAGCCCCACTTGCAATGGCCGGAGAGGCGTAGGATAATTAAAGGATGAGGAAACAGCGGTAGAAAATAAAGACGGTGGGTGGATAATATCAAAAATTTTATCCAGCTATTCTGGATTTTCACTGTTCATTTTTAAAAGTACAATTCAAAACTTTAAAAAGTCAAATTCAAATGTATCAAAGATAATTTTTATTTTTTGTTTGGTTTTGTTTAAAGAGTGATAAAATTTTAAAGATTATTTAAAGTAATAACTCTTTGACATCTTCTCATAGTCCTTGAAACAGTACCTAAGGTAGAGAAGTAGAAATTATTGGCTTAATGACTGTGAAGACAGGACAGACTGCAAAATACCTCAAATTAGGTCGTCTGAAGCTTTAAGTGTTTCTTTTTTTCATGCAATTTTTATTTCTCAGAAAATTTATGAAAAAGATAAGTTGCAAACTTTAGGCTTTTAGCCACAATTATATAGACATATAAGTAAAGTTTATTCTATAAAATAGCACTTGTTCTATCAATGTATTCAACAGCAGAACTATTGAATCATATTTCAGGTTTTTTACAGCTATTTAAAAGCATTTATGTTGTTCTAAATTGACTGTGGTGATGGTACCTGTGAATATACTAAAAACTGTGACTTGTATACTTTAAATGGGTGCATTGTACAATATATGAATTATATCTCAACAAAGCTGTTTTAAAAGATATGATGTGTTTGCCACTCATCTAGATATTAGGTTATGAATTTAAATTTTTTAGAAAAGTTTTCCACCCTCCACAAATTAATTTTTAGACTCTGCTGTTGTTCAAACCATCACTCTATTCTGCAATATCTATTTGTGTATGTGTTTATATGTCAGGCACTATTTCATTCAACAATATTCATTGACACTTGCCACATGTCAAACATTTTTCCAGGAGCTGGAATTGTAGCTGTGAATAAAGCAGAACAAAAATTCTTGACCACATGGAACTTACAATGTGGTGATGGATGACAACGAACAAATAAATACATAAAACATGCACCATGGCAGATGGCCATCACAGCCATTAGACCTGGGCAAGTAGGTTCCTATCTGGGCTCCAAGTTTTAGAAGCACCTGTTCTGGCCCTTTACTGGCCATGCACCTCCTGTCTGGGCAAGTAGTCTACAGGGTCAAGCATACGTGTCCATCCTTGAGGGCTGGGGTGTCCATAGGCATGTACCTATGTATTACTACAGGAAGGTGCTGAGGTGAGATATATAGAAGCTTGAGGTTTTCTTCTATACTCTGGCCTCTAACCCTATAAATATAAGAATGTGTACTTTTGATTGATTGTCAGTGAATTGGCTATTTTACATCTCTGTAGGGGAAGAAATTAACCTGTAGAAAAAAATTTTACAAGTAAAAATAATTAATGTTCTTTGCAATGCAAATAAATTTTGTCTGGTAGAGTTTCCATTGATTTCTCCCCTCTAGAAAAGACAACCCAAATATTTTATTGCCCTATAGGATAGTTACTAGTTTTGCATCTATTAGTAACTTCATTTCAGCACTCCTGACTGTATGTATATGTCTATATGTACATACATATATTTAGATTTTTGAGATTCTCCTTTGGTCTGAACATCTTACTAATTAATGAGATTTAATTCACATCCCTCATTAACTAATGAGTTAAATGAATATTTCATACATGTTCATTTTTATCTGTACCAGAGCCATAATGCAAATTATTTTTTTAAGTTTTGAAATCTATGTATTAGAAAAGGTTTATAATTTAAAATAAAATGATCAGGGAAGGTCTCACTGGTAAGGTGATATTTGGTCAAAGACTGAAGGAGATGATAGAGGTAGCCATTCGATAATCTGGGATGAGAATGTTCTAAGCAGAGACAAAAGCAAATACAAAGAACCTAAGAGGGAATATAGGAATAGTGGGGAAAAGAAACTGATTCCCTTCTATGTCTCACAACCTGAGTAAATTCTGTATATACAGTTTGGAGGTGTGAGAGCAGACCAGAGACAGCAAGCGAACATTGCCTGGGCATGGGCTGTAGACATCTAGAGCGTAGGTATTTCAAAAGCAGCATATTACAAATGTCTGTGGGGACACTGCCAAGGAAATAACTGACCATCTTGGAGGAAGGGGCAGATGTTCCCCTAACGAGATAACAATGACTGTGGTAAAATTGGCAATCAACAATTTAATCATGCTGCTATGTGGATGTCCCCTATCTGGCCATTTTGAATAAAAGTTACAGTAAAGATAATTTTCTTTTTTTTTACAATTTCTTCTAAGTCATGAAAAGAAATTAAAAAAATTAGTCTCAACACAAGTTACTTATTTGAGTAATTGTGTCTAGTAGCCAGCACAGATGCTACAGTTTTCTGTCTAAAATAGTTTTGTCTTTAATTTTATACTAAAGTCATCTTGTAGTTACAGGGAATGTTCCGAATTAAGATACATGAGAGACCTGAACCTATTCCCTAAATCATCGAGACCTGAATAGTTAATGTCTTGGTCCATTTTTTGCTCCTATAACAGAATACCACAGACTGCATAATTTATAAAGAATAGAAGTTTGTTTGCTTCACAGTTCTGGAGGCTGGGAAGTCCAAGAGCATGGTGCCAGTATCTGGCAGAAGGTAGAAGTGAGAGTGAGAGTGAGAGACAGAGAGGAAATAGAGCGGGACTCAGAACTCCTCTTTTATCAGGAGCTTACTGCCTCAATAATAGCATTAATCCATGTACGAGGGCAAAGCCCTCATGACCCAATCAGCTCTTATAGGTCCTGCCTCTCAATACTGCTGCATTGGGGACTAAGTTTCTAACACGTGAACTTTGGGGGACATATTCAAACCAGAGCAGTCAGTAAAGCTAATTCCCTGTATTACATTTTAGAATGCATAGAAATAGTTATAAATAAAAAATAACTTAAAAAAGCAAAAAAGAAGCAATTTTCTACTAAACAAAGTTTCGTATATATAATATTTAACTAAGATTGAGCAGTTAGTGTCCTGCTTTTTATTTTGCCACAGAGATGAACAAGGCTCAGATGTAAGAAACTGGATTTATGCATACAAAGCAGTTAATTTTTATTTGCTATCATTACAGCAATATTCTAAGAGCCTCTTTAGTAATGTCAAGCCACATATGAAAAGAAAATAAAAATTTCATCAGCAAATAAGTCATTTCACATACTTTGGAAAGCAGACAGAGGCAGGTTGTCTGACTA
Source organism: Varecia variegata (assembly GCA_028533085.1). Lineage (NCBI taxonomy): Eukaryota > Metazoa > Chordata > Mammalia > Primates > Lemuridae > Varecia > Varecia variegata. The sequence continues at coordinate 13,437,136 of CM052445.1, forward strand.
GTTTTCACTCTTATACGTGTGCTCTTTTGTGTGAGAAATATTCTGACATTAGGCCAGAGCATGAAGGCACAGACTGTTTGTTTTAAAATGTTTGTCTGTGTTTCTCTGCCTTTCCTTTAAATGTGTATTCATTTTGAACAGTGTAAATAAATGACTGAATAAATGAACGAAGAAGCATTTATTTCCAGGGTCACAAGCAGACTCAGAGTTCCTTCTACCATTTTCCTAATCAGCTCTTCTTGTCAACTTACAACAAAAGCAGACCCTTGCCCTCTTTTAGCACACAGCACAGTTAAGCATGCAGAAGACAGCAAAGCATACAAAAAATGCTTTGACATATTGTTTAAAATGCTATTATCACAAATACAGTGAGAATCTGCACCTGACCCCCTCTTAGCTATACAGACGTGAGTTCTGGTCTCCGGATGTATCAGAGTCTGGTAAACAGAAATAATGAGGCAAATGGTCCCAAGAGCATCATTCTGATCATTTGATTCCATTCGTGGCTGCCTTTAATGGCTAGGGTCACTGACACAACTTAGCACTGACAGCAGCTGGAAGATCGCCCATAGGAAGAGGCCACCAAAGGATGTTCTCAGGAAGTAAAGAAATAGCTAAGAAAAGCAAAGGGAGAAAACTATTAACAGTAAGAAAAAGAAGCTCTGATTCCTTTACGTATCTCAAAACTTGAGAAGAATCTACGTACAATTTGGAAGTTTGGGGATGCAGACAGGAAACCAACAGGCAAACATTGCATGGATAGACTTGGGCTGCAGATGTCTGGCCCGTGGAATGGAGAATTGATTCAGGAAATCTTGGAGAATTTTAAGACAGCTGGAGTGAAAGAACCTCTTTCACCTACAATGTTCCACAAAAAATGTGTCATGGGGAAAAAGGTCAGACATAAGGAGAAAAACTATTCAGTTTTTCTGGTTTAAACTAATTAAATGTATCTAGTTCCGTTATAGTCTAGTTTATTTATATTTTGGAAGGCAAATAATTACCCAGTTTAGCATCATGGATATTTTTATGAAACAGTATATCCATAACATTCTCAATCCAGGCCTCTTAGAGCATCAGTAAAGGAATCTGTGTGTGTGTGTGCGCGTGTTGTTGTTGTTGAATTACACATAGTTATTAAGAGAAAATTATTTTGTTAGTGTCATTGTGTTTTGAATATTTTGATTTCAAACAAAGAAATGATAAATCTGGAAGAGATAATAACCATCTTCAAATTTTTTACTTTTAAATTAGTATTCTTCCTATATATCATTGATTACTATAGTTTATTTCATTTATTTTTAACAACTACCTCCTCCACTCCAGCCTCTGGTTACAGAGGCTTGAGCAATAAAATAAAACAGGCAAAGTACTTTCATGGAGCTTGCATTCTGAAAAGGGAGAAAAAGAATAAACAAATATATAATGTGGAAAGGAAGGAAAAGTGGCTTGAGGGGAAAAAAAGTAAGATTATGAGACTAGGGATGGGAGTTGCCTGAGAGTGGTATATTATCGGTAGACCATGGTAGGGGAGATGCCTCTGACAAGGCAACATTTGAGCCAACATTTGCAAGAAGTTAGAGAAATGGCCATGAGGATACCTGGGTGTGATGTCTCTTTTGTGTGTCAGCTTGTTGAGGCTGCAGTTCCCAGTTATTCAAACTAATCTAGGTGTTGTTGTGAAGTTACTCTGCACATGTAGCTAAAGTCCATAGTGAGTTGACTTTAATAAGGGATATTATCCTGGAAAATAATGGTGGGCTTGACTTAATTAGTTTGAAGGCCTTAAATATAACACTGAGACAGCCCAGAGAAAGAAAAGAAACTCTGCCTGTGGACAATAGCTTCAGCCTATGCAGGTGGAATTCCACCCTGCTTATCAAACTCCCGTCCTGACTGCCTGCCCTACAATGTTCAGAATGGCTGAGCCTGGCCCCACAATTCCCAGTCCCTTGTAATAGACGTCTTTATATCCTACAGGTTCTGTCTCTCACTGAACCCTGACTGATATGCTGGAGGAGGGCATTCCAGACATAGGAAACAGCAGGCCCTGCGGGAAGAAGCTGTTTGGCAGGAGCAGGAGACAGCGTGGAGGCCAGTGTGGCTTCAGCAGGAAGAGCAGGAGGGAAAGGAAGGAAAATTTAGCACTGGACGCATTATGTTCAGATGTTCACTAGATATCTAAGTGAAGAGGCCAAATGGGCGCTAGGATATTTCAGTCTAGAGTTTGGGCCAGAGTCTGGACTGGAGATAAGAATTTGGGAGAGCCATCAGCATAGATGCTATTTAAATCAACGAGACTGTCTGAGCCCTGAGGGCATTCCAACATAAAGAAGTCAGCAGAAGAACAAGACATGTACTGAGGGGTGAGGCAGGAAAAACACAAGAGAGTGGTGTCCTGGAGACTAAGAAGAGGGTGTGCCAACCACAGCAGGAAGTGGAATGATAACCACTGATTGGAATTAGCAATGGAGGCATCATTGGTGACTTTGACAAGAATAGTTTTGGGGACAAAAACCCGATTGACATGAATTCAAGGAAGCAGGAGAAAGTAAAGACAGCAACCGTAGACATCAATTTAGTAGAGTTTGCTAAAAACGAGATTAGAAAAATGGGATGGTAGATGAAGGAGGATGTGCCAATGACAAGTTCTCGTTTAAATAAGGTTGTCCCTGATGGTCATGATGTCCCCTTCCCCTGGTCCTCCATTAACTGTGTTCAAAACTGTACAAAGTAACTTGCTCAAAAAATACTTTTCAAACATAAATCAGGATGACGATTATCAACATCATTTAGGAAATACTTTGCTATTAATAGTAGCAGCAATGTTGAACTAAAATACTTTCAGAGAAATTAATATTAGTACAAGGAACATTCATACGCCATCATGACCATCCCAAAATTGCTTCAGGTTCTTTAAATATTTCTATTTTTGTACTTTAGGCTTATTTCATTACAAAGATATGTTATTGTTATAGGTGCTGCATGGGGTACTCAGGCAGTGAAAGCTCCAAAATGTGGTTATGATACATGAGTTGAATTTTCCCAAGTATACAGACTTAATTTATGCAACAACACTAAGTGAAAATGAAGCTGAAAAGTTTTCCTAAACAGGAATGTCACTAGCCAAAAATCAGTATAGTTTATTAACATGGTACTTAGCAACTTCACAGAGCTAAACTTTCTTGCTTAACGTAGTAAGTTGGTATAGAGGCAAAAGTTGTAGAATAGAAAGAGGACTTCAGACCAGAAAATTTCAGCAGTGTATGTGTAGAATGAAAATAAACAAATTGTCCTATTCATGTTCCTTTCATAAAATCTCAAATTAATCCAGATCTAATTATATCCAACAGCAACCTGTATATTTGAATGTACAGTCCCATGTTCTAACTAAAGACTTTCTTGCTGAGGATATAGCATCATTGGGAAATAGATAAGGACCAAAGGCAATAAAAACTTTTTGTTTTGCAGTTTTATAATTGTCATCTCCAATATGGTTTTATAAATGCTAATAATTGAGAAATTTTAGGTTATGCTGGCTCCAGTGATAAAATCCTTCTACAGGTCCTCAACATTTACTGTATTAAGGTACTAAAACTTCAATCTGGCTTGCCAAGCTATGACTCTTTCAAACTTTATCTACTGCTATCTTATTTAAACCATTTTGTAGTAGCAAGCCCATTTCCTGTGGATAAATAGTACTAATCACACTGGTAAGTCAAGTGAACTCCTTTGCAATTTGTTTGGTCCAATATCATGAGTAGCACAAAGTGGCCAGGTGGAAATTTTAGCCTCCAGCTTTATGTAACTATTGTTGTATCTCCTGGTGGAAGCACTCCTTTCATGGGAACTAAAACTTTTAAATTGGCAAAGCCCAAAGGTAAAGGCAAGGGAAACAAATATTTGCTGGTAGATCACTCGGAAAAATTGTGAGAGGATTCATAAAGTTTTTCCATAAATATTTGTGGAATATTTATGGAAATATTCCACAAAATTTGGAAAATTGTGAGAGGATCCATAAATATTTAAAGATGTAAATATTTACAGTGGTTAATGTTTTACTGACATTATAAGTAAAAAGATTATAATTGTTATGTTCTAATCAAGTAAGTAATTTTTGAACCAATAATGAAATTTTTGGAAAAAATAAATACAGTTTTCTCATATAAACGTGTCTTAGATGACACATGATGCTATACAAATTAAAGTATTCCACAAGTAATTTACTCAATGCCAGAACCTCAAATCCTTCTACGAATGAGGTAGAACATAAAAGTATGTAAGACTAAACATTAAAATGCTGGGACATATTGGTATAAGACTTGAGTACAGGACAAGTATAAAACATAAATTATAAGCTTTTCATATAATAAAAATGTGCTTCAATATAAGCTTATGCTTAGGGGATATGATATCATTGGGAAATAGGTAAGGACCAAAGGAAATAAAAACTTTTTTTTTTTGCAGTTTTATAATTGCCTCAAATTTTTTTTATGTAGATATGTTGACTTTGAAGAAGTTGGCTTGAAATAAAAACAAATATATAATTAACTTCTTTGTGAAAATGTTTTAAGGCAGCCAATTCTTCAGGAAATGTAACATGGTCCACTGCCAGTTAGAATGAATTAATGCTTCATTTTCCCAGGAAATATCTCACACCTGTTTCTAATATTTGTTCCTTTGGACTAATTCCATGCACTTGCTTCACCGAGTTCTCCTTTTTAAGTCTGCCTAGTCTAAAACAGTTGAGTAGGACTGTAACACTAAACCCAGGTGGTCTAGAAATCTTCCTCACTGTTGAATTGTGGTTGGCCCTAGTGGGTGGTGGAGGATACAATGTTTAACAAAACACACCACCCACCACCTTCTTTAAAGATGTAGACCACACAGTCCTACTTTCTCCATTCATGTAGCTGCCTAATGAGATACATACATGAATTTGGCTTCTTCAAAGAATATGATACAGCAACTTTCAACATAAACATGAACTGTTATGCTCCAAAGAAAGCAGGTGGTAATGACTCTCTTTTATGTGGTTTTGAAACACAACCAAAGATAACCTGAAAAAAAAGTGCTGGACATTTGAATGGATTTATTTCTATAATGTGATGGAGTTTTATTTCCATTTCTGTAGTGATTTTTTTGCCATTGGACTGAAAGCCATGGACGCAAAAATAAATTGGATCCTAAATTCACTGGTCTAATTATCTTTCTTTCCTATAGATACAGTCTTACTGTTGGCAGACTGATCTAAACATTTAGCTAGGTATGAAAGTACCAATACATTTCAATATGTACAAACGTAAAATAAAGCAATATAATAATTATCATTTTCTCATCTCTAATATGGGTTGCATAATAAGCTATACTTATTTTATATTTGATTTCAGTCTACTAACCCTGCATTAGTATAATCCCTCATTCTTTTACCAATAGACTTTCATTGAGTAACTAATGTGCCAGGCACTTTCCTGAGTGCTGAGATTAGAAATTTAACTTTCTACCTTCAGAAAGCTCATAGTCCTTTTGCCACAGTGTAATAAGCACTGTGATATAAGTATGTGGATGGTACCTTGCAACACAGAGACATGGCCCTTATCTAAGCCTTAGTGAATCAGGAAAGACTTCACAGAGACAGTAATGGTTATAGTAAACCTTGATGAGTAGGAGTCATCAGGTGGAGATGGCTCAGACAAGAGGCCATTCTTAGCACCATTGAGAGGCATGTAATGGCAAAGTTGTGGGAAGTATTGTGTATTCAAGGAAGAATAAGTCACCACTCTTGGGTCACAGAAGCACATAGGAAGATAAAGTGATGAAGAGCCCAGAGAGACAAGGTAGGACAAGATTAGGTAGGCCTTGTATGGGAAGCTGAAGGGTTTTGGATCTATACCATGAAGACACTAAAAAGACAAAGAAGTATTTAAAGATTTGAATGCTATGAGCAGACGTGTTTGTGTACCCTGATTAAGCCTAATAGTTATGGCTTCAACTTACTTCTGTAGGTGTGCAATGCCACCTTTAGAGCTCTGTTGCCAGTTCTTGGATTTAGGCTCTAGCTACCATTAAGACCATGTTCTATGCCAGACACGCTGACTAGTTCAGCTCTTCCCTACCTGATGTGTCTTCTTGCTCCCACTCTCTTGATACATGCAGCAAGCTCATGCTTTTGCTTTGTGAAAAATGAGGTGGCAGAGGAACGCTAACGATGGTGTATGTGATGTCTGCGATGTTCCCGGGGTGTGAAGTAGCACAACAAAGTTATTAACAATGTGTGCTTTGGGCTCACATCTGCAGTGTTCAAAACCTGGTTGAGTGAGTTAGGCAAGTCAACTAACATTTCCTCACCTGTAAAATAAATTGTGTTAGTAAGTTTAAAGCCTAAGTACTAAAACAGGGGCCTAAAATGTGATGTCTTAAGGTAGAAATTTATTTCTCTTCTGTAACAGTCAGGTATGTTTATGCTCTATTATTAGCTCAATAGGGCCGTAAGGGAGACCTGAAATGTGTTCCGACTGTCTTATGTCCAGCTAAAACTCAGGAATGCTTTCATTAAAGAGCAAAGAATATTGACGGCAGCTGCAGACTCTGCCTTAATGATAATGGTCAAAAGCTGCCTTGTAATCTGTTGTGTTTCATACAGTCATGTGTAATGTCTAACATGGTAACTGGCAAAAAGCAAGCAAGAGGTAGTTGTAACTTGCATTTATAATTATTATTATTATGAACATTTTATATGAACACAAGACCAAAGGAAGACTTGTGCTATTCAACTGGGCTCTAGGCTCAGAAAAAAACTGTGTTGTCAACTGAAAACCAGTTAAAGCAATAATAGCGATCCTCTCCCTGCAAAAATCTATTAGAATCCCTTTCAGGAATTAAGTGTTATTCAGTTTATCTTGGGTGGTCTGATTTTCTTTTTCTGTTTCAGTTCAAGATTCCAAGAATAGTTATATCGCATTCAAAGATCTTAGCAGGATGAAGTTCTATTTCCATGACTATCTATAGTGGTTTGTTTGAACGAAACAAGTGGATTATATATACTTTGCAGCAGACTTACTGGCTGCCAACAGAAATTATTTTTTATATTTACTTCCCATTTTCTTAAAACAATTGAAGTATTATTTCATTAGATTCAAGTCTCATTGTCGATGAATTAAAAAGAAAAAAATACCTATACCAAAAAATAAAAAGAAGATATAAATATGTTTGTGAGAAAAAATTAAACATGGAATTGTTGTAGGATCCAGCAATTCCACTTCTGGGTTTATATTCAAAAGAATTAAAAGCAGGAACTCAAACACTCACACCCATCTTCACAGCAACATTATTCACAACAACCAGAAGGTAGAAACGAGAGTGGCCATAGATAGATGAATGATAAACAGAATGTGGTGTACACACTCAATGGAATATTACCCAGACTTAAAAAGAAAGGAAATTCTGACACTACATGGACAAACCTTGAAGACGTCATGCTAAGTGAAACAAGCCAGTCACAAAAGGAAAAATACTATATGATTTCACCTATTTGATATACCAAGGGGAGTTAAATCCACAAAGACTAAAAGTAGAATAATGATTGCCAGGGGCAGGGGGGAGTGGCTAATGGGAAGTTATTGCTTAATGGATACAGAGTTCTCACTTTTTTTTTGGAGACAGAGTCTAACAGTCACCCTGGGTAGAGTGCAGTGGTGTCCTTCTAATTCACTGCAACCTCCAACTCCTGGGCTCAAGCGATCCTCCTGCCTCAGTCTCCCGAGTAGCTGGGACTACAGGTGCTCACCGAGAGGTCTGGCTAATTTTTCTATTTTTGGTAGAGACGGGGGTCTTGCTCTTGCTCAGGCTGGTCCCAAACTCCTGAGCTCAAGTGATCCTCCCACCTAGGCCTCCCAGAGTACTAGAATTACAGGTGTGAGCCACCACACCCAGCCAGAGTTCTAGTTTTGAAAGATGAAAACAGTTCTGGAGATGGATGATGGTGATGGCTGTACAACAGTGTGAATATACTTCATGTTGCTGAATTATACACTTAAAGATGCCTAAATTGGTAAGTACCGTTGTGTATATTTTACCACAATTTTAAAAATAAATAAAAGATTATGAGAGGAAAGTATATTTAACTGCATTGGGTTCCTTCTCCCATAAAATCTCTCACTCTATGACCCTGTTACTATTATTGAGGACTGGCAGTGGACCAGAGTCACCCATGGATCAGAACAGACATATATGTACATATATATGCATATATAGTATCTTCCATGTTAATTAAGAGAGTGTGGCCAGCACGGTGGCTCACGACTGTAATCCTAGCACTCTGGAAGGTGAACTCAGGAGTTCCAGACAAGCCTGAGCAAGAGCAAGACCCCGTCTCTACCCAAAATAGAAAAATTAGCCAGCTGTCGTGCGTCTATAGTCCCAGCTACGTGGGAGGCTGAGGCAGGAGGATCCCTTGATCCCAGGAATTTGAGGTTTCAGTGAGCTAAGATGATGCCACTACACTCTAGCTGGGGCGACAGAGAAAGACTCTGTCTCACAAAAAAAAAGAAAAAGAAAAAGAAAGCATTATAGCATGGCCATAAGTCATTTCCTAAAAGACAGGATAATAATATTGTTTTCTCTTTGAATGAATTGTACTTTTTTATTAATATAAGGATCCATTCATTTTCTTGTTCATTTTTTAATTCACCTACTAAAAATACATTAAGTGCCTGCTGTAGATTCAGTCATTATACTTTTCCTTTTCCAGATCCTCTTTGTGTTGTGAAATAAGATAATCTCATTTAAGGGCTGGGTGCAGAGAGAGAAAGGTTGAGACAGAGAAATGAACCTCAAAGCTCATGCCTGTGACTGAGGGCTTCAGAGTTATTCAGAAATATCAGCCTTCAATGGATACACATGTTGGGGAATTTATGAATTTTTAATATTTAGAGAAACATCAGGCTTTATTTGCAAAGAAGCCAAATTAGTCACTAGTAAAGGACCCTTTGTGTCCACCGGGGAGCTCTGGTTTCAGACATGACTGGGTCTAGGGATGCAGGGCTCTGTTTCTACATCTTAGTCTCTTGTCTTTCCTTCTTTGTGTCTGTCAGTGTCACTGTCTCCTACTCAGCATTCACTCTGCCGCATCTACATTGACAGTCTCTTCTGCTTTTAGAACATCCTAAGCATAATCTTGCCTTAGGAATTCACATTTACTGTTTCTTCAGTCTCAGTCTTTTTCTCCCAGGCTCACTCCCTCATTTCATTCAGGTCAAATGTCACCCAGCCAGAGAGGCCTTCCTGACCACACTATTTAAAATATTACACACACACACACACACACACACACACAGAGGCTCTCACACACCCCTATGTATCCTTATCCTCCTTGCCAAGCTTTATTTCTCTCATGGTACTTATAACCATCTCTGTTTATTGTCTGCCTCTTCCAACTAAAATGTAAGCTTCATGTGAGTAGACAGACTTTTTTTTTTTTTTTTTTTTTTTTGAGACAGGGTCTTGCTCAGTAGCCCAGACTGGAGTTCAGTGGTAAAATCATAGCTCACTGTAACCTCGAATTCCTGGGCTCAAGTGATCCTTTTGCCTCAGCTTCCTCAATAGCTGGGACTACAGGTGCATGACATTACACCTGGCTAATTCTTTAAAAAATTTTTATAGCGACAAGGGTCACACTATCTTGCCCAGGCTGGCCTTGAACTCCTGGCCTCAAGCGATTCTTCCCACCTCTGCCTTCCAAAGTGCTGAGATTATAGGCGAGTCTGGGGCAGGGGTCAGCACACCAGGGCTCACAGGCCAAATTTGCACCACGAGTTTTTATGTGGCTTATAAGCTAAGAATGGTTTTTACGGTTTCAGTTGGTTGAAGAAACCAAATGAATGATACATGGTAATGCATGAAAATATACAAAATTCAAATCTCTGCGTCCATAAATAAAGTGCTGTTGGAACCTTAGCAAAGGGCAGTCGTTTATTTGCATATTGTCCATGGCTGCTTTCATTCCACTGTGGCAAAGTTGAGCCATTGGGACAGAGACCATATGTGCTCTTTAAAGCTTAAACTTCATAGAGAAAGTTTTTGGACCTCTGGTCTAGAACAGTACCTGGCACACAAAGATTGACGAAATAAATGATGGTCAGCAAATGTGTTTTTGCTCTTTCAGTAAGAGACCTCTCTCAGAGATCGAAAAGCTATACACCACTTTTGTCTGACGGTTTCTCTGATAAAAGGATTTAACTTCTGTTAATGATAAAGAAATTAAAACAGGACCTAAAAATATACTACAAGAAAAAAAGGAGGATAGAATAAGAACAAGTATAATAACAATAATATTACATCTTAGTAATGTGAAATTGTGACCAACCATATCTCTAGGAAATTAATAAAATATTAATCTGTATACATTATTTTATCATTATATCCCTTACTTTATGCATTTGTTCTCTTTCTTCTGCTATGACATAATTCAGTCATTCTCTGATACATCCTCTCTTTTAGCTAAACTGAGTATGACTGTCAGTTCCCAAACAAACCAGATCTTCCCTACTCCAATCAATCTGTGCATTCCCCTCCCACTGCCTGAGATATTTTCCTCTTTTGCTTGCTTGTCGTTCAAAAGAGGAGAGTTCAAATGCCACCACTGTCTTACAACTCCCGTGTGAAAACTCCCATACCTGATTGCATCCACCTCCATTCATTCGTTCATTCATTTATCAAATATGTGTTGGACAATCACTGCATGATAGATATCGTTCTAGGTACTAGGGCTGTAGCAATTATTAAAAGGATCTCATTCTACTCTCATGGAGTTATTATAATATTTTACCAGAGAAGGAAGATAATAAAAATCTTTTAATAAATAATATTATGGTAAGTAGTGACATGAGCTAAAAAAGCAGAAATAAATTTGAGTGTGATGAGAATGGTGAGAACGCACTGTTATGCTGTGCTATGTAATACCTTACCCATATATCTACTACTATTTACAAATAGCATTATGTGAAACTGTGTTTACATTATCCCCCCAGAAGGGATCTGTCTCATATTTCCTTCTAGCTCCAGCACACAAGAGTTCACGGCACACTGTAAGTGTTGGAAGAACACTGGGATGGTGGTTGGATGGATGAATGATACTCACTGTTAGTAGTTTCATTTCTCTATGTAGGAAGTGTGCAGAGATGATAACTATATGAGCATTTTAAAATATTAGAAAATGTGCATCAGTTTCACAATTATGAGATTTGGGAGAGAAATAAATGAGAACGTTAAAAATTATTGATTGATATGTAAAGGCCCATTTTAAAAAAGAGCATAAAGTCACAAAAGGGAAAACATTCAGTGTAAATTTAAAATTATGCAAGTAGGACAAATTTCTGTTGCTGGGACTGAATCAGATAATTTTTTTAATCATTTGGTTCATTGCTTCACAACTCATCTATGCAGCTGGAATCTGGAAGGACCAGTTTTATCTTCCTTTTTTTTTTTTTTTTTTTGCGCACTCCAAGGTCTATAAGATGGAAGCACCAGTTTTACACAGTATAAAGACTGCCTTAGTTTTAAAGCTGGGCTAACCACATTTTTAAGATTTGATTTTCCTCCATTGATATCTGGCCATAAGAAAAGAGGGAAAAACACTGTCTCAAGCTAATTATATCCTTGTCTAATATAAAATTAAAAAGAGATAAGTGTCCAAGAGTGATAATATTCTGAGTTTAAAATTTAATTTTAAAATTTTAAAAATAGGCAAATCCCATACTCACCACAATCTCATATTCAGTGTATTCAAATGTATTCAGTAGATTCATATGATAGGACTTAGACAAGTCATTATAATTTTTTGAGAGTTTACTTTTTCAGAAGAGTCAAATAAGGTCATGATTACTCCTTTTTTTCTTCCTTTTTAAAAATTTGTATATAAATTTAAGGGGGGCAAGTGCAGTTTTTTAACATGGATATATTGCACAGTGGTCAAGTCTGCGCTTTTAGTGCAACCATCACCTGAACAATGTACATTGTACTCATTAAGTAATTTCTCATCCCTCACCCTGCCACCCTCCTAACTCTCCGGAGTCTCCAGTGTCTATTATTCCACACTCTATGTCTACGTGTAGATATTATTTAGCTCCTGCTTATAAATGGGAACATGTGGTATTTGACTCTCTGTTTCTGAGTTATTTCATTTAAGATAATGTCCTCCAGTTCCATCCCTGTTTCTGCAAAGACATAATTTCATTCTTTTTCATGGCTAAATAGAATTCCATGTGGGGGGTGTGTGTGTGTGTGTGTGTGTATCAGATTTTCTGTATCCAATTATCCATTGATGAATACTTAAGTTGATTCTATGTCTTCACTATTATGAATAGTGCTGCTATAAACATACAAGTGGAGGTACCTTTTTGATGTAATGATATTACTTTCCTTTGGGTAGCTACTCAATAGTGGGATTGCTGGGATGAATGGTAGTTCTATTTTTAGTTCTTTGAGAAATCTTTATACTGTTTTCCATAGAAGTTGTACTAATTTACATTCCCACAAACAGTATACAAGCATTTCTCTACACATCCTCACCAACATCTACTATTTTTTACGTTTTAATCATAGCCATTCTGACTGGTGTAAGGTGAGATCTTATGGTGGCTTTAATTTGCATTTCTCTGGTGATTAGTGAGGTTAAGAATTTTTCATATGTTTCTTGGCCATTTCTATGTCTTCTTCTGAAAAATGTCTATTAATGGGTGTTGCCTACTTTTTATTGGGTTGTTTTTGTTGCTGTTGTTGTTGCTTGAGTTCCTTGTAAATTCTCAATATCAGTCCCCTGTCCAATGAATAGTTTGAAAATATTTTCTCCCATTCTGAAGGTTGTTTCTTCACTATGTTAATTATTTCTTTTGCTATGAAGAAGCTTTATAGTGATTATTTCTTGATGTCATAGTTTCTCAGAACTTTCCCAAGACATCTAGAGAAGACAGTTGTTGGAAATGTGCCTTCAAGAAATATTACTTTATTTTCTTTCTGTGTACTTAGTAGGGAAAAAAATATTACTTTATAACAGGGCCATTGTGTATGGCTTTGTGTAGGCACATGCTGTGTGTGTCAGAAAGTGTGTGTGTGTGTGTATGTGTGTGTGTGTACCTGTTATGTGTTAGTATTTTCATGCTGAGAGCACTAAGATAACATAAAAGTTTTGAAATGTTTTTGAAAGAGGCTTACTCCCATGTGATAAGAGTAGAGATTATATGATACTTGCTGTTGACATATCAATCCTAATTATAGAGGCTCAATGTCTCAGTGTGATTCTTTCTTTAGACACTCGAAGACACTCCCATTGAAAAGAAAGACAGTTGCTCAAGTGTTTTTCTTTTTTTTTATTTTGCCTTAAAGCCATATTTTGAAGCATGAGGACAGAAAGGAATAAGGCGGGGAGGCCTTGACTCTAAAATTTACTTTCTTTCTACTATAGGAGAATCCCTATTTGTTGGACTTAAGGGCAATGTCCAAAAGAACACCTTTTGTCTCAATTTCTAAGAATTATCAGAAAATACATTGAATTTCCTGGAATAAAATTTTCTCCTATTCATCTGCCTAATAAATAGTTTTTCTATGTAATTTCTGTGAATACATTGGATAACTACCTTCTTACATGATATCTCTAAATTTGAGTTTTCTGAATCTTCAAGAATAAAGTATATAACTATGCGAAATAAACAGAGTAATCACTATAACTTTGTGACCATCTGCCTTATCTTTTTTGACTTAATGGGAGAAATCACATTGGAAATTAACACACATGAATGCCATGACTACATGAGTGACCCCACAGACACTATATCCATCGTGTTCTCAGCCACATAGTCTTTCTTTTAAACTCATTATGATCAGATTTCAAGTAATGTTGAGGCTTTAAAAAAAAATCACTTTCCAGTGGATTATATTTGAGAAAATAAGTATCTAGCCATGCAGGAAGAAGGCAGTAGTATTCAGACAAGAATGATAGGGGTAGAACTCAGATTTTAGGCAAAGTTCCCAGGTAGGCTACAAAAGCAACATTCTTGAAGACTTAGAACTTCATTCAGGTTTTCCTGAATATTGACTTTGCTGCATAGGATTGAATACTGTATAAATCCTACATTTTCTGTGAAAATAATTTTTACAATTGAGACAGGTCCTATCATTGAACTGACTGTTCAGTATAACATACATTTGTTAAACACATGTTGCGTATAGACACTATGCTGCTAAGTGACAGAGTGGCAATATGAAAAGAAATTCATTTCTATACTCAAGGACCTTATAAAGGGAAAGGGGAAACCGGGGTGGAGGAGAGTCATAGTCAATTTCTAGACTTAGAAAAGAAATGCCCAGACTGCTTTTGAACCATCTGGAATTAGTAAAATTGCAAAAATTCAAACTTCATCTCTATGAACCTGATCAAGTTACTTAAACTATCTAATCACCAATAAAAGTAGGAAGAGTTAACAGTTCCTGCTTCATAGGGCTTTGGAGATGATTCTATAAAGGGACAATGAGATAGCACATGTACTTGTCACAGTTCCAGGCAATAGTAAGACTCCATAAATGTTAACTGTTACCATCATCATTTTAATTAGTTAATTTAAAGCTTCAGGCATATAATAATTTTTTTTTGAGATAGAGTCTCAATGTGGACGGGGAAGACAAAGGCATATGCTCTGCAAAAGCCATAAACACCATAAATAACACTGAGCTTAAATCAAGCATCATGGATGTAATAGACAGATGCTTTCCTTATTCATAAAACTATCTGAACTCTGCAATGGGATCAATGATAGCTGCAGATGGCATGAAGTTATTTTGGTAATAAAATTCAAGTGATTACTAATCTTCCTTTTATTATCACTTTAATTAAAGTCATCTCTTTGAATCACTTTAAAGATTAAGAATTTTCCTTTTATATATTTTTGAAGAAAGTCTGCATCAGAAACAATATGTTCATACTTGGCTTTCCAGAAAGATAGTATGTTACACTAGTACACTAAAGGCAAGTTTTTTGATCACAACTGAAACATCATTTCTGCAGAAGGACATTGCCTGATTCTCCAACCTAAATTTGGTTACATAGTGTTGCATTCTCACACTCTGTGCATTTCTTTTATTGGGCTTGTTGCAATTGCCATTTTCTATGCCTTTCTGTGTTTGATGTTGATTCCATTAGATAAAGTTCCACAAAAACAGGGACTATGTTTACTTGGTTCACCACCTGTTCCTAGCACCTTGCACCATTTCTGGCAAACATTCCTTGCCCAAAAGTTATTTTGGAATAAATTTTATTTATTTCACTTATAGAGACCATTTAGTGCCATTTAATGCCCTCATAATGTAGCAAGGCTAAAAAGTGCAAAGAGAGAGAGAGAAGGATATGGTGAAGACTTCAGTATAGCCAATGTTTAAGGTTCCCAGATGATGACACAGTGAACAAGAGGCTTAAAGAGGTTGAAAATGATTTCATTTTGGCTGGAGAAGAGTAGGAGGTTCAATAAGATGGGCATGGGTTTCCATACCAACTTATGAAGGATGCTGGGAAACAAGATGGGAGTTCTATGGCTTCTTGAGTTCCCCTTGCTTAAAGAAAGATATGACAAGCAGACTCAGAAGGGGCTGTCTTGTTCATGCTGTTTTCAAAATTGGATATCATTTGCATCAGCCCCTATGATCCTGAGGGCACTTGTTTCAGTTTAGGTCTATTAGTTATGGATGTAGTGGTTCCCCTAAGGGGAAATAAGATTTTCAGACTCTTGCTTAGAAGACTTTATTTGTGTTGAGACCTTATAGATAAAATCATTTTTAAGTGTTAAAAAAGTTCCAGTGTTTCATTTCTTGTCCTTTCTGTTGGGTTCTACACTCAGTGGGATTATATGATGGACTTGACTTTGGCCCATATGAAAACACAAAAAATTAGATAATGTGTATAATCCACTCCTTCCCAAACTGAATGTGAGTTTCATGTCTTATTCATCTTAATGCCCCTATGGCCTAAAGCAGTGTCTGGCACATAGCAAGTGCCCAAGAAATATTTGTGGAATGAAAAATTCATGTAAAAGTGTCTCATCTGCAGACCATCCTTTACCCGTATCCACCATCACCCACCCTCAATCTCATTAGCTTGAAGAGTATGAGTATGAAATATGTAGAGTCTGTTTAGGGTCAAGGAGATAGCACCATAAAGAAGGATTCTAGCAGAAAGTAGCTAAGCACTTGGAGAAGCTTCTCCAAACACATTCTCCAAACAGGAAATCCATCTCAGAAAAGGTCCAACCAGGAAATGGCAGATTTATCAATTTTCTGTGCACACATCAGAGATCTGCGGTGCATTTTGAATGAGTGATTAAAGTGGGATTGAAACGGGATAATTTCAGGACACTCATGAGAAATGATAGCAGCAAATCAACTGGGGAACAGTCAGTGTCATTGGAGGCACCAGACAGCATTGTTTAAACATCAAGCAAGAGGTCTGGAAGCTACTGCCTTCTCTAGAGGGCAGGGGTTCCTAACCATTTGCCATCACATACCTCTCGGAGAATCTGATGAAGGCATTGGACACTCTGAGGACTGTTGTAACTTTCTGTCGTAGATGGGAAAGACAACACAGATACATAACAATATTTTTGAAACCCTATGACATGTGTGGCAAAGCTTTTAGAAATACTTAGTAGATAGATGGCTCTTTACTGGTCCTGGTCCCCTAGAAAAAGACCAAACCACAAGCACGCAGGGTATGCTCATTGTAAGTAACTAAGGTGGGGCCAGACTGGCAAAGCATGGTACCCACGAAGCTCAGTGTCAGGGAAAGTGTCCTGAGGACTTCTGAGCTTTCTACACACCATGACTCAGTCAGCTCCAAGTGGAGTGACTTATCAAATTGATACATTTAGTAAGAATAAATCAAGCATGCCTTGCCTCTTACTCCTGGGAGCAAACCTCAAAGCAAGATGTGCCCCAGAGATGAGGGTACCCTTACTCCTTCTCTTACGAAGAAGGTCACCTTAGAGACCTTTATGACTTGGTGCCAATGGGTGTTCAGTGTGTGTTATCTTCTGTTTTCCTGATTCATTGATGTGTACATGTATTGGCATTAAACAAAACTCTTGGGCATCTCAGCATTCTCAGGGAGTCATTATGGAAGTTTTGGCACAAGCTTCTATAGAATCTTTAAAAATCGTGTAAATTTTGTGGGTTCTTTTTAAAATTTAAACATAATCTTGTGTGAAAATTAGTAATAAAAAATGATCAACGGCTCCTTGCCTGGAAATCTTGATAAAAAAATACTTTGTAATTTGCAGAACAAGAAACAATTTATGATGAGCTAGTAGCCAAGATTTTTAAACTCATTTATAGTTGTTCTCTAGCAACACACTCTGTTGGGGTTGTTGTTTTCTCAGCATTTATTAGTCAGAATTTTTCCTCCCAATTTACAAGGTTGGCTAAATGGTGACATATCAGAAAAATAAATGGTAGTCAGATGAAACTAATTGTTTTTCCCAAATGTTATTGTCAAAATAAATCTCTGGAAATTATTTAAAATCCAAAAGCTATATAAGGCTAAAAAGTACACTGCTTTCTGACTTTGAAATTTATAATAAATTTTAACTTCACGGGTATCAACATGGACTTTGTTAAAAGGATTTATACATTGTTCAGATGGGTGCCTCTAAAGCACAGGTGGCTAGTGAATAGGAGAACCTGCCAACCTGCGTCCACCACTTTGGGAGACCCATGAAGTCTGGCTGAACTGAAAGTCTATTCCAAATACCATGTCATTAAAAACAAGTTGAGCAGGTCAGACCACTCTTCATCAATGCATGTTATCAACAAAGACTGATTAAACTTTAACTCCACACTGGGAGCCTGTTGTAGACTTTTGTAGCTGAGAACATTGACGGCATGTGTAACACAGGAAATGCATTTTCAGAATAGGTACTACCAGGTATTTGGTAAACAATATTTTGTCTAGTCTAACAAGATCAAGGGAGAATACATTTCATACATTCATTTTAGAAAAGTTTAAGTGTAATTTCACATGAAGCTAAATCTATACACAATAAAAATACTGCTTATTTTTAGCAAATGTTGCTCCTCTGAGTATACTGCCTATAAAGAATGATTTGAGAATATCGAATTTGGGGTTGAGGAAGTCTTTGTTCTGTACATTGTCACTAAATTATCCTCCCAACTACAGATAGCTATTTCATATATGATATGTATTTACTAGTCTCTAAATAAATATGAAATATCTTAAAAGATAAACATGTAACCAAATTTGAGTGATTTCTTTGAGGCACTTACTTATTAATAAATCTATTTTATTTCTATTTGAAGCATAAAAAGTAGTCCATGGAAATAATTTATTCTGAAATCCTGATTTCCGAAATGTTAAATTAACTAAATATTTAAATGAATTCAAGTTGTGGTTAGCTATTTGGTGGTAGGTAAAAACAACTTAAATGAAAGTTTTATAAAATTTCATTGTATTCAAGCATAAAGACTATATCGAATAGATGATAAGAGGGTAAGAAGTAGATTCTGAGGCCATAATCTTTTTCTCCAGGCAATTGTAACTAATCTTGTTTTTTATGGGTTTTTTTTTTTTATATATATAACAAGGAGCCAAAGTATCCAGAAGAAGCATGGATTATGTAGTTTGAGTTCATTAGGTGGAATTATACTTTTTAAGGCAATTAGGAGCCCCTAGAGACAACCTACAAAAAGCAGCATATTCCAAACAACACCCAAGAAAGGAGCATGTGAAAGATTATACAGATGGAATGAAATTGTAGTTAGGGAGCTGAGAAATGATGACAAAAATCCAGATTCAACACAGTTAAAGCCCAGACAGGAGTCTTTGAGGAGCTAATGTATGGGGGTGATTGAATGACTATGTCAAGTGTGGAAGAGAAACATGGTAGATTGAATGTGTGTTTCCTTCTATTCCCTCCTGAAACTGCACTGAAAGGACAGTAAAGGGGTTTTTACAGCATAAATCCCCAAGGACAAACAGAAGAAAAGATATGGCAGCAGCCAAATTTTGGAAGCTGGAAAGCAAGTGATCAAATGGTAACTAACTGGGCAGACTAGAGGAAGCCCGGACACGAGCTGGTGGCAGAAAAACAGCCAGCCACAGATCATCTGATTTGTAGAAACCAAAATGTCACAGAACTTGGAAGTATAATACCACATACCTCTGAAATGAGGTTGCACTTAGGAATGAACCTAAAATGGGCTAAATGTCCATGTAAATAACAAGTTTTTTCCCCAAAATTCTGTCCTTCACCCTACCCAGCCAATGACTTCCCCTCCTCCATCCAGGCAGAGGACTCGAGTTTGCCTTCCGGAAAGACTGAGTGAGGGAGAATCTAAAGCCCGATCCCATGCGCATCTGGCAATGGAGTCAGCTTGCTGACAAGAGGGGATTCAGCGAAAAATCTACATAAACAAAAGGAAAATTTCCCACCACTTTGCCCAGTCAACTCCAAAAAAAACACTACCTGGCTTATACTCCGTACCATTCCAGGCAGAATAGAGAATCCCTTCTGGAGAAATCAACCAGGCCAAGAGAGAAGACATACAGCTACTGACTGTCGAGGGCTTCTCCAACCAAATAACCCAGCCGATCGCCCTACAGTGAGACCTACCACCTGAGAAGCCTCCTTCAACACACAGGCAAACACACACCTGCAGCTTCTAATCCATTTGACATGATAAAAAAAGAAAAAAAAGGAAAGAACAGAGACTGCTTAGTACACATCCAAAGAAGGGGAATTCAGTGTATTGAAAAGATATCTGCACTCTCATGTTTATGGCAGCACTATTCACAATAGCCAAGATTTGGAATCAACCTAAGTGTCCATCAGCAGATGAACGGATGAATAAATTCCATACACAATAAAATATTATATAGCCACAAAAAAGGAATGAAATGCTGCCATTTGCAACAACATGGATATAACCGGAGAACATTATGTTAAGTGAAATAAGCCAAGTACAGAAAGAAAAATCTCATAGGTTCTCACTCATAGGTGGGAACTAAATATTTAAAACAACAGATCTCATGGAGACAGAGAGTATTAATATAATGATGGTTACCAAGGTCTGGGAAGGGGAGTGGGGAGGGGGAATAAAGTGAGGATAGCTAACAGGTGTGAAAATATAGTTAGATAGTTAGATAGAATGAACAACATTTGATAACACAGCAAGTGACTATAATCAATCAGTTAGGCTATACTTTAAAATAACTAAAAGAGCAGAATTGGAATGTTTCTAATACAAGAAATGATAAATGCCTGAGGTGACGGATACCCCAATTACCCTGCTTTGACTAATTCACATTGTACACCTGTATCAAAACATCACATGTACACTGTAAAGACATACAACTATTATGTACCCATAATAATTAAAAATAAAAAAAATTTTAAAAGAATCTCAGATATAACCACCCATTTATATACATATATTTATTAATTCCATGGGTATTTATTGATGTGTGCTGTTTTGAGCACTATTCTAGGCATTGAAGATAAAACAATAAATTAGACAAGGTCTTATAATTCAAAAAACAATCAGGGCTAGTTTATGTAATTGTTTTCAAGTTTCATCTCTTGCTTTTTTTTTTAGGCTCATGTAGATTTGAGAGAGTTTTCACCTTGCCGTGAATTTCATCTCCTGTATGTAGTTTGCATATTGAAAGTAGAAACAGGTGCTCATTGG
Source organism: Varecia variegata (assembly GCA_028533085.1). Classification (NCBI taxonomy): domain Eukaryota; kingdom Metazoa; phylum Chordata; class Mammalia; order Primates; family Lemuridae; genus Varecia; species Varecia variegata. Next base: position 13,457,875 of record CM052445.1, read on the forward strand.
CTCCTGTCTCCAAATGGTAACAAATATTGTTTAACCTTGAAATATTCACTTCTGATGGGAGTAAAAAATAAACAAACACAAAGTGACAAGACTATAATAGAAATACATTCAAGTACCACCAGATAATGGAGGAAGATGCAGGTAACTGTTCCAGGAAGGACAAGTAAGGATTTATAAAAAGAGGAAATATTTGGGCTTCATTTTAAAGAGTAGAGGGGTGTTTCCGAAGCATAGAGGGCAAGCCAAGAATAAGGAAAACAAGAGGAGCCTGCCGAATTCAGGCTGGTGATTTAGAGCACAGAGTTCAGGGAGGAGAATGGCAGGGAAACAAGATAACATGGTTTTAGAGGGTATATTTATGCCATGAGAAATAAATGTGTTTGGACTGAACCATCAATCAATAGCTATTTTATGATCTGACCAAAGAGCCAAACATCCACTTACCCCTTTTATATCAAGCTTTTTCATGAAAACTTGTCATTTTGAAGGATTCTATTTTGGTCAATGCTGGTTGATGGAAAGTGTATAAAAATCATTCTTATGTTTTTCATTAAATAATTCATTTATTCAGAAAATATTTTAAATTGTCTGTTCTGTACCAAACATAATATACAGACCTATAGTAATACAAAAGGTAAGCAAAATGTAATCTACCTTTGTGAATTGGCAGCTTAATTGGGGAAGCGAAGGTGGCCAGGATAATTACACTACAACATGGCATGTGTTCTGTTAGAGAGATGGGTGAATTCTTTGGGAGCACAGAAGATGTGGCAACTTCAGGGAAAATACAGGATATTTATAGAAAAAGGAATATTTTCTGTGTCTTTAAGAAAGATTAAGAGTTAGTCAGAAGGAAAAGTGAAAAGAAGGTATTCTAAGCAGAATAAAGATAAATGATGTCTTCTAGCTATAAATGTTCCTGGCAAGTATTTCTCTGCTCTAGTTTCACACATTAATAAAAATATTTTCAAATGTAAGGAAATCATATCGCATAAAGATACTTGCTGAGTATTAATGTCTATTTTAATAGATTTGATATGCAGCAAACTAGATATTGCACTTACAAAAAATATTGCTTATGAAATAAACATATTCCTAAATGAATACTGTGTATCCAGTTTTCAGTCTTCCAATACATCCTGGACACATTCCCTCTACTCAAAGAGTTCCTCTTGGTATTGGTGCTGACAAGAATGATGCAAAATTTAGCATAGAACAAAAGCTTTGCTAGCATAAGAGACTGAAAACTGAAAAGCCACACCACTTTAATCTAAAAATCCCTTTCCATCATTTCTCTAAATTTGGTCCATGGAAAGATTGGGAACAGCTCAATTATATACACTTGGATAGAATTTTCCTCCAATAGAAATGTAACTCTTTTACTATCCCACTCTTTTATACTTGCAAATTTTTACTAAGATGTAATTTACATGTAGTGAAATACAAAAATTCAATGTAATGTTTGATGAGTTTTGACAAATATATACATGCATGTAACCCACATTATAAACAAATCAAATATTTCTATCATCCCACAAAGTTCCCTTTTCCCTCCATGTATTAATCATTATTATTGTCTTTATTTGTATACTGTAATTTTATACCCTGCATTACCAAGTACACAGGCAATCCTGTCCCCTGCCCAAAGAGAATGGTGTTTAAATACATATACGAGCAATACATAAGCTAACAATTTAAATTCTATAATAATAGTTTCCTTACATATACAGTAGTAATTTCAGCATGGAATAGATACCAAAACATCCTTATCACTGAAAGCATTTATTAAGTGTTTTTATCAGAGGAAGAATATATATAGCTATATTTAAATGAATGAAGTAAAAATCCAAAGTAGAATTAATACCAAATATAAAACCCATAAAACAGTGTAAAATAAAGCAAGGCATACACAGACTTCATAGTATATACTTCATGAAAGAAATCAGTTTTCAGCAGAGTCCTGAAGAAGAAATAAGATATAGGAATATTGGGAAGATGTGGAAGATATGGAAAAAGAAGCTTGTACAAATGAGGTATGTTTGTGTTTTGAGGGGGCAGGGTAGGAGCAAAATTATATATGAAACAGAGTGCAATTTGTGAAGCACTGGGCATTAGTTAATTGCTTCATATAAAGTAGTGTTTACTTGAATTGAAATAGGCCATAGAATCCATTGTGTAACAGCTGAGTAAGAATGTCTCAGATTTCTAAGCAAATCCCTGAGACATACAGATTTCAAATAAAATGTGGTACAAATGCTACTGGTGTAGAAGATTTTGTTCTGATTTTTGTCTATGGTTAGCTGACATTGATTTTAGGTGGAAATTTTAAGCTTCTGCCTTTGGATAATTCTCACTGCTTATAGATATGATAATCCTTATCATGAATGCCTTCCATGGTTGCTATAAAGATGATGTGCTTTATAGATGAAAATGAAAACAAACAAACAAAAATCCTCTAGGTCTGTTTGCATTACTTAGCATTATGTTATTCAACTCCTAACCACAGTGTTGCAAATGTTACCTCATACTGACACAGGAAAGCTGTATTTGGATTTGTTGGCATGTCCTTTGAATGTTGGAATGTCCTCATTTGTGTTTCAAATGAATGTGATCTATCTCTCCCAAGTTAGTCTGTAAATTCCCAAATGTGTTGAGCCAAGTTCTATACATTATAAATATTCACTAAAGGTTGAGGACTGATTGATGTTAGATGCTCACTTATAATGTAAGCTCAAATGCTTCCTAGGAACATACAATAAATAAAATTATTTCTTCATTTACTCTTCAAATAAATACATAAAGCTGTTTGTAAAAATATGACATAAATTTTGGTTATTTATTAAGCTTATGTATTTATTTACACTAACTTTTTTTCTTAGATTATAAAACTCAAGGACATGATTATTTAGCTCAACTTAAAAGTACATAATAGGACATAAGGCTTGAGTGGGGATTTAATGATGTTCTGAGTTAATGATCATGCAATCTAGCTGTATTATAAATGGAAGCTACTCTATCAGGCAATATCTAGTTATTACTGTGGAGATATGTTGTAGACATGATTAAAATCCATAACCAGTTGACGTTAAATTAGGGAAATAATCCTAAATAATCTGGGTGGGCCTGAGTCAATCAGTTGAAAGTCCATAAAATCAGAACTGAGGCTTCCCTAAAAAAGAAGAAATTCTACCTGGAGCTGTGCACATTTCCGCTCCAGAGTTCCAGCCTGCACTTCCTGACAACTTGCCCTGTAGAAGTTGACTTGCCTAGCCAGCCCCCAGAATCCCATAAGCCAGGTCCTTGTAACAAATATCTTAGTATAGATCTCCTACTGATTCTACTTCCCTGATCAAGCACTTTCTGATACCATGTGTACATTACAAACGTAAACGTCAATGCTCTTCTATAAAACTTCTATCTCAGCCCATCATTTCCAGTGGCAAAGAATTTGCTATAATTCTATCCTAGAGTAGAAATGTTTTGAGAACACGGACATTTTAAAAAGTAAATTTACTTAATATCATTTCAAAGAGCTTTGCACTAACAGGGATAAAACTGTATATTCAAATATTTTAAACAAACATTTTAAGATTTTGTCATCAGAAAATTATAACCAAGAAAATTCCCATTCACTCATTTGATGTACCATACAAACAATAACCAACTAAGAAAATAGCAATAGAGCCTTTTCAGGTCATTACCTTCATAAGTTTTTAGGCATGTACTCAATGTAATAGTTCAGCATTCCTGGCTTATTTATTTATGCAATGAAAACCATTAATCATTCCATGGGAGCTTAAGTATCTGCATTTGAACTTTGAACTATACCTCTGTTATAGTAGTGTACTTGAGGACTGCCAACGTGGAATTTCTTTTCTTACTTCAACAAACAATTCAATTCAGTTCAAACATTTCTTGAATGCTCATTAATTACTAAGAATATAAATTCCTTATGACTTAGTTTTGATTATTTGCTTATTCAACCCTCAAATACAAAATGAGTATCCACATTCAAATGCTTATACTATTGAGAAAATTAGAACATCACCTTTATTCATATTCTGAAGGGAATTTTCTTCCATTGACACCCAATGAAACTATTCCTAATATTTTCCCAAACTTAAAACATGGCTCTCTCATTTGTAATTTAGAGGAAGAAAATCTAAATTGCCTTTGTAATGTAATTGTGTCTCTAAACTGATTACCACTAAATACTTTCTTAATGGATAGATTAGAGAAAACAAAAGAAGCTATTTGGCGAGCATTTAAGGTGTAAAAATGGATGGCAAAATTGGAGAAGTATAAATAAATGAATATGAAGTGAAAAAAGGGAAGTGAACAAAGACAAAGAAATATACAAGAAAGGAATAAGAAACAGAAGAGAGATGAGAATTAAAACAGGGAAATGAAAGTAAGGCGTAAAGTTCAAGCAAAAGGAATTTAAAAAGCCATATTTCTGTACAATAATCAATTAGCAATAAAACATTTTAGAGTCTTTAGAGAAAATAAATTTCATACAATTTTGTCTCATTCTTTCATCAACTGGACAATAGGAAGATTAGCTAAACTGTTGTTAAACCTAAGGCAAGAATGTTGATCCTCCAGAATTGAGATATAATTTGATAGTAAGATTGGAGATGGCTTTGGAATATCCTCTTATTTTCCTCCTTAGAAATCTAAGAGTGATCAAACATCTAAGAGAACATTCACTTGAGGAAACGATGTGTTGGAGACACAGGACTCTTTGAAAAAGACCTATGTATGCCTTCTAATATATTAATAGCATAAAATAATAAATGTTTGTCTACATCTATATTTAGACATCTACAATGTCTGTGCGGCTGGCATGCTTTAGGAAGGACTCCTTTGTCTTAAGGGATAGAATAGGTATCAATGCAACCTATCTATGGAATGAACTGCCTCAGATCTTACCATGAATCTCTGAAGTCAAACACGTTCTCCCCACAGTGCTTAGAATCTCATTCTTCCCTCCTTCCTGTAAAGTAGCAGATTTTGTGAATGAAATGTTGACTTGGGGCAAATTCTGTCCAGCAAGACAAAATGACAGACTAATGTCAAAAGATCAATTTTTCTAAAGATCCTTTCCTCTGATTATTTTCTCTCCTGGTACTTCCTCTGGTATAAAATAAGGCAATGTGTTCTTTTTTTTCCAGTCAGAACATTTAATTCCTCCAATGTCTGCCTCCAGCATCTGCCAAAAGAACACCAGGAGTAAAGACAAAAAAAAAAAAACAAACAAAAAACAGTGGTAAACACGTACTTAGTTAGTTTAATGTAAATCCTAACATGAAAAACCTTAATTGCAAAATCCCTATTTGCTATGTTAATCTTTTCATCCTTGCCACTGTTGAAGAATTTTCCTCTTCTAGTATTATAAATCTTGGAAGGTTTCCAAAAATTCCCTAACCCAAGAAAAATGTCGCAAGGCCCTAACCTATTTGTAAAGATTTATGAACATTAAAAAATTAAAGATTTAAGTATTAAGCATGGTCTCCCTGCTTATGAAGTTGGTGTGTATGTTATTTTTTTAGGCATATTTCACATGGGGTTGTTTTATTGGAATCAGCATGTTGGAAATTCCCAGCTTTGTTTATCTGAAGCAATAGTTACTGACATACTAAAAACTTCCTGTGGCGTACAGAAGAAATGTTTCAGCAATAAAAAAGGGGGAGCTATTTTTGCCAGTTAAGTGATCAACTAAAATATGAGATACTGAAAGCAGGCAGGGAACATAGGAAGTGGGAAAGGATATGGGATACAAAGAAGCAGAATAATGGATTTTATAAATATTTCATATTTATTTCATATTTCATAAATAGTGAGTAATATAGTAATACTTCTATCTCATTCGGTCCATATTTATTCAGTTAAGCAGTAATTTATGTAATATTTTAATACTGACTTTACAAATGAAAAAACTAACACAGGGAGAAATAAAGTAATTTGCTCAGTGATAGCACAACTAGTACATGGTGAGGGGTATTCAGATTCAGGCTCTTCTGCTCCTACTTTCACAATATCACACTGTGCTACATTGGCTCACATATAAATATTTACCGGACTTATACACTAACATCTCTATAATCTGAATACAATTTTTTTTTTTTTTTGAGACAGAGTCTTGCTCTGTCACCCTGGCTAGAGTGCAGTGTCATCATCACAGCTCACAGCAACCTTCAATTCCTGTGCTCAAGCAATCTTCCTGCCTCAGCCTCTCGAGTAGCTGGGACTACAGGTGCATGCCACCATGTCCAGATAATTTTTCTTTTCTTTTTCTTTTTTTAGTAGAGACAGGGTCTCACTCTGGCTCAGGCTGGTCTTGAACTCCTAAGCTCAAGCAATCCTCCTACCTCGGCCTCCCAGAGTGCTAGGATTACAGGTGTGAGCCACGCACCCGGCTTCATCTCTATAATCTGAATTATACCTTAGCAAGATATCAGTAACTCCCAACACAAAAGCCAAAATGGCATCTTAATTCAATGTTCTAGTCACTTCCCCAACCTTGACATATCACTAGACGATGATCCTCCCAATTTTCTCCATTGTTTTGTTTTGTTTTGTGTTTAATTTCACACCTGGTTGTTCCCACATAATGCTGTAAAAGAAGCAGTTCTCACATGTTTTGGCACCATGGCCCCTTCATGTTCTTAAAATGTATTGAGGACCTCAAAGTTCTTTTGTTTATTTAGGTTATACTTTTAAATATTTACTATATTAGAAATTAAATCTGAGAAATTTAAATGTACTTATTAATTCACTTAACAATAACCCATTAATGTTAGCATACATAATAATATGTTTTATGAAAAATAACTGTATTTTCCAAAACAAAGAAAAAAAGTAACAAAATTGGTATTATTTCACATTTCTGGAAAATATTTCAAAGTCTAGCATAATAGAAGGCAACTGAATCTTATGTCTGCTTCTGCATTCAATCTGTTGTGATCTGTTGGAGGGTTGAAATATATGAAGAAAATCTGACCTCACACAGACATGTAGTTGGAAAAAGTAGGAGTATTTTAATAGCCTATTTTAAATAATTGCTGATAATCTTCTTTAATATATAACACCAAAACTAGTAAGGTGTAGCCTCTTAAAGATTAGTTGTAATGAGGAATCAAACCACATTAATGGAGATTTTGTATTCTATTACATTGAAATCCACTGATCTATCTTGAACAATAAATGAACCGTTTATCCATGAATGATTTTGTAACACCATACTCTGACCATTAGTAAAATATTGCTTCACTGAGTTATATGGATCTTCCAAATGTTAATGCATTTTATTATTCAATACCAAATATTACACTTATTAGTTACAAGTTTTTCAAAATTCTCATTTTTTTCTAAGTCTCAAATTTATCGTTAACAACAAACAGTTGTTTTGTTTGAAGTGACAGTTTCATTTTTGTTCATTTTCAAGAAAATGTCTCCCAAATATTCAAGTCTAAATAACCATAGTAGTTTGCCTGCTAGTCATTCTTTCAACTAAAAAATAGTGTTCCATGAAAAACGTTGCTCATCCTGCTTGCAACTCAAACAATTACACAAATACTTTTTCTCAAGATATCCGTTATGTTTTGGTATGGACAGAGTGCTACATGCATATTTCTCATTTTCCCCACATTATAAACAAATCTTGATAACTGAGATTTTAAAAAAATAATATTTTATACTGCTTTGTCAATGGTATTCTTAACTGCAAGTGTGGTTGTGGTAAAATATATATATACACACATTATATATACACACACATTTTATATATATATATAATGACTACAAGTACAGTTTGGTGCATTGCATTCCACCAAACCATTGTATATGCTCAGGTACCAAGAGTTCTGCCCACCATTACTTTTGTCCCCTCAGTACAAATGCCAATGCATTACAAGAGTCAAATAATATCTTCATGTTTTTATGAAAATAATTTTGACCTTGTAAACCCCTTGGAAGAGTGCCAAGGAATACCAGTGATTGTTAGACCACAGCTTGAGAACCACTGCTCTAGACAGTACAAAGAATATTTTTAACTTGTCTTAGGTTGTGAATGGCTCTCCTTAACCTTACTGACTTGGCTATCCCTCACATAGACCTGATACACCACATTAGAAGAAATCTCAATCAAAAGTCATCATTTAAAGAAAGAACAAACTAAAGGTAACACTGACCAAATAAACTTTTGTTTGTTGACTTTCTACTAGCATATCAATTAAAAAGTCATGAAAAAATTGCTTCTTGTACAATAATTTTCATCACTTTATTTTAATTCAATGAAGAAAGTTGGGGGAAAAAATGGAAACCTTGATCTGATGCCAAGAGCGCAAAGCAGCACTCCTTTTTGAATGGCAGCTGTTTCTTGTAACCAAGACAAATGTTTTGTTTTTTAAAATAGTTGTGAGGACTAAATAATGACTATCAATGTCTTTTGTAAAATTAGCATAGTTGTATTTTTATTTGCTTTTGGGAACTTTACCAAAAAAGAGATCAAACACTGTTTAAAGGAATTGTTTGAAGTACACTGGAGAAAAGGTCATGGAAGGAATTTTATGATGGTCTCCTCTCTGATACAGACTGCAGGAAGCTCTGGGGGACATTGATGTGCAGCTACAGTGAGTGACGAGTGGCTATATGAGAAAAAAGAGCATGATATGCTAGTAAAGGCAAGACTAGATGGTTTATCAACCTCTCTTCTAGCAATAATTAGTACCTTTGTAATGTACAAAACAACTAAGCAAAACTAATCTTTGTTACAGCAATATTGTTAAATGACACAATTTACTTGTCATGTACATCATGAACAGCCCACGGCCAGTGCCATTCTGAAAGTTTGGCAGCAAGGTCTACATCCTACCCTCTGCCCAGACTCAGGCTGATGCTGTCACAGCTGCCACCAGACCAAGAAGGGAGAGGGAAAACCAGGCATTCCCATGCAGCCCTAGGGAAAATTCTACCAACCTGCGATGGGCTTCTGTGAGTACAAGGAGTGAGCAGACTGCACTGTCTACAGCTACCTGCCCACACTGCTCCAACTGAGAACAGCACAGCCACCACAGCCCACACCTGAGTATTCTGTTGGTGGCCTAAGGATCATCCCACCTCTACCAATCACAACCGGTGTATGAACACACTATCTTGGGGTCTGTGGATGAGTCTGTTGGCCTTGTCCCACTACCGTCATCACCCACATCACACCAGCTGCCCATGGGTCTGACAACGCTCTTGTACATTGAGCCCACTGCTGTCACTATCAGCAATTGAGCAAGCCACCTGTAGGCCCCAAAACCAGGCCTCCAAAACCCACTGACACCAGAGCCAGGGAGGCAGTTCTGGGGCCTACAGACCACTGATGACACTCCTGGGGCCTGAAGACTGGCTCACCTGGCATGCAAGTTCCAGCAAAACTTTACCACAGCCTCCACTAATAACTGTACCCAAAGCCACTGAGCAAATTGTAGATACTACAGACCCTGAGTACTGGTGAAGAAATACAAAACAAAAACCTGGAACAAGAAGGAGCTCCCTGCAGGCCAAATTGCATATGCCAGCTTCTGTCAGGTTTATCTCCACCTCTGAGCCAAGGGCCCTGGCAGTCTCGCCCCATGAAAAGCACCTCCACAGGCACTGCGTCTTACTGTGAATGCTTCAGGCCTGGCAGCTGAGGTTGGGGTGGGAATTCACATGAACACAATTAACAGAAATATTGTAAACATGGCTCTCCCTCTTGATTGTAAGTTGGAACTTCTTTAAGATCATTTCCTCTAATGTTCTGGCGTGCTCTAAGGCTGCAGTCCCCAACTCCAGGGCCCTGGGACAGATCCCAGTCCATGGCCTATTAGGGACCAGACTGCAGAGCTCTGTGCCCCACCCCGTCCTTGGAAAAATTGTCTTCCATGAAACTTAGGAAGGGGGCTGGGTGTTGCACACAGCAGGAGGTGAGTGGTGGGCAAGCGAGGCTTCATCTGTATTTACAGCCACTCCCCATCACTAGCACCACCACCTGAGCTCTGCCTCTTGCCACCGCACCACCCCACCCTGTGGATAAATTGTCTTCCATGAAACAGGTACACTCTCAAACATGCCCAAAACTACAGATAACCTCTCACCCTTCTTTGGGGGTGGAAGTCATGGGGTGCAGAGCATTGTACTTCTATTAACTAGCCGAACTTACAGTCCAGTACTAGTCCTTTTTTCATAGAAAGCCATGACCACTTTTATCCATGGCCTCCTTTTTCCTAAAAAGTCTGGCTTCACTCCCATTCCACTACTGAATTGGCTTCTCCAAAGATGATGGATCATCTTCTAATCATTAAATCTAATAACTGTTGTTCACTTTACATTATGTAAGATCCCACTGAAGTACTCCATTTCCTCTTTTATTTCTGACTATTCCTTCTCCATCTGCCCCTCTCTTGTAAAACTAGGTCTTTGATCTTATTCTTTTCTTACCCTACCCTCCCTTGCTCAGAGATCCTATTCATTCTCTCAGCTTCAATGGGCTCCTTCCTGTAAGATGAATTTCCAAGTCCACATTTTCATCCTTGACTTTGTCCTGAGTTTCAGTCCTACATCTTCAGCCATGAATGGACATTTCCATTTGTGACTTTAAATACAATATATCTAAAATTTGACTTTTCAACTTGGCCTCATCTACCGCTTGGCTTTCCTTCCCTAATTTTTCTTATTTTCATTTGTGATAGCATCTTTTTCAAAATCATCTACCTATATTTTGTTCTAATATTAAATTTTACCAATTTTTCACCTTATTAAATGGAACAATATGAAGTTTCTATTTATGTAGGTCAAGAATGGTCAAATATGAGCAATTTCCTACAATTCCCAGCAATAAAGTCCAAGTCCTTTTGACCTCAAATTACTCCAGTAACCTCCAGTTTTCTGCACCTTCATTCTTCTGCCTACAGTTCATTCTGAAGTTCGCCCGCTTATTAATCCTTCAGAAATACTCACCTCTGAGAACTTTCCAAAATAAAAAAACAAAATTTTTTCACTTTTTATTCCTGACCTTATACAATTGATCCCCAAACTTACCTTTGCAGTGTCTTGGCCCTACTCACCTTCAGGGTTCCTTATTTCAAACTGGAGTAAACATTGTATATCTTCCTTCTTTATGTGGGGAATTCTTCTTCCTTACTTCAAATATCCCTCTGTCTGTAGACTTACTCAAACCTTAATCTCACAAAGCCTAGTGACATCTACACTGTCATTACTTTTAACTATTTTTACTCGTGAGTTGTCCTTCACCAGACTGTTTAAATGCCTTGAAAGTAAAAAATGATGTCTTTTATCTCTCCTTATTTATTAAGCAGGGTATATAACCTTAACAGTAGTAAGTGATTGAAAAAGTTACTGCTGCTTTTAGTAATTTTTAAAAAATGATCTGAGTCCTAGCCCAGATAACAGCATTTAATTCACTGTTCTGAAAACAGTTTTCCTACCCAGAGACATGAGGTCTTTTAAAGTATTAATAGTTTCTTAGACCCTACTCTATTTCCTAACAAAACTATTGCAATTCATGCTATCACGCACTTGTGGACCAATCTATCTTCTAGGCAGACTCCTAGATTTCATCAGAATGAAAACTGATGAAAGATAGAAAGATTTTCCCACAGATTTTTAAATTCTTGGACTAGGCTTGAATTTCTTTATGTCTCTTGCAATAAAATCTTGGAGAGATATATGGCAATATATCTCAGAATCTACTAAATCCCAACAGCTCAGTGACTAAATTTAAATTGAAAAGCTTTGATACTTGAATCCTGTTTTCATGGGGACCTCATAATCTGTTATCTGAATAACCAGGCAAGAAAATGCCTCTTTTGTAATCAAGTCATAATTGTCTGGTTCTTCCCCTGCCTGATTGATTTATTTTAAAATACCCTTGAGCTCTGTTTTCTCATGGATATAAATAAAATAATTCTTATAAGCCCTACTGGTCCCTCAATGTCCTCTATTCATGTTTCATCTATGTTGCCAGAAAATTGTTGAGATTCAATCCAAGCTAGTTTTAAAAATTGATTTGAAAATAAGCTAGTTTGGTCAGGTCCCATTTATTTACTTCTGCTGTTGATATGATTGCCTTTGGGGTCTTGTTCATAAATTCTTTCCCTAGGTCAATGCCTATAAGAGTTTTTCTAACATTTTCTTCTAGAATTCTTATAGTTTTCATGCCTTAGATTTAAATCTGTTATCCACCATGAGTTGATTTTGTGAGAGGTGAGAGGTGCGGATCCTGTTTCAGTCTTCTACATGCAGCTATCCAATTTTCCCAGCACCATTTATTGAATAAGGATTCTTTTCCCCTGTGTATGTTTTTGTCTACCTTGTCAAAGATTAGATGGCTATATGAGGATGGTTTTATATTTGGATTCTAAGTTCTGTTCCATTGGTCTATGTCTCTGTTCTTGTGCCAGTACCATGCTCTTTTAGTATAGCTTAAAAAGCTATACTAAAGCTATACTTGTAGTATAGCTTAAAAAGCTTCTGCACAGCCACAGAAACTATCACAAGAGCAAACAGACAACCTACAGAATGGGAGAAAATATTCGCATGCTACACATCTGATAAAGGGCTGGTAACAAGAATCTATATAGAACTCAGGAAAATCAGCAAGAAAAAAATCAAACAACCCCATTAAAAAGTGGGCAAGGGACATGAACAGAAACTTTTCAAAAGAAGATAGGCTAATGGCCAAAAAACATGAAAAAATGCTCAACATCTCTAATCATCAGGGAAATGCAAATCAAAACCACAATGAGATATCACTTAACTCCAGTGAGAATAGCTTTTATCAAAAAGTCCCAAAATAATAAACGTTGGCATGGATGCAGAGAGAGAGGAACACTGCTGGTGGGACTGCAAACTAGTACTACCTCTGTGGGAAGCAATATGGAGATATATCAAAGAGATATAAGTAGATCTACCATTTGATCCAGCAATCCCATCACTGGGCATCTACCCAAAAGAAAAAAAGACATTCTATAAAAAAGACATCTGCACTCAAATGTTTATAGCAGCACAATTCCCAATCACAAAGATGTGGAAATAACCCAAGTGCCCATCAATACATGAGTGGATTAATAAAATATAGTATATGTATACCATGGAGTTCTACTCAGCCACAAAAAGCAATGGTGATCCAGTACCTCTTGTATTGTCCTGGATAGAGTTGGAGTTCATTCTACTAAGGGAAGTATCACAACAATGGAAAAACAAGCACCACATGTACTCACCATCAAATTGGTATCAACATATCAACACGTATCTGCACGTATAGTAGTAACATTCACTGGGGGTCAGGTAGGTGGGAGGGGGAGAGGGGTATATTCATACCTAGTGGGTGTGGTGTGCACCGTCTGGGGGATGGACACACTTGAAGCTTTTACTCAGGTGGGGCAAAGGCAATATAGGTAACCTAAACATTTGTACACCCATAATATGGTGAAATAAAAAAATAATTTAAAAAACTAGTTTATGTTTTTAGATAACTTCCTAAATAAGCAACTCAAAATCATAAAGTATTTCTTGAGAGAGTTCTATTGCATTATGTATGCTATTTTATTGCACAAAGCAAAACAAGGCAAAGAATATGTTGTTTTTACTTTCAGAAAACTCTGCTGCTCATAAATATTGCCTTTTGGTCCTTTAGGCCATTTTCAAAGTCTACTTTGTTAAAAAGAGTCAACACAATTAATCAATTGTTTATATCATTAAGCTACAATGTAGAAAAAATTTATTTCCGAGGACTAAAAAAATATGTGAATAGGAAATAAAATAAGTAAATCTGCATACTTAATTTTCAGACAAGACATACTTAACTGTTCTAAATATGTGATGTAATAACATCCAAGGTCATTTGTTTTAAATTCATAATCAAAGAAATAAAGATATCGTATTTATTTAAATGTACCATATTCATTAATTATTGAGCCACATGACTGAGTTACTATTCTAACTTGGGTTAAAGATTAATTCTGGTTGTTCTTAAACTTTCTTTAAGTGTTTTTACTTTGTAATCAAGTGGAAAGATTATACTTAGAGTTAATTTCTCTGCCAAATTAGGAGGGGAGGAAAATTGATTGCATTAAGCAGAAAAATGTCCCTGAACTCAGTCTTATTGATCTAAAAAAAGAGAGCCAAATGGAAGAAAAGATTCTGTTTTTTTGTGTGTTGTTTTGTTTTTAATTACAATCTTTGTTTCTCTTTCATTTATCTTGGAATAGATTAGAAGTCTTTCTTACTAAACACTTTTTTCCTAATTTGTATTTAATGGTATATTATTTAAAAAATTTACCCAATCAGTAGAAATTCACATTTCCATTCATTCTTTCTTAAATACTAGTGTCTGTGAACTAAGTAGAATTAATGATAATTTTCAACTAAACACCACCTCATGTTCAATTAGTTCAACTAAACTAATTGATTTCCCCAGGTGAAAAAAATATATTTTAATTTACACCCCCCCAAAATTTATTGACTGCCTGTTATGCAAAAGTGCTTTATATTTTGTAAGAAATCCAACTATGATGTATGTATATTTTGATTTTGTTTATATAAGGTATAGTAGGCAGCCTCTAAGGTGCTCACAATGACCCTTGCCTGTTCGTGTTTGAACTCTTGTATAGTCACTTCCCACATCATATCAAGGTTGTCTGTATGAAAATAGAATGTGGCAGAAGCAAGGTATTGTGTAATGAAGAACTTAGCTGGCCTTCATCTCTGGTTCCATGTAGGGAACTTTTAAACTCTTGGAATTTCCCAAGTGATTGAAGTGTCACTCATGGTCAGCCCCCCAGACCCCACCTGAGCCTATGCTAACAAGGTGTCTTATGGTGGCCCATAGATACTGTGACACTGTCATGATGGTTATGATGGCTATGCCACCCATCATGTGATTAGTGAATTGGAACTTTGAACCATGTAACATCTGTCTGACCTCCTGGGAGAAAAGGGAAGACTGAGATTTAATTCAGCCATTTAATTCAATCAATCATGCCTACATAATGAGACCTTAATAATCCTGGATACCAAAGAAACTCAGGCTAAAGCGACATGTCCTGAGGACATAGAAGCTTTACATTTGGGACTCTTCCAGACTTTGTCTTATGTGTCTCTTCATTTGAATGGGTCTGATTTGTATCCTTTATAACAAAACTGTAATCATGAGTCCAGTCCAGTCCTGAGTCCTGTGAGTCATTCTAACAAATGATTGAACCTGAGGGGGTAGTGAGAACCCAGGAATCTATAGCCAGTGGGTCTGACATGCAGGTGGCCTGGGATCCCCCAAGCTTGCAGCTGGTGTCTGAAGTTGAGGGCAGCCTTGTAGGAGACTGTGTTCTGAACCTGTGAAATTTAACCAAACTCGGGGAAGTTAGAATCAGAATTGTATTGCTTAAGATATGTCACTTCTAAGAGTAGGTTATAAAGGCCGTGTGGCTTCTGCCTCTCCCTGTTGGATCCGTCTCTCTGGGGCAAATTTGCTGCGGTGTTGTGAACGGTCCTAGGGAGATAGGATGATATCTCCAACCAACAGTTACGGACGTGAACCTTTTATTGGATTGGATGCTCCAGCCTCAGTGAAGCCTTTAGGTGACTGCAGTCCTGACTGCCACTGAATTGTAATCCCATCCTAGACCATGAGCTGGAAGTATCCAGCTAAACTGCTCCCAGATTCTGACTCTCAGAAACGGCAGATAGCAAATGTTTGTTGGTCTTAGCCACTAAGTTTGGGATAATATGTTACAGAAAAATAAATAACTAATACACTAAGGAAGTTATAGTTATTTGCATTTGGTTTTAAGATTCAGATCTTTTGTTTTCCAATTGATCTCAAAGAATAAAGTATAACCGCCCTTTCCCTGTCATTGATTTTCTTAAACGTGGATCTTAGTAAGTTTGCCTATCTCCCCAGTAAAAAGTGAGATTACCCCTCTTGACTCTAGGATAGGCTAACCAACCCCCAAATCTCAGTGCTTATCACACACAAAAAAAATTATTTCTTAATCACACAGTAGTTAGATGTGGCTCAGTGATCCAGGCTTTTTACATTTTTTGACATCTCCACATAGGAGAAAGTGGGGAGAGTCTCATATGGGGTCTTATTACCAGGGCTGGAAATTAGGGACATCACCTCCTTTCACAGCCCTTGGCCAAACTCAGTCACACAGCACCAACCTAACTTCAAGGGATGCTGTAAAATGTGTTTTTTCTATCTGACCAAGAAAAGAAAACAGAATTTTTGGAAATTAGAAGTCTCTGACATAGAGTAGAGCCCTGTTTTCTTCAGAGTACACGGGATCTGGTCAGTAGCATCAAAAAGTATAAATAACAACATCTCTCACCCAACATAAAGAAAGGAATCTTTGTAATTAGCAGAACATAGGCTGATGCAGTAACAGTAAACATCTCTACGAGATAGTACTCATGCATGTATATAGTGATTTTTAGCTTCTTTCTTGATGAAATGCTATGCTGCTCTCACTGTCACAAAACAAACACAACCAAATGTAGCTTTCTCTACTTCGTGCGGTATCATGTTTTATGTTCTATCACACTTGGGACAGTTGTAATATTCACATAGTTTTATATGAACTGACTGTGTGGAGAGGGTTAAAGGATATTAAAACCAGTAATAAGGGGAGGAGGGGCACTCCCATATGCATCCAGAGACACACACTTCAAGGTCATATGTTCTTACCTGGGTTGCTTCCAAGATAGACCAGTTAGTGCCTAACATCTCCAGCTCCTCTCATCTGCAGGCATTACCTTTATTGAGCTTTCAGGCTTTGCTCAGCTTAGATACTGAGACAATCTTTACCGTGGCAGTCTGCATTCCGACAGGCTTAGGCACACCAACTCACAGCCGAAGGATGTAATTAAGTCTTTCTGCCTAAATATATGCATGTCTCTCACTTGCAACCTTCCTCTCCAATTCACTCCCTTGCCACCACCACACACAGAAACATACACACACCCCCACCCCTTCCATGTGTACCTAGTCCATATGCTTGGGCTTCCTCTTGTGTCCATTTCCCACTCTGGACCTGAAATCCAGGGCTGAAATCTAACTTACTATACGTAGGTTCTACTATCCAACTTGGCTCTTAACAAAATTGAATCTGAAATCTCCCTATCCCTTTAGGAGCTTTAATTTTAACTGAAGTACTAGAGAGTGAAACCCACAATATACATAATTCTCCTGCCTCTAGAACTGTGCAGTACTGAATCCTTCCCCGCACTGGCAGCCTGCTGCTGCAGAAGTCGCAGCACATGTCAGAGAGAGCTAAGCTGTCATGGATGTGATATAGCACTAAGGTTGGTTTTATCCAAAGGCCTTTGAAAGGTTGGGCTAGCTAGAGACAAAAGAGAAACTTAAAAGGACTGAATATTTATTTTTGAAAATTGAATATTTTAAGTAATTTTTGTTATTCATAAGATAGTCAGAAATCACCTTAATAGGGTATTTCATATGCATAGATGATAATGGGACAATAAAATGGAGGATATAGAAATAGATATGAATATGTAAAAATAGATTATGTTGGAAAAGAGAAAGACAACATATAATATAAAATAGCTTAAGTCATTTTCTTTGTGTACTCATCCTTTAGTCCCTGGGAACCCGGAACAAAAAATGTATATATAATATCCAAAGTATTTAGGAATCATCCAGCACTTAGAATTTAAACTCAAATTTGAGATTAAAAGTCAATTTTGTGGCTCCTTGGCATACATTCTGAAGAAAGTCAGAATTATCCAAAAATCCAGACTCTGCTTTTCCCAAAAAATTTGTCTGTGGAGCTACCTTGGACTTTAGTGATGACAGTAAAATTGAGATTTTTATCATGTTTCATTACCTTCAGGAAACATGAAAACAGGTGAGGATGGAAATGGCAAATGGAAAAAATACACAGTAACAAGTACATTAATTCCCCTCTTTTAAATCTTGATTCTTCTAGACTTTGCAAATCTGGAAACTCTCAATATCTTATCCTGAGCTCTGCTTTTTATCAGTGGATAGATTACAGAAAGAAATTTTAAAAATAAAATAAACTCATCTGTTCTGACCTCTTCTGTAAGGGGCTCTGAAAATATGTCTTTTAAAAAAATAGACTTGTAATATTTTTTTCTTTCTATTCTCTCTGGAAGAAGAGAGCAGGGGCAGAAGTTTCCACTGTCCTTTTTCCTAAGCACTCTGTTTTATCTGCCAGCCATGCTTAGCAAAGAAAAGGGGTTGATTACAAAATCAGTTCCAAACCCTCCTCTTACTATGAGAGTTGGTATGAATCATTGAACTAAAGATTTGGGCAGGACCCCAGCTGTTTATAGGCAGTAACTCTTACAGTGGAGATAAAAGGAAAGCTGACACAGAAAAACTTAGACAGAAGCAAGTTTAACCTTTTCCTCTCTGAAAGTAACAACTGAACCAGTTCTGTCTTCACAGTAAAGCTAGGTGGGAAGTTTTTCTCCCAAAGAGAACATAGGGAAAATACATTATTTTCATGGTAAGCATCACCTCTACAGCAAAATTCTAACATTTATATGTAACTTGTCATTTTTAGGGCTATCTCTCAAGCACATGACATTGCTTTTCATCCTTTGCTGGTGATTTTACATGAGAAATATTAAAAACGATGCAACCAACACCCGTCCCCACTATCACTCAAGCACTTGAGTAGGAACTACAGAGTGAAATTCATTATTATTTATTATTGGAAAAAACTTTTGAGCATCAACCATGCATCTGACACTATTCTAGTTTCTAGGAACAGAAAGATAAAAACAAGAGGGAGGAGAGGAACTTTTGCTTTGCCTTTATGATCTGTACGACATTAATGTCATTTCTCTCCATTCAAAAGCATAGTTCCTGTGATAATGGCCCTGAGAGGTAGTTTCCCTACTCCGAATATTTATTCCTTCCTTCGCCAAAAGAAATTCAGAGTATCATTTTTTCATAAGGCACTGAGATAACATCAACTTCCTTGGGGGTGCTCCAGCCCTGCATGTGTGTGGAGGGTAAGTGTGGGAGTCAGGAGGAGGTGGATGGGCTTTTAGCTCCTGAAAGGATGTAAAAACGTCTCCAATCCCTCAAATGGAATATATTTCTGAGAAACTGTTACATTTTGCCCAAATGTGTGCATGGTCCAAAGATAGAATGGAGGAGCGGGCTCTAATTGTTCTCTGTCTCATGGGGCAGCCTTTCCTATGCATTATACACTCTCTTAGGTGCCATGCACCCATATACTTCTTCTCTCTCACCTTTTTTCCCTCTCAAAAGAGATACTGAAACTGCCTGCAATCCATGTAACAAAGAGGAACAGGCTCTATTTTAGCTCCGTTCTCTTAGGGATGCTGTTTGTCTTCCCAGAATATTGGGATTTAGCTGTTCTGTGTGGTGAAGAGAGTATATTGATATTTCTCACTAACAATACCAGTAGGGTTTCATTTTTTGTTTATGTTTTCCTTTCTATTAATTTAGGACATTATGAAGTCAATAAAAAGAATTTGGTAATAAAACTGAACATATTAATAATTATTTAATTTAGCAAATATTAATATTGAGTACCTACTAAATGCCAGGCACTTTCTTGGAACAAACACACCAACACACACACACACCCCACACACATATACCACACAGACACACAAAATCCTTTCTCTGAAAGAGTTTAGATGAGTTAGATGTGTACACACGGACACACACACACATCTATGTATCTTTCCAGCATGGGCAGTGTGGGTCTTACGTGAACTAAATAATATATTGGTAAAGTCTTTAACAATGGAAGAGGGGAAGGCAATGGAAGCAGTACTTTGTCTACTCTATACTCTATTTCAGGCACCAGAGGCTTTACCATTTAATTCTTCGCCTGTGAGATCAACATTATGGGGAAATTAGAAATTTAAGAGATTACAAAGTTAAGTGATAGAATATCAAATTCATTTATTTTCACAGTCCCCAATGCCTCCTATTAAAGAACATGGAGTTTAGAATAGCATAAGGAACATCATATGAAAATTAAATAAGCAGTGCTCAATAAATGGGAGCTCCTTCCCTCCTTCCCTTTCCTGCCACCCTGTTTTCATGTTCCTGTTTTCCCATAAGTCTTGCCTTGTCTCATCTCCAAAAGTCAAAACTGAAAGATTTAATCACTAGCTTTTCTCAGTTTTTTAAAGCACACAATAATTCAGCTGCCCGATGTCTCTCAAATCTTTTCACATAAATGCCTTTTCCTGAATCTTTCTATCCTTATTACCCTTCTCTTATTTGATTCATTTGCAATTTCTCCTCCGAAATACAGACATCTCTTCGCTGCATCCCTCGAGCTCTGGTCATCCTCCTAGTCACTGATGTCTAAGTTGTCCCTTCCCTGTGACACTATGTAGTTTCCACTTTTTCTGAGGTGTTAGTCCCCCAAATAGCAGCAAAAGCAATCCTATCTTTATTAATCACCTGAAGAAACCAATGTTCAAGAAATGTCTTTTCTTTGTGTTTGAATTATGGAATCCATTATTGAATCTCAACACATCATTTCATTTCCATGCTATAAATGGGAGAATTTTTAGTAAAGTTGTGAACATTAGGCTACTGAGGGCATCTTCTGTTTCTTTTATAATGCTGACAAAATTTGCAATTTGCTTATTTTGCACTTAATTGTAAGGTCTCTTATGGCAAGACCATTTGCTTTGCTTTGTTTGGTTTGGTTTTATTTTAATTCAACAATATAGGCGACTTCTCAGGCCCCTCGCCTCCAGGACCTTAGAACTTCGCCCCCCCCAAAAAAAAACCAATAAATATAAGCTCAGAGCCTAACATAACTGAATGAATGAATGACATAAACTCAAGAATGATGCCTGGAACCAAGGACTGGCTTTGCAACCAGCTACCTGGCCACAAACCCACAATTAATCCACAAGCATTCATGGCACCCCAAATAGTGTGTGGGGCATCTGCATTTTGTCTGCATTTGGAAACATGTATCTGCTTTTCAAACTGTCAGCATTGTTTTTCCTCAGACTAAAGTAGGAGACATGCAGAGTGGAGAGACAATAACTGTACTCTGCATGTTCAAACTTGATATTGTATCATTTTGGGTGTTTGCATAATAAAATCTGCCTAAGTGTGAATTATGTCAAATGTGTATGAATGGCATTTTGCCTGCATTAGTATGAGAAATCTTAGAACCTTCAAATCCTTAAGAATCGAAGACAGACACATTATGGACACACAGTGTCAGCCACCAGGTGATGTTGAAGGAAGGTTTTCCTATTTTGTGGGAAAGGCAACAGACCTGAAGTTAAGTGACTTGCCCATAGTCGTGAAGTAAATCAAGGACAACTTCAAGTCAACACAAGCGGAGCAAAAGAAACAAAAAAGGCAACATACTTCCTGTCGAAGAAGCCCATGCTATTTCCACATAACATTTTTAATTTCCATTTGAATGATTACATCAGCTGCACTGAAGCTGAGGCTCGGGGCAAATAGACTTTGTATTGAGGATACTCACAAAGAATCAAAGGTTGTTTAGTGGGAACATTCTGACATTGATCAATGTTGACTTAATAGTTTTAAAATTCAAAACTTCTGGAAGGGAGGAGGAAAGAGAATCAGAGGAAATCAAGATAATACGAGTTATTCTAGTTTCTGTAGAGCAGGTGTACTAAATCTAAGATCCCTGAGCTCCTGGACTCCATGGATGAACTTGGGGGGTGCAAATATCGTATCCATCAACTCCCTAAAACTGCAAGTAAAATTTGGATGAATGTGCAGATGTGCCGTTTACTGGGAAGGGGCCAATAACCTTGATAAAATTGTCACAGGAGTAAATACTACACCAAAATGAGTCAATAATTACTGCCCTAAAAAATAAATAACAAGGTCATCACAACAAGGGCTATTCAGAAATTTTTTAAAAGTTTGTTTTGTTTAGAAATACAAGGAAAGTATTAGCTGAAAAAGTATTGGCAAGTATGAAGTCAAAGAAACAAACTTGTTCATTGTGCTACTGCCATGCTAGCCTATGAGAGTCAAGTAGAATTACATAACAGGAACCTCTCCTTCCCTCTAAAGGAGCTTCCCCCCAAAAATTGCAGGAGCTCTACACTCAGACTCTTGCTTGATACATCTAAGGGTGAGCCCTTCTCTCTACCCCCATGATTGCTGCACTGGTACACTAACTGCTGATACTCTCTGCATGACACCTCATTGGGGTTGGTGGCTCAGGCCCAGGTGGCCCTCCTATACCTCCACTTTGGTTGAGTAGATTTGGATTTGAGCTGAATTTAGACTATAGATACTAAGGGAGCAGGAGAAGCAGTGGTTACCATCGTCAGCACTTCTTAGAGCAGTATTGAAAATGGTAGGAAAATAATCAGGGTTTGGGTTTGCTGATGGTGTAGATACACATCACGGTAGCCACAACCAGGGGGGCACATAACAGCTCCGGCCTTCCAAGAAACAGATGTTAAGACAGCATTAGACAAACAAGAGACACACTGGGGGGAAAGCCTGTGAAGGATGAAGGGACAGCAAGGAAAAGACAGAGAGCCTTCAGATCTATTAATAGAAGCAGTTCCATCAAGTGTGAAAAAGGACAGGGAAGGATGGGAAGGATGGTGGAGGAAGAGTCTCAGATCATAGTATGGTTCTGAAAAAGTTTTAACCAGGCCAATGGAGGGTCCCTTAGCAAAAAGTTGCCTGTAAGAGTAATTCTAAGTTGGGCAGAAATGAGCTGGTATCCTGCTGAGTCGTAGGCTGGGAGCAGCCCCAGGCAGTATGGCCTGGCATGTGGTGGATCCAAAGGAATGGCAGCGTGAGGCTGTCAAACAGCTCTGCTCCCTGCAGTAGGCTCTCTTGGAGAGAGATCTGATCAGGCCACCTTCATGGTCCCCATAGGATATATACTTTGGTCATGTTATCAAAAGAAGTAAACTCATTACAACTACAAAAAAGAAAAAATCCAAACACTGAACATCTAAACACTACTGTCTTAGCCTTTCCCTATTTAACTTATCAGATACAAATTATTGTAATATAAATACATTAGAATAAATCAAGCAGTGAGCTAGGTCTGTATAATACCATATCAGTATTGAATATTTGCTGATTTTTCAAGAAGAGGGACAAATTTCTTTTTACTGTTAGCCACCTTACCCTCTCTTCCTTCCTATGTCTCCAGCTCTTTGTTTTGTGGAAGTCAAATCTTTGTTTAAAATATTTTCTGAAATCCTTTTTTCTCAAAAAAAAAAAAAAATTCTGGATTTCTCTTCTGGTACCATATCTGAACGGCACATGACTATGACTCTATTTTCTTAGATATCACTTACATCGTCAAATTTCTATTATGTATTTCAATTTGCATCCTGAATGACAATAGTTAATATTCAACATCAGACTTAATATCTTCAAACTAGAAAAAAAAATTAAAGAAGATCAATGAAATGAAAAGTTGGCTTTGTGAAAAGACAAACAAAATCAACAAACCTTTAGCTAAATTAACAAGAAGAAAAGAAAGAAGACTCAAACAAATATAATTATAAGTGAAAGAGGAGGTATTACAACCAACATCACAGAATACAAAGGATCATAATAGATTCCTATGAACAACTATACATCAAAAAATTGAATAACCTAGGAGAAATGCATAGATTCCTAAAAACATACAACCTTCCAAGACTGAGTCATGAAGAAATAGAAAATCTGAACAGAACAATAGCAAGAATACTGAATGAGTAATCAAAAACTTCCAAACAAAGAAAAGCCAAGGACCTCATGGCTTCATTGGTGAATTCTACAAAACATTTAAAGAAGAGCTAATGTCATGCCTTGTCAAACTCTTCCAAAAAACTGAAGAAGAGGGAACACTTCCAAACTCATTTTACAAAGGCAGAATTACCCTGGTACCAAAGCCAGACAAGAAATTGACAGTATAAGAAAAAAAATTACAGGTTAATATCCCTGATGAACATAGATGCAAAAATCCTTAACAAAATCATAGCAAACCAATTTGACAGCACATTAAAAGGATCATGCATGATAATCAATTGGTATTTTTCCCTGGGATGCAAGGATGTTTCAACATAACACAAATCCATAAATGTGATACATCACATTAACAGAATGAAGGATAGAAAACATGATCATGTCAATGGATACAGAAAAACCATTTGATAAAATTCAACATTCTTCCATGATAAAAGCTCTCAAAAAATTATGTATAGAAGGAACATACCTCAACATAATAAAGCCCATATATAACGGATCCACATCAAACATCATACTAAATGGCAAAATGCTAGAAGCTTTTCCTCTAAGATCAGGAAGAAGACAAGGATGTCCACTCTTGCCATTTCTATTCACTGTAGTACTTAAAGTTCTAGCTAGAACAATTATGCAAGAAAAACAAAGAAAAAGATCCTTTTGCAAAGATAATGATTATATGGCAAAGATTCTCAAAATATTTGGGAATAAATTTTAATAGGATCCTTTCCCGATTTTCCAGGGGATGAGAACAGGTCCATGAGAGAGGAATTGATGCAGACACAATAGTGTCTCAATGCAAATATAATCTAATTTTTACCCTTTATCAGGTAGACCTGAAGAAATTCGGGTTACTATCAAAGTCAACCAGCCACCACCAAGCTGCAAAGAAAGGTGAGAGTTTGGAAGCTATACTTTAGCTTTTTATTTTATTCAAATCAAGTTGTATTAGGCTGGATTCCAAGGAAGCAGAGCTCAAGATAGGGATTCTTGTTGAAGTGATTTACTGAGGAGGAGCTCAGGAAATTGGGAGTGACAGAAGCAGGCTAGCATAGGGGGAAAAGTGAAGCAAGAATGTAGTCTAAGCTAGAGACCAGCTTCAGTGTGATTGCACAGGAAAGCTGTGAAGTGTGAATTACTCCACAGAGTTGTTCCCATCTTGAGGCAAGGAGCTGGCCTTTTAAGTCTTTGGCATTGGTCTGATCGTGGTTAGGTAGAGGGAAGTCCTAGCCTCTTTACTGAGGTGGCTCCTGGCTGGACAAGGGCAATTCTCTGAGAAAGGAGAAGTTGTATGTATTCATCAGCTGCTGTTGAGTACAGCAGCTGGGAGATCGGTGTACCTTAGCAATCTGTACTAAGCACCAACAGCATCCTCTACACACAGCCAGAGTACGGTTTCTCAACTGTGCCAGTGTTGCTATTTAGGGCCCAAAAATTCTTTCTTGTGCAGGAGCTATCCTGTGCATTGTAGGGTGTTCAGCAGCACCCCTGGCCTCTACCCTCTGGATACCAGTAGCACCCCCCTCCGCCAATTGTGAGGACCAAAAAAATGTCTCCAAACATTATCAAATGTTCTTTGGGGACCAAAATCATCCCTGGTTGAAAACCACTGAGCTAGTGCAAGAAGCAAAGGTGTGGGTCAGTTAAGTAACTTTATCTTTTTTGCACCCAGAACAGTGTGGAACACAGAGGAGTCACTCATCAGAGGTGTTTCAATAGCACTCCAAATTGTGAGGTAAGAAAAAGGGATTCTAAAAGAAAGAATTCCCAGTTGAATCTCCACAAATGAATATCTCAATAATTTCACTCTGTCAGAGTATAGAAATATGCACCTATTGTTTTGAATGCATAGACAAATGTTTCTAACTCAATGGAATACATTTATTCCTAAATATTATACTATTTTATTAAATCACAATGCACTTGTAACCATGGGGTTTTCTGACAGTGAAAATTACAATATCATTAAGTTCATATTCTTAAAACTGAAGAAGTAAAAAGAAATCCATTGTCAAAAATGGCTCAGAGCAAATGATCAGGCTAGAGAGAACATGAGCAGAGCTAAACAAAACAAAAAAAAAAATTGGGTAAACAAAGCTTAAAACAGAACATGAGTACATGAGAAAGGGAGAGAGAGGGCACTAGTTGTATTGATCCAAGTGGAGACAGAGAACATGCCATGAGGTATTTCTGATTAGAGACTCAGCAGGGCAGGTGCCAAGCTGAGCTCCAGCAGCTGAATCAGTCAGGTTCAGCGAGGAGATACCCTTCCAACCCATTTGATGAATGTATGTGAATCCCTTCCTTAAGGCTTGGTTGAATTTTCATTTTCACTATGAAAACTTCTTACCCAGCTCTCCCGCAGGCAGAGATGAGATTTCCCTCTACCCTTCTGCCATTGCACCCAGTGCATAACCCTGTCAGCATATTCACCACATTGTTTTTGCACTGTTGGTTTGCCATTCTCCCCAGTGAAGTGATGAGCTTCTTAGGACAGGGTCCTTTATTTGTTTGTTCATTTGTTTAGCTCTATGACTTAAACATCTAAGACACTTATGCAATATTCATTTGACAAACCTTCACTACGTACTTGCTATGAATCAGATACTGTCTTATGAACCAGATACCGTCTGTCTTGACCTCAATGTTCTTTCTTATCTCCCTATAGTAAGGAGAGAAGATGCTGCCTCACCCCACCCCCCTGAAAAGAAATATTACTTCTAATTTCCTTGAGAAGAACAAGTCACCCTGTTACCCTATGTGTCTCCATGCCTCTGTGATGGACTCTGGTTACCACTCTGCCTCCCCAGAAGGAGCTGTACCATGATGGATTCGGTGTCTCATAAAGTTGGTGTGCCCTGGGCACTGCCTGTAATTCAAATCAGCCTAATGAAGGATAAGCACGGAGCTCAGAATCCCTGCTCCCACTGATTAGCATTAGACGTGTAATGTAAGACGGTTACTGAGCCACTTATGCGGATGCCATCAGCAAAGTGGAATGCCATATTTGATATACCTACTGGATTGCCTGATTTTTATTGCTAGTTTGTAAGAATTTTATGTAAAACAGAGCCACCACTTCTTATACAATTGCTGAGAGACAGATATTTTTAATATTACTAAAATCTGTCCTTTCAGTGACATTGGAAAAGAAAATGATTGTGTTACATTGGAGGAGTAAAAGGAACTCTGATGTTCCAACTTATTTTTCTTTATTCACATCACCAATATTAGGATATGCAACATACTCCAAGAAAGACACCATATTTAGAATCCACTTTCATTTGGAGCTATTAATTACTTCTTTTAATAGCCTGGTTTTCCCCTATCTAATATTATCCAGAACACTTGTGAAATATGTTGATATTTATAGTTATAATACACCAGTACTTTCGGTCACATAAATTCCCAGATGACATCATAGTAATACTAGCTCCAAGTAAGAAGTCTTTCATAAACTTTTCTATACTTCTATATAGAAGTATACATATATGTACATATTTCCATTATTCTTTTAATAGCTCTACAGGAGCCAGCATGGCAGATCCAGCACCTAAGACATCATTTTGAACCACCCACAGTAGCATGTCTGGGAACATCATACCATTGTGAGTATTGTGAGCTCCATGCTCTGGGGAACACAAACAGTAAGTAGCTAAAGTCAAATATCTCACCATGGATTAAGGTTAAAAGATAATCTTCCTGTTATATCACATACCTCTATCAGCATACCTATAAAATAAATATGTTTCTAGATAAAACACAGAACCCAATGATGTATTATTTTTCCTCAGTTAAGACCCATATAGCTTAACTGCATATTTTTACAAAAACCATCCACCCACAGTGTAAAGCTGTACTCAAATACACAGCCAGACAGACATCAACATGCAGGAATTTCAAGGTATTAGGAAGAATAAGTATGAATGTGCCAAAAAATATTTGTTTTGCTACATAATTAAAAGAAGAAGGTTACTTGTATAATTTAAGTGGCAAGGTATATATTTTAAAATATTATAATTATATTATTCCAAAGTCTAAAATAATAGTGCAAAGAGCTGGAAGATAAATGCTCACTGAAGGTTGAGACATTACAACTATACTCCATAACCAGAGCCCAGTATGAATATCTTTGAGCATAATAGTTTTATACTCGGAATAGATCAAAGAGACTTAACAGCCTTGTGTATAAAATTATAGCCTTCCTTCCTTTGAAGACAATATGGTAGATGTGGGTGTGTGCACATTTATATTAATGCATGTTCGTTGTAAAAAAAATTGGGGGCAAATTTCTCTTGCTTAGGTCATATTAAGTTCCAGTTGTTTGGACCCATGATTTCTGCATACGAGAGCCCTGATAGTTCTACTGGTTCTCATGAAATCCATTTTCTACTCTTCTAGTAAGAAACTGTAGAGCTGCCTTTGATTCTTTCTTCTTCACTCCCTATGCTTCTGTCCATTCTTAGCACAGCCCTTTGCAGGTAGTAAGTATTCAACAATTGTTTTCTTCAAATTACTTACTATGAATACATTTTTATTTCCAAAAGCCCTGGCCTTTCCTTTTTCTCCTTATTTCTGCAGCAACACTACTCATTCCACCCAGTCATCCCACTGCAGTGACTTCCTAAGTGTACATTCTCATTCACCCTACAGAGAGCTAGCTGCCATATTAACCTTCCTGAAATATCACTTTCATTATCAATCGCTCTCAAAATCTCTAATGGCCACCTCTTGTTTAGTTTTTAAATCTCAGTACTTTTTTGTTTTTTTGGTTTTTTTATGACACTCTAACCTGAGCAACCTCCACCTAAGTAGCCTATTTTTTCCATGATCCTAGTACTAAGGTACAGGTTTAACCACACCTCTGAACTTTTTCTCATGTATTCTCTTGGCCTGTAGGCTCTCTCTTTCTTCTATTATCCAAATTAATCCTTCAATTTCCAACTCAAACCTACTTTTCCCATTGAACCTTCCTATTTCCTACCTTCTTTTTTTTTTCCTGAGCAGTCAGTCCTTACCTAGCAACATCCATTATCTGATTATATATTACTCTTACTTCCCTTCTAGTTCAACATAGTATTTTATTGGCCTTGTCTATCCAATTTGATAGTCAAATTCTTTAAAGGTAGGGACAAGGTTTTAATCACTATCTCTAAGCCTAAAATCACGAATAATAGGCATGTAAGAAATAGTTACTGATCTCATCAATATTATATACTGATTTTCTTGTGCAAAGTTAGAAAACAATTGAAAGCAAAGTAAAAAATTATCTTTTTCTTCCAAAAAATAGCGTTCATGATGAACTTCTTATCTAAGTCACAGAAACTGCAGGTGCATTAAGTTTAAACTAATACAAATTTGAAAACTCTTTAAAGAAATCCAGAAATTACCTCAATAAAGTTCACAATTTTTGTTCTTCCTTCTGCTTTCTCAAAATATGTTTCACAGGATAATGGATCACTGCATCTGTGTGACCTAGGTTCAAATCTCAGCTCAGCCACTTATCAGTCATGCCATCTCAAGACAGCTATGGTGCTTAGGTCTTGGTGCCACGTTTTAAAGGAGACACTGAAAAAAACAGAGCACACAAAGTGGCAAGGGTTCTGAGAAACACGTCTCAACGAACAGTTGAGCGAAGCAGTAGTATTTAGCCTGGAGAAAAGATAACATGGTGGGGACTTGATTTCTGACCTCACATACCTGAAGAGCTGTCATGTGGAAGAGGGAGTTGATAGAATCCATTTCATGCTAGAGAAGAGAATAGATGGAAATCACAAGGAGGCAGTGTTTGGCTTTATAGAAGGATGGGCTTTCTAATAATTACAGCTTCTCAGGGATGAGCCTGGCTTCCACCTGGAGTAGCAAGCTTTTTGCCATTGGAAGAAATCTGGAAGATTTCTAGCAACAGTCAAATGACCGCCTATGCTAGATGGAAAAAGTTATATGCTGAAGTCTAGATAGGAAAGCAGGGCATGGGGAACTGTAATTTGGGGCACCTTCCAAAAGGTAACAGGGCTAAGCCTTGTGGAAGCAATGTGGGAGCCCTGCTTGAGACCTTAGATAGGTCACTGGCATGAACAAGGCAGGCATCTTTCTAGGTTGGAAGTGGAAAGTTACTGGAAAATAGGGCCTAGAGATGAATTCATAAATGAAAAAGAAAACAGTATTTTAGAGAAATTTTCAGTGATTTACTAATGAAATGATTCTTACGAATGGATCCATCTTAAACAATAATACCTAAAAATAAATCTGCAATTGTTTCTCTATGTTATGGCTTTATAATTCTGTTTTGAAGCTATTACAATAAGGGTTTTTTTTTTTTTTCCTCTCGAGAAAGTAGTACACCATTAGTCTCATACTAAAATTAGATTTTCTTTTTTAATTTAAGTTTTATCCATGAGATTACTCTGCTTTACAGAATTTCATTCATGTTAGAAGTAGAAAGGAGAGAGAACATTCTTCTTCAGAGGGGCTTTTGTTAAATATTACTTTGTATCTCTCAAAGACACTATGGGTACTTCAGTGAAAGCCTATTAATAAGAGTCAAAAATAGGACTGTTGTAAGACACCTACAGAAATTATCCCATAAAATTTTTAAAAAATTAACTTAAATTCCAGTAAGAGGAGATTTTTTTCCCTTATTTGTTCTTTGTTTAGTTTTTCTGGGTTGAGCTGAATGGTGGTCTCTTGTTTAAACAGTGTTTACATTTTATTTCATTCTGAGTTTTGTTTGAAAACTTACAGGTGGAAAATCCAAGAATATTAATGCCCCAGGATCACTGGCTTCAAAAAGATCTTAACAAGTGGCCCTGCCAAACATTTGGGAAAACTAAACTATTTTAAAGGGTGCCATGGCAAGGCTTTTGTGCTTAACCTCATGCCACACTGAGTGTTTATCGCTGGCTCAGGTCAGGTCTCTATGGCCACAATGACCTGGCCTTCCCTCCCCATGCTCCTCCATTTATGACTCCTTAACAAGGTTTTCCACAACTGTGTAGACTGAGTGAGTTCCCAATCCTGTACATACTGTAATCCCCATCACCAACGCCTGCCGGAAGACAAGACTACCAAGGAACATTTCTCCTCTTTAATTCGTTTAATTTCATTTTATTTACTTTTTAAATTCTAATTTGTCCTTAATTATGTAAACTTGAAGAAAATCACTAACCCCTGAAATGTCTCCGTTTTCTCAAATACAAAATGGTAATATTAATAGCCTGCTGTAATGAGAAGTGGTCGTGTTTGGATCCCTTGAATGTAGGCCTCTTGCCTCAAGGCAAGAAATTCCCAGGGTATGATTCTTAGTAGTAAGGAAGTCAATCAATACTAGGAGGCCAAAAAGGCCAGACGTTCACTGCTTATTTCCCCCCATGTCCTTGGCAGCCACAGCAAAGGCCTGTGACTTAAGCTTGGATAATCCGGTCCTGTCTGGACCTTTGAAATCGTAGTGACACAAAAGAATTCATTTGGTCAGTAGCTGCAGTGGCAGCCCGAGTCCAAGAGCAGCAGAGACAGTGGCCTCAGGGCTGCTGACACATACCGGGTGCTGCCCATAGTGGGAGTGTCACCTGTAGGACCCCACGTCCAGCAGTGACTGCAGTGCTGTCCTCACCAGACCATTACTAAGCAGGTCCTTTGTTTCTGGTAGTCTCCACTTTGGGCTCATGTTCACTTTTTTGATTCTTATGCTCGGTCTTCTCAGAACCTGAGTCTTCCCCCAAATTATGGGAACAATCCAATAGTTTTTCATTTCCTTTGTGCCTAATTCAGCCAAAGTCAGTTTCTGTTGATTGTTACCAAGAAAGGAAACTGAATAATATACTTGGCGACCTCATAAAGCTGGTGTGAAATGTGGCTGAGTTACTTCACGTGAAAATTCTTGGAAAAGAATAAAATGTAATATAATGTAACATCATGAGTATTTTTCAAGGCCTTTATGGAGTTAAAGGATGAGCAAGATGCAGGCTGTGAGCTCAAGATGCTTTAAGAGTAGTAAAGGGCACAAGAACACAAACAAGCATAACACAACATGGGAAGAGTGTTCTCATATGAGAACTACAAGTGGAGGAGCAGGTGCACAGGGAAGAGGGTAGTGAAAAAGAGTAGAAAGAGACATAGCTTGTATTGAATTTCATAGATGAACAAGGATTCCATGAAAAGGGAAGTATTTGACATCATCTTTAAAGGGTGAGTTGTAGCATAATGTAGGATACAGACACAGCCCCTGGCGTCAGTCAGGAATCTCTCTTCCTTTTCAGCTCCACTCCCAGATCTTCATCTCCTTGGTCCTGTTTCCTCACATATGAAATGAGGAAGTTACAATAAATGCTCTCTAAGACTCTTAACAGTTCTAAAATTTCTGATTGATTCTCAAGTGTAGATAAGAAGAACATCACAGGAAGAAGGAGCAAAAGGAACTCAAAGCTAAAAACACATGAGATGAGCAAAAGTCTAGAAGCAAGACAGTAGCCTTGGTCACAGAACAGCCTGTATAGTTCAGTATAGAATATAAAGATAAAGAGAGTATGTTTCATTTGAATGGGAATGAAATAGGAAGTCTGAAAGAATTTTAGTAGAATGCTATGATAAAAGACGGACTTTTGTTTAATCTGGAGCAGTATGTAGAATGGCAGATACAACAGTAATGAGACCAAGCTTTGAAGAAACCTGGATGAGAAATAATGGCGAACTGAGCTGGGCTGATGGCACACAGGAGTGGGAAGAGCAGAGAGCTATGAGAAGCATGGTGGAGACAGATTCTTCCCAACTTGACAAAGGATTGTAGAGAGTGAGGGGAGTCCTGGGCAAGATCATTGTGGAGTGAGTGTCACCTCATAGCAGGTTCATATATCAGTTTGATGAGAAAGTTAAAGAAGCAGATATAGATGGTTCAGGAAGATTTAGAAAAAGAGCGGTATACATAGTTGGAGGGGTTATCTCAGTTGAGGGAAATTGCTTTTCTACAAAACAGAAAAATTAAGCACAATTATAATCAAAGATGAAGTAACTAGAAAGATCGGAAATACAAATGAGAGATGAAAATTAATAGAACAATTAATAGATACAACTAATAGATATATCATTTATTATAATCATAATCAAATATTCCAATATTTCATTGATAAGATACTGAGATAAGGAGAACCAAAGAGAAACTATTAATAAGAGTTTGCCATCTTTATGTAGTAAATATTATATATATATATATATATATATATGGGGAGAAAGGGATTTGAAAATGACCATTTCTTTGTATCTATAACTATATATAAATACATATACATTTTATATTTGTATATAAATTACCTCCTCCCCAATTATACATTTTTAGAGATGAATATAGTGACTTGTCCTGAGCTCCAAGCAAGCAAGTGGGAAAGCCAGTTTGATAAAGGGTTTTTGGGTCCTAGTCCAATGTCCTTTCTTCTTTCCCATAGAAGACCCCCATCTGAACATAGCTTTGTCTGGAAAGTCTGGGTGCTTGTGAAGCCACACGTATCACTTAATAATAAATCCGTCTTGAAAATTCACCTATCCTCATAATGAGTTTAATTTAGTTTCATATTGCTTGATTTTTATTTCAATATTATTTTGGTTAAAAAATAGCTAATTTAGAGGTATTATATTTAAGCTGCCCATGTCGATGAATGCAAATGTTGTACTGTATATTTTAGAAAGGAATAATTGATCCATTTGCCAACTGATCCATTGGCAAGGGGCATGAGCTTTGAGTTCCGTTTTCTGACCTACTAGCAGTGACATTTTTATTTATTAATACAGTCAGTGTTTGTAGCAACAGTGAGACCTATAGCCTATGACCAAGGTACATGAGGAAGCAAAATGGCAAATGGTCATCCATAAATTTGGTCTTATGGCACCAGCATATTAGAACCAAAAGGGAATTTGTGCACAGACTGATTCCCTTGTTTTACAGTTGAGGAGACTGTAGTTTTAAAACATAAAAAGAATTGCTGCAAGTCACAGAGTCAGTGGATGTCAGAGCCAAGGCTGGAGCCTTGGTTAATCAGTCCACAGTTGTTTGTCCTCACCCCTTCAGTGCTGCTCTGAAATCAGTCAAGTTTTGTGTTGATGGGCAAGCCAAGGTTTTGAAGTTCCCGAAGAATAAAAATCTCTTGAGAACTAGTAAAGATGTAAAAGTTTCGCTTGAAACATCAATCATTCCTCTTTAAGTATTTTTAAAGTGCTTATGCAGCAATCTCCTCTATTAGAGTCTTATGATTCAGTAGAGAAACATAAAGAAAATGAAATAAACTCTAAAATGAAAACTATAATTTTCAAACTTTAACCAGATGTATCTTTAGCTCCCGTCTGCCTTCTAGTCCCATATCTACTACGGAATTTCCATCTGAATATCTTGCCTGCATCTTAAATTCATCACATTACTTCATTTTAGGAAAGGTGTTCTCTGGTGCTTAACCTTAAGTCAGAAATCCTTTGAGTTTTAGCAAGTTAATAATTTTAACTTTAAGTTGATATGGGGAAACATTTTCGTGTGATTTTCAAATAATAAATTTAAGACTGTATTTTACAAAATATTTTGCCTTCAGTATATACAGGAAGTGTTACAAGGTTTATGAAAGGAAGAACCGAAGAGTTAAGCTCAGATTCTTGAAAAATTTCACAGTTGGTAACTTATTTTATCCCTTATGATATTGACAATGTTGGATATAAAATAATATTTTCTTGCTATTTTATGCATACAGATCTTTTAAGCTGGGCCAGTAGCCTAAACAGAGATGGTCATGATCAATAATATTTTCTCTCTGAAGAAAATTTAACATTTCACTATTTTATCAATGATTATCAATGCAAAATATATTTAGGCAAACAATAATTTGAGTTACCTTCTATCTGATTTTAAAAAAACCCAAATAACTAAGATGTTCACCAAAAACATTTCTACAGAATCATTCCATCACTTCAATTAAGGCAGGCTAAGTTAAAAAGTCAAAAAAAGACTTTATTTTTATTGATTTCCTCAGCCTGCTTAGAAATAAGTGTGGTCCTGTATGTTTCTTACCATGAAACAAAATATTGAACTCTGCCCTTCAGGCATACTACCATACTTCAAATGCTGATCTTATCATTGCTTGCAAGTCAAACAGAGTTGGGCTTTAAAAGGAAGAAAGGAAACCCTGGAGCCAACAAGAAGCATCAGGGGTCAGGCTGTTAGTCTGGTTCTAGTCAGAATTTACCAAGGGTCACAATGCCTGAGTAAGGGCCACTTTGCTGCCAGTCGACATTTTTCAGTAAAAACACATAAACCAGAATTTGAACTGTAATATATAAAGAGCCATATTCTCAAATTGATTTTCTGTTTCACTTGGCATCTTCCTATTTTATTTGTGAACAGGAAATAGTATAATTTACCATGTCTGCAATTTGAATTCTTCATGCAATAATTAATAATTATAATATATTGTAAAATAATAATACCAAAGTGAATCAGAAATTCATAAAGAGTTGGATGGGGATTTTCTCATGGAAGGGCCACACCTTTTCTATGTTCCTGGATGTTCATTTTGTAATAACTTGTGAAATGTATCCATCGATTGTTAAGTGGGTGTTAAAAGCTCCCCAAACAGTGCAGAGCACACAGAATAATATTCAGTTAACTATTACTTGTTTGCTTGCTTGGATTAGTGGCTCCTTTAAATTAATCTTTCACTTCTTTCTGAACGATTTCAGAACTTTCTGTCTTTGACTCCCAGAGACAGACACTCTACAGTGGACTTCCTGGAGAGGTATTTGACATCTCCCTGCAGTACTTACCTGCCTAGTTTGTGCTGTCGCCTGGAAAATAGCTATTACTGTGTCAGGCAGGGATCAAAATTTTGGACTGGGGAAGCTCAGTCCAAACGGGTTAAAAGGATAGGCACTTCTTACTGAAATTACCCACATGTGCATCTTCTATCTTCGACTTAGACTTAAATTTCAAAGGACATTTACAGCTTCTTTACATTCCTCTCCTTTCCAAATTCAAAATATCTTTAAGCAGGAAAGGGACAATATGACTATTATTCCAATTCTATGTTCCTGTTAATAATCAGATTTATATTATTGGAGAAAAAAATTACCCAAAATAAAACATTTTGATAAGCCAGACTGCTCAAGGAACCAATCTGAAAATGGTTGGGTTTTAATTATGGGGGAGGGAGGGTGGAGGTGATAGAAAACTTTTTAGAAACGGAATCTACACACCACTGAAACAAGACAAACACAAGGGGGCAGGAAGAGCCCAAGCTCTGACTTCCAACCCGGCTGAATGAAATGGGATCTAAACTGTTTTAGTTCGCCCTCCGGATATTTATCAATTCTCGTGGCATGCACAGAAATGTGATGCTGACAGGTGGGTTTAGTTTGTGCTTGGTCTAATTACTGCGAAGAGAACAGGAACGTCTCTAATGACAGCTACCCTAACAGCGGCAGCTTTGGGAGAGCCTGGGGCTACATTCCCTAGAATTTATTCTTTGGTGCGAGACTAGAGATTCTGATCAGACTGCATTTCTCACGCATTCCAAATGCCCTTTTTTACCATTTACTCTGTGAACTTTGGTTGCAAAGGAGGGGCTTGTTAAAAACTCACCAATCCGAGGACTGCGCTCGGTGTAATTTACAAGAAGGCGCGGGGAGGGGGTGCGCGGGGACGGGGCGGGGGCAGGGGTGCAACCTGCTCTAGCTAGGGCTTTTAATTCCAGCTGTTCTTCTTTTGCAAATATGCTCCAGTGTTTCCTCCCAAACTATTCTGGGTTTCGCTTCAAACTCAAGAGGCTTTGCGTCTAACTTCCCTCGCGCGTTTGTAGTTTCGGAGAAATGACCATGCCGTGCGCGGGATTTCATTGAATGGGGTGGGGGCGCGGCTAAAATGTGTAATCCTCGATCCCAGGCAGATGAAGAAGGGAATCCAGCACAGCAGCATGTTCCGGCTCCTCTGCGAGAGCCCCAGATCTAGCAGCCCAGAGCGAAGACCAAGCAAGGGTGGGCAGCTCCAGGCCCCTCTTCCCGCACTTCCAAGACAACCTGTTGCGCCTTCTATTTCCTCCCCTCTCAGTAGTTTCCCCGCCTTGGCCACTAAGAGCTGATTGGCAGAAATTACTACCCAACCCCCGACTCGGGGCCTCCTCCCGGGACCAACGATTGGCCTCCTGGGAGGACGAGAGTAAGGGGGTGTAAGGGGAGGGATTTCCCTCAAAGCCCAGGGTCCCGGGACCTGGTAAGTAAGAACCCAGGGACTCAGTTCTCCGCGCGACTGAGTCGCGAGCGGCGGCGTCGGGCTGCCTGGGAGGGCTCAGCCTCCCCCGCTGCGGCTCCAGCCCGGACGGCGCCGCGCAACTTTCCCAAACTTCTGGACCAGTCCCGGCTGCAGGAGGACCCCGCAGGCAGAGTGCGTGCGGAGTTCCTGGCACTTTCCAGAGGTGTCTCTTTTGCCCGCCCGGGGACTGACTTTGCAAGCTCCCAAACTGACCTGCCCTAGCCCCAACACTCGGACCATGCACGCAGCCGGGACCTGCGGGATCGCCTCGCGCCCGACAGCCAGCTCCGCCAGCTTTCAGTCAATACCTCCGCCGCGGCCCCGGCTGCTGCCGCTGCTGCTGCCGCTTCTCCTGTCACTGGTAAGCCGCGTCCCGGCACAGCCCGCTGCCCCTGGCCGGGCGTTGCTGTCCCCGGGTCTCGTGGGGGCTGCAGGGGTCCCTGCCGAGGAGACCATAGTGCTGGCGAACCAGGGACTCAGGGTGCCCTTCGGCCGTGAAGTCTGGCTGGATCCGCTGCACGACCTGGTGTTGCAGGTGCAGCCGGGAGACCGCTGCGCGGTGTCCGTGCTAGATAACGACGCGCTGGCCCAGCGGCCAGGCTACCTGAGTCCCAAGCGCTTCCCGTGCGACTTCGGCCCTGGCGAGGTGCGCTACTCGCATCTAGGCGCGCGCAGCCCGTCGCGGGACCGCGTCCGGCTGCAGCTGCGCTACGACGCGCCCGGAGGGGCGGTAGTACTACCCCTGGTGCTGGAGGTGGAAGTGGTCTTCACCCAGCTGGAGGTTGTGACTCGGAACTTGCCGCTGGTTGTGGAAGAACTGTTGGGTACTAGCAATGCCTTGGACGCGCGGAGCCTAGAGTTCGCCTACCTGCCCGAGACAGAGGAGTGCCGCGTGGGCATCCTGTCCGGTTTGGGCGCGCTGCCTCGCTATGGAGAACTCCTCCACTACCCGCAAGTCCCTGGAGGAGCCACAGAGAGAGGTGCCCCGGAACCTCTCCTGATGGACTGCAAAGCTTTCCAGGAACTGGGCGTGCGCTACCGCCACACAGCCCCCAGTCGCTCACCAAACAGGGACTGGGTGCCCATGGTGGTGGAGCTGCGTTCACGGGGTGCTCCTGTGGGCAGCCCTGCTTTGAAACGCGAGCACTTCCAGGTGCTGGTGCGGATCCGCGGAGGGGCCGAGAACACTGCACCCAAGCCCAGCTTCGTGGCCATGATGATGATGGAGGTGGATCAGTTTGTACTGACTGCCCTGACCCCAGACATGCTGGCAGCCGAGGATGCTGAGTCTGCCCCCGACCTGTTGATCTTTAACCTCACCTCTCCGTTCCAGCCTGGCCAGGGCTACTTGGTAAGCACTGATGATCGCAGCCTGCCCCTTTCTTCCTTCACTCAGAGGGATCTGCGCCTCCTGAAGATCGCCTACCAGCCGCCCTCTGAAGACTCCGACCAGGAGCGGCTCTTTGAACTGGAGCTGGAGGTAGTGGACCCGGAAGGAGCAGCTTCAGACCCTTTTGCCTTCATGGTCGTGGTGAAGTCCATGAATACACTGGCTCCCGTGGTCACCCGGAATACTGGTCTTATTCTCTATGAGGGTCAGTCTCGACCGCTCACGGGCCCTGCGGGCAGTGGCCCGCAAAACTTGGTCATCAGTGATGAGGATGACCTCGAAGCAGTGCGGCTGGAGGTGGTGGCTGGGCTCCGACATGGTCACCTCGTCATTCTGGGTGATTCCAGTGGCAACTCTGCTCCCAAAAGCTTTACAGTGGCTGAGCTGGCAGCCGGCCAGGTGATCTACCAGCATGATGACAAAGATGGCTCACTGAGTGACAACCTGGTGTTTCGCATGGTGGATGGGGGAGGCAGGCACCAAGTACAGTTTCTGTTTCCCATCACCTTAGTGCCTGTGGATGACCAGCCGCCTGTCCTCAATGCCAACACAGGACTGACACTGGCAGAGGGTGAAACAGTGCCCATCCTGCCCCTTACTCTGAGTGCCACTGACATGGACTCAGATGACTCTCTGCTGCTGTTTGTGCTGGAGTCACCCTTCTCAACTACAGGGCATCTGCTTCTCCGTCAAACCCACCCTCCTCGTGAGGAGCAGGAGCTCCTTGAGGGCCTTTGGAGGAAGCAGGGGGCATTCTATGAGCGAACAGTGACAGAGTGGCAGCAGCGGGACATAACGGAGGGGAGGCTGTTCTACAGGCACTCTGGGCCCCATAGTCCTGGGCCAACCATGGACCAGTTCACGTTTAGAGTCCAGGATAACCATGACCCCCCTAATCAGTCTGGGCCACAGAAGTTTGTGATACGCATCCACCCCGTGGATCGCCTCCCTCCGGAGCTGGGCAGTGGCTGTCCCCTTCGGATGGTGGTGCAGGAATCCCAGCTCACACCCCTGAGGAAGAAGTGGCTACGTTACACTGACCTGGACACAGATGACCGAGAGCTGCGTTACACAGTGACTCAGCCCCCCATGGACACAGATGAAAACCACTCGCCAGCCCCGCTGGGCACCTTGGTCCTGACTGAGAGCCCCTCAGTCGTGGTGACCCATTTTACCCAAGCCCAGATCAACCACCACAAAATTGCTTATAGACCCCCAGGTCGAGAACTGGGAGTGGCTACTCGAGTGGCCCAGTTCCAGTTCCAGGTGGAGGACCGGGCTGGGAATGTGGCTCCAGGCACCTTCACCCTTCACTTGCAGCCCATGGACAACCAGCCCCCTGAGATCCTCAACACCGGCTTCACTATTCAGCAGAAGGGCCACCACATCCTGAGTGAGACTGAGCTGCATGTGAGTGACATAGACACTGACGTTGCCCACATCTCTTTCACTCTCACACAGGCACCCAAACATGGCCACATGCGCATGTCTGG
This sequence comes from Varecia variegata, assembly GCA_028533085.1. Classification (NCBI taxonomy): domain Eukaryota; kingdom Metazoa; phylum Chordata; class Mammalia; order Primates; family Lemuridae; genus Varecia; species Varecia variegata. The sequence continues at coordinate 13,497,828 of CM052445.1, forward strand.
GCAGACACTACATGTAGGGGGGCTCTTCCACTTGGAGGACATAACGCAGGGCAGAATTTCCTACTCCCACATTGGGGATGAGTCCCTGACTGACAGCTGCTCTTTGGAAGTCAGTGACAGACACCATGTGGTGCCCATCACTCTCAGAGTGAATGTCCGGCCAGTGGATGAAGAGGTGTCCATGCTGAGCCGTCCTTCTGGCACTCTGGAGTCCTATCTCAATGTCTTAGAAAACAGGGCTACTGAAATCACGGCCAATATTATTAAGGGGACTGATGAGGACACTGATGATTTGATGTTGACTTTCCTCTTGGAAGATCCGCCCTTGTATGGGGAAATCTTAGTCAATGGAGTTCCAGCAGAGCAGTTTACCCAAAGGGACATCTTAGAGGGCGCTGTTGTCTATGCCCACACCAGTGGTGAGATAGGCCTGTTGCCCAAAGCGGACTCTTTTAACCTGAGTCTGACAGATATGTCTCAAGAATGGAGAATCAGAGGCAGTACTATCCACGGAGTTACTGTGTGGGTGACCATCCTGCCTGTTGACAGCCAGGCCCCCGAAATTTCTGTGGGAGAACAGTTTATAGTAATGGAAGGTGACAAAAGTGTTATAACTGCAATGCATATAAGTGCTGAAGATGTCGATTCCCTGAACGATGACATCTTGTGCACTATAGTTATTCAACCTATGTCCGGTTATGTTGAAAACATTTCTCCAGCGCCCGGCTCTGAGAAATCAAGAGCAGGGGTTGCCATCAGTGCCTTCACTCTGAAGGATCTCAGGCAGGGTCACATTAATTATGTCCAGAGTGTCCATAAAGGGGTGGAGCCTGTGGAGGATCGATTTCTATTTCGTTGTTCTGACGGCATTAACTTTTCAGAGAGACATTTTTTCCCCATTGTAATCATCCCCACCAATGACGAACAGCCGGAGATGTTCATGAGAGAATTTATGGTGATGGAAGGCATGAGTCTGGTGATTGATACACCCATTCTGAACGCTGCTGACGCTGACATTCCCCCAGACGGTTTAACTTTCACTATTACCCAATTCCCTACTCATGGTCACATCATGAACCAGCTGATAAATGGCACGGTTTTGGTCGAAAGCTTCACCTTGGACCAGATCATAGAGAGTTCCAGCATTATCTATGAGCATGATGACTCTGAGACCCAGGAAGACAGTCTTGTGATTAAACTAACAGATGGCAGGCACTCTGTGGAAAAGACAGTCCTCGTTATGGTCATCCCTGTTGATGATGAAACCCCCAGAATGGCCATCAATAATGGACTAGAAATAGAAATTGGGGAAACCAAAATCATCAACAACAAAATATTAATGGCAACTGACTTAGACTCAGACGACAAATCTTTGGTTTATATTATTCGTTATGGGCCAGGACATGGCTTATTACAGAGACGAAAATCTACAGGTGCCTTTGAAAATATCACACTGGGCATGAATTTTACACAGGATGAAGTGGACAGAAACTTAATTCAGTATGTCCATGTTGGGCAAGAAGGCATTCGAGACCTGATTAAATTTGATGTGACTGATGGAATAAATGCCCTCATAGATCGCTACTTCTATGTGTCCATTGGGAGCATTGACATTGTCTTCCCTAATGTGATAAGTAAGGGAGTGTCCTTGAAAGAAGGTGGCAAGGTCACTCTCACAACAGACCTCCTGAGCACTAGTGACTTGAACAGTCCTGATGAAAACTTAGTTTTTACCATCACCAGGCCTCCCATGCGAGGTCACTTAGAGTGCACAGATCAACCTGGAGTGTCCATTGCATCTTTCACTCAGCTCCAACTGGCTGGCAACAAAATCTATTACATCCACACAGCCGATGATGAGGTGAAGATGGACAGTTTTGAGTTTCAAGTCACCGACGGACGTAACCCTGTCTTTCGGACATTCCGCATCTCCATTAGCGATGTGGACAACAAAAAGCCAGTGGTCACCATCCACAGCCTGGTTGTCAGTGAAAGTGAAAATAAGCTGATTACTCCCTTTGAACTCACTGTTGAAGACAGAGATACTCCTGACAAACTCCTGAAATTCACCGTCACCCAGGTGCCCGTTCACGGCCGTCTTCTGTTCAACAATACCAGACCTGTCACGGTTTTTACCAAGCAAGACTTGAACGAAAACTTAATCAGCTACAAACACGACGGCACCGAGTCAAGTGAAGACAGCTTCTCCTTCACAGTGACTGATGGCACCCATACAGACTTCTATGTTTTCCCTGATACGGTATTTGAAACAAGGAGACCCCAAGTGATGAAGATCCAGGTCTTAGCTATTGACAATAGTGCCCCCCAAATTGCAGTGAATAAAGGGGCCTCTACACTTCGCACTCTGGCCACTGGCCACTTGGGGTTTATGATCACAAGCAAAATACTAAAAGTGGAGGACAGAGACAGCCTACACTTTTCTCTTCGGTTTATTGTGACAGAGGCCCCTCGACATGGGTATCTCCTCAACCTGGGCAGAGGTAACCACAGCATCACCCAGTTTACCCAAGGTATGTTTCACTTTTCCTTCCAAATATGCCTGTCGCTGAAAGCCTTATAGGTAGAGCATCAAGTGAGAATCTAAGAGAAGGGAAGGGATGAGAAAACAGGGGAAGGGGAGAAAACAGGGACTCACTTCCCTGGGAAAACACTTCCCTTCTTGCCCATGTGCCACTGCAGTGACCTTCATTAGAGGGAGTATCAATGTATTTTGACAGTGGCAAGGTACACTGCCAAAGCAGATGCCAGACTTTGGTGAATTATAATTGAAGCAGGCTTTCCAACTCTGCTCCATTTGCAACACCTGTCCTCTGAGCATCTGCGGTTTTGTATGCTGCAAATAGTTTATGAAGCATTTTAGCCCCTTAAAGAAAGATATGCTCTCTAAATCCTATTTATTCACATTGCTGTCATTGTCAATTACCATTCATAAAAAGGCTTCAAACTTAAGTTACTTTGATTAATTTTTAAGAGCATCATTCCAATACTATTATGGTTATTAGGAACTTTGTAACTGAAAGAAAAAAATTTGTTTATTTTTACTTTGTAGATTTAAAAAAAATTTATAATATGTTATGACTCAAACACCTGTCCAAAGACATAAAAGATAAACACCTACCTAGAGTTGTAACAGTTATATGTACAGGGCATGCTACTATGATACACACAAAAAAGAAAAGCCTACTTAATGGTGTGCAGAAGACAATATGTTCATCACCAAAATATACATCCATTTGATTAAGAACCGGAAGATATGTTAACAAGATTAAAAGTGAAGGACGAAATGATTTCATTATTGCACACATAGTAACAAACACCAGTTACTCCAAGCACCTGCATCCTTGAGGCAGCAGGGTTTTTCTAACCTAAACTTCCTCTGTGAGTGGACACAATCTGAGACAGGAAGGGCAAGGGACCTGTGCAGAGTTATTTAGTGAGAGAAGGGAGAAGCCCATTTACTCTGCTGGCTTGGGAGTTAGGGCTCTGTTCTCTAGAACGTGTGACTTTCATTACAAAGGGATTTGGGTTGCTTTCATGAAAATCTCACCACATCAGAATGGAAACTAGATCTTTCCTATGTGGGCTCTGTGAGTTGAGATGGTGTTTAACCCCAGGGCATCCCAGTGAGGGTGTTCTTTTCTTGCAACCTTGTTGTGCTCTTAGATAACAAACGCTTTAATAAACATGGAGGTAGCAAAATGTAGTGCTAAAGTGAACTGCTTCTCTGTTTTAGATGCTGGCAAAAAGCCCCACACTCCAACATCTTGATTCTTGGCTGAAAGCCTGAATATATCCTAGGGCCTGCAGGGACAGGAAAACCTCAGAGTGCCAAGTGTCATGCCAGACCAGCAGGAAACTTCTGTGAGAAGGCTTTCTGAGAATAGAGATGCCATACAATCTTAGACTGGTTTATTTTCATGGAAAGTGAAGAGAATGAAAGGAACATATTATATGATAGAAAATGGTACTTCAAATCACTCCCCTAACCTGAAAAAGGAATCTGATTTTAGAAATTTAAAAAAGAGAATATTTGGATGAAGACAGGCAAATAATTTAATTTTAATTCTATGGACCAAATCCAACAGCTCAAAATATGAGAATATTATTTCTTAAATATTGAACCCTAAAATTATGCTATTTCATTATAGGCAGTTGTTTTATCTCATTGACTTTGAGTCACCATGATTAATTTTTATGGTCTTTGTAAATGCAGAGTAGTTATGTTTATTATGAAAAGTGATATTTTTTAAGACTTACCATTTTCAGGGCAGATTATCATATTGCAGTGCAAACCCAACTATTGACTAGTAAAACTGTTGGTATTTAATCACACAGCGTTCATTTAAACAAGTCGAGGCTGGAGTTTGGTTCGTAGCAGTTATTTACGGAGATTAGGTAAATGATTTAAAAATGGAGAAAGCTCCATCAGAAAGCTCCCATGGCTGCTCTTCCAGTAGAAGTGAAAGCAGTGTTTAGAGTGAAGACTGTGAATTCTTTTTATTTGTTTTTGGTTTTGCTTTTTCATGAATGGATAAGCTAAACTATATTTTGATGGATTTTCAATGCACTGAAGTAAGTCAATTTATGAGATGCCAGGGAAGGTTATTCCTGAATTAATTGACTTAATGATCCCTAGAAGAAAAAAAAAAGTAATGCATTACTAAAACGTGTAATTTCATTATGAGGAAAAGTTGGCAATGTAGAATTAGGAAAGTTATTCGGTTATTTCAAAGTTCACCTCTTTGCCAAGATGCTTTGCTCCCCCAATCCCAGGTCTAAATCACTTGCCTCAAGTACCTGGAATTTTTTTCTCTACAATAAGAACATAATATCTTGTGTGAGATAATTTATACATCACTTTCAGGAGAGTGATTTATAATTATCTTTCTTTCCTCAAAGAGTGTGAACCAGGTGTGATTACCAGGCATGTTAATGAACTTAGAATTCAAACAAACAAACAAAAAGCCCATGGAATGATTGTGTAGATAAACTGAAATAGATTTAAAACATATTTAGCAACTAGAAAAGAACCTAGTTAATTCTTAGGTATTTGCTTAAAGAAGATAACATTTTGGCTGTTAGATTTTTATCTTTCTAACACTTGTGTCCCTTGAGAAAGCTAGTGTTTATATATTCGTATTAAGTAGTATGTTTACGTTATTTTTAGAGGTACTTGTTGAATGAGTGTTATGATCAAAATCTTTACTTACTTGACATTTTAAAAAGTTTCTTTTTTGAACCATAAATTATTAACAAAGTACAAAAAAAAATAAAAAGGGTTTTAGTATGTTCATACTAATCAGTATCATATGCCCTAACATGGAGGGAAAATTTGACATTCGAGTGCCATACCATTGCATTCATGTTCTCTTTACTATGAAAGAAATTTCTTAAAAATCAGTTTTGAAGTGGTGATTTACTTCAATGAAACTATCTCCTTAATACTATATTTTTGCATAAGAAAACATTTTTACAGATGTTGGGTGTACTAAAAAGTTTTTTCTTTCCTCCTAGTAGAGCCTTTAGGTTTTCTTATGAAATTTAAGGAGTGGGACGTTGGAAAAGGGTCTTCCCCACATGGCCAGAGGTTGTTGTCCCTGTGGTAAGGATGTGTATTCAGCAGAGTTCAGGCATTTCTCACTGATAAAGTGAAGGCTGTAAAAGTTAAGAGTTGTGAGAGTAAACAGGCAAAGAGCTGTGCAGAGGGCTGTACTCCTCACCCCCAAGGAGAGAGCACACATGCAAAGGTAGAGGTGCAAGTGTGGTCCACCAGACCACTTGGCTCTTTCATTTTAATCTAAGACACATTCACCTGTTACTGCTCTAAGACCCTGGGCAAAGAACTATGGAATGTTAAGATGGAAAAAAAAAA